>RJWH01000165.1:0-1234178 GCA_004363575.1 Solenodon paradoxus
CGCACTAGCAATCAATCAGTCTTGATCACGCACTGTACATGCACCCACCCTCCAATCCAACTAAAGAGCACGCAGCAGACATGCACAGGGGCCACCTATCAGAACTACTTCCCTTCTTTTCCCTTTCTATATAAGTCCCTCCATCTTAATAAAATTTTGCAGCTTGATCAGAATTCGTTGTCTTGCTGCCATTTTTCGCACCTCTTGTCCCACCCCTTTCATCCGTTCTAGGTGGATCTCCGGACCCCAGTTGATTATTCCGCAGGTCGGACTCAGTAACAGCTTCAAATTGCTTCAATATCAACCTTTTTAAGATGCAAAATTCTGGTTCATAAAAAATATGTTTAGTTGTCTTTTCTTATTTTGTTTTCAGTATAGGCACTTCCAAAAAATGCACAAGAAATATATTTGACCTTGAAATCAAGTGCTAGAAAAATAACCTGTCTAAATATTACTTTTCATCTAAAATATTACAGGGCTGCTCAATGGCACTGCTATAATCAACAATCTGCCAACATTTTTTAAAGCTTCTAGTTTCATAGACTTAAATTTCTGTAAAAAAAAAATCATTCCCAGATCTTCAATCTCACTGCAAGTTCAGGAAAGTACACACACATGCCCACACATGCACACAATTGGTTATCTATTCAATTTTCATTTTCATCCCCAATTTTTTTCAAATACGTTTACAAAATAATGAAATACCTAATCTGAGTAATGAGCAAGAAGTTACTAGCATGATCTATATTAAACACACACACACACACACACAAACTTTCAAGCATGCCCTAGTGGCTCCAGCTTAAATCAGGGTCTGGGACATTGATTACATAAAACCTAAGGACCTGGGTTCCCCACCAGGGGCTGGAGGAACAATCAGAAATAAACAAATAAATAAAAATGCTTCTTGCTTCCTTGCCTGTCTTCCTCTTAAAAATAAAGTAAAATATGGGGCACGCCCTTGTGGCTCAAGGGTCTGAACCACTGGCATATGGACCATGTGCCTAAGGATACTGATTCAAGACCCAGGGCCAGAGTGAAAAAAATGAGCAAACAGACAAGTAAATACAGATGTTTCTTCCTCCTGTTCCTTTCGTCTTTCCTGCCTATAAATAATCTTTTTAAAAATATGCTTTCATTTAGGTAACAGAAATTTATAACATTATATGGCAGAAAACCTTTCCTTGAACCCAGGCAAGAGTTAGTCTGCCAGAGATTTTACACGCTGTATACAAGACCAAGGGCAATCAAGCTTACAGTCCCTTTCCCTGCAGCTACAACTGCTGAGAAGAGCTATCACTAGAGATAAACCCAGGGTATAAAAGAAGCTCCCCTAGACTCCTTAGCTGCTCAGTATTGGGTAGCAATAACCTTACGCCAGCACTGGTGCTTGTAATAAAGTGCTGTTTTCTCTACCTTGGAGTGCTCAGTTGTCTTCTTGCCATCTGGAGGCCTTGCCATAACAATTATATACATTTCAAGTATACATCATTATGATTAGATATCTGTATACACTATAGCATGATCTAAATCTTCATAGAGATGATGTGGGGTGGTGTACAGACCACTAAAGAGGAAGGTTAATATTTGAGGCCAATTCTGTCATAGTGAGATATACAACCTTGAGTGAACTCCTCATTTCATAAGGTTTCCATTTTCTTTATTAAATGTGATGCTGGAATTGATGTTTAGAATTTATAATTTTTATAATTACGGTTCTAGAACTTTCTGAGGAAATTGTTAAACTTTATTGTGAGCACTGCCCAGAACAACTAATGGCTTAGAATTGCCCCATCTAGCCATGAATGTTGCTGATTTGTGGTACAAACAAAAATTCAGCGCTGCTGCAGGACTGCATCCTATCACTACTGCCACCTCCACTGCTGTGTCTGGAAGCAGTGGTCTCTGCCAACAATGCAGCTGAATCCTGCAAGGTACCTCCTCTGTCATAGCAGTGCTAATTTGTCTCTTATGGGTGCAGTGACTGGTGAGTCTAGATCAAATATCTGCACCCTGGTTTCAAGACAAAGCTGAGCAAGAAAGTTTTGCTTTCAATCTTGGGAAGTTTAGAAATTGGAAGAGAGGGTAATTTTCTCCAAGAAAGAATAAGTGTCCCAAGAGTCTTTCCACTGCTACATCTTTGTGAAGACTAAAGGAGAACAAGAGTTAGGGTGAAGTCTTGGGGTATGGGGATGGAGGTGGTAATATCAACTTTGAAATAAGATCTTACAAGTTTAAAAGATAAGGTTAAGTGATGAAATGTTATTGAAGATCTGGGGTCTGGTGGTGCACTAATAGTTGAATGTTACATGCACGTCATCATTTGACATACTTATTATGCACCTTCTAAGTGCTTGCTGACACCTTCACTGAATTTACAAGCAGGGGAGATCTATATAAAAAGCAAATGTGGTCACTTGTGACAACTGTCACCACAGATGAAGTAAGGTATCTTCAAAGTGAATAGCAGGAATATCTAACATAAATGAGGGAAGTGAAGTTCCAGAAGGACCAAGAATAGGAACTAGCCAAGCACAGAGGATGGGGACGGTGCGAAGAATGTCCTAGTCAGATTTCATGCAGGAAGATCTAGGATATGTGAAGTTTGACCTTGGAGGAAGCATAAATCGTGTGCTCTGACTTGAACCTTGCCAAATAAATACTGAAGTATTTGGTAAGTCAGGAGTCAGTGAAAATAAATGACTGAAATCCCTCCCCATCTGCTTCTGGGAGTCTTTTAACTGTCCACAGGGTTTGAAGAGTAACTAAAAAGACCTGGGAAACGTGAGGAAAACAAACCTTCCCTATCCTTTTCTTAAAGCCCATCAGTGTGGTACTCGCCCCCCACACCCCACGCCGCCTCACCGCAACCCTGGTAGGCTGCGGGCCTGAGTTCCATTGTCGAATTCTCATCCGTTCTAGATACCTGGAGTTTCACTCTCCCTTGCACTAGGGATGAAGTCTGGACAAGTTCCTGTCACCTCCTATTCAAGGTTTTGGGGCTCCCAGTCTTTGCCAATAGCTGAGCCATGCGTTCTCCGGGGCTACCTTTTCCCACCTCAGCTCCCTCTCCAGCCTTGTTGGTGCCTACACTTCGTAGGTTGCAGGCAGGGCTGTTCAGCCTCCGAGGCCAGCTAGGGACGCTTGGGGCGGGACCGCAGCTGCGGGAAGGCCCGGCGGGTGCGACGGGTCGTCAGAGCTGCTAAGACCGGAGGGAACCGGGAGAGCGCGGGCTGGCCTGGAGCGTGGCTGCGTGGGGCGGGGCGGGCCGGCGGGAGATGGGGGTGGTTCTCCAGGTGCTTGGGCGGGTCCAGGGCGGGTTCGGGGCGGGCCTGGACAATCTGGAAGGGTCGCCCGGCGGTGCCCCAGCAGGCTGTGGTCCCGCCGCCCGCACTCGCGGTTCAGCACGGAGTTTCCCCAGTTTCCTACCGCGAGGTCGCGCTTTATCTGGGTCCTCGGCATTTGGATACTGAGGTTCGAGGGAGGAAGGTGAGCACGCTTAGCAGTTGCTATAACCTATTCTTTACATTCTTAGTTCTTGCCTTTGGGAAATTCCTGCCGCAAATTCAGTTCCAGGTGTCCCTCCTGTAGCGACGGAAGCCGCGCATCCCACTGATTGGTGCTTTCGGTGCGGGGGAGGAGCTTAGTGAGGACTTCGTCGTCCTACCTGGGGCAGGGAGGAGTCTGTTCCAGACTTTTAGGTACCTGCCATTTCTACGAGTTTCCTGGGCTCGGAGTCCTTTGAATTAACCTCAGAGCTGAGCTCTGGGACCTAGAAAAGGACCACGTGGGACCCGCGGACGCCGCGGTGACAGTGAGGCCTGAGGGGGGTCCGAACGGGTACCTACGTCCGAGTGGGACTGGCGCGGCAGAGCCCGCCTGAATCGCGGACTCGGGACTGTCCCCACTGAGGAAGTTGGACGAGGGGCGGGGAACTCGGGGATCGGGGATAAGGGGGGGAAGGATGTCACCCTGACAAATGATGGGAAAGGTGAAGTGCTAGGAGTCCTTCATTCGGGAAGGGTGCTTCTTTATTCTGCCCTCCCCTTCAATACAGCATTTTTGTCTGCATTTTAAACTGTTGTCTAAACTGTAAACAGAATATTGCTTTTTTTCTTCCCCCCTCTTGTATTTTTATGCTGAATGAATTCAAGGTCACCTAATCGAAACTAAATAGGCTTTTGGGGATTTTTTTACCCGAAGAAAGCGTCTTGAAACTTTTATTTGTTCCTTTCATTAAATATCCCCCCCGCCCCATCCACGTCCGGAGCCCTCCCAAAAATACAATGTTACTCTCTACCTGTCTTAATTCAGGTCACTTAAGGCCTGGGAGGAGGAAAGCAAACACTTGTCATGCGAGTACTTGTGGTTAATTTGGTCTTGTGACTTGTTCCTTAGCCTTTCTGTAGTTCATTCCATATTAAAGTGTGCCAATCGTATTTTCTGTAAAAGATGCAAAATTTGGAGAAACTGCCCTTGAGGTGTCTACTAAGGAGATTATCTTTTTTAAGCTGCTAAAATTGATAACTATGTTGAGTTTCAATATTTTTGTTTAAAAAATTTTTTTATTGTAGTGATTATTCTACATGTTAAAATGATTTCCTATGTATAGTTTCCCCATTTCTTATATATACTTCACACCATGCCTCCACCAAATAACCAAGTGTTCTTCCCCTTTGTCCAGTGGGCTCCACACCATTTGTCCCCACCCACCTCATTCCCTCTTGGTAACCTCAGCTCTGTTGTAAATGTTTCAGGGTAGGTTATGTTTCATCTGTTCCTTTGTCTATTCACATTCCACCTATGAGTGAGGTCATCTGGTATCTTTCTTCTTTGACTTGTTTCACTTAGCATAATCCCCTCTAGTTCCATCTATGTTGATTCAAATGACTAGGGTGGGTAGTATTCCATTGTATATATGTAGCACATATTCTTTATCTGTTCATCTGATGTTGGGCACTTAGGTAATTTAGCTATTGTGAATAGGGCTGTAATAAACATGGGAATACATACATCTCTGCAGATGGGTGCTTTTGTATCTTTTGAGTAGATGCCCAGAAGTGGAATGTTGGGATCCTATGGGATTTCCATCTTCAGTTTTTTGAGGAATCTCCAAACTGTTTTCCATAGGGGTTGTGCCAATTTGCACTCTCACCAACAGTGCAAAATGTTCCCTTTTCTCCACATTACTCACCAGCATTTGTTATTTTCAGACTTTTGGATAATAGCTAGTCTTTCAGGTGAAAGGTGATATCTCTTTGTTGTTTTAATTTGCATTTCCCTGATAGCCAGTAAATAGGAACATAATTTCATGTGCCTTTTGGCCATTTTATGTCCTCTTCAGAGAAATGTCTCCAGTTCCTCCTCTCATTTTTGATTGAATTACCTGTTTCTCTGTTGTTGAGTTTTATGAGTTCTTTGTTTTTAGATATTAAACCTTTGTCAGAAAGATTGAATGCAAATATCTTCTCCCAGTTAGTAGGTTTTCTGTTGGTTTTGGCAATGTTTTCTTTTGTTGTGAAGAAACTCCTTAGTTTGATGTAGTCCCAGTTTATTTTTCTTTTTGTTTCATTTGATGTTGTATTTGAGTCCCCAAAGACTTCTCTAAGGCTGATGTCATGGAAAGTCTTCCCTATGTTGTCTTCTAAGAATTTTATGGTTTCTGGTCTTATGTCCAAGTCTTTAATCCATTTTGAGTTAATTTTTGTGAATGATACTAGAGAGTGGTCTAGCTTCATTCTTTAGCATGTGGGCTGTCCAGTTTCCCCAACACCATTTGTTGAAGAGACTTTCCTTTTTCCCTGGTATGATTTTGGCTCCTTTGTTATAGTTTATTGAGTACCACTATTTTTACCTTTCTTTTTAGGAAAGGTATTTTAACATTAAAATTATTTTATCAATAATGTATCAACAGCTGAGCTTTTCCCTTTGTGTGAATCTTACATTAACTGTCTCTACCCAATAGAATGAATGCTTTAGAAATTTGAGGTTCCTGTTTATAGAGGACATCTGGAATAGAAGTGTACTTAATTTATGATATAACTTCATGGAACCTTGAAGACAGTGATACTGGGGCTATTTTAAGGTTTTAAGATTGCTGCATTCAGATATCTTTGTGACTTGAAAATTCACTTATTCTTCTGCTATTTAGTAATATTGCTTACACTATGAAGTGTCTTAATGATTCTGTCAGTGCGTAATAAAGGATATCTCTCTAGAGTCCTGTTTGAATGTATGGTTATTTTCTTCCCAGTCATTAAAAAATTTAGATTCAGTTCTGCTTTTGATTGAATTAGAGGCAGGAAGATGAGGTGGGAATCAGAACTAGAAATGTCCTTGCACTGAGACCTAGTAACAGATGTACTTGATATCCTGGCAATCCCCCTAATTAATTTTGGGGTCCTAGCAAGTCCCTTAATTTATGTATGTCATTTTTGTCTCCAGAATAAGGGGATTGCCTTTGGACTTTTGGGTCTCTGAACTCTTTTAAAAGAACCATCATTTCTAGAGCTAGGTATCATGAGTCTAGAAGGTTATTCATCTTGAGTTTGCTCTCATTTTCAGAGGGTATCCTAAAATGTTGGGCAGCACCCTGCCCCATCTAACTTGTAGTGTAGTGGTTAAGAGCATGAATTTTGGAGACTGATGGATGGTCACTTTTTTCTAGCTCTGATCTTGGGCAAGCCACTTATGTTCTCCAAATCTGTTTCTCTCATGTTTAATTAAAATTAAAATAGTAGTAATAATACAAAAAATAACAACAATAATAATAATAGACATGCCCTGGTGTCTCAAGGGTTAAGACCTGTCCTGGGGCTCAATGCACAGGCATCTCAAGGACCTGAGTTTGCAATGGAGGTTGGGGGGTGGCAACTAAAGCAAATAAAATAGCTAAATAAATAAATAAAAAGCTTCTTCCTTCTCTCTAGTCCTTGTTGTCTGCTGCCTGCCTCCATTCCTCTAAAAAAAAAAAAAAGTAATACTGCTTAGAATCATCATGAAGATCAAATAAAGTGTACATGTTGTGTAAGCAGCACCTGTCAATAACGGCGACAATTATTTTTCAATACTGACTTTCCTCTTTCTTTTAGCACAATGAAATTTAACCTAGAAAAATGTAAAATCCTGCACATATGTGTTTAAAAATTAAGCAAGTAAGCATGCCCTTGTGGCCCAGGTGTTAAGCCCTCAGCTGGGGTATTAGACCAAGTAAAGCTCAAGGACACTGGTTTGTCTAAGGATGGGGTGGGGATTTATGAAACCAAAATTGAATAAACATGTAAATAAAAGTGCTTCCTCTTTCTTTCTTCCTTAAAAAAAAAAAGGTGGGGGGGTAGGCTTCTTCCTCTCAAAAAACAAAAAAACAACAAAAAAATAACCAAGTACTGGTTGAGGGAGGGTTTTTTGTTTTTTTTTTTAAATGAATCAACCTCATTGTTAGTTGTATTTCTTCTTAAATGATTTTAGACTGCTTTAGTAGAAATTACAATGCATGGCTATAATCAAGGATATTTTTCTGCATCTTTCTTTTGATCTTTGTGCAGATCTCCCATTTAAATTCAAGATGATCATTTACAAACTGGCTTATCTAGGGGAAGAATGGAGAAGAAAGGCAACTCTTAAAGCCATATCATATTAATTCATAACTAATACATTAATTCTTAGACTTCCTCCTCAGCATCCTTTGACCTCTTGGTATATGTAAAACTCCCTACCAGTAGAATGCAAAGGATTCTTTCTATATGTTATGAAAACCCTCCAATCTCTCATAGTACAGACACGGGATCATCAGTGCAGAGCGGTAAATGCTCTGATAAGTGGGAAATGACTTGCTGGCAGTTGAGCCTAGGAGAAGCTCAAATTAAGTTAAGCTTTGAAAGTTCCAGTTTTATAGAACTTTGCAGGGTAGAAAATTGAGAAAGAAACATTCTAGGCCCATCAAAAAATTTGTGGGAAGTTATGAGAGGATGAGAGAGCATGAAAAATGCAAATTATAACAAGCCTGTCACAACCTTTACTGACTTCATGATATTTTGTCTCTCCTGAGTTTTAGTGTCCTCAGATATAAAATGAGGATTATATATTAGTTAACTGATATTTAACCTTCAATCTTCAAAGGTGTTACCCTCACAACTTCGTTGAGTGACTTGATTGCATATAGAACACTAGGCTATCTGATGAACAGTTGACAATCAACTAATGTGGCTCCCTCTTCCCCTTGCCTGTTCTCTTGATTTGAGACAAAGCAACACTTCTCTAAGCCAGCTTGAGTATAAATGGGGTTTATGACTTTAACGCACATTATGAAAAAGCAGGCCAAGCAATATAACTATTCTCATTTTTCAGAATGAAGTATAAGGATATATTTCCACCACCAGCCTACTTCCCATCTCTGCAGGCTTTCCTTTTACTGTGTTATTTGCCTGTTTTAGGACCAGCCTCTGTAAAAGGATCTCTATCCACTTGCAGGTTCTTTGCTGGCAAAATTTAGCATTCCTACATTTGCATGATGGAATCTCAGACCATTTTAGACCCTACTATTTTGTTTCAGTTCTTGTTTAGGTCTGAGCTCTTGAGTTTTTGTGAAGAGGGACTATTGAAAATTGGTTATTTATTTTGGTGGACCAAAATACAAACTGAACGTTTTGGGAGGAGTTTGGGAGGATTTTTTTACCGTTTTGTCATTTTTCCTTGGTATAGATAACTGTTGAAATATTTTTAAATGTGGAAGACTTTTCCTTGACATTCTGAATTGATCATGTCTGAGTTAATTCTCTTGACAACTTACACAAATATGCTAAAGAATTGAATTTTTAGTCCCTTAAGGAACTACTAGGTAGTTTTGTTGCAAAGTTCTATAGAACATGGAAGATTTCTACATGCCTTTCAGGCAACTGTATACAGCAAAATAATTTAACTACTTTAGGTTTCATTCAGATAAGTAGTGGGTTGGGCCAGTTTGCTATGGAAGACCAAGATCAGTCCACCTATTGACGGTCTTGCTAGACCAGTCAGATCAGGCCCTAAGTAAGAACTATTTGAGGGAGTTGTTCTTTTTGTCATTCAGTTGGTGAATATTGCTTTAATTTCATCAATCTGAATATTTTATTAATGGTATAGTGCATGGAGTCTGGGATGCTGAGATTGACTTAAATTTATTAAACCTCAAGCATGAATAAGACTATCTTAGGAGAACAAGTTCCCTGACCCTGTACCTTGGGGGTCTGATTTATTACATCAGCCTGAGGTCCAGGAATATGCCTTTTAGTCTTACAGATGTATGCTGTTGGATGCCTTCTTTTTTTAATTAATTTTTTTCTTGCTTTCATGCACACATTTAGATAGTTTGGAGAGCAGTGTAATCTCTCTTTAGGACTTTAGGACTTTCGGATTGCTGTTCACGTGTCTAAGCAAATCCAAATTTGAGTCTATTCCAAGTCAACTGACCTTTCTGTTGTTTTTAATTCATAAAATAGGGACTTGGATGGGATCTGTAAGTTTCCATGATGTTCCTTACTTTGATGCTTTTTTTCCCTTTTTTCACTATGTTAATTCAAAAGAGTATTCTTACACTTACAGATTAAGGTTTCTCTTTGAAGAAATTGATTGTTGAGTGTTTTCTACCCAAAGTTCTATGAAATCCTTTGACTCCTGAGGGTATAAATACACCCACTTTTTTTGTTAGCCATAGTCTTTAAGAAGTATAATAGATGGATACTTTCAAGATGATGAGAAGATTTGGTTTATAGAGACCGCGATGGACAGTAGTTGCTTTCTTTTTTTCAAACTGTGGATATATATTAGCAGCTAAATATTTCAATAACTGAACTTCCCTTTGAGAAGCCTTCATTGAAGGAGGGTTAAGTGCAGCCCGCCTGTGTGCTCCAGGCACCAGGCTCAAACCTATCACTGTCGGCATTGCAGGTCAGGAACTGGAAACTTGCTCACTCTCCAGTGGTGATCAGTCAGACACATAGGTGCTTTGTAAATGTTTAAGTTAATTGCACTTAAGAACAATTTACTTATTTTCTGTAACACATTTCATAATATTTAATGTGAAAACTATTCTATATGCTTGCTTTTGAAAAATACAGTGTATTTGATTGCAATCATTTAGAAATTGAAAATTAAAGGGATTTTTAATAGCATTGTAATTTTTTAAAAGAGGAATAGTGACTTTGATTCCTAATAGACTGTCATGCCACCCTAGCACACAAACACTTACTTTTCCTCTTCTTGAGGTGCTGAGAGGTGAGCATTTGAAACATCTTTTTTTATGTGCATTTTGATTTCCTATTGAACCAAAAGTATTAACAGGAAGAGCTTTTTTTTTTTTTTCCCAGTAAGATCACAGAGATAAACAAAGTCAGAGTTAACTCTCTTGAATAGCTAATATCTGTTGCCTGGAGAAGGAGAAAATTATTTTCTGGCCTCCATGTTGACGTGTATAGAACATGTGTTCTGAGTAGTTGCAATTTTCACTGCCTCTTTTTCCAGTTGAAGTGCAACATAAACTATTTTAATTAATATTGTGTCACCAAAAGGGATTGAAATAGCCAATTGAATTCTACCAAGATAGAGTCTTTTGATGAAAACATATCTTTATTGATTGTGGATAAAGAAAATCATTCTTAAAATGAAATCTAGAGAAAAATCATATCCCTCAGAGAAAATTTCTGAGTGGCAGGCTGAGATTAACATCATAAAATTGAATTTGTGCTGCAAGCCTTTGATGTAATCAGCAGCTGGGAGATGGTGTTGCTCTTGCTCCCTCTGATTGTGGGGAATTATTGTGGGGAATGAAATAAGTGTTTCTCATGTCCCTCCTCTAAGAAATACAAACAAGGTGTTACTAGGTAGTTTCTTGCTAGTTAAAACAGGCTGGATCGATTCCAGGCTTCTCAGGCTTGCATACACCCATGAACTAGAGTTGCTGCCCTACTGCAGAATTTCTTAATATCACTGGACAGTTGACTTCTGTGGTCGGTAGAAACACAGCAGAGCTGAGACTAGATGGCTCCCCATGACAGGGACATTTTTAGAATAAACAGAGGCCAAGGCATGTTAGAAATTGCTACCTTTGCCTAGTTTGTTAATGTGGAGGTCCAGTCAAACCCTCCTCCATCTCCCTCTGCTACCTCTGTGTGGAACACCATTGAAATCATCGAAGTGTGGAAATCTCACTTTGTACAGAGTCTTGTTCCATGACATCCGTGTTATAATGGGCTTTTTGCTGTTTTTATATTAAGTCCCAATGCTTTGAAAACACTTTTGCCCATGCATGTTCTTTCACACTTATAATAATAGGTTTTATAGATTAAATAGAAAAAATCTACTTATACTTTTACCCTCAGATTATAGGGTGATTTTGCACCTTAACCACCCTTGTGGTTGAACCTAAGCTTTGTTTTTAAAGAAAAAGGTAGACTGACTTGTCTTTGAATAAGAGTTATACATTGTAAACAAGTACTAGTGTCTGTTTGCTCTATTTAGTTTTTTTTTCTGAAATGGGGATGGGCCTTGAAGCCTTTCAGACCTAGGAATATAATCCTAGCCAAGGGATTTAGATTTACCAAGGCTCTTTTTTCCTAGTAACACTAATGGTGGGAATGAGGATTAAACGAGAAAATGCATGACAGCACTATGTCTTAGCTGATATTTGGTAAACACTTTTTGAAATTTATAACACGTCTTAAGACTGGGACAAAAGGGAAAGGACAATTAATGTGTTCTGGAATAAGGGTAAGTGGGAGGAGCCAGGACTAGGGAAAATGATGAAAAGCAGTGAAGTAGAGAAATATAAAAAGGTTGTAGTGCTTGTCTTTATTCATGACAAAATCCACAAAGATGAGAAAAATGGTTGCAAATTACTCACCTGCTTCTTTTAGATTGCTTCAACGGCTGGAAGTCCCCATAAATGTCTTATTAAAAAATTAAATATGCTAGTAAAGGTGAAGTTCCCTGGATTATGTAACCCCAGTTCTGTTGTCCCTCCTCTAGCATTCTCTCCAAACCATCATGGAATTCTTTTTATTATTTATTTACTTGTTTGTTTGTTTGTTTGTTTAAAGAGAGAAAGGAAGGAAGAGGAGGAAGAAGCAATTTTTTTTTTTTAAGATAGGAAGAGAAGAGAAGGAAACACTTTCAACTTTTTTAAAATCTGTTTTTATTTGTTTGGTTGTCTCCCTACAACTCCCCACTCAGGGAGTCTCAAACCCTGGTCCTTGGGCTTCACGTGGTGTATACCCAGCGCCGTCTAGCACCTGAATCACCAGGGCGTGCTCCACCATGGAATTCTGCATTCATAAGCCTTCTTGATGTAATTATGTTTTGGCCACGCTTCTGCTAGCATCTGGGGTGTGAGAGGCTGGATGTCAAGTCTTCCTTGGCAGATTATCCATGTTTTGTGGGCAGTCGGAAAACACTAGACTCATGGGCATTGCTAAGGAGGTTTCTCCAAACAGGACTCCTCTATATAGGTCCATATTCTTGCCTCTGGAGTGCCTTTCACTAATTTGGGAGAAAAGAAGGTTGTTATACTGACAGCTGACTGACTTCCAGTGTCAGCTTGTGCTGAAGTTTGGAGAAGGGAAGTAGATGTCTGGGACAAGGAAGGAGATAATTGACCCACGGAAAAACACAGAATTTTCTTATGAGAGAAGCTAAGTGTGGGGCTGCACTCTAAACAATCACAGGAATGAAGCGTGCTTTGCTCTTGTACCTCAGGAATACTTTGTCTGCTCTGCATCAGTTATTTACTGACGCGCTACTGGGCTCATAGATGGTGAATTCCTAGAGGTCAGGAGCCTGTGTTATTTCAACTTTCATTAGTGGGGCTTTTAATAAATGCCTGTCGAATAAGTTAATGCATTCTTTAGCCTATAATATAGAAAAGGAAATTTGTTACACAAGAAGTAGAGAACAGTATGAACAATGGTGTGATTCAGACTAAAATTTAAGTATGTATTTCAAGAATTGATACATGTGTTTTAAGATCTACATTCTGACCAGAAAGAAACAAAATCTGTCAGATGGTATATTAGTTGCTAGGGCCACCATAACAAAGTATGACAAATTAAATGACTGAATTATTTTATTTTTTATTATTCTTTAAAAATTATTGCAAGAACATTGTCTCATAACATAGAGATTTAAGGTGTGCATCATCATATATCAACACCTGTATATAATACATTAAGTTTACCACCAGTAGTCCAATTACATTCTTTAACATACAGTTGACCTGTCCCTTCACCCAATTTGCCCACCTCCTCTCCCCCTTTTCTTCCAGTCACGACTAATTTGATTCTGTAGACTAAAAGTATTGTTTTTGTTTGATTAGGCTCATTTGTTTGTTTGTTCTCTTGATATAGCACATATTGAAATAAGGAACTAGAGAAACCTCATTTTTGCTGGGCTATTCTGTAAACCATAAAGGCCTGGGGTCCCCGCTTTCTAGATAATCCTCTGGCAGAGAAACCTTAGACCGGCCCAGTAAGACCTTGGCTAGAGGGGTTTCGGTCAATCTGCTGAGATATAGGAAGAAGTTAAATGTCAAACAAGATAGCTTAAGACGTTTAGGGTGTGACCTCTACTTTAGGGTGTGATCTCAACTTCTGTAGACCAATTCACTTGTTAAACCATTTATGCATATACCCTGACACACCTGGAAAACAAGCTAAGCTATAAAAACCTTGTATTATTTGGGTTGGGACCTTATGATTTGGGTTCATTTTTGCCCCTACCACTGGCTGCACTAAATAAAGCTCCTCTTAAAATTATCTCTGGTTCTGGTATGTCTCTCTGATTTCCTTGGCTACTTTGTAACAATATGAGTAAAATCATGTTTGTCTTTTTTGCTTCTGACTTCTCTCTCTAAGTGGCTTGAATTTATTGTTTCACAGTTCCAGAGGCTAGGAGTCTGAAATCAGGATGTCTACAGGGTTGGTTACTTTTGTGGGCTATGGAGAAGAATTTGTTGCGTATCTCTCCCCTAGCTTCTGGTAGTTTGCTAGTAATCTAATCCCATAATTCTTAAAAGTATTGCTTCATCTCTGTTTTCTTCCCTTGTGTGTTTATCTCCAAATTTTCCTGTTTTTTATGGATACCAGTCATACTGGATTATTCTCTAATTCAGGATGATCTCATCTTCACTTAATTAATTATATCTACAATGAACAAATTTCGAAATAAGATCCCATCTTGAGGTACTGGGTATTAGGACATCATCATATGAATGTTGGATGGGTTCAATCCAACCTGTAATAGATGGGAAGATGATATATTTTCTTCCTTTTTCCCAATTTGATATCTTTGTAGTTTTATCTTCATCTCCTCTTGCTTAATTCACTTAATAGATGGATTCTATTATGAATTATGACTAATGGAATGAAGGATTATAAATGACTAGGAGTTATACTATTGTTCATTTAACAGATTTTACACACAGATTGTGAGATTTAAAAAGCATTCTGATGTTATCAGCTAGCATTTATTGAATGCTTCCTATTTCCATAAATTATAACAACCTTATTAGATTGATAATATAATTTATTTACCTCATGTTGATGAGAATCAGATACACAGTTGCAAATAACTTACCCAAGGATATGCAATAGTAGAGTTGGCATTCAAATCAGATTGACTAACTCTAGGGCCCAGCAACTGGGTGCATGCTGTCTCCTTACTCTGTTACAGCCAGGTAGGTAGATTTTTCTCCTGTTTCTTAGATGAAGAAAATGAAGTTTAAAGTAATGAGGAACTTGCTAGGTTACAAAACCAGTTAAGTATGTAAATGTTGAACTTTGAATTTAAATGTTGTCTTGCTAGGGAAATCCTTCCTTTGTTTGAATTTTAAGCTCCAGTGCGTTTCTTCCCTAAACATTCTTTATATAGCACTGATGACACTATTGGTGATTCAGGACATGCCTGTCTCCTCAGACACTGGTGAGTTTCTTGAGCTCTGCTACTGTCTTCATCCCTAGAATCTTGCATAGTTTCACCAACATCATAGTTACTCAGTAAACATTTGTTAACTACAAGTATGTAAGTAAAGGCAAAGGGGCCAAGGAAAAGACACCAATTGAGGATATAAGAAACAAGAATTAATTCAGGAAGTCACTGAGCTGACAGAAGGTGAAATCTGGGGTAAAGATAAAAGTGTTATTATAGGAGATTAATATAGTTATCTTAGAAAATAAAGCTACATAAGAGTGTTGAAGTAATGAGAGGAAACTTATGTGTACCTTTACTTTCTTCTTTAATTGGAAGAAAAGATCATCAGCTAGGGCTGTTAGAGTGCAAAGAACTGCCTGAATTGGGTGAATAAGGGTAAAAAGATTTGACTGTGGTAATGGATTAGAGACATGTTTTTCAGTATAATTTTCGGTAGTACACGCAAACACTTAGGTTAATAGAAAAGTATTTTAATGTATATCTTGAGAAAAAAAATATAATCAGCACATCAAACTCCATGATTTTATGAATATTTATTATTATGACAATTCTAAATGATATATTTATGTAAGTTAATTTATTCTTTTAAAAAAAAAAAGTTTAAACTTTTATTTTTCCTTCACCTGCCCTCAGGTCTTGAACCTGAGTCTTTAGGCTTTACATGGCTCGTACTCTTGTCCTTGAGTCACAGGGATGCACCTTAATTATTCTCAAGTAAGTTAATTTATACTTAAAGTGAGTTTATTAACTTGCTAAAGACATTCAGCATCATGATCAGACTATTACATTTTGCAATCTATAGCACAGATAATAAAAACAAAATGCCCACTTTGAAGATCATCTTTGGAATGCTTTTCATTTTCCATAGAACAGAAATGAAAATAACCTGTTATACAGTAGTCACAAATATAGTCCTTAAGATTTTTGCTCACATACATGAGTATTTCCCATAATATGTCTACTGTGTGGCAGCCAGGCTCCCTCACCACTGCTGGCTGAGTTTACATATCTGTGGTAACCTCTAGCTTCCCTGTCACTTTTTTGACTTTCCTCTCCTGCTGAGCTTTGTTTCCTGGTAGTAATCAAAACATTCTGTCACTGCCCCATAGCTACTGCTGCTGTTGGAACCACTGTGTTCACCTTGGTTACATGGTTTGTCAAAATACTGAAGTTTTTCTTCATAGGGTCCAGAGATTCTGCCACTGTTTCCTCCTTTTATGAACCCAAACTTTGAAAATTAGTTGTTACTGTCAAACTCACTGTAGCTTCCACCCTCTCAAAATTTTTCCCATTTTTACCAAACCCGCTATAACCATCCACACTGCCATCATATCCACCATCATGACAGCTGCCAGCAAAATTACCTTTATCACTGAAATTTTCTCATGGCCAAAGCTGTCAATACCACCAAAACTATCTCCATAACCACCAGTAAAGTTTCTAGACCCCTCGCCCCCTCCTTTTTTTGTAGGCTAGCTGGGCATCATGGGGACAGTGGAGAAGGCATTCGACATTTAGACTGTTAGAAAACCTTTCTGACCTCTTTGGCCAGTTGAAGCACAAGACATTTCCTTAATTCACAGTTTTGGTCATTCACAGAATGGTATTTCTGAATGAAGAGCTTGTCCATGGTCATTAAAAGCAACACCTCTCTTCTTGCTGCTGCCCCAATCAGTCATAATTTTAATCACTCAGTTTTACTGTACTGTTCAAAATAATCTCTTCGGTGATATTCTTCAGTGTCTTTTTTAATGCCACCAACAAATATCTTTTTCACAATTAGGTGGGCACCAGTATTTGAGAATCTTCTCTTGTGATAGCCCTCTTTGGTTTCACAACTCTCCCATCTACCTTGTGTGGCCTTGCATTCATGGCTCAGCCACCTCCACAGTAGCATAGATGACAAACCCAAAATCTCTGAAGCACTTGGTGTTTGGATCTCTCATTGCCACATAGTCTGAGCATCCCCTTTGCTCAAAATGATTCCTCAGACTCTCACCAGATGTTTCAAATTTTATATCTCTTGATTACAGAGCTTCTGTACCTGGTGAGGCTTGTTGGGAGACTCTGACTTTGACCTGGCAGCTGTGAAAGGGGAGTCTTTAAGTATCCTTACTTGTTGGTATCCACAGGTAGAAATAAAGTGGGTTAATTCAAATAAATATATTAGTCAAATAATTTTACAGATTATACTTGAATATGGCAAAGGAAAATATGACTCAAGATTAGAAGTAGATATGCAGATTCAACACATAAAATCAATTGTTTTATCTAACAGCAGGATTATTTAGTTAAAACTAATCATAAGATGACTCACTTGTAAATAACTTGAGGTCAGGGAATGTTTTTTTGTTTCTTTGTGTTTTTGCAACCAACTTGCCACCTTTAATGCATCTGGTTTTTGATCAACATTTGTTTAGTTTATTTTTTCAAAGAGAGGAAAGAAGGAAGGGAGAGGAGGAAGAAGCATTTAAGGAAGGAAGAGAAGGAAGAATTATTAGTTAGTTTTTCATTTCGTTCTTTTACCACAGCCTGGCAAACCCTTGAGCCCGGAACCTAGGCTGTATATGGTTTGTGTACCAGCGTCTCAGCTGTTTGAGTCACAAGGAGATGCTCTTGTCGAGTTTATTTAAGAATGGACTAGAACTGTGATTTTTTTTTTTTTTTTTTAATGTTCTTGTGCAATACCTCTTGGTTCAAAATAAAGATTTTGTCAATATCGAGAGCGTTAAATATAGAATAAATTAAAAGGAAAAAAATCCACTTCCTAAAGCCTAAAACTAAGTTTTAGACATGATTAGAATTCTTTGAAGTTGCTCACTGATTAAATATAAATAAGACACCCAAAAAGAAATGAGTTGTCTTTCTCATACCTCTTTTACCACCCAACGCCCATTTTTTGACGATGACTCTCAATGGAATACACTTGGCATTAATTTGGCTATGTTAGAGCTGTTACTGACTTAATAAGCAAGGAGGTGAAGTTTGAAGATAATACTTTGTGAGAGTCTGACTCACAAGCTTGGGAGAACTGTGCTGTGATGGAAACTTCAGCAGTGAAAGGGATGTAGCCAAAGGATGTGTCTTCTTGATTATTCTGTTTTGTGCATGTTCTGGAAGATGGGTGTTTGGAGTCCAGAGATTAATTTGTATATCTAATTCTTCCCTTGACATTTGGGTTATTTTTTACTTGTCTACGTATTTCCTACCTAAAACACATTACATTCTAGAGTTATTTAATAGCTGCTAATCACTTTGATGTTAGGGGTTAATTCTGAAATAGTCATGCTCCACTAGGTAGACCAGGTGGAGGTTTGTGTTACTCATCTATGCCTTGGGCAGTCTGATTTTGTAGAAACAACTTTGTACCTTTTGATAGGAGTGGTCTGATTACAATCTGTTGATCAAATAATACCTTTTACTTAGAAAGTATCTGCAAATAGATGAGTTTGGAGGACAGGGCATCTGCTGAAACCACACAAACTGTACATGAACCCTTAGGTTCTTGAGAGCATGTCTGTGGGGAAATTCCCCTCTGGGGAAAGTTTTTCTCTCCAATTTGTTTCTGCTCTTTGTTCCTTTACAAAGCTCTGCTTTTACCTTCTCCTAGTTCATTGACACTTGCCAGCCCTGTCACATTGACCTAACTACTTTACTCTCAAATCTCTCTTTGGTTTTCAACTTAAGGTATAATTTACAAATAATAAACTGCATCCATTTAAAGTGTGCATTTTGATGAATTTCAACACTTCAAGCTCTTTTAAACTCAGCATTTAGGAACAAAGCTCTTGGGGCTCAAGGTGACTAAGTTATCTTTTGTGAAGGAAATTAGCATGAAGAAATTCACTTTTGTCCCTCATGGTATCCAGGTATGAATTTTGAAAAAAGTAGGCAGAATTCCTTTCTACTTAAGAGATAGAATTTAGAGAAGTAATACAACTCTAAGTGACAGATCTAAGATTCAAACCCAGATTTGTTTTATGACAAAATTAATACTATTAACTGAGATACGATTATTGTTTTTTCATAGATATTTACTTAAGTCAGAGATTATTGTCAGAATCCATGTATGATAACGAAGACTATATTTTTTTGGTTGACTCTCCTCAGTCAAGGAGTTTCAAGTTTGTCTGTATGAGACTGGTGAGACAAAGACTCAGTGTCTAGGTATGTCCCTGAAGCAAGTTCTTTATGACGAGGTAAACAATTCCAGTGTTAGGTAGACACCAACCACTAAACCACATTTGTATCATATCCACAAAACCACATTTGCATCATATTCATTATTTGCTACCCTCAGACAAGGCAGAGATATCAAAACAAATTGTTACAGGGAGGAAGAAGGTGGGAAGGAGGATGGAAAATTTTTTGTGCTTGTTAGGTATTACGTTTATGGAGAAAGGACCAGAGAGTGTTAGCCCAGCTTTTATTTCTTTTTAATTTTTAAATTTTATTGAAATAGCATTGTGTTATGACATTATATAGATTTAAAGTGTGCGTCATTTTATATCAACATCTGCATATAACATAGCAGCAAGTTTACCATGAACATTCTAATTCTATCCTTCATCTTATAATTGACCCCTTTACCTTACTTCCACATCCCTCTCTTTCCCTTTTGGCAAACACTAGTTTGACTTTATAGACTAAAAGTCTGTTTTTGATTGAGTTGGTTTATTTGTTTCTTTGGTTTCTCTGTGTGCCACTTATGAGTGAAATTATGTGTATCTTTTTCCTTCTGACTCATCTCACTAATCATAATTCCCTCTAGTACCATCCATGTTGTTGCAAATGGTAGGATTTTATCTTTTTAAAATAGCTGAGTAGTACTCCAAAACCCCAGCTTTTAAAGACCATGGAGTTCATCCTGGAGCCTGAGTTTTATTGTCGGGGTACCATTGAGGCTAGGGTGGCTGAGATGGCTGAGGGAGGGGCCGTGTAAAAGCTCAAGGGGGAGGAGGGAGGAACAAAATGAACAATTAAATAAAAATGCTTCTTCCTCCCCTTTTGTTCCTCCCCCTCTGAAAAAAAGGTCTTATTGTTTTGCTTGACTTACTGGTTTTTCGCCTTTTTTTTTTTTTTTTTGAGAACTACCAAGGTAACAGAATTTTTGTTTAGAAAATCACTAAGACTTTCTGGTAGGGAAGTCTGGGTTGTCTTTGTTGTGATATGAGGGGGAAAGTTCTAGATGTGTTGTTAGGAGACCTTGCCACTCTCTTTCTGAGTTACTGTGGCCAACTAAACAATTTTCCTGTGCCTTCTTTCCCTCATCTATAGTAGGGGGACACTAGGGAGCTTCAACACTCATCCACACTCCCTTTTTGACTAGTTTATAGTTGTCAGTGGTCTTAGGATGTTTAATTAAATCTGGATTTCAAATAAACAACAATTTTATACTGTGTCCCATGTAGTAGACAAAATCAAAATTATTTCACTATGACTTTTTCTAGAAAATAAAAATATTCACATATCTCATGTATTTTGTATTACCAGAAACAACTTGCAAGTAACAGTCTGAACTTTGTCTTATTGAGAAACAACATACAACACAAATTTGAAATGATCCCTTTTGGAAGCTGAAAAAATATATATAATTACATTTTATCTTCTAATTGTTTCTTAGGCTATCAAGAAAACATGAAAGTTAGATATTACTAAAGTCTAAAAGACAAGGAAACATAATAAATATGTAACATATGATAAATATGTAAGTAATTTACAGAGATATAAAAATAAATATGTATAATAAAATTTTTCAGCTGTAAGTTTTATATAAACGAAATTATAGACCTAAATGCATATAAGAAAGAAAAAGATGAAAAATTAATGAACTAAACATCTAAACTTTAATCTTATATAAGAGAAGAACAGAGTAAATTCAAAGAATGAAGAAACAATACAGACAAGACCATGCATTAAAATAATTTTTTTTAAAGGGAGCATTTTATAAAACAGAAACCCAGTTCTTTGAGAAGAGAAACAATTTAAGTAAGTCTGTCATAAGTTTGATAAAGAAGGAATCAAAGACACCAAAAAAAAAAATAAGGTAAAGTAAAAATTATCGTAAGTAAAATTAATATTCTAAATGGGAATATAATAGCTTAATAACTCAAGTTTGGAAATGTAGGTGAAATTATTTTTATAGAGATAAAATTTGCCAGAACTGAATTAACATGAAATAGAAAACACAAATGCAACTGTAAACATTTAATACGGGAGGGGGAGGTGGGGTGCGTTAGGGTGGTAAAGGCCATATGATAATTAACTCATTTTAACAAACTTTTTTGGTTTATAATCTTGGGGAATTAGCAGGTACATTCTTACATATGAAACTACATAAGACAGACCTGGATACTTCTCCCAAGTGCAGCAGCTCACAAAACAACTCATTTATATTCAAATCAACAGATTAGAGAGGAAGTGGGATAAGATGGAAAGAAAGGCAGGAACATTGATTTTCAACTGATGTAAGCGCAGAGGGAAAAAGTGACTCATGACAAAGACAGAGGAAGGAGACCAGAAACCTCCAGAACCTGTCAATAGAGCCACAAAAATCTGGCAGTATGGGGACTCTTGCTGTAAGGGAAGTCTCAAATCTCTGTCACTACTGATGAATAATCCGTGGTATTCCAACACAGGGCAATTATTTCCCCTGTTTACACTGACCTGAATGAATAAGAATAAAAGAAAGTAGAAAACCAGAAAGTTGTAGTTTTAATAATTAAGACAGTTAAATGGTTAAAAATTTCATTTAACAGGAAAATTTGCTTTGGGGAATAGTTCATTCCCATGTCTTCTGAGAAATGTGATACAAGGGAAGATCACAAAATCAGTAGTGTAAAAGGCATGTATGGGTGTGTTTTAACATTCCACTAAGAAACATGATTCCTAATTTTGTTGTCATCCTTTCACCGTAGCTTCTTGTATTGCAAAGAAAGTCACTATACAGAAATGTCTGCATGTTGACCTCTACTCCTGAGTTGACTAACCAGTACTTAAGAAATGGGAGAAAAGGGAGTGCTCATGGTCATACTGCTCCAAGGGAACCAGGCATTTTTTTTCTCTTAGGCAATGTGCACTTTGCCTCATGTCTAAGGACCAATCTGTCATGTTTTTAACTACCTACATTACTGGAGTCACGGAAATTTGTCTACTGCTAAGTAGACCTGTAGCAGGAACAAATTTAGGGAACATTTGCCAGGAAATCACTGTATTTATAATGATTAACTAACATTACACTAAAATAATTCTTCAGTGTTTCTCTCTGGAGTATTTATTACTCTGGAAATTAACTTCTCTAAGGAATCATTGAAATGCTGTCTACCCAATTACAAGACACTTTGTATTATTCTGATTTTGTATCTCCCTTAAAATGATCTGTTCTGCATTGTTATCTCCCTAATGAAATGATACAGATTCCCCAAGGACCGGGACCAGGCTTTGCATAGCACAATACCTGACCCATGGTGGGTACTTGATAAATATTCTTTGAACCAAACTGATCTTGATGCTTCCTTTTACAGACTTTATGAAAAAGTGGTGATACTATTATAGTATATACAAATATTGATATTTATAATATTTATGATAGTGCATTCTTAAAACTTATAAAATGTTATAATGCAATGCTATGTTAATAAAGTTGTTTATACATCTATGTATTTATATATTTTTACTAGATTGATCAACTTTTTTTATTTCCTTTTATTACCATACTGGTTCACACAATATATTTTTCTTTTAATGTCTTATGAATTCTTATTTTAATATATAACACTGACCAGTATCTCTGCTGTCTTCCCACACACACAAGAATATTAAAATGATTTAATGCTGCTTCTACTTTCTCTTCTTTCAAATTCTTATTCAGAATTTCAACTTTACCTCTTTAATCCCTTAATGAATCATTTTTTTCATTACTGATATTATTTTACAGATAACTTATTTAGATTTACTTGTGCTTTTACCAGTTTCTTTACTCACCACTGCTTCTTGTGTTTTACTTTATTGATTTTTAATTTAATAAAAATTTTAATAAAATTTCCCAAGACACACCCTTTCATAATCCTATCAGTAATATCTGAGAATGCTGTGTTCTCTCAGACCTGCTTTGCTGGAAAAATGTCTTATTTGCCATCATTTTGAATGATAGATAAGTATAAAAACCTAAGTTGACATTCACCTTCCTTCAACATTTTGCAGATACGATTTCATTAGCTTCTGGCCATCTCTTTGCCATGGAGAAATCTACTTTGAGCCTCCTTTTTTAGGTTATTTAATTTATTTCATGCTTTCTCTTTAGTATACTGCAGTTTCTCGAAGATGTGTTTTTATGTATTTATTTCCATTTTATTCTTAAATGTTAATTGGATTCTTGAATATAAGTTTTCGTATCTTGGGAAAATTCTAGATATTTTTGTCTATTCGGTTTTTAATAATATACTCATGGGTCAGGATCACTCATTATAAGAGGTAGATACGGAGTAGGTAGATTATTCCTGTCCTCTTTGTCAGCATCAATAATCATAGTGAAGGACAGGATTGGACTTTTAGTGATGAACATAATGTAGCGTATACAGATGTTGCTTTATAATGTTGTACACTTGAAACCTGTGTTATTATAAACCAATGTTACTTCAATAAATTAAAAAAAAAACTAATTAAATCCATTCCTCTTTGATGGGATAACAGTGGGCATGGTAATTTCAGTGTCTGATGACTAACTTCTCTAATTGATGGGAAACACCCTTTTTTCATAGCTCTGGGAAAACAGGTCATTAAGTATGTAATCATAAATCCACTTTCTGATATGATTAGTTTCCCCAAGTTTAAAGCTGATGATTGTGTACACTTCTTTTCTGTTTGTGTCCAGAATTCTCTCAACATGAAGTCCTTCTTGCAGGCAGTGGTACTCTGGGGGAAGCAGGCTCCTCCACACAGCATCACTGCCATCATTATTACTGATGACCAGCAAATGATTGTGACCGGAAGTCAAGAGGGTCAGATCTGTCTCTGGAATCTCTCACCTGAACTAAAGGTTTGTGAAAATGATTAGTGTTAAAACACACAGCACTTAAAACACAGCTTGCTGCTTCTATTTGGAATGATAGTGGGAGTTTTGCATGATTGTTATTGAAATCATAAATTGACTTTACTTTTGAATTTGGAGGAAATGTAGTATGTATAGTGAATCAAGATCATACTAGAAAATTATATCATGAATATTGCTAATTTTTGCTGCCAGCTAAGTGTTAATATCCTTAAGCTGCTGAGTTTTGCTATTTTTATATCCTGAATTATATGTTTAAGTAACTGAAGTACAGGCATGTGAATATAATTCTAAAAATTATAGCTCATTAATCTAAACAAAGGGTACTCGAATACCATTATTAGCTAAATGAGTAATATCTTAATTATGTGGGTATTTCTCTTAGTTTGGCCTTCTTGCTATCCTTTTAGTCTCTGCTTGCCTGTGATTTTTGCAGATTGTCTCAAAAAGCTCTAAATCCAATTTACTATTGTCTTATTTCAGAACCTGACCTCACCTAGGAATTTGGCCCATTGATTAGCAATTAATTGTCCTTGTCCAAAGTCATAAACATTTAACATATTGGAATAGATACTTGCTTAGCTATAGCAGCCACAAGACCCAATTTAAACATTTAAACTAATGATGTGCTTAAAGTATACTGCCCTCATTAAGAAGCCTTTTAAAGATCAAATACTATTTTTAGCCTGTAAAGTTTGTCACTTTAAAACCTAAATTAACAATTAATTGTAATTCTATTTTATAGTGTAATTAATTAACATCTTCTATCATTGAACTGTTACACTGCCAAGAACTTCAGAGCAGACCAGCTCAGCTCAATGTTTATGAACATTCCTGAAAGAAGGAGCTGGTATTACTGCAACAGTTGAGCTTTGAAAATATGGTAGCCCTCACATTTCTTACCTCTTGCAGTTTCAACTCAGACTCCTGAATGGTTTTAACTATCTTGCTCCTCTTTTTAATTTTGAAGTATAGTGTTTTCTGGCTTGAAAAGTTGTAATTTTTTTTTAAGGAACAGTACAGGTGGGAGTGAAGGTGTGTAGTCAGGCAGGCAGAGAGGAGGAAGAAGCATTTTATTTTATTTTTAGTTGTTCACATTGGTTGTTCCTTCCGGCCCCTGGAAGTGAACCCAGGTCCTTAGGATGTACATGGACTGCACTTCTTCAGAGGTGACCAGTAATATTTTGGTTGCTATAAGCCAAAGAAATTTGCAATCCTATCATCTGTGTCTTTTTAAAAATTAATAAAAATAATTTGAAGTAACTTTGCTTTACAAAATAATATAAACCACTATATGCAGGCTTCCCATTCCTCAGACACATGACAGTTCATGCTGCCCTCCCCCAGAATATCAAAAGTTATTCATTGGTTATGGGACCCACCACCATTTACCCTAAGCTCCCACCTGGTTCCTTAATGGCAGCATCAATTCTATTGTTAATGTACAAGGGTTGGTTTTTGTTAGTCTGTTCTTTGCTTTATTTCTTTATATTTCACTTATGAGTGATCATCTGGTATTTGTCTTCTTCTGACTTTATAATCCCCTCTAGTTCCATCAGTTTTGTCTCAAATGACACAATTTCATCTTTTCTAAGGGTTTTGTAGTATTCCATTGTTTATATATATACCACATCTTTATTCATTCATCATATGATGGGTTTTTAGGTAGTTTTCAATTCTTGGCTATTTTAAAGAATGCTGTAGTACTCATGGGAGTACATACTTCTCTGAAAATTGGTGTTTTTGTGTCTTTTGGGTAAATACTAAGAAATGGAATGATGGTATCATATGGGATTTCTACATTCAATATTTTGAGGACTCACCATACTGCCTTCACTAAGGGCTGTACCAGTTTGCATTCTCATCAGCAGTGTTAAAGTGTTCCCTTTTCTCTATAATCTTAGCAACATTTGTTATTTCTAGACTTTTGAATAATAGCCAATCTCACAGATGTATGGTGATACCTTTTTTTTTTTTTTTTGGTTTGTATTTTCCTAATAAGGGAGGACGAACATATTTTCATATGACCTGTTTCAGATAGCCTCTTGGCTATATGTCTTTGGAGAGATGTCTGTCTAATTTTTCTACCCTTTTTTATTGGGTAGTTTGTTTTTCTATTATGAGTTCTTTGTATATTTTAAATATTAAACCATTGTCCTATGTATGAAATGCAAATATCTTCTCCCAGTCAGTAGATTGTCTTTTTGTTTTGGTGATGATTTCTTATACTCTGCAGGATCTTTTTATTTGATCTAATCCCATTTGTTTATTTTTTATTTTGTTTTACTTGCCACTGGCGTTGAGTCCCTGAACATCTCACCAATCTAATGTTGTGGAATGTCTGTCCTATGTTTTCTTCCAAGTGTTTTATGGTTTTAAGTCTTGCATTCATGTCTCTAATCCATTCTGAGTTAATTTTTGTGAATGGTGTTAGAGAGTATTCTAACGTCATTGTTTTGCATGTTACTGTTCCTTTTTCCCAATACCATTAATTGAAAAGACTTTCCTTTCTCCATTATATGCTCTTGATTCCTTTGTCATAAATTGACTGACAGATGAGGCAGTTCATTTCTGGTGTGATACCTCCAATTTTATAATTTTTATTATTTGTTTCTTTTTCATGATTGCTTTGGTTATTTAAGGTCTTTTGTTATTACATACAATTTAAAATTGTTTTATTCCTTTTACTTGAAATACTCCTGTGGTATTTTGGTGTATTAAACAGTATATTGCCTTAATAAGATAGCTATTTTAAAAATATTAATTCTTCCCAGTCATGAATACTAGGTATTTTTCTATCTCTTTGTATCTTCCTCTATTTCTTTTAAGAAAGACTTGTTTTCACTGTACAGGTCTTTAACTTCCTTTATTAAGTATTTCCCAAGGTATTTGATTCTTTTTGCTTCTCTTGTAAAAGGCATTGTATTATTTGCATATAGAAATGCAATGGATTCTTGTGCCTGGATTTTGTAGCCACTTTGCTGTACTCATTGATAAATGATTCTAGATCTACCAATAGTGATAGTTTTACTTTCTCCTTTCTTGTTTAGATTCATTTTATTTCTTCTTCTTATCTCATTGCTCTGGCTAAGACCTTTAGTTTGATGGTAAATAGCAGTGGTGAGAATGGACAGCCTTACCTTGTTCCTGACCTTAGAGGAAATACTTTCAGTTTTTCACCATTTAGTATGATGATAACTATAGGTTTATCATATATGACCTTTATTATGTTTATTATGTTCCTTTTATCCCCATTTTATGTAGAGTTTTTATCATAAATTGATGTTAAATCTTGTCAAAAACTCTGCATCTATTGATAACGATCATATGATTTTTCTTCCTGCTCTTGTTGATGTGGTATATTATACTAATATATTTGCATAATATCTATCATTTTACATATATTCCTGTTATTTATTCAACATTTATTCTGTATGCTTTTATTGAGTACATAATAAATTGGGCATTGTGCTACATACCTTAGTTCAAACCTGAATGAAAAAACCTGGTACTGGCTAGCCCAGGGGTTACAGTTTAGTAGAAGAAGAACATAGGCTAATGTGGTGCAGTTATGTTAAAATACGTGGTGCTGTACATAGGGAGTGGTCTGCACTGCATGCTTATTGGGAGAAGTTCTGCCATGCTTTTCTTAGGAGCAAGTCTTTTGCTTGGAATTAGAGCAGTGGTTCTTCAAAGAGAGAGATTACTCTCTTCCTCCACAAATATATGAATTATTTGGGCAGGAGAAAAAGAAGTTAGGCCTTGAGAACATGAGAAGTTTATATGAGAGGATATACCTATTTGGGATTAAGACAGCTTGAGGTCAATGGGGAAGGCAGATGGAGAAGAGAAGGAAGTGCAGGTAGTTGGTTTAAAGTGAACTAGGAGCCATTTATTTCCTCTTTATGCTAAATTTAAAAATATTCTTTTCTCCCTTGAAGAGGGCTTGGGTAAGGTAACTCATCAAATTCTGTGATCTTAAATATTCTCTTGCCAATATGTAAGATGGAAAAACAAACCTAAGACACCGATTTATTCTGTCATTAGACAAGTTACACAGATGCTTTTTATTTTTGGCACAGATTCCTCCTTCAAGTGTGTCAGAATCTAATATAAGAGACAAATTTGTAAATAGCAAATTGTAAAGCAGGGAATACGTTCTGTCTCTATGTATTTGACTAGTCTGTTCATATAAGTGCAATCTACAGTATTTGTCCTTTTATGACTGGTTTATTTCACTTAGTTTAGTGTTCTCAAGATTCATACATGTGGCATGTGTCAGAGTTTCCTTTTAAGACTGAATAATATTATACTCTGTATATACTGCATCTTATTTATGCATTTGTGCGTCATACTTGGACATTTTTGACTGTTGTGAATGATGCTGTTATGAATCTGGGAGTACACTTACCTGTTTGAAAGTACCTGCTTTCACATCTTTTGGTTGTATATCCAGAAACGGATTTTCTTAATCATATGGTAGTTTTTTACTTTACTTTTTTTGAGGAACTGCCAAACTTTTCTGTAGTATTAAACCATTTTACACTCCCACCAACAGCGTACAAGTGTTCTTATCCTTAACATCACCAACATTTGTTACTACCTCTGTGTGTATCTGTGATTTGTTTATAATAGCCATCCTAATTGGTGTGAAGTGGTATCTCATTGTGATTTTATTTATTTATTTATTTTAGAGGAAAGGTACAGGCAGAAATGAAGATGAGTAGGCAGGCACGCAGAAGAGAGAGGAGAAGAAGCATTTTATTAATTTTATTTAGTTGTTTATCTTGGTTGTTGCCCCTGGCCATGGGTCTTGAAACTGAGTCCTTGGTATGTATGTAGACTACGTCTATCTGACTTAACTTGTAGGGCACCAGGGAGTACCTTCTCATTGTGATTTTGAAGGGAAAGGCTTTCTGAACATGATGATTTTGTTGAGTTTTAAAAGATATACAGGACTTGAACAGAAAAAGATGGTAAGAAGAGATTGCAGACAGGGAATGACAAGTGTTTGTAAAAGGTGTAAATATTTTACTTGCAGGGAACTGGTAAAAGTTGTTGAGAAGACCTGGACATAGAGGCAAAGTCAGAGGTGTTAGACAGATATGGGAAGGAAAGAACCTGACATATTAAAACATTTAGATTTTTCTTTTAACTAGCAAGAAAATTAAAAGTGGTGACAATATTACAGGTCTTTTTGTGCAAGGAGATGGCATAATACATCTTAATATATTTGTGATTTAGAATATCATTTGGTACTGATGTGAAGGGCATATGTAGGAGAAATGGAGGTGAAATAAAGGACAGGAACTATGGGTAGGAGGCTTCTACAGTAATTCAGTCAAGAAAGTTTTTGAACATGAATCAAATCAGAGTAGTGGGGGTGAAGAGATGAAATTGGAAAAATGTTAAAAGAGAGTAGTCAGAACTGAGCAACCATTGGATGTATGTAAAGGATTAGGAGTAATGATGATACCTTCCAGGTTTGGGCTTTGGTTGATGGTTGGGGCTGGTGGGATGATAGTATCACATATTTTTTATAAAAAACAAATGATTCAAGAATAGCAGAAAGGGAAGAAAAGCGGTAATTTAAGTTCTGGATATCTTGGAGCATCCAAGTATTCATTAGTGGATGAGGTACATGTCTTAGTCTTTGCCTACTCATGGATAATGGGGTGGTAGGGTACAGGAGAACTGGAGAATAATTGTCTCCCTGTGCTGGGCTTCCCATCACATGCATAGAGTATGCATCCTACTTTCAGGCTCAGGGTTTGACTGTCAAAACCCTCTCGTTCCCCTAAATTTTGTGAGGTTTACCAATGAGGAACTTCTTTGAATCTCATGCTGTGAACTTCTTTACCTGGTATTCATCACAACTTTAAGTATAAATAAAGGTGAGTTGAATAAACTCTTTAGATATATTCACTTAGTATTTCTATTTCCTATTTTTCTTACCATTTAATACTCAGATGGAAATGCAACATATGAAAATAGGCAATGTTGTGTAGAGAAAAAGAATGGGGGTTTGTGATCAAGTTCTAGCTTCATTGTTTAACAACTCTGTGGTATTGGTCAATTGACTTACAGTTTTTGAGCTTCAATTACTTCACTTGTGAAATGGAGATATGCTGAAGTGGTAGATACTCAGCAAGTTTTTCTTTTCCCTTTCCCAGTGTGCTGTTAGAATGAATGGGGAGGGGCCAGTATTTCAAAGAGGTAGAACCAATGAATAGAGGTCTCCTAGATTTGTCTACAACAATGACTAGATTATTGTGGTTTCTTTTGTTATTCTTTACAGATGTTCTAAAATATGATAAGATGGGTAGATTATAGGGAATTGTCACAGTTTATTCAACTGTGGAGTTAGTGTATGAGGATGATGATTTCATGTGAAGGATAGTATTTTACTATTTCGGTATTTTGACCATAGTGGATTTTCTTTGGAGAAGGAAATGAAGTCGATGTGCCCTGATTCAGTTCTTAATCTGTACTTCTTGGAAAGGAGTTTGATTCATACAGTTATACATTCCCAAGTGTGATGATGAGGAAATTTAGCATGTTGTTTTGTGAGATGGAACCATCTGGATTTCTCAGGAAAATGGTATAGTTAGCACTTGTAAGTGATTCTGACGAGCTACAAATTTAACACTAGAAATTTAGTCTGACAACAGACCTATTAAAGAAATATTTCTGATTATGATGAAAGTAAGATGATAGAATGATTATGCTGTGAAATAATATGTCTTGATGATATGGTTGGGTTATGATCTACATATAATTTTAAAAAACATAATGCATATTAGTTCATTTGGAAGACAGAATTTTATTACCTGTGAGACAAGTTTTATTACCCATGGATTTTCTAGTCATTCAAATTAAAGTTTTAACTCTGCTCCGTTTGAGGGTATTTTACATATTTTCTGTTTTGTGGTTTGATTTTCATAATTTTGTTTTATAAAACATGAGGACTAAACTTCTTTCAAACATGAGATAATGGAAGAATTAGCCATTAGGGCCATATTTTTTAAATTCCCATATTGGAAGAAGATATTGACATTTAAAGTAATAACTTAGTTAAAATACTTTTAACATAGAAGTTTTTTTTTACTGTTTCTGAGGCAGGAAACCAGAAAAGATGTTATAATGATTATAAAAGAGAATGTTTTTATATTATTTTGTAAACTTATTTCTGAATTCCAAAATTTGCACCTCATGCTGCTATCATTTGAGGTATGTTTTGTGCAAGTAAATACCAACACTGACTTGTTTATGTTCATAACCTACATGTTATGAAACATGTCTGCAGGAATCATTGTGCCCTTATGATATGAAACATAACCAAAGCGAACAAAAAATTGAGTATAGCAGTTTCTTTATCTAGAAGTGTATTAGTCTGTGGATGTCATCATGTATCAGTTTTCATAAAACTTATGTACAGTAAAAACATTTCTTAATCAAAATTATGAATATTTATGAATGTGTATTTATATTCTTTAACAAAAAAATTTTACAGCTACTTAAAAACTTATCCTGTCATTTTCAGATTTCAGCTAAAGAACTTCTATTTGGTCATTCAGCTTCAGTAACATGTTTGGCAAGAGCGAGAGACTTCTCTAAACAGCCTTATATCGTTAGTGCTGCGGAAAATGGGTAGGTAAGACAAATGGAACTTTATACTGGTCTTATTCCCTCTCCCTTTTAAAGAATTATGATGGGATACAGACTTCTAGGAATGAAGGATCAACATGTTCCTTTTACATACAGGAAAATTTAGATCTTGAACAGTTGAATATTTAGTGTGACGGTTCCAGGGAATATAATCTGTTATAACTCCCAATCTAATATTCTTTTACTGTTTTTGAATTGGGATCTACATACACACTTCAGCATGTTTATCAGACCTCATGTCAGCCTCACTATATTAAAGATACTGACAAAACGCACCAATTATAGAATTGAAAATGGAAAAATCTTAAGTGCTTTTTTTTTTCCATGTGGGAAGTGACTTTGTGTTCGCAAGTAAATCCCTTCAATTCTTCTTAGTTTTGTAAAGGAATCCAGAATGTTCAGTCTTCACACTGTACTCTTTTCTGGAATCATTATAAAACTAACAGAGGAGAACACTCAATCAGTGAAATGGTATGAGAGGGGAGGGAAGGAATACAATTAGTGATTGTGGGTACAGTTTCGTGGAAGTGAGACTTGTTCCAATGAAATATGACTCAACTGTAAGAAAGAATACACTGATAGAAGAGGCATTATGGACTAGACTTTACTGATGAGTTATTTGCCGAAGTATACTCAGGAATGCGGAATTGATTCGGCATTCATTTGTGAAAGAGATTAGGTTACTGCTTGAAACAAGAGAACCCCTTTCTTTTTTGTCTTTAACCTGAGAAGAAATTATATGACTCTGAATTCTCAGAACAAAAAGAATAATGAGGAATCAAGTGTCTAATTTATAGAAACTGAATACTTTTTTAAAATGGAAAAGCTTATATAGTAAAGCAATAATTATACTTAGAAAGATTGAACTTTGGAAGAAATTCAAGGGAAATGTCCTGGTATGTTCTTTTTTTTTTTAAACAATTGCCAGTGGTTTTCATACACTGGGACTACTTACCACAAAGCCTGCTACCTATGCTGAAATATTTATTCTCAATCGAGAATTTGGAGGATGGTGAATTTTTTCCTCCACCTCCTTGGAGAAAATTAATAGCTAAGTGAGAAATAGATCTAAAAAATAACTGAGTTCCAACTTGAGATTTTGCCCTTACTGATGTGGCTCCAAAAAAAGAAATGTGTTCAGCTGCTTTTTTTTTTTTTTGATAGAGGAATGTGTCTGTTTGAGTCTCTAAATATGATTTTTAAACAGACAAGGGATCTAGTTGATATTCCTTTTCCAAGATGATTTGAATTTTCTAGAATTCTGTTCTTTGGTGGTCTAAAACAGCTTGCATCTATAAGATACTGTCTTGGTAGTACCTATGTTTGGGCTACTGCACACTTGGCAAATCCTGATAAAGTCTGTTGAAGTTATTAAACTTTCTAGGCTCAACCCTTTATTTAATTATCACTCCCCAAACAACAATGGGTTTTATTTGTTAGCTTTGAGAAGTCCCGGGAAGTGGCTGTAATCTTAATACTTCTGCCTCCAAGGCGATCACAGGTTTATTCAAAATTGCCCCATGACTCAGTTTCTCATTTTCCCCCAAAGTTTTACTTCATCTGTAGGCATGACTCCCAAGATTCAGGAGTCCAGTGAATTCCAGGATAAATGAAAGCAAATAAACATCTGGAGACCTGTTGTTGAAATTACAGACAACCAAAGAAAAAGAGAAGTTCCTGAAAGTAGTCAATGAGAAAATCAGATTATTTACAAAGCAATGTTAACTAACACCAAGAGCTGACTTCTCAACAGTAAAATGAAAGCTAAATAGCATTGAAATCTCTTCAGAATATCAAGAGAATAATTGTCAATTTTTTCTGTCTTCAGTGAAAGTATTCTTCAAAAATGAAGGCAAAGTAATAACATTTAAGACAAATACTGACTCTTCACTGCTGACACAGCCTCTACAAGTAACAATATTTTAAATGCTGTTCTTCAAGAAAAATAATGACTTAAGAAGGAAAATATGATGGAAGAAGGAATATTGAATGAAAACTAGCAGAATAGTTTTTAAGCAATTTAAATGAACACAGGCTATAAGAGTGTGTTTAAATCCCAAACACACATAATCCTAATCAGCAATTACATATAATTGTGTAATGATCACATTACACATGACTGGTGTGTTAGAGCTAGATAAGGCTGTTGGCTAGCTTTAGACATTGATAGATATACATACTGACATACAGGGTAGCTGCTAAAATAATAGACAAAATGAAATGTAATGAAATTTCAGGAAGAGAACTCAGGAAAACAATTCCATCTACAGTTGCATCAAAAAGAATGAAATAACTTGGAATAAACTTAACCAAAGAAGTGAAAAACTTATACTCTAAAAACTCTAAGACATTGTTAAAAGAAATAGAAGATGATGCAAATAAATAGAAAGATTCCATGCTTATGAATTGGAAGAATTAGCCTAATTAAAATGTCCATATTGACTAAATCAATATACAGATTTAATGCTATACCCATCAAAATCCCAAAGATATTCTTCACAGAAATAAAACAAAAACTAGTGAAATTTATTTGGAACCACAGGAGATCAAGGATAGCAAAAATAATCCTGAGGAAAAAAAAATAAAACAAAAATAGAGGTGTCTTGTTCCCTTATTTCAAACTACTACAAAGCAATAATTAAATCAGCATGGAATTGGAATAAAAGCATTGTCAGCATTGGAATAAAAACAGAAATACAGATCAATGGAACACAAATGAGAACCCCAAAATAAATCCTCACATATATGGACATTTAATTTTGGGCAAAGATAGACTCTTTAGTAAATGGTGTTCAAAAAACTGGACAGCCACGTGCAAAAGGTTGAAACTAGATCACTACCTAACACCATACACAAAAATTGATTCAAAATGGATTAAACTCTTAGATATAAGCCTGAAAACCATAAAATACATGGAAGAAAACAGGCAAAAAACCACAGGACAGTGACCTAAGATTTTTCTTTTAGAACTCAATTCCAATAACAAAAGAAATAAAATTCAAATTAAATAAGTGGGATTATATCAAACTAAAAAACTTCTGTATAATGAAAGAAACTCATCAAAACAAAAAGACATCCTACTGAATGGGAAAAGATATTTACACATTGCACTTCTGACAAGGGGTTAATATCCGAAATATATGCAGAACTCATAAAGCTCAACAACGACAAAAATGTAACAATCCAATTAAAAAATGGGCAGGTCCACTGGACAATGGTGAAGAATACTTGGTGATTTGGTGGAGGACAGGATGTGTTGACATATATCTGAGGAATTGGGAAACTACATCTGTGGAACCTATACATATGAGTTTATTTCAATGTATACAATCAAATTTACTGTAATGAAAAAAAGAGGAAAAAATGGGCAGATAATAGATGCTTTTTTAAAGGCAACGTACAAATGGCTAACACGTACATGAAAAGATTTCCTACTTCTCTTGTCATTAGGGAAATGCAAATAAAAACAAGAATGAGATATCACTTCACATCTGTGAAAATGGCTGTTATTCAAAAGATTGGAAACAAGTACTGGAGCAGATATGAAGGAAAGGAATGCACATACACTATTGTTGGGAGTGTAAAATGGTGCAAACATTAAGAAAGCAGTATGGATATTCCTCAAAAGAATTAAGAATGGAAATTTCATATAATCTAGTTACCCTAAAAATACTTATAAGCAGAGATACATGCATCCCCATGTTCACTGCACATTATTTGCAATAGCCAAGAACAGGAAACAACTTAAATGTCTGTTAATAGGTGAGTAGATAAAGATAACTTGTATTTCTAACGTCCTTGGGCAATGCAGATGCTGCTGATTCAGAGAACACATTTAGAGTAGTGAGTTACCTACTTTTTAGGCAATGAGAGATACTGAGATCAAGAATGAACTGATTCATTGGTGAGGATACCATTCATTGAGAATAAAGAACAAAGGAACATTAGTGTGAAGTTCTAAAAGTCATACAGAGGACATCTAATAGCTAGTTGCATGTGGAACTATAGAGCTCAGGGAACAAATAGTTCTTGGTGTCTAACATCATATAGATGGTACCTGAAGTGATAGGAGTCAATAACTCACTCAGGGAGATGGTGCCATATATAATAAATAAAAATATAAGAAAGAAATACAAGAAAGCCTAAAACAAACACTAAGGAAAACCAATATTTTAGCAGCAGGCAGAAGAAGAGGAACGCATGAATGCTAAAGAAAATCCAAAAACATAATAGAAGACAAGAGAAAGGAGATTTTGAAAAATATAATGGGCTTGTAATTCGAGATGACAAACCAAGCATTCAGGTTTATCTCCTCTCCCTGTAGATGTTTCATTACTATTTGAGCAAAGCAGTAACAGTTATTAGCACTCAAATATGAGAATAGAAATGAGGCCAAGAGAAAATAGTGTATTTATGAAAGATGGAAAGTGGATGGGAGAGTGGTGACATCTCTTTAGCCTTTGAATGAATTTTTATTAAAGTGGGGTTGTAGAGTCGAATAAGAAAAAACAGAGCCTTTTGTTATGATGCAGTCCTCAATAAAATTTAAAAAAAAAGAATTAAAATTGGAAAAAACAAAAAGTAGAACCTTTCTCAAGGAATTTGAGTTGAACTGTTTTCTAATTATATATGTTGTGGATACTATTCCTTTGCATTTTTTATATAAAAGTTAAGAATTTGGTATACCCTGGTGGCCTAGTGGGTTAGTCAGCTGTGGTGTAGTTCACATGTATCTCAAGCTCCGCTGGTTCAAGACCCAGGGCTGGGGGAAATAACCAAGATGAACAACTAAGTAAAATAAATAAAATGCTTCTTTCTACAATCTCTTCCTGCCTGCCTACCTATTCATCTTCATTCCTGCCTGTACCTTTCCTTAAAATACAAAAAAAGAATTTGGTGAATGCTTGTGGAATATAACAGTTTTGTCTGCAGCCTCCAGCTGAGGTAGATCCACCTACAGAACCTGGGTTCACGTCCAGGGTCCAGGGAAACAATCAAGGTGGACAACTAAATGAAATAAATAAAAATGCTTCTTCATCTCTCTTCCTGCCTGCACCTTTTGTTTTAAAAATAAAGATATTTTTTAAAAATTAAGAATTTAAAAATTTTTTGAAATTGTTTAGTTTTTTTATAGTTGAAGACATTTAATCTATGTATAAACCTTGGAAACAATGTTTGAAAAGGATAAGGATGGCATCTTAATAGATTTCATGCCTGGTTAAATATGTAACTGTATAGTTGCAGTTAAAATACTTGTGATAGTTTATATAAGCAATGAATTTGTTTTCTTTTCCTAAATGGAACTGATAGGCAGGGTCATTTTTTCTTTGTGACATTTTTATATTTCTTTTAAAATTTAAAATAGAAAATAAAATGACAAACAAAAAGGGAAAGCATTAGCATTCCAAAGAGTTAGAAACATTAGCATCACTGTGGGAGCTTGTACTGATGACTAGGCTCCAACCCTAGAAAGTGTGATTTAATTAGCCTGTTTGATGTCTGGGTGGAGTTCCAGACATCAGTATTTTTAAAAAGCTCCCTGATAAATCTAATGTACTGTTATTGACTTAAAGATAGATTTAGCTGGAAGCAGGTTTACCGACGAGATTTTCAAAACCCCACCTGCCAGAACCTAAACATAAAGCCATGAGGTTACAGAATCTCTGAGGATTATTTTTGAAGTAATCACAGCAAGATACGCAGCTAGATGCAAGAGCCAAGCTAATAAAGTCAAGTTCCTGGTAGAGCTAAAATTTTGTGCTGATGGTTGTTAATGGTGCTTTTTCTCTACCTTTGCTATATATTTATCTGCCTTTGAGATATTATTTCAATTTTTGCCTATTTCCCAGTCTTGCTTTTCAGACATACACATGCACACACCTACAGAGAGACAGATTTTTCCCCACTACATTGTATTGACTTGCATGCCTTTCTACATTGCCTCAAATCCTTTTCACAGTAAGTTTGGGTATAGACAGACAAAAAACCAAAGTATGACTCTTTTACTTCTGCATGTGGAACATGGTTTCACAACCTCGCTATTAGTGTCAGTTTGGACCACCAGCTCATTCTTTGTTGTAGGGAACATCCTGTGCCCTGTAGGATGTTTAGCAACATTCCTTGTCTTTCCCCACTAGATGCCAGTAGTGTGACAACCAAACATATCGCTAAACATTGTCAAAAGTCCTTGGGGGGCAAAAGTGCCTCAGGTTGGGAAGCACTGATTTAAAGATTGAGTTCCAGTATTTGGCTAGAAAAATAACAATAATAACAATAAGCAGCCTGCAAGTTACCAATTCATGTAGTGTTCTCCATTGTTCATATCCATTGCTGCTGCTCCTGGTTTTTTGGTTAACTCGCACGTTTTTAGTTTGCCTTTCATACACTCACATTCTGCCAACAGTCTGTTTTGGGCTTACTGATGGAATGGCATCGTAGCATGTTAATATACATGGTGTCCTTTTTAGTAGCAGTTTCTCCCATAAGGTTTATAAAGCTTTCCTTTTTCTTCCATGGAAAATGTGTTGGGAAGTGCGTTGAAACTGTCAAAATGAAAGAATAATACAAAACAACTTACAAATGGTCTTTCCGGTTTTTTTTTTCAACAGAAAACAGATTTAAACCGTCCCACACTGGATGTATATTGTAACTATCCATCTCCTTATACACACATGTAACTATGTTAGAGTTTTCTAACAATGATAATTTTCTAAATATTAAGTGATAAGGATGATTTCAGAATTTTAGGAGAAGCAGAGAAGTAAAGAAGTAAACCATATCAATGACAGACCCAATGTGGCCTCTTGGTGGCACTGTTTATTTTTACAAAAATTATACCGAGGCTTCTGAACATGCAGCACTTGATGCATTATGCTTTTCAGAATATGTAGTTTAAGTACAGTGAAATAAACCATTTTCAAGAGAAGCAGATTCCATGGGAAGATTGTTTTACTGTCACTCTAGCAGGCTGTGATAACTGGATCCCCACAATTTGTTGTGGACCAACTTGGCACTAAAGTAAGGTCTGTAGGCAGGCAGCGGGGTACATTTACCCAAACAAAAAGACAGATACAGTATATCACCCTTGCTGATGACCACGACATTTTCTTGCCCAGTAATCTGTAACAAAAAGCCATATGAACAATCAGACTGCATTTAAGTGCAGCACTAAAGAAAAACTTGGTGGCCCCCAAAATTATTCCATCCAATTGAGTGGAAATGACAGAAAATAATACAAAGTTTTCTCTCCTAGGGAGATGTGTGTTTGGAATGTCACCAATGGACAGTGTGTGGAGAGGGCCATACTTCCTTACAGGCACACTGCAATCTGTGTAAGTGTGTTCACTTCTCAGAACATTCTGAATTCTGAAATTCCTTTAAATGTGTATATTTGCTATTCATATATTTAAAGAAATGTCTGGAGGAGTTTCATTCTTTGAATTTTTTATTTTGTCATGGGAATAGAATATCTTTGATTATTATCTGTTGTTTTGACATTTTTATTTTCCAAAGTTGTGATTCAGTTGATCTTTTCCTGATTCTTTTTTTTTTCTTTATCTTAGACATTCTTGAAAGATGGTTTTCTTGTTTTTAAAAGTTACGCTCACAAATGCACACAGACACATGCACATTGAAAGATGCAGTTTAATGATGTGCTATTGTAGAAAGCAAAAAGGTTCCTTTTCTTATTTCCAATTTTAACCTCTTCGGGCATTGTTAGATTCTTATTATGAGCAAGAGGTATAGCGAGAAGCTTTACATTCGCTTCTCAATATTTAAAACTGATTTTGACTTTTAGTAGATGATTTCCAAGCATCTATGAGTGCCAATTCAACGATTCCAATGGTGTTAATAGAATTTTTTTCTATTTTACTCGTTGCTCTTAGCACTGATGACTTGATTGTGACATTCACATACTCTTTTTTGGGATCAAAATCTGCAGTGAGAGAACTCATCCAGGGCAGAGTATATTACTTGTTCTATAATAAATTCACTCTGAAAACATTTTTGGCACAGGAATACCTCAAATATTCTTCAGACACTTTTATTTCTCCTTAACATGTAACAATGGTGCTAGGAAAGGAATCTGGTTTTATTATTTTTTAGTTCAACATAGAAATAATATACTTGTGAGCTTTCCATGATTTGGAAAAATCATTCCTTTTTTGCAAAAGATCCCCCTTTATAATGAAATACAACTAACATGAAAAATCAGTTCTTTAGACATGTGGACTAATTTAATTAAAAGGCATTTTAATTGCTATCAGTCTTAAATGAATAAATGATAAACTTAAAATCCAAAGAAGCATAATCAAAATTATGCTTATCGCCAGTGATGATGACATTTTTCCTTTGAATTTCATTTGAATAGTATTACCACTGCTCATTCCGGATGACAGGAGAAGGCTGGCTCTTATGTTGTGGAGAATATCAAGATGTACTTATAATTGATGCCAAAACTTTAGCTGTTGTTCATACTTTCACATCATCACAATCTCCTGATTGGATCAACTGCATGTGTGTTGTGCACTCCGTGAGAATCCAAGGTAATAGTTGGGTATAGTATAGCATTAAGAGATTGCATATAAAACTATCACTTTTGAGACCTTTCTTAAATTATTGGGCAAGAATTCAACCTGTTAATGGGGATAGTTCTTTAAGCCAGATCAAGAGCATCCAAGAACATTCATGTGAGAGGGTCAAGTGTTTGGAAAGTCTGTGAGAGTTAAAATGTAGCAGACAGAGGAGACTCTTTCCATGACCCAATTCTGCTTGTTTCTGTGACCCAGTTTTAAGTGTGACAAGCAAATGTTTGTTGCGGATTAACAGAACTCTTGGAACTTTTGCCCAACTGTATCTTCTGGACAGAGAATAAAGAAAATTCAGTTTTGGTAATATTTGCCCACACAGGAAAGAGAAGGCTGACTCCTTACTTATTTTTGAAATACGAAAGTGTCATTTGACAATGTGACCATTTGCAATATGGCTCTGCTGTTAGTGGTGCTCTCCTTTTGTACCGGGATTATATTTTGCTATTTTAAAACACATTGAGGCTATGATCTAAGATGGTTATTTTTTATTAAGGGCAAGTTGTATATTTTCCCCTTATGTGGCCTGGTATAATTCTCAAATGATTATGAAACAATCTTTATAGAAGCCAATAATAGCCTTGATGAGCTTATTTGTGAATTTTGTTGTTTTTTACAGAAGATTCTCTTTTGGTGGTATCAGTAACTGGTGAGCTCAAAGTGTGGAGTCTCTCTTCATCTATAAATAACATTCAGGTTGGTTCGTAAAACACTAGTCTTTTTTCTCCAATTTATTGAAATTAAAAGGGTATTACAAGCTCATTATTAAAAGTTCAAATAGTATGGAAGTGTATCAATTTTATCTCCATGTGCTTTCCCCATTCCCCTTCCCAGTGGTGGACATTGGTACAATTTGAATTGTTTTCTTTCAGCCTTTCTCCATGTATACACAATTGTTTTTATATATACATATACACACATTGATTATATTTTTAATATAAAAAACTCCATCAAGAAGAATATGTCCCTGCCCCTTCCTTTTTGGTGTGTTTAAGTGGCAGCAGGGAGATAACTATGAATAGTTAAGGATCACATACATGCTCTTGGTATTAGGTGATAAAAGAACAGTCACTGTATTTGTGCTTGTGGCAAACTTGTTTCAGCTGCATCAGGGAACTCTGAGTGCTCCTTAGGAATTTCTTGGTTGAGGAAACCTAGGAATTGTGTTGCTTACTCAGCACAAGAAGCACACTCCTAGCATTATCAGAAACTTATTGAGAGTAAAGCATTTCATGTATTCTTTTTAAAAAAATTTTTATTTATTTTAGTATTTCATTGCAGAAACTTTGTTTTGCTAAGTAAAATAAACTGTGCTGTTTCCCCATTCCTCAGGTACATGTCAACACACCCTGCCCTCCACCAAATCACCAAGTGTTCTTTGCCATTGTCCAGGGGCCTCTGTCACCACTTCCCCTCCACTGCCCCATTCCCCACCCCCTCTAACCTACTGGTAACCTCAGTTCTATTGCAAGTGCAAGGGTCAATTTTGTTTTGTCCCATTCATGTTCCACCTGTGAGTGAGATCATCTGGTATCTATTTTTTTTTTTTTTTTTTTTTGACTTATTCACTTAGCATAATCCCCTCTAAACCCATCCATGTTGATTCACATGACAGGATTTCATCTCTTCTGAGGTCTGTATAGTATTCCACAGTGTTTGTACATACATACATGCATCTTCTTTATCTTTATTCCATGTATACTTTGTTGACCACTCTTCTGTATTTTCAAAGCATTTTATTTTTTGATTTTAGCAATTAAGAATCTGCATGGCTTTGAAAAAATGTTGTTTATTTACTCTTCTGTCATATCTGAAAGTCAGTACCTTATATTTTAACATCCTAAGCATCCAACTTACTTTCCTACAAAATATTTCTTGAATGATCGTATATAATAGATTCTTGAATCCATTGTTTTCTTGTTTATGATTTATCTACAAAGTTACTTTTTCGCTGGACAATTCAAAAGAAAACTGGGGTACTTTTCATTTTGTCGTAATGGTGTAATCTACTTCAAATCTTTTTCTACAGTGGCATATGAATTACCTAGAACTAGAACTAAAATGTTTTCATTCCTTTTGAAGGAAAAGCAAGATGTCTATGAAAAGGAATCCAAATCTCTCAAGTCTCTGCACTGTCGGACAATCCGATTTTGCACATACACAGAGAGACTTCTATTGGTGGTATTTTCTAAGTGTTGGAAGGTATAGTAAAATAAGTAAATAGCAGTGATACACAAATGTATTTTTTTCTTATTTAGTGCAACAATTTTAAAAATATAATTTAAATATGATAAAAATTTTATTATATTGCTAGAGCACAGAATAACTTGTACTTTATGACACATTTCATACTTTTATCAGTTTCCTGCTCCCTATATTCAGCTATTTGCTGCCTAGGATATCGTGTGTGTGTGTGTGTGTGTGTGTGTGTGTGCGCATGTGCACACATATGTATTTATGTATATGTATATATGTGTACACATATATTTGTAGTATATTCCATTTCTGTTAACAATGTTAGTATTTATCTCTAAATTATTTTCAAAATTTTGCGTCTGTACTTGAGAATTAAAAAAACAAAACAAATATGTTTCATCTTTGTATATTGACCTTATTTTTAGTTATTTTTTCTACTTTGTCACTATGTTTATTTATAGGGAATATTTATTCATTTCTTATTAACATAGTCACTGACACCTCCAAAAAGGAAGAAAAGCTAAATTGTCATCATTTGATAGCCTCCTTTTTTCCCCTATAATGTTTTATATGCCTGACTCAAGTTATAAGCTTATGCTATCTTATTTATACGATGATGACATATGTAGTTTCTTTTTCTTTTGTTTACATTCCTAAATTATTTTTAGGATAATAGATTTGCAATCTAATCTATGTGTACAATATTCCACACCCACCACTAGAGTTCATTGGGCCAGTAATATAGTTTTGTATGAAAGTGATTTGCAAAATAATTTTTTGCTATATACATTTTTTTGTGTAATAAATTTTTAAATATTAAAGTGGTGCTACGTTATGGTAGTAATAAAATTATGTAGAAATTTGGGGGTTTGGGGTCTATGTGTTAATGGGCACTTTCTGGAATGATGCAGCTAGATGTAGTTTATCTACTAAAACCTACTCAGGACAAATGTGGAAAAGTAAATCCTAGTGAAATATTATGATACATGAATATAACGTGGCTTGTTATCAATATTTAGTATGCTGTTGCACCTATACTGTCTTCTATATAATCTTGATAATCACAATATTTCATTTATCTCATTGGAAGGTTAGATTGTAAGCTTTTGTTAATATGCATCATTAATTTTATATTTTAGGTTTATGATTATTGTGATTTTTCTCTTCTGTGGACTGAAATTAGTAGAAATGGGCAATTCTTTGCTGGTGGAGAAGTGCTTGCTGCTCACAGAATCATCATCTGGACAGAAGATGGTCACAGTTATATCTATCAGCTGCTGAACAGGTGGGCTCAGATGGGAGCAGCATACAAAACATTCAGGTAGAAAATGAACTTTTGGAGGTTTATTATGGAAAAATCCCTGCATGCTACCCATGATCAAAAACCAGAACAAAACAACTTTGGCACTAGAAGATTTACTCTGGGCTTGGTAAGCTTCAGCCTTTGTATAAAACAGCAGGGGATGAAGGAATGAGATTAACCATGTATAACTTGTACAGCTGGTGCTGGGCTTTCAGAAAGTCACTTGTAATTATTAACCCAGCAATTTCTAACTAGAGTTTAGAAACTTGAATGGTATCAACCGGCTTTTGAAAGTGCGAAGTAAAAAAAAAAAAAATGAATAAAGAATCTCAAAGTTCTAAACTTTGCTTTTTATTTTTCACCATGCAGTGGGCTTTCAAAAAGCATATACCCTGTTGATGGAAGAGTGCTTAAGGAGACCATTTATCCTCATTTACTGTGCTCTACTTCTGTGCAGGAAAGTAAGGTAATCCAAGAAAAGAGGGGCTGCATCAAAGCTGTTTCACTCCGTTTCTTCAATAAGTGTTGCTTTGTCTGTAAGAGTCAGGCTTGAAAAAATTGAACTGAAGAATCACATCAAGTTGTTAAGGAGAAAATCAAATCTAATTGTTAATGGCTACTTTTGAGAAAACTTTACTTAATAATTTTTTTTAAGTCTAGGTAACACGACAATGCATATTTGTTATAGAAAAATTCTAAATCTTAAATGAGGACTTAAAATTCTAATTTTACCATTATAAACATTCACTATAAATATTTTTATACATTTATTTCTTTAAAATTGGAAAATTTTAAAGTATTTAAAAAGCTGAAAGAATAATTTAATCATCACTCATATACCTTTTAGTAGGTTCACTGATTATCAACATTTTGCCATATTTATTTCCTCTCTATCCATTGCTCCTATCCCCTCTTTCTCACACATACACACACAATTTGAAAGATGGTTTGATAAGTTATTAAGATTTTGATGTCTCTGCTTTAATGTTTATATTTTAGCAATGTTTTATAACCTGATTTTTTTTTTTTTTTGCTTAACCATATATTGACATCATTTTCACAAATATTTAACAGTTTTTCTGAATACATTTTCTTGTTAAAACAAACACATTTATGATTCATGGCAGAGAGTGTTGGAAATAATTGTTTTTACTTAAAGAATTGTATCTTTGATGCTCTAGGAAGCCTGAAAAATTCAGCAGTTATTTTATTTTGCTAGTGTTTTTATTTACCTACTGGAGTTAGTCATTAGTTAATTATTCAAAAAGCTATTTCATGAAAAATGGGTGACTTTTGAATTACTGATGTGTCAACTAAGGAGGCATGTTACTTTTTATAGAATGATGGTTTACTTAACTAAGCAGCATAGCTGTTGGAAATGCTGTAGCTCGGTGATTGGTCCTTTAACATATTTGCAAAATTTTATTGTAAAAGCTTGATTAAGAAACTACCAGCAGGCGCACCCTGGTGGAGTGACGGTTGGATCAGTTGCTGTTGTAGTTGCATAGGCCACATAACCCTGGGTTCAAGTTCTGGCTTTGGTAAGAAATAACCAGTGTGAATAACTAAATAAAAATAGAGTAAAAAGACTTCTTCCTCCTCTCTCTTTCTGCCTGTCTGCCTACTTGCCTTCATCCCTGCCTGTACCTTTCCTTTAAAAAAAGAAAAAGAATAACAAAACAAAGCAAAAATAGAAAAAAGAAGCTATCAGCCAAAAATTAAAACTCCAAATGCCACTGGGGCATAGTCAGATTTTAGAGTACGGCATCAAGCACTGTTTCTAAAGTCACTTATATGTGGCAATAGAACCTTGTTTTGCTTGTTGGTCACATAAGTATTTATGTGGCTTTCTCAGAGAGACATTTTTAGTTTTGTTTTGTTTTAATTAGGACCTGCTGCTTCTTCATTTTTAGCTTTTAAATACATTTTTATAAAGCACAGTTTGCCCTAAAAGCTATATATTGTTCTTTAAGAGCTTGTAGTATACTGAAAACATTAGTGCTATGCATAACTACAAGGAAAAAGTACAACAGTTAGAAATTAACTTAAAAATACTAAATCTTATGGGAAGCTAGCTTGGTTTGTTTTTTAAAATATGAAGATGTAGATTTATGGTTCTTTTCTCAATACATCTATTTTATACAACTACAGTTGTTTCTGTATGTTAAAAGTGGTAAAATAATAAACAACAGAATAATCAGAAGGTGAAAGAAGCTGATCTAACCATCCTTAGACACTTGCTTGCCCTTTATCCAGACAGAAAATTAAAGTCAAATATTATTGAGTCATCACCAGTATTCACTACTCCTGAGACCTTCTAGTCATTCTTGAATTTAGGAAGTAATGAATGCAATTTGCCTAGCTGGGGAGATGAGTTTGATTGATACAATTAGCTTAGAAAGGATTGTTGTTTAGACATACAATATATTGACTGGACTATTTTTTGAATGATACTATAGAATTAAATCTCAGTAACATCTTCTTGAAGTTTAACATTGTGATCCTGGGAATATACCTGCTCATGGAGTTGTAGGAGCAAGAATGGTGACTCTTTCTTCCGCCTAGCAGTATTATAAGAGCCTCCCTCACTTCAAATACAGCTGAAGATTACAGAGGCTCTGGCAGAGGTCCTGGATGTTAGCATTCCTAGAGTCCTAGCTGAGGAGTAAGACTAAAATGCTGAGGTAGGAATAGCAGAGATTGCAGTTAAGGAATATGGGTGCATGAACCAAGTAATGACAATGATAGTGATGATAGGTAACTTTTGTTTAATCCTTATTATTGGCAAACTCATTTACATGAGTTCTTCCCAACACTCCATTTTCAAACTGATATTCAGAGAGGTTAATTCCTAGGGTTTGAACTCAGTTTGGTCTCAGCATCTGGTAATGGGTCTTTAGATGAGTTTCTCAATTGTTCTGAAAAGAGAATACTAAAAGGTTAATATTTATTGAGTGTTCCAAATGTGTGCCACCATCGTAAGCATTTACTTTTATCAATTCATTAATCCTGACAGTAATCGCATGTACTAGGTACTTTGATTAGCCCTCTTTCATAGTTAGGGAAAATGAGAAACAGAGAAATTAAGTAAATTGCCTAAATCAACTAATTGGCTTTTAAAAATAGAATTAGTAGGTAATAAAACCAGGATTTGAATCCAGAGATTTAACCCAGGAGAATTCACTCTTAATGACTTTTATTCCCTCACTGAAGATGAGTACTCCTTGTCATAGGTATTGAGTTCTGTGATAAAAAATCAGAATTCATCTGATATTACTGCCATAATTTTGATTTGAATCCAGAGATTTAACCCAGGAGAATTCACTCTTAATGACTTTTATTCCCTCGCTGAAGATGAGTACTCCTTGTCATAGGTATTGAGTTCTGTGATGAAAAATCAGAATTCATCTGATATTACTGCCATAATAGGAATGATAATAATATTTACTTACTGTGTAGCTTTATTTGAGATTGCATATAGCAATATTTTGGCTCTTAATAGACTAAATCTACACTATCAAAAATAAAGATACATTATAGAATTTTTCCATGACTATATCCAAATCTGGACCTTAAAACTTATTTTTTGAGTAGGAACTGTCATTTTCTTAGACTTCTTTAATATACTACCAGCAGTTGACTTTGTTTTTTCATTATGCTTTTTATTTTTACATCAAAAGAGGTTTTATATTTGTTTTTCTAATCTCTTAATCATCGGGATCTCTTGTACATAATATACATACAAGTCTTCCCAAAGAACAACTACATTGAACTGAGGTACTAAAGACATTTAGAGTCACTCACTTAATGAAGGCATAGCTTTCAATTGCTGGTGCCCAATATACAATGAAATACAATTTAATACTAATATATTGGCATCTACATAATACAAAATGGAATTCTACTTTAATAAATTATATATACATAGGTGTTATATATGTATAAAATTTATATATGCTTAATAAATTATAACTATATTATACATGTATTTAATCATATATCTATGTGTGTGTATATATACATATATATTCATATATTATATAAGTTATAGATTCATTTTTCTTTGTGACCATTTGGGAAATTTGAGATCAAGTATGTTAATCTAAAAAATGGCCAACAAAGTAAAAAGCATGTTATGCATAATTGCCACACAAAAATTTGTATTTGCTATTTTAACTGAGAATTGGAACTAAAGGACCATAAAGAAATCAGGTCTCCCTAGTGGACAGTTGATTACTTCATCAAGCCCCATAGTTTCTTGAGTTAGAATTATTGGACTCAAAATTCCATTGCTATATGTATCTCCTTAGATAAAGCTCCCTGTTCACTCTCAGTTTACTCATCTGTACAGTGAATGCTATGACAGTACAAATTTCTCAGGATTCTTATGAGGATTATTTAGCTGAATAGATGTAGAGTCCCTAGCAATATGTGTAATACTTACATAGAACAGGTTCAATGAAGGTTGGATATTCTCATTAGCTCATTGAAGTCTAGGTGATGACTTTGCTTTTACTTTATAAAAATATTTTGTCTTAAGATATTATTGTCCTTAATTTTTTCTTGAAAAATTTAAACAGTGGGAAATAAATGGGGATTAATGGAAGTCCTGTTCTCCATGTAAAAACAGTGACTGTCTCTCCATAGTTAGATATTTCTCTTGTCTAAAAGCTTAACTTTTTGTTTTGGACCAGAGCCTGCCTTTTGTTATGGGCTACATGAGTGAAAGGAAAGAACCTTTTTATAAAGTCCTGTTCTCTGGAGAAGTCTCAGGAAGAATTACCTTGTGGCATATCCCCGATGTTCCTGTATCTAAGTTTGATGGTTCACCTAGAGGTAAGATTATTTCCACTTCTGATCACATATTTTCTGCTAACTAATTTATAATCCACTCAGTCTTTTTCTAAGTTGAGAAATAAAGGGCTATAAGCAAAAATATCTTCTTGTGCACCACTATGCATTAGATACCAGTATAAAAGTAGATGTAAACATGATGCTTATTGAACTTATACAGCAATAACCAATATAATTTAAATCAGCATCAATTTAACATATGTGATATTTTATTGAAAGAAAATAAATGCTAGGACTATGGATATGAGGTAGACTGACATGCCACTTTCATGTTTTTTTAATTTGTCATGCCCATATTCTGTACTCTTTTTTTAACCAATTTTTCTCTTGAGATTATTATAGTTGTTTGGAACTTCAAGTACAGATATAAACTTGGCCACTAAAACAGTTAGTAGTTTGAGTGATTAGATAATTTAGTAGTTGTTTGTCTTAATGCAAAACTAAAATCATCAAATTAAACATTATTGCAGAGAAGTTTTGAACTCCTGAGGCTATGAATTCCAGATTAAGGAACCTCCTTCCTTACTCTCTTCTCCCTGTTCCAAAGTAAGTGAATTATCTCTGTGACTTACTGTCTGGAGCAGAGACTAGAGTCCCTACTCTCACTGCTTGAATTTCTCAGCACCAGTTTCCATTAGTTAATAAGTTTCCTGATGTAATTTTTAGTGTTCTTACCGCAAATGTTTTCAAAATGGTTAATAATAGACCTAAATTAATAAGAAATGGACCAAGATGTAATAGATTTAGAACTTGGTGCGGTGTATGGAAAATTCCTTACAAATTCATCATTGAGAGTTAAAAAATATACCATGTCCCCTCTGAGACTGCTTGATTGTGGTGCTAGGATTTTTCTTGTGTTTTACATCCCAGCAGCAGAATTAACTCTATCCACCCTTGTTTAAACAAGAGCCATAGAAGGCTATCACAACTCTTGTACCTTTCTGAGGTTAGAGAGGTGTTACTCCTCACTGTATAGCAGGGTCTAAGAGGCTCTTTCATAGAGACACAGGTTGCCTTTAACTTTCCTGCTTGCTCCTGATGCAAGCTTTTTGCTTCCTGAGCCTATCGAGGCCCAGTACAAATGCATGTGTCATCAGCGATAACAGATGCTAACCAGTACTTCTGATTACTGTAGATAGTTATCTGGGGGCTTGTTGTCATTTAAACATATCCATATATTTGACATTCAAAGGAAAAATGTCTGCCATTTACCTCATATAACCAATAGACCTCCAGTTTTCCTTAGTGTTGCTAAGGCAAATGGAGAATTCATATGATAGGCCCACTGTTTTATATCACTGCAAGAGTTTCTCAGTTCTTTTCAATTGACTTAAATCTAAAATGAATGCGCTAATACATAGCTATCCCTAGGCTCCTTGAAAGATAGGGGACCAAAAATAACAAAAAATTGAGTGAAGGCAGTAGATGACAGAAGAACTTTTTTGTCAGTATCCCACTATTAGGATGGCAAAAGAGCCTCTGTATCCCAAGAGATGATGCCTTGCTGATTTTTTGCATGTATATATACATGCATGTATACTGAATTTATGCACCAGTTTTCCTTTCTTGTCTTTTTTTTCTAGAGATACCAATAACTACCTCCTGGACACTTCAAGATAATTTTGATAAGCACTATACCGTGTCACAAAGTATTATTGACCACTTCTCTGGATGTAAAGATGGCACAGGAACTGCAGTAGTCACTTCATCAGAGTATGTTCCGAGTCTTGATAAACTAATATGTGGCTGTGAAGATGGGACAATTTTCATTACACAGGCATTGATTGCTGCCAAAGCAGGACTTCTGGAAGGAGGTTCTTTATTAAAAGGTCATTAAATTTTATTTATTATGCCTATTTGTTTACTTTATCTAAGTTTTCATTTTAATAGACTATACTAGGAAGATGACCAAAACTTTAAAAATTTATTGGCTAGCGTGCCCTGGTAGAGTAGGGTTAATCACAGTCCACAGGCATCCTAATGTACCATTCTGGAACCAGCAGGAGCAAGCAAGATGAACAACTAGATGCAGTAAATAAAATGCTTCTTCCTTTCCTCAGTTCCTGACTTATTGCCTCTGCTCACCTTTTCATTCATGCCTGCACCTTTTCTTAAAAACAAACACATATGGGCTTTCTAAAAAGTCAAACAGATGGTTCTCCAATGAGAAATGAATTTCTTTCTTTTCTTGATTTTCTAGTTTCCATCCCCAAAGGCAACTGCTAATAAGTTTCTTTTCTACATCAGTGTTTAAGTTTTCTATGCATCTACAAGCACATACCAAACTTGCCATATAGTCCTTGTAATTGTGTTATGCAAATTGAAGTATACTCTACACACTTTACTGAAATGTCCTTAAATCTTAGTAAAATATTCAGAGCACAGTCTTTCTAAGTTCATTTACATGATTAATAATCCAGTTTTGATTTAAAAATGTACTAATGAATGTTTAAATTTTCTAGCTTTTAGCTAATTGAAACAATACAAAATTAATTCTTTGTGTACAAGCATTTCTATAGTATTAATTCCTAGGTGTAGAATTACTGGATTAACATTTATATCGATTTAAAATCTTGAAAATATATCTAAAATGTTCTCCAAAGAACGTACATCAATATATGTGTGTCTGTTAACAACCTGTGAGATGCCTTTTTTACCTTAACCTTGGCCAACTTTATATGTTATTAAACATCTTAATATTTGTCAATCAGGAGAAAACGATATCTGCCTACTTTATATTTTATTTGTTAATAGAACGTAAATCTTGTTGACTTACAACAACAGTGAAGATCATTATGCTGTAAATTATCTTATGTAAAAGAAGGAAATAATATTTGATGATGTATAGATAAATTTGTATATCATTTCTAATTTATAGATCCCACTAGATTACAAGATTTTGGAGGTTAAAGACTGATTCTTGATTTAAAAAATCTTGTTATTATTACATTCTATTGTTATGATTCTTGGCTTACTTTGACTGCTAATTAACTTACTTGTGATTCAATGACTGGCTGAAATAAAGGAGTTAATAACAGTGAACTAGCCCTTACCACAGGGCTAGTCTTAGAGCATCAACAAATCTGACAAGTGCTGATAGTCACAGTAAAGGAAGTCCAGCTTTGTAGACCAATATCCAGATCTAGTCTGTGCCGCATGGAGTGTAACTCAAGTCTTTTATATCGGGGAACCGTAATCCCCAGAATTAAACACAATGTCAAACAGATAAAAAAGACAGACTTACACGTGAAATGATATACCAAAACCAAATCCCAGCAGAAAATCTGATGCAGCACTTAGGTCAACTACCTGATGAAGATTTTAAAACAGTACTTTTAATGATAATCACTGAAATGATACTCAGGAAAACAATGGAGAAACAACATGAACTACAGAAAAAAGAAATTTTGAGACGGTTCCCAACAGAATTCATGGAGGTAAATGGTACAATGGCTAAGCTAAAGAACACAGTAGAGGGACTCAACAGTAGTTTGGAAAATGCTTCCAACTGAATCATTGAGCTAGAAGATAGGACAGTAGAATGAACTAAAGCAGACCAGTAAAGAGAATAAAGAATTAACAGAAACAAAGACAGCATACAAGATATATGGTATAGCACCAAGTGGAACAATATTCATATTATAGTTGTCCCAGAAGGAGAAAAAGAGAGAAAGGGGCAGAAACCTTATTTGAAGAAATAGTAGCTAAGAATTTCCTTAACCTGAGGAAGGAAACATACCCCCCCCCCCCCAGATCTAGGAAACTCAAAGAGTTCCAAGCAAAAGAAACCCAGGTAGACCTACATTAAGACACATCACATTAAAATATTAAAAGATGCAAGATTAAGAGAGAATTTTAAAAGCAATTAGAGAAAAATTAGTTTCATATAAATGAATCTCCATAAAGTTAGATTTCTCAGCTGAAATTTACAGGGCAAAAGCGAGTGGCATGATACGTTCTAAGAGCTTAATAGCACATTTCACTTTTTTTCTACTTTTTGGCATGTTTGTACTAAGAAATTATAGAACTATATAGGTTATATAGTACTTTGCTATCATGCTATAGTAAAATACAAATATTTTTAATAAAGAATTAATAGACACCAATAAGTTTTAGTTAGTCTAAAGTATTACCTGGCTTTTGATGAAATAGTTGCCTTTTGAGATGCTATGATCCAAGAATTATTCATTAATTTTCTTAGCCAACTGCATAGTTTTAATTATATGTGGTTTCCTTATGTTAATTTTTATTTTTTAAGGAAAGTTGCGGGCAGGAATGAAGGCAAAAATAGGCAGGAAGGCAGAGAGAGGAAGGAAGAAGCACTGTGTTTTATCTGATTTACTTGTTCATCTTGGTTGTTGCCCGTGGCCAAGATCTTGAACCTAGGACCTTGGGATGTATGTGGACCGCACCCAGAGTGTACTAGACTGTTAGCCCACCAGGATGTACCTTTGTTAAAAATTTATGAAAGAAAATATTAGGACTATTTCTTAAGTAAAATTAACTTTGTTATTTTGTGTTTGGTTTTCCAGATTCTCTTCCTCACAAGGTTTTCAAAGGCCATAACCAAAGTGTTACATCATTACTCTACCCCCATGGTCTGTCTTCAAAATTAGACCAAAGTTGGATGGTGTCTGGGGATTGGGACTCATGTGTCATCTTGTGGGATATCTTTACTGAAGAAATTTTGCATAAATTCTTTTTAGAATCTGGTCCAGTAACATGTATTTTGGTGTCACCAGAGAACTTCAAAGTAAGTTAAGACAAAGAATAAAAATGACACATTATTTAAGTTCTAAAACATTGCATAATGTTTGAAAAATAAGGAATCGGTATTCCTTGCAATGATAATCCATATTCCCACAGTAAAAGAAGAAAAACCAATTCTAGGTACCCATAGTATAACTGGATGATTTTTCTGCATTCCTTTCTAATCTTTTTAATTTATGTTATATTATTATAGTAACTTAACTTATATGTATAATTTGATTCAAAAGCAAGATTTGGTCAGCTCTTGGCTCTAAGAAAGCCACCTAATTCTCTTTAGTACTTAAATGTTTTCTTTTCTAGTTCTATATCTTGATTTTTAATGGAATTAGCTTTTTGTAATAAACATTCAATATAAAAACCATTGAAATGACATTGGAATCTATAAATCAGAAATTAGCTTTTGCCTGCAATAGTTTACTTTTATAATAACATTGGTAGTTTTCTTTTTTGAAATGTATTTAATAATTTTCTTTTTCTTAAGTCTGCTTTTATTCGCTCTTTCGTTTTCAGCAAATATTGAGCTTTTATACATTTATGTGCATATCCTTGTGCTGTGCAAAAGGAAACACAGATATGATTTTCTGATGAAATGCAAACTAAAATTCAGTTTTCATAGAGTTGATGTCTTTAATATATGAGCAAATTTTTGAGTACCCTTAATTTGTTAATCAGTTAATTGACTTGCAAAATTATTTATCCAGAGTTAAATCAGTTCTAAAGTAAACTCAGAGACGACTTCTAATGGATTTTTGTAATAAAGCAAATCCAGTCACACATATGACCAAACAAGTTTAAGTAACTTTAAAAAACAAAACTCTTGCACATAGTGCCTTAAGATATCTTTATAAGTCTTTGTTCTGGAAGTTTCTCTTGCAACAACTTTTACGTCTCAGTCATATACAGTTTAATTCTAAAGATCAGGACCAAATCAAACAAAGTCAAATTTAAAGGGAGTTTATTAACAGAGACAATCCTTTAGACCTGCAAGATGAAACACCACAGTAAGGGCCCAGTAGAAAATGAGTCTTATGCTTTTATTTTTATTCTCCCAAGGTCTTTTCTGCTTTTCTGTGATTTCTCTCTCTTGCTTCTTCCTATGATTTGTTTTAACTTTACAATTTCAAATGTATAGAATCTGGCTTAATGTGAGTCATTAGTTTATGTGTAAGCCTGTCCATAGGATCTGTGTTCACATGTGTGGTGTGTATTGACATGTCATGTGTGTGTGTATGTTTCCTGAAGCACATTGGACTGTCCATTCTAGAAGCTTTAGATTGGACAGGTTCTCAAAGAGGTTTGATAGGGAGGTGATACTATGTATGTCATTCTATAAGCCTAGGCTCCTGGTCATCTACCTGCCACTTTGTGATTTTCCCCTTATGATTTTTATACTATTTTAAAAGAGAATTAGGAAAAACAACCTGCTTTTAATGCCTCACAGAGAGAGATCAGTGTTGGACATGGGGCGATACTGAAGGGTGTACACCCATAGCAGCTGAATCTGTGGCTAGGTACTTGACTGAAAGTAGGAACATCTATATAGCAAGGTGGTTATAAAAGAAATGGAGAGGATAGAAGATCTACTGCCTGCTTCCCCTCACCACCCCCAACCCCATCTACACCTTTCATGTGCTGACTAATGCCTCATGGTGAGGCACAGAGCTACTCCATAAATTCTTAAATGAGGTTCAACAGCACCCAGCATGGATGGTCTTTATCCTAAAGTGTGTTCAAGATAACCGCATGCTGACTTTTTAAAAAGTATCTTAAGAATCTTTGTCCTGAGAGCCTATTTTTGGTCCTTGTGTCTTTGAAGCTGTACATTCAGTTGCAGCTATCTAATGTTTACCTCTTTTAGATTGTGTCTACACTGAGTTTCCTGTTTGAATGAGAATCTGTATAGTTCTGGGAACAGCACCAAATCACATTTTGAGGCTCTAAGTGGAAAATATCAGCTCATGATACCCTTGGGCCTAAGCTTGTGTCTACAAATAGCCTTTTTTTGTGGCAACAAATTAGTTCTGGGGTTTACTTTATTCTACTTGTTTCCGATGTCTGCCTCACTGCCTGAATTTGCTGAGTGATGGTTAGGTCCTTTGTTTATCTTATCAGTAGTTCTGGCCTGAAATTTTCTTTTTTATTTCCATCTCCTGCCCTTCCTGGTAGGTTGTTGAGTTTTAAATCAGTGTTTAAAATTCCCCTGTACGGTGTTAAGTTAGAGGTGTTACAGACAGCAGAAATGTTTTGTGTATATTAACAACATTATCTAATATAAAAATTTTTTAAAGGAAAGGTACAGGTAAGAATGAAGGCAAGTAGGCAGGAAGAGAGAGGAAGAAGAAACAGTTTATTTTATTTCCATTTAGTTTTTCACACTGGTTGTTCCCCCAGACCTGGGACTCAAACCCAGGTGTATACAGCCTGTGTCCTCGGGGGCATTTGACCTAACCACTACTCCACCAGTGTATACCTGTATGATTTAATTTTAAAGAAAACGTGATTATTTGTTAACATAAGAATGCTGGGGTTTTTGTTGTTTTGTTTTCCACAGCTAAGAACTGATCAGGTGATTTGCTGCGTGTGCAGTGATCATTGTGTGGCTCTGCTTCACCTTGAGGAGAAGAGATGCCTCTTGAATGCCCGAAAGCACCTTTTCCCTGTGACGATGATAAAGTGGCATCCATTTGAGAATTTTTTGATTGTTGGGTGTGCAGATGACTCTGCTTACATCTGGGAAATTGAAACAGGTAAATTACAATTTTATTCCTTTCACCCTTTGTGTATTTATGACATTAAAGCATTTGGCTATGTGGATATGTGGATAGTTCTATAGAAGATGTGGTGGCAGCCTTACTTGCTTTAACCTTTGGTTGATCTCCATATAGTGACTGAAGTTGCCTGTAGAAAGTAAAACACAATAGCTCAAGTCAGATCCTGACCAAATGATGATTAGCTGACAGGGCAGTGCACAGGAATGAGCCGGATATTTCTGGAAGCTATAAATAAAAACATAAGTTATCCACTTTAATTATTAACAAGAGAGAAATTTAGTGTCCTACTAGTCTCAAATTATCGTTAAATTCTGCCTCCTTCAGCATACTCATCTCAGCAACATTTTGAGCTAATTGATGATCAGTAATAATGGAATATAATTAATAACAAAATTCCAAAAAGTTGAGTCAGGGAAACTATAAACTGAGTGGCTCAAGTGAGCTTTTGATATTGTCGTACAGAGAATGTATAGTTTGAACTTTATTATTTAAGATGTTTTATTTAATATTTAGAGCAATACATTCATTTCAGGCACATGTTGGGAACATATTAAATAAAGAAATGTAATTAATGAGTGTGAGTCAGGGGAGTATGCTTGTGAGTACCTTTCACTGAAATCAATGTGTGATTTTTATTGATTAATCAGTGGTGGTTTTATGTTAACATTATTAACAGACTGCATAGTTTATAATATTATAGTTTAGAGCCATACTTCACCAAAATAGTAGCTCTTTTCTTTATGCTTGACTTTGTGGGTTAATGATGTCAGTTAGTATACTGGGGTATAGATGATGCAACATAATTCTGCCCTATACTTCTATCTACTTTGCAGTTTTATATTTATGATCATTTCCTTTTAGTTTATCACAATTTCTAGCGCAAGTAAGAAAGGTATTATTCCCCATTATATGAATGAGGAATTTGTAGCTCTGATTTCTGAATGGGTAAGATTGTATAGTTAGTAAGTGGTAAGCCAATATGTGGCCCCATTATTATTTGGATGATAAATAGAAAATTAAGAGTTTAGATTTCTTAGGTAATCTGTCACCCTGGTTGTTGTGAATAATGAATAAAATAGCTTCTCAAGCTCAGGCTGGCCCTGAGGACTTGCCAAAGAAGATCTATAGGCCTTGAGCAAATTTCTTGGCTTCTCTGCATGTCAATTTCCTCATCTGTGAAATGGGAGTAATAATAAATACTGTATGCCTGTTATGATAAATGAACTGATACTGACAATGCTTAGGAATAGGTAACTGCTATTATTTGATCAAAGATTGCAGCAAAATGTTTACATCTGCTTGTGAAATCTGAGTCTATAAAATACATGCTCTTATAAATGTGTACAACTGTATTGTTTTCAAGTTGAAAATACTTGCTAACTAAATGTATTTTCCTAGGATATGTCTAGTGAGAATAAAGAAATAACTTTGTGACCGTAAGTGTTAATGGTCCCACTGCCCTGTCAGATACCTTGTAGGTTATGCATCACTTTTTAAAATATATTTTTGAAAGATTAGGCAGTTAAGGAGAGACACCAAATGCCTGGACTTCATTAGACCATGTTTATACCTGATTATACTTTAACTTTATTTATTTTTGTGTTTCCTAAAAAGCATAATCAAATGTAAAATATTTGAAAAATACAGAGAAACATAAAGCAAACTATCCTATCTCTTCCCTAAAGATAATTCTTATTAATATGTGGGTCACTTTGTGTCAGACATTCTTCTATATCAATACATAGATACCTCTGTTCTGTTTTAGTCACTATTCTGGCAAGAAACAGAATTCAACCCAGGTGGGTCAAAAGGAGAGACCTTAATGAAAGGACTATTTGCAGGGACGTGGACAGGGATTAGGGAACAGACAGGTACTGGCATCATCCAGCTACTGGCACTGTCAGGTGACTCATCATCTCTAGGGCTAAAGTGACAAAAAAAAAAAAAAAAAAAAAAGTATTGCTGGAATCCAGTGCCAATTGAAGGGGAGGTGGAACAATGGTCACTCCCTAAAATCATGGGAACAGCCTCCACCAGAGGTGCTACACTGAGACAGAGAGAGAGGAGGTTGGAGGAAATTCTCTACTCTTCTTCTGCAATCCCCTCCATTAGGTTAATCTAACTGGAAGTTGGAAAGGAAGAACGTTCTAGGCATCAACCAAGGGCACAGAGCAGGACACGATGGGTACAGAGATGGAAATGATTGAGTGTGTTTTCAAATGGACAATAGTTAGCATACCGGCCATTAAATATACATGGTTTTTTAACTCAGATATCTCCAGTAGTTGGTTATTCATACCTTTTATTAGATTTAGAATTGCCATATTAAATAATATTCACATGTTTAGAGTCAAATTAACCTATAGAATATTCGTTTCAAGTGAATCTCTGAGACTGTTTATCTCTTGCTTATCTGTTAGTAGCTTATAAGCAATCTTTACCTAAGATGGACCTTATAATTGGTGAAAATATGACTAATAAATACATAAATGCCTCCACATTTGTGATGTACGTCTTCACTCTGCCCAGCATCCTCCCTCTTATCTCATTTGAGCTCTACAGTCCTTTGTAGGGTAGCCAAGAACCTAGTTTTCCTCACTACACATTTCTTTGAAATAACTTCATGTAGCTCCTTTTGGTCTTATGTTTTTTATTAGTTTTGTTTTGGGTTGTATTTAATCTCTGCAATTTCAATCTTGTTTAAAATTGAATGGACTACTATTTTTTTCTCTAAGCTGGATTTTCATCTGGTTAAGATAAGCCCATTATGTTAGCTATTTTTCTATATAATCTTTTTCCTGTAAAGATAGGAAAATTCAGGGTAAGAAAAGATTTCTCTTTATAGTTTCATAAAGTTAGGGGGAAAAATATACCAGCTAAGAATAAAACAAGTGAACTGAAAAGAATGTACTCTTTCAATGATGTGCCTGGAACACAAATAAATGAATGAATGAATGAATGAATGAGTTAACTCAGTGTTCTTGGGCCTTAATATATTGAGCACAAATGAGTTCACCTTGATATGGCCAATTGTGATGACTTTCAGATCATTGCTGCCCAAATCTAGGTATGTCCTCCACTTTCTTCCCCAAGTCTTCTCTAGGGTTTCTGGAGTTCACAAGGCCTGTCTCTCTTTAAGTGTAAGACTTTGTATTTTCTACTCCAGCCAGTATTTCCTGGGTCTTTGACTTTCAACTTTGTTAAAGGATATAAAATAAATTCCATGTGTGAATAGACCTATTCTTTGCTCCATTTCTCTGCTCTCTGCCTCCTCTAAATGCACGGAGGGGGAATACATTGACACTAAAGCATTTATTAGATCTTTCAATACTGGAGAAACTCCAGAGTTCATATCGAGAAAATAGGAAGCATCATTGGGATAAAAATCTATCAGCGATTTCTCCTCGGAGGGAAGGGGCCTAGAAAGAAAAGGCAGGTGAAGGGTGTTGAAGCCAAAAGTAATTAATTTTCAGTTGTGCCAAAAGTCTGCCTTAGTGGAAAGTTGGGAGGTGCTTGTGGGTCAGTCCCTTTGTCACCATCCCCAGGTGTGAAGGATATGATATAAGACCACTTTAGTTCTTCACAAACATTTTCTAAGAGCCTGTTCTTATTTACAAGTCCTTTGATAGAATACACACACATATTCAAGAACCACGTCCCCCTTTGATTATTTTGTCTTGAAATCATAAGAGGTGTTTCTTTCTGTGATGGGTGATATTGTCTGCTCCGTGCAGGGCAGGTTTTAAGATTGTAGGTTGGTGTGCTCATCTCATGGAAGATGCAAACAACTGATGGAGAAAGGCATTTGTATAACATTCAGGGTCTGTGTCTTTTGGGTACAAATGCAGTGCTGCCATGTTTGAAGTGATGAGGGCATCTAGTTTTGCCTATTGATTTGCCAGATGTCCCATGATGTTTAGGTCTGATTAGGAAGTAAAAGAATCAGAGATGTCATTTTGATGAATATTTGAGCTCCCACGGTGTGTTTGGCACTGACAACTCTGGACGGCTTTGTTGCCATCTTTGCTGTGACACATAACAGGGATAATGTAATACTGGTATTTTTTTCTTCCTAAAATAGATACCAGAAATAAATCTCAGCTCTGAGTACATTATTCTTTTAAGAATTGAGTTTAAAATAATTCTGAGGACTTTTTCTGTTCCTAGTAATGGATTTACATAGCAGAAAACATGTAATACATTTCTTGTTTGTTATTAATATTATCACTGGAGGTCTCTTAAGCTTGTGGACTGTTATGAAATATGCCATATTAAGCATCAGGATCTCTTTCTGTCAAAGTGAATTCTCACCTGCTTGAAAGTAAAACATTTTTTGATGAGAGGCCAAGGAAAAGTTTTCTCCAAAGGGCTGTAAAATAAATATTTTCAGTTGTGTGGGTCGTATGATCTCTGTTGAACCTACAAACACTGCCCTAAAGCACAAAAGAAGCCACTTCTTATAGTGATGGGCAAGGTTGTATTCCGACAAAACTTTATTTACAAATGCAGGCAGTAGGCTGGCTTTGGCTTGCAGATATAGTTTATAGACCACTAAGAATGATGATAGTTATTTTTAATGATCATTCTTTTCATAAAAACTCATTCTAAACTATTAGACCTCACTGACTTTGGTTTGCCCATTTTACTAATAAAGAAATGAAACTCAGAGAAGGATTATGAATCTGAAGCTTCCATGATAGTAATAGGTACCTGAGCTAGGATGTACGTGTCTTTCACCCAATGCTTTTCTCACTGTATCGTACAACAGGAGCACATCTTGAAGATGGAGGTCAGCTTTTTGAGACTGTCAAGCAGGGAGTTAGATAAGAAAAACTCAGATGAAAAGAAATGGCTGTCAGGGAACCTGCTACCTGCTCTCTCGAAGGAGAGGCGCTCTGGCTATCTCTCAGAGTTTGACTCTTAATTTACACAGAGTACTAACAGCTCTGGTCATCTGATTTCTCAGATGACAGATTAGAAACAGCAAATTACAAGTGGGAGGCTGTTAGTGGCAGGCACTGAGATAGCAGAAGCGACAGCTGATGAGAAGGGAGGAGAGGCAACACTATGTATCACTACTTGGGGCTGTCTTTCTTTACCAAAGAAATGCTGAAATTATTCCCCCTGTTTAGATGCACTGATAGAGGCCTGCATAGGTTACAGGCAGCTGCCAGCCTTGTGCCCATGTCTCCTGCTGGAGAGCTTGGCTTTCTCCTTCCCAGGTCCTCCTGGTTTCAGGAGGATTATTTAGAGGTATTATACCCATAGTATATTCCAGATCTAAGGAAATATTATAAATAGCTTGGAGCTTGCAGTTCCAGGGGACTGGAGTCTTTGACCAATTAGCAGGTAGAACACAGTGTCTCTATTTTTGTTCTTCTCGTGGCCACTCAGGCAATGTGAGCTGTGTGACCTTGAGCAGGAAGCTTTACTCTCTAGTGTGGCCTGAGGACCCAGCTTCTGGTTATGACATGGTTTCTGTGGGAAAACACATTCTGAGTTTTAAAACAACAAGACCATTGGAATGAAGCCTATGCATATGAAATTAAGGAAGTAAGGAAGAAGAGAATACATTTCAGAGTTATTTTCACTACAGGTGTTAAACATTTTCTCCCTCTCAATCTCTTTTGCTAATTGAAATGAGTAGCAGTTAGCTAGAAAATTATTCCTTCTTCAGTGCCATGTAAAATAAGCATTTATTCTTCTGTGGTTTCCAAGTAGTACATAGTCTTAAAGATAAAAGTAACAACCAAAATGTAAAGAAAGATAAAATTTGTCAACTAATATCTAGTTGGTTCTATTTTTAGAAAATATCCAGTGTTTAATCTTCTCTAGACTGAACTTTATTTTGGGTGCTGGGTATATAGGTGTATGTCAGACAGTTTCCTAGAAACATGCAGTCATATTTTCCCTAAGAGAATGGAAATACATGGGAAAAGGTTTGCAACATGCAAATATCATGCAGGGTCACTGCATGGAGAAGTAATTTCCAGTCCCCACGTTTTTCTTGGTTATCTTTTATAGTATATAGTGCGTAGTATTTCTATGCATAGAACATTTTAAAAATTCTACTGGTTGCCAACTATACTATTCTGACAGTTTTGCTTGTTTTTTTCATCAAGGTCACCCCTTCGTAAATATAGGAGTAAACTTATGTTGTGTCAACTGCTTTGTCAGCACAATCTGTGTGTGACTTTCATTATGTGAGTGTTAAGGGTTTTGGGTATGTAGCATCCCGCAAGTAATAGTTGCTCCAGCATGTCATTTTCTCAAAGCTACATTATTTTGTTGTGGTAGATTACAGATGGAACCCTCTTGGGATGATTGTTTTTAGGAAAGAAAAATAGGATACATTAAAACAAACAGGGTTAAGATTTTTTTCCTCACCTTTTCTAAGCCCTTTTCTTCTTTATTATAATGATTACTGATGTTATTACACAACCTGTATTTTTAGTTTACTGCCTGTTTTTTGAATCTTTATTTCTCCCTCATTGACCCTAGTTATCACACCTATACTACAATTTGATTTTTGATTCATGTAGTATTTTGTGTATGCAATTTTCACTTATGTGTTTACATGTGGGCATATGGAAATTGTTTAGCTATAAATTATTGCACAGTTGTCAATGTTAAATGTCTTTGAATGGGAATTAATGTCCAGAAGGTTTACTGTTCATAGGGTAACGACCATGTACTCTGGAATTCAGACTGCTGAATTTGAATTCTTGTTTCTATCCTTTACAATCTATATTACCCCATCTGCTTTTAACTCCTTTAAAACTCATTATCTTTAATGACAGCATTAGATGAATGTTAACTTTTACATATTTTAAGTCCTTTTCATATGACTATACTAGTTTGTATTTAAATTTTCGTTGTTTCTGCTTCCATTTTCTGTATCCATTATAGTTGAAGTTAACAGTTAGCTTTTGTTCTGATGAAATGCAACAGATACTAGATTGATCATATATGGCCTTTCTCCTTAAAGAATTTTCAGTAATCAGGAAAAATTTGTATCCTTGAAACAATATGAAAAATTTTGAAAAATATATATTTCAGTAATATATGGAATAAACTAAAGTACCCAAATGTTTTGATAAATATTCTGTGCTCTTGGTAAGAGGCCAAAGGTAGTGGTGGGGAGGAAGAGATTTTTGCCTCCCTGGCACAATATGTCTTCTCATACGTCACAATTTTTAAGTTAATATCTGTATTCTCATTATCAAAAATACTTGGAGGGTAAGAATTATGTCTGTTTTGTTCACTGTTCTTGTCCCAAAAGCTAGTATAGCAGCTGATACATGGAAAAAACCAAGAAATATTTATTTAATTTAATATGAAAATGAAAAAATATTTAACTTCCTTAAGTATAAATTGTTTTCTATGGCTCATTATCTACTTTCAGTGTATCACAGTGATGTTATTGCCTAGTATCTAGAGAAAAGATTCTGCCACTGTTATTTTGTGCATTCTTTGGCAAATCACTAAATTGATCAAAGCCTTTGTTTCCTAGTGGTAATGATGATGTTGCTTAACACAATGTTTGCAGAAAAGATGTAAGAATTTACTATATGTGAAAAATATTTATTTTTGGTAAAGTTATAAGTATGTAACATATAATAATAAATGATATAGAATATACTACATTCAGACACAAACACACACACACACACACACACACACACACACACACTGTATGGTGCTTTTATTAAAAAAAACAAAAGGAGAGCAACAAAAGAAAAATAAATGATACTTCATAAATTATCAAAGCCAGTATCATGGGAAAATATATTTGAAAAAAATCATTTATATATATGTATCTCTACATATATATGATACGGGTTTAATATCAAGAAGATATAAAAATTTGCAATACAACAAAAGGACAACCCAATTTTTAAAAGGAGAAAGTAATACATATTTCTTTTTTTCAAAGAACAAATATATTTAATTTTTATTATAAATACAGAATCCCATCTGATTTAGAGGCCAACTACTTACTAGATGTTTCTGTTAATTTCCACTGTGTAACAAAATTACTCTAGATTTTAGTGGCTTAAAATAACCATTTAAAAAAAAATTTCTCATAACTCTGTGGGTTTACTAAGGTTCAGCTCTAGGGTGTCTTGGAGTTGCAGTCAGAAAGCCCTAATGGCTTCACTCACATGCCAGATACCTTGGCAGGGACAGCTGAAAAGTGAGACCTCTGTCTCCACATGGTCTTTCAACTTGCTTAGCCTATTAGATAGCAGCTGGGTCCTAAGAATGAACAGTCCAAGAGGACTCATTCCAGTATACAAGGACTTACTGAATTTTTGCCGGTTATGCTTACTGATGATCCATTGGCCAAGACCAGAGACACTGGGAGGAGACTCCACATGAGCCACCAAGTTAATCATTTAGGACCTCAAAGATGTTGAAGAAGTGATGTATTCTTCAGGTATAGGATGACTGTTTAAACCCCAAATACCCTCCAAATAACAGATTCCTTCTTTTTACAATGTTCTCCATAATTTAATTCTTCCCGTTCTTACTCTGTTCCTCTCTTCATAACTAACTCTCACTCCCCAAAAGCAAACATTATTCCAAGTTCCTAGTGAAACATTCCAGTGAATTAGTATCTAGCAGTTAGAGTCTGAACTCTTTAAACTAGTATTATCAACTGATAATCTACAGATGTTTTATAGGGACCCAGTTTTAAAAGTTAAGAAATTTGAGTAACACCCTGGTGGTTAAGACAGCTGAGAAGCTGGCATGTGGACCATGTAAAATTAAGTCTAAGGATCTGAGTTCACCACCCAGGGCTGGGGTGTCAAACAAACAAAAATTTTTTAAATGCTCCTTTTTCTTCTCTCTTCCATTTTGCCTGCTTGCCTACTTTCATCCTGCCTGCCTTACTTCTTCACTTAAAAAAATTAAAAGTAGGGAAATTTTGTATTAGAATCCTGCTTTCTAGCTGAGAATCTCTTGAGAATGTGAGAGAGTAAACAATTCCTGGGCCCGTGTTCTTTCATGATAGCAGGCAAGAGTTGAGTTGAGGCTTCCATTTGACAAGGGCCAGGGTTCTCCAGTTTACCGTAATCCTCACCACTCCTTATTGTCTTCATATCAAACTGGAACCACATCTTTTTTAAAATACATGTAGCTAGGAATGAAGGTGAACAGAGGCAGGCAGACTGGAAGAGAGACGCAGCAGCATTTTGTTTATTTTACTTAGTTGTTCATCTTGGCTGTTTTCCAGACCCCAGGTCCTGAACAGGGGACCTTGGAATGTATGTGGACCACATCCAGTGGACTAAACAGCTAGGTCACCAGGATGTGTCCAAAAAGATATTTTTTTCCAGGAAGATATACAAATATTGAATATTTAAATATTTTCATGATTATTCTTCAATATGATTGACATCCTTTATAATCCTATGTATTTTTCCAACATTTTAAAGCATTATTGTGAAAAAGGGCTTATTTGCTTCTCCAGACTGCTGTAGGGGTTCATGCATGAAAAAGGTTAAAAACCTTATTAATCTGAAAGATTTTTAATGTGGGATGCATCAAAACTAATCATAGTGGTACAGTTGGGAGTATGGGTCATTATCTACCTTTTCATTTTGCAGGATATTTGCATTTACTCTTCACTTGCTGTTATTTTTTTTTAATGCCTGAGCAAAATGCAGTAGTAAAGAGTTTAACCTTATTTTCAATGAAGTTAGATTCAACAATTAACACTGCATCACTGAAGAGACGTACCTAAATCTCATTGTATAATATTTTTAACTTCAACATTAAGCCTTGGTAGACACCTTTTAATGTGTGTGCGTGTGCATGCATATGCACACGCACACACAGTGCTCCATACACATCACCACCACCTTAGTAGTCTGTTGTAATTCTATCTTGGGAAGATGACCCTCTATTTTGGTGAAATTATATAAATGTTATTTTGATCTTATGATTTTGAAAACTTCTCAAAGTGCCAACTTCCAAAGATGGAAGTATTAAAATCCAAGAAAAGAAAAAGAAAAATATTCATGGGACAGTTTCTTTTGTGCTCTTTACCATCCAAGTTGAGAGGTTAATCACAATACAAGTAATTATCTTTTCCCAAATTTGGATTTGCTTGTCAGTCATTATTAATTATAAAAATTTGAACAACAATCTACATTTTGTTACAGAATGATAATTTATTCAAATGGTTCTATATTGCTTTTTATATATTGAATTATTTTTAAAATTCTACATTACATGATTAACTTTTAGCTTTCATCTGGTAAAACCACCTAGGTATTTGTGTGTATGTTAATAATTAAGATATTATTCAATGCCAAAATCTTAGAGAGATTACCTATCAAATGAATATATGTAAGGTATATTACTGTGGTATAAGCGGGATGTCTTTGGAAAATTTTCTGTGCTCAGGAACAAATATGAAAATCAATATGATCTCATTCTAATGATAAAAATAAACATCTTCTGCTCTTAAAATTACTTTCCCCAATTAAGCACTACCCTTCATTGCTTTTATTGTTTCCCTTGGTCATTGCTGTCTTTCCTTATAGGAAAGAAAATACTCTCTATAATCAGTTTTAGCTGGTTACAGTTTTGGATCCAGGATTGACTGGATATGTCATAACAGTTCTGTGTTTAATGTTTGTGGGGACTTATTCTACAGCAGCCAAAAGAGGAACATTTCAGGATCCCTGCTGTATGGCTCCTTAGCTTGCTCTCTGCAAGCATTTCACATGGACTCTTGAAATGTTCATGGGTTTCTCAGCTGCCGTGTTTGGTGAAATGTAAACCCCAAGGAGCCATCTGCCTCTCCTGGTGAGGACTTCTTTCAATTCCCCAGCAACTTTCCAGTAGTCAGTTGCCACAAAGATTATTGAAAGTAAAGACTCAGTGGACTGTAATGATTGCTATTCTTTGCAAAAGGAATTCTTTGATTTAGCTGAGAGATAAAGGATACTGGATGCACTTGATTAGAGTCTATTAATAATATCCAAATTCTACCATTAACTTAGTCATTAGGATTTGATGGTAAAGGTCTTTTGTATTTCTAGGGATGAATTGGGTGATAACAAATTAAAAGGTCAAGTTTATGGCTTAGGAGAGGTGAATAGGAAATTTCACTGTGGGAATGTCAAATTCTATCTTGTGTGCTTCAAAATATTTTGATTGGTAATCTCAACAGCATCAAGTTCTGAGTCTGGATTGGCCCGTTTTCCCCTAGTCTTTTTACACTGAGTTTTGCAAGCAGATTCCATCACTCTCTAGAACTGTGAGCTAAGAAAACCAAGGGCCTATTTCAGACACTTGGAAGCCTTATGCTAATGGTACTGGAAACTGCACTGAGAGACTTAGTTCATCATTTGAGTGAATAACAACCTCTTTTTGTTAATTTAATTAAGTGAACTCTAAGCTGATAAATTAAAATTAAAAATATTTATAGGTTACAGTTTCAAGAAAAGAAATGGAATAAGAAACACTTGGAAAAAACAGTCCTTAGTCTGTGATCTGTATTGGTTTGCCTTCTTTGATCACACTTTTCTTATTTTCAGTAGCTTCAACTGTAGGTCTAATTTGATGTTACCATAAATTTAGCAGCTTATAGCAACACTCATTTATTATCTCACAGTTCTCTAAGTTAGAAGTTCAGCTGAACGCAGATAGATTCTCTACATAGGGTCTCATAAAGCTGAAATCAAAGGATCAGTCATCTGGGCTCTTAACTGTTGGTTCTAAGTTTATTTACTCCATGGCAGAATTTTGTTTCTTTATGGTTGGAGGCCTGAGGTTCTTGCTAGCTTTGGCCAGCGGTCATTTTCAGCTACTTGCTGATCCTCGAATGTGACCTTCTCCAATTTCAAAGCCAACAAGGGAACTTTGAATCCTTCTTATGCCTTAATCTCTCTGACTTCACTTTCTTCCACCTCTGGAGTAAACTCTGTTTTCAAAGGTGCCTGACACACCACAATAATCTCCCTATTTTAAAGTCAACTAATTAGAAACCTTCATTACATTTGCAATGTCTCTCTTTACCAGTTTATTTCATACTCACTGGGGACGAGATCCCAGATGGAATAGGGCTATTTGATATTTTCTTAGAATTTTATCTATAACGTTGGTGTTCAGGTAGGATGTTTTCTGGAGGTTCCCGTGGGTGAGTGAGTCCATGAAATGTAAGAGTAAAAGATGGGAGAAACTTTTTGAGTACCAAACATGGTATGAATTACAAAGGTGACACTGGGAAGCCAGAACAATATGAGGTACACTTAATATTGGTACTTTCAAAACAAACCCTGACAGGTCTGCTAACTTTGCTCACCCTTTTTTTGCTTAAGGCAAATCACTGCTACCAAAGGGAAGCTAATCACAGTTAAAATATTTTTGACCTCCCTCTCTACCACACCCCCTGCCTCTCAAATAGATTTCCCTTCTGACTTTAGCCTCATCCAGCACTTTATTCAGGAGAATGTGCTCCACTTCTTCCTTTCCCAATACTCTTTCTCCTTCCAGGCAAAATTTCAGATCTACTCAGCAAGATATTTACCTCATTAATTGGCATAAAAGTGAATAAATAATAGACTCAAATCTCTTCAAAGCTATTGTATCCCCTAAGTAACTTAACCTTTGAGAGCATGAGGGGGAAAAAAAATGTTTTTGAAATATTATATAAAAAAGTCAAACCATGTAGAGTGACTGGTATTTTCCATTATTTAGAAACAGTTTATTTTAATGTTTTGTATATAAGAGGTAATTGTTAGCAATTAAATATAATCTTCACACCCTAATGTAGACATTTCTATAAGTATTCACCTTTTAAATTAGTTAAAATTGTATTAACTTTTAGAGTGAGGGTTAAAAGTTAAAATTTGGTCACCCTGAATTCTATGTTAAGAAGTGTTTATAAGTAAAATACCAAGAAAAAAAACCTAGTTTAAAATATTTTAAATTGATCCTTTTTTTTGTATTCTAGATATGTCAGCAACTTTAAACTTGTGTGCTTCAGCCCTTTCATCCTTTCACTTCACCCCAACTCCTTTATTCTTTTTTTCCCCTGGAGGTCAATGGTCAGAATTAGATGTGAGGATGGAGTGTGGCCTGGCTGCTAATTCCTGTGTGTTTCTGAATGAGCTTCAGGCTGTGGCAGATATAGGTTTGGGTCATGGTGGTCAGAGACTTGGTAAAAATGTGTGCGCTCTGTCCTTAAGATGTAGTTGATGTGAAGCCAGTGGTGAGTTTGTTATATTAGCACCTTTATATAAAGCAAAAAATTCATACCCTTGATAGTCTGTTTTACAGATGAATTTGTTATATTCAAATCTATTTAAGAATGAAGGTAAGTGCCTTTATGCCTAATTCAGTATGTTCAGATTCACTCCCTTTTCCTACCCTCCCATTATTTTCTAGTTAGTTAAGTTTGATACTTCTTGGATCCCTTATCCCTGGTCAGAAGCTCCCATCATTGATATCATTTCTGGACTAAGATGCAGTAACTGAAACGGTTTTGTTAGGAGAGGGCTATCAGGTCAATCTCTGTATTCTTCTGTGAGCAAGGCAGTGAACTTCATGTGTACCTGCAGATGAATGATCTACCTTACAACACACCCAGTGATCAAATTCTTTGATTCATGGAATTGGGTTATAGTTGTCCTTTGGCTCTTTTGCTGAAATGTGATTTTATAAATTTAACTACTAAATTTAGGAGTGAGACCATATTCTAGGCATACCTGTTTTAGAGAGTAACTGTAGTAATATCTTAATCACTGCCTTATATTGTGATGGATTTAGTTAGAGAATACCTGCCTGATGGAAAAAGCCTTAACTGTGTAATGTACGCATTCACATGTTCTTGCTCTTAAGCGTTGTTTCTGTAAATACAGTTCATACTTTCTGTGAATCACATAATGGAATTATTTACCAACCAGTTATTTTTTTCAGTTTCACAAGAAGCAGAATATTTAATTAAAAATTTTCCTCTTTTGGGAATATTGTTTAAAATTGTTGGTTTACAATGTATGTGATTTTTGTGGCTTGGAAGGACTTCATGTTCTGTAGTAATGCTGTATCTACAATCTTCTGAGGAAAAGAACTATGAATTAGTTATTAATATTTCATATGTTTATATACAATTTTAAAGTAAATAAGTTTTTTCTGTATAATGCAATAAAATGTTGATGTATCTCTATACTGTTTTTGAATCTTAGTTTATTTTTCTTCATGTGACTGATTTTTTTTTAACCATTTCTGTCACTAGCTCTTAAATTGTAGGATGCAGTTTATCTGAATGGGGTTTAAAATATGTAATTTGAAGATATTCATTTATTGATAATAGTCTTTTTAATTTTGGAAAGCGAACTTCAGTGGGAAATGAATAATGTTTAGATTTTAAGTATTTAGCAAATGCTAAAAATAGGAACAAATTATAAGGGGAAATAGCATCAAGAAAACTCCTTCTGGTTGTTTAGAACTAATTAAAATGTAGAATATTACTGCTCTCTTTTTCCTTTTGTTATGTAGATCTCCAAGTCTTTTATATTGAAGAGGCCCATCTTATCACCTAAAAGTATTCTTTTTACCCTCTCACTTGCTTTCTTACCACAGTTAAAGGCAGCATCCTTCAAAGTACACAGATCTTGCTTTAAGATAGCCTGATTTAAATCAGAATTCATAACAGGCACATCACAGAGTGATAATTTGCCCTATTTAAAAGTAAAACACAAGAAAACTAAGTGCCCTATACATATTGACAATCCTAAAGGGCTTAAAAACATGCTATATTTTAGTAACATACTGATTTGCAACTGAATCATCCTCCTTTCCTCTTTATGTGCAGAATGGATTAGTCTCTTGACACATACACTTCAAACTCTCTTGAAGATGATGTTCTTTCTTAGGATTTATTCCTCACCCATCTGCTGTTGATGTTTAGGCCTTTGTCTCAGCTCAGATTGCTTCCTAGAACTCTGCATGTTAACTTTGCATTCCTGTTTGGATATTCTCAAATCTCCTCACTTTTACAGCAATAGCAGTTATCTTCTTCTATTCTCTCTTTAATAGGGTCTTTTAGGTTCTAGTAAGTGGTAGAAGTCAAGTCCGTTTTTATCAGAACGAAGTTTTATTATAGAGGATTCAGGAATGTATTGCAGAGATCTCAGAGGTGGCAGTCCTTAGGAAGCGAGTAAAAACAGAATTAGTAAGTGCTCTCTCTCCCTCTCTTCACTGTTTCTCCCCACTTATATCTCTCTTTCTTTCTTCCTCTCTCCCTCCCCATCTCTAATTATCTCTGTTTATTTTTTTCTCTCTATGATCAGCACATTCTGCTTCTCTGTCCATGACTGACTTGCTGTTTCAAATTCCAAATTCTTTGAGCATCAGGGATGACCTGGCAACACAACTGAGAACTAGCATAAGCACTGGGCATGCGAAGGCGGTTTTCAGTGTTGTCTTCCTGGACTCTATAGGGTTGACACTGCTAATAGGTAAATTTTGTTGTTAACTCCGGTCACAGGGAAACCTCAGTATATTCTGATGCTTCATAGTTGTTTCCTTCCATGGATACAGGGAAAAGATGAAATTAATCATTCATGGAACATATATTAAGTCCTTCCTTATACCAAGCTCATAGACTACATACCAGTGAAAAAACAATTTAAACAAACAAATAAAATATACTAATTACAGGTGTGTTTAAGTAAAGGAAAGAAGAAGCTGAGAAAGAAAACAGTTCAAGTGAGGAGAAAAAATTGCTTCAAAATGATTCTCTGAAAGAGGTGAGCGTTTTAAGCTAATATTAAAGAATGGGATGTAGCTACCAGGAAAGGATTTATTTTCAAGGAGCTTTAAAAAATCTAATGTTTGAGCAAGAGGAGGATAATGTGGGAGAAAGCATGGGACTTGTAGGTCAAGGAGTTTGGAATTAATCCCAACTGTTAAAAGTCGTTAGCTAGGTTGCCGATGTCATATTATCCATTAAGAAGTACATATCGAGTCTTGGGGAAGGGAAGCAAATTGGGTAGAGGGGATCAATTATATGGTGAAGGAAGGACTGAAATGACAGTGGTGAAGTAATTGTAGTATATACACAGACGCTGATTTACAATAATGCACACCTTGAACCTATGTAACGATATGATGCAATGTTCCTTCAATAAAATTAATTAAAAATAAATCTACATTGAATCTTAATGTATATCACACCCCAGTCTAATTTACTGAGGAGGATTAAGAAATAAGTCAAATATATGATCCTTTGCTGATGTTGATTATAACCTAGCTTGAGAGGCAAGGCTCACCGAGGAGATTTGGATTGCAGGAGGAAGGCAGAGAGGGCCCAGGTCTCATGCTCAGTGACCTCCATCCTAGGTCCCAGAGCCACACAGCTGAAGGGATTTGTTCAGTAACTCACAAGGGGTTAACTGAGAACCTGTCCTTTATCTTATATTCCAATACTCACGGTGTGCCAGAACTTTCTATCCTTTTACAAAATATCGACTCAATTTAGTCCTCTTGTTACCTTATGAAATAAGAATTATTATTATCCCTGCTGCACAGATGAAACAACCAAGACAGATTCATTTACTCTGACCAACCTTAGGCTATACAGCCATAAGGGATCCAAGTGCAAGACAGTGGTGTCGAGCCTGCCCCTTCCCACCATGCAGTGATGCCTCTACATCAGCCTTGACACGTGGACAAGAGGCACAGGACTGCGAAGGGGATCAGAAAGAAAGGACCAGTTTTAAAACACACAATTAGTTATTTTGCAGAGTGTACTGAATTGGCAGTAAATGCAGGTTATATAAGTGGAAATAGTGTCCACATGAGTCTAGGGATCTGCAAAGACTTTCTTGACTTCTCGGGTTTATGTCCTGGCTTTTTATAAACACTGCTTTGAGTGCTTGCAGCTGCCAACTTCCTTCACTTTGTCTTAGGACATTCATTGTTCTCAGCTCTCTTGTTATTGGCTCCATTTTGTAATGTACTACTTTATTGTTTGCTATTTAAATAGATGATATCAAAGCTCCTATTAGTGAAAGGTGATAGAAAAAAATGCAAGATATTTCCTAGAAACCATTCTGTAAAATGAAAATTTTACCTGATGTATTTTTTTTGTTCTTTTTGTGCAATCTCTACTCTGAAGGAGGAACTGACGTTGTCACTTTCAGTCATATTTAACTCACATATGTCTCCAAGTCTTTCTTTATCATGTTGATATTGATACAAATGAAGAATAAATGTGTGTTAATTGATATCATTGATGTCACATAGCACAAAAGAAAATAATAATCTAATTATCAATTTCACTTTGGGAAGCGAAAATACTGAAATTGGAAGTTTAAGTAATTTTGTAAGCCTTCAATTTCTAATGTTTCTTTAATATTAGGACACAGTGACTATTCTGTTTTTTTGCCGAAGACAATTTATTAAATTGCAACAATATCCTTGTTGGGCTTCCTAGGAAATGAATCTGTATTTAGATTGTATGTCAAGTTAATTCTCCTTAGTGTCTTTACTTAGTAGTTTATAGGTTATATATTTGCTGCGCATAATGCAAATGAACTCCTAACTGATATCAGAGATACTTGTTATAATTATTGTGTTTTTATTGAGATTTCACTCAGTAAGTGGCACTACATTTTATAAAAACATTAACTCTTTGTGAATTATTTTCTGATATTTTTGCTCTGTTTTATACTTGTTTCTTTTAACCTAAGTTGAACTTGTCAGCACCTTGAAATTCTGAAACTGAAATGCCAGAGAAGTGGGCAAAAGGTATTTTTCTTCTAATAATAGTATAAGAAATAAAAGCCATAGGATAGAACAGTAACAAACAACAGAACTAAAGCTTGAACTGCTTTCCTGAAAATGTAAGGGCCCTTGGTTATAGAGATAGTTATGTAAGTATCTGTGCTCATTTCACTTAAATTATATATTACCAATAGACATATTTTAAGTTAGGAAATCTAAGCAAAGCACTGAGGATTCGTTGTTGTTTGTGAGTTGGGACACTAGGGGACAGCACTAAAATATTCCATATTGTTATCGATCACTTGCATGCTGTATAATAAGTAAAAGATTTTTACTGTTAACGACTATTGAACGCCCTGTTGATTTCAGTGGATCAAAAAATACAAAGAAGAAGATGAGCATCCCAGGTCCATAATTCTGCCACTGTAAGACAATGATTTGAATAATTTAGAAAAAGCTAAAAAATTGTGATTTTTCTGTTAGGTGTTTTTGTTTCTTTGGAGTTAACATTTGTTATATTATTTGTATTTCTAATCTTGTTTTCTAGGCACTTTGGAAAGACATGAAACAGGAGAGAGAGCAAGAATTATTCTTAATAGTTGTGATGATTCACAGCTTCGAAAGTATGAATCTGTACTTCCAATTACCTCAGAGTCATCTAAGCACCGAAGTATAGAACAGAGATCCTCTATCTCCTACCAAATTGGGTTAGTACCTTGCCCTGGTCTGCAGGTGGAGTCTTCATGTAAGGTAAGTTCAAATCAAGCAACTGCACACAATGAATATTGTCAGCCTGAATAAAAGAAGTATTATGCCTTCAAAATATGTAGCAATTAAATATCAGCACATAAACAAGAACTCAGAGATGGTATTTCTACCAGGCATAGAAGTCAAGTGATCTTGGGTGAATCAGACTAACTTTTTGAGTGATTATGCTTATTGCATTCATTTTGACAAAGTAAGTTCTGGCTTATCAAAATTGAGTCAATTATATTTTAACTCTTGAAATCTTGATAGTTTTTAATTGGGTGGGAGAAACTATAGTCTGTGGTTTGGACCCACTTTTAATTTTTCAGTTAAGAATATTTGACCTCATTTTAAAATGTGTATAAAAATAAAAAATTATTAGAAAAGCTGGATTTTGTGTGGCCAGTTCTTTTGATGGAGTCAGCAACTCCATATCACTAACATTGTAAGATTCCAACTTTAGTTAAAACACAGTTAGAGTGTGCATTTGTTTGTGTGAACCTGTTCAACCAGCTTCATAGAAATTTGGGCTGTCTTTATTATTTTTCACTTCTGAATACAATTTAGTAATTTAGTCTGATTTCTTTAAGGGACTCTTGCATCTCTTTTGTCTTCAACACCTCTTAAGTTATTCCCTCATTATATTATTATAACTATGTCATTTATATATGCATATCTAATGTAGTATTTTTCATGTAAACTTTTTTAAATAATGGTATCTATTTTTAATGGTTTAATTCTCTATACTATGTATAGACTTATATAAATTATTTTCTTGTGGCTTAATATATGGATTGTTTTTATTAAAAACTCATCTGTGAATCTAAAGTTTTTTTTCATTTTCAGAATTATTTATTAGAATCTATTTCCAGAAGTGAGTTTTATAAGTCAGATTTCAGCTGTTTTTTAACTACAGACAGTTAACATTTTCCGTTATTGTAATGACATTATAAAAACTGTTAAAATGGTATTAATAAGGTCTCTAAATAAAATTTTATCTCCTGTGTATAATCAAAAGGGTATGTCATCTTCAAGAAAGGTCAGTTGGCAGCATTGGGGACACATGATCTTTACCTTTTTAGGTTTTGGGACCTGATTTAGATTTTCTTAGTGATGAAGCTATAGTCTGTCAGCCTTTGAGAACTGAGTCACACCAACAAACATCTAAGAAATGAATATATAAACTAGCATGACAATAATTTATTTTATACGGATAACTTTAGTTAGAATTCCATTCATACCTCAGTACATTCTCACTGTAGAAAATCCATAGGGAAAGGAGACAGGGGTGGGACTTGATAGAAATCTGAGCCAGGGGTTTTCCTCATTGAGTCAAGAGTCTAATGCAGTCATCTTTTACAGCTTATCAAGGTCCCATTTTTCTTCAAGACCAATGTACATTGAAAAAAAAACCCTACATCTTGGATTTCTTTTTTTAAGACTCCATTTAGACCACCTGGTTTTATGTTTTCCTCCTTCAGATGTTGAAGCCAGTGATTAGGCTACAGCTTGTTGTTGTTGTTGTTGTTGTTGTTGTTTTTTGTCTTATTCAGTCAGATTGTTTTAGATGTTTTTTAAAAATGCTCTTAACTTGAAAAAGGTCATGTTTTTTAAGGTCATTATATCAAAATGATGAAACCTTTACATCCACAATTAAAGGTGAAAGTCCTTAACTTTAGTTTCCCAAGACAAGACCTTGAATCACCCTTACATTAGGTATTATATGATTGAAATAAATACAAACCAACAGGTGAAACCAACTGACCGTTTAGAATTCCCATTTTAATGTGATTTTGTTAATGTCTATTCATAATAGAGTATGCATCCTATAGCAGAAATTATATGCTGGAATAAATAGTAGAGGACAACTAAGAGATGTCTCTTGACTCATACATTTCAGATTACTAGGTTTTGCAGGAAAAAAGCTTATTCATCAAATGCCTATTTTACTTCTTTAATTCCCACAATGTCAACTGATTGCTATTTCTTTCAGTTTCTTGGAGGACCTGGTAGCTACTACCCTATCGGTTGTGATAATAAATTGCATTTTCTTGATATATCATCGTTTCTTTCTTGACTTTAGGAAGCAATAAAATTGCAGGATGTCTTATTTTCCTGTTCTTAGGCTGATTCCAACTTTATTTTCTTGTTTGTTCCTTTTACCTTAGGTGGCAACTATTTCCATCCTTCACTTTCTACAGCATCAGAATTGAATTAGGACTTTCTCTTCCTTTTTTCTAGATGTTATATTTTTATTATTAAACTTAATGTTAACTAGAGCTATTTTCATTTGTCCTCCTAAGTTATTTCTCTTTCAGTTAGATACTACATATCTTTATTGCCTTTGTACATTTATCCTTTTGGTCTTTAAGATTATTTTATCTGGCATGCCCTGGTGACATAGGTATTAAGCTCATGGTTGGGTTATAATCCAAGTAAAGCCCAAGAATTCAGGTGCATGACCCCAGATTAGGGGACACAACAAAAATGAATGAATGAATGAATGAATGAATGAATAAATAAATAGTGCTTCTTCCTACTTTCTCTTCCTTTCTGCCTGCTTTTATTTCTCTGTTAAAAAGGATTATCTTATCTTAAGCTTTTATTTACATATTTGATAACCATGAAATTTCATTTTCCATTCTCTTTGTTGTTAATATTCAAAATGCTTAATGAGTTTTCATAAAAGATCAGTTTTAAAGAAGAGGATTTGAGTCACACTTATTTTAGAAGTGGGAAAAATAAGAAACAGTAAATTATGAAATTTAAAACTACCTACAGATACTTAGCATTTTGAAATTTTAGTGAGTCCTAAATCAAATAGGTTTCATGACAGAGTGAATTGTTTACATGCAAGAGTTAGCATGAATGTCTGTGCAGTGAGCTCTTTATATTTGGCAATACTGGGAATTTATAAAATGCTACTCTCACATTTTCTCTCTGCATTTGAAGAGTGCATATAGATTTGGGAAAGGTTTTAAGACAACAATAAATACAATAAAACATTTTGAAAATGGGTCTAATTTGGAATGCTAGAGGATTTGAATTTGTGCAGCTAGACAAAGAAAAATCTTTGGTGTAGGAGAGAGCCAGTCTTAAAGGATTTAAAGGAATACAATATCATATTAGTGATGGGAGCTGCTTTTCTCAGATTCTGCTGAGGGTAAAAGAAGATAGTAACTGCTTAAATTGCAGTGGAAGGAATTTAGCTTCAAAGTAGGAAGTAAACAACCTTACAAATATCATCACTACGTGGTGATAAATGTAAGTTCATCATATTTTAGGGAGAGAAAGCCTACTTTGTCTGTTGGTTTGTTTTAAGTTCTAATACTGCATTTTTTTTCTATAAAATGAATAAAAGGATATGTGGGTTTATTTTAATTGCTACAATTTTGACCCATTGTTGTGTCTCAATAATGCCTTTTTTAAAACTGATTTTCTATAGAATGGGCTTCAAGCAGCAACCCATAGCTACTTATATAAAACTTCACACTCTAATGTGGTAATTACATATGACTGTTGAATCCTTAAAATTTCGTCAGTACCATAGGTTAAAATATTTTAGTTCTACACAATGTCCCCTACTTACAATGGTTCTGTTTAATGATTTTTCTATTTTATGATGATATAAAACTGATGAAAAATTGTTCTTCAACTTTTGAATAAGGGCATTATGTTTTTCACATTTAGTACACTATGCATTAAATTGCCTGTGCTAGTCAACATGTCATTATCAAATATACTGGGTTAGATGACTTTGCCCAACTGTAGGCTAATGTAAGAGTTCTGAGCATGCTTAAGGTAAGTTGACTAAGCTATGCTGTTTGGTAGTTTAGGTGTATTAATTGCATTTTAGACTTAACATATTTTTAATATGTGATAGTTTTTTGGGGGGACCTAGCCCCATTATTATAAGTTGAAGAAGAACTGTATAGGGTAATATTTGCATTATTAAGACCAAGTCAACCTGATTCTTTTTATGTTTTTCAATATGACTACTAGGCAATTTAAAATTACATTGTAGTTGAATTTTATTTGTTTTGGGCAATGATGATAAGCCAGAGATAAACAGCCTCCTTTGTTAAAAGCTAGGTGATAAATATTTTAGTCGTTGCAGGACATATTTTTGCTATTATAACTACTTACCTTTGCTATTGGAAGACAGAAGGCACCATAGACAATTTTCAAACAAAGGGATGTGGCTGTGTTCCAATAAAATTTTCTTTACAAAAGCAGGCAGTCGATCAGATTTGATGTGCACTGTTTGCCAATTTCTGATCTAGAAATTCTCTCTGGACTTGGAGTTCATGAGATCTTAGGTGGAAATGGCAAAATAGCCAACACCTTTTTCCTTGCCTGAGTTTTTAATAAAGTAAATTATTCCAACTTCTATACTATGTGGAATGTAATCCAAAAGACCTTGTATCAAATCTGTATTTCTTTTTAACCTTTAATTGATCTGAAGTGATGTCTGTTTAGTGCTATTTGTTGAATATTCTTATTAGAGCTTTATACTATCACCTCTTGTGAAACACAGATGGTCTGCTGGTAGGTCACCAATGCTATTACTTTATCAGCAAAAACATTAGTTCTTTTATAATTTATGACACAAAAATATAAACAAAATCAAACTAGAGTAGTTCCTAAATTGTGCGATTTAATAATATAACTTGTAAATGTACATATATAAACTTGGAATAATCGTGGCAATATTACATGTTGCTGATTAGTTCTGTTTTTAGTGAACTACCTATATTTTATTATCAAAATTGAATCACAAAAAAAAATATTTATTTAAAAATGATTGCATTATACAGAAATAAATCCTTAAAAATGATAATTTTCACTTTTTTGATCAGTAATTAACATTTTGATACATTCTTTTTAATGTAGTGAACAGGAGATAATTATTTCTAATGAAGGAAATGGTTTGTATTGATTTTGTATAATTTTTTAATAAGTTTTCATTATTAGAGACACATACACTTTGTGAAGATAATAGGCATTTTTCTCTGTAGTTATTGGATTAAAGTTTTTGTTTTAAATATTTCGATGTAATAAATCCCCACTTGAAACTTCAGTGCATAAGTGATTATGCCCTTCCTAGTACAATAGAACAGAGAGATATACAAGAATGGAGCAATATACAAGGCAATTTGAATTTTGAACACTTGTAAATTTTTGGTATTGTACAACTATTTCTTATTAGCATGTTACATATACTTGTAATGACTGGAAGCCGAACACAAATTTCTCTAATATTTAATTGATTTTTCAAAAATCACTGTTTTACGAAGAATGTCCTTTTCCTCAACTTTGTGGCATGATTTTAAACTTTTTTTTGGTCAAAGTCTTCTCAGTGATGAGGAAAACTCTGAAAAGCATTTCATACTTTTGTTTGAAAACTAATTTAGAAGGTCTTAGAGTCAACGATGAAAAGTAGCAGACGCACCATTAAATGATTCCAGCTGTCTGCCTGGCACACAGATGCAACCCTGAATTTCCTCACAGGACTTCAAAGCCTTCCTTGTATCTAAACATTCGTTGGCCATGCAAATCAGAGGCATACAAGGAGAAAGCCCCATTTCATGGTGCTCGCTGGCTTAAGTCTGGCATTGTGCCGCACGTGCCGGCGGGGAGTGCCAGCAACAGAAGGGCACTGTTCTGACTCGTGTGACAAATGTAGTTAACACCAGATCCATATTAATGTTGTCAAGTTCCCTTGATGTATTTAAACAGATTTTAATTATTTTCAGCGTCCAAAGGCCTGAAATATATAGCCTCATAGTTCTTCAAAGAAAGCTTACTTAATGTGTGAATGTAAAACCTCTCATAAAAATGAAACTTTTATATTGGCCTTAGTCATTGACATAGGTTATTCATCAAGTCAGCAATTTGTGTGGCAGAGTGCCATTTGAATAGTGTATTGTTAGGATACTTATGGTCCACTTGACAAGGGCTCTTGCTGTAAATAGTGCAATTTGACTCCAGCTGTTAAAGAGTGGCTTTGACAGCAGCCAAATAGAATGGAGATGCCTTACTGCACCGCCGAAAAATCAATAACGGGTTCTTGTTCCTAGTAACCTGTTCTTTTCTCTTCTGTAGATTTATAAACGGCTATCAAGGGTTTATAAGTGGAAGTTTAAATATTATTTTAAATGTAATTCACTTTGAGTTTCAAAGGAAGACTTGTGATAAATGACAAGTGTGGCATTTTAGAGTGTTATTCTCCATGCCACCCCCCTAGTTCACGTTTAGTCAAAATTAGTTAATTTGAATTTGGTATCTCCCGCTTCAAAAGAAATAGCGTAAAATGTGGACTAAAAATGGTATGCCTGTTGTATATTGCCAGAGCGATTATTTCTTCATGATTTTCTTATCAATGTATCTTCTGTGTCTCTCGCGTCTTCTCTCTGTGTAATGCCTTTTTTGTGGAGATGACAAGGTTCTTTGTAACTGTGCCCATAGCAACACCCACAGATGTTGACAGCCAGTAATGTCCCTGGTGTTGTTGAAGATTTCCCTGAAGCAGAGTCTCACTGGTTTTGAAGAGTTTTCTAGCAGTTTTCAGCAATATCAGGTTGCTATGATACCTGACTGGCGGTAATAGATATCGAATCTGTTAATTACAATAACTACACACAAGGGCTCTTTTTTCATTGAATTTCTCTGTTGTGCACTGGCTGTTACGTTTAAGGTACAGAAGAGGAAGTGAATCATATTCTGAAGATGAGAAAAAAAAATGTTTCAGGAGTTTACCTTGAAATCTGATACTAAATTGAAAAAATTCCAGGTTAAGAAAAAAAAAAAATCTTTTAGTAGACTGTTGATTCTGCTTGAAGAATTGAAGATATAATTTATTTAAATCATTTCTAATTTTGACAGAATTTGATTTTGAATTTTTGATGTCATTATCTGCAATGTTGTCTTTGTCTAAGGAGTGCTGAGTAGGATTTGAAAGGGCTGTCATTTTTAACATGGAAAAGCTGACATAATGTGTACTTTCTCAAATGCCTTTTTCAGTGAAGGCTGTTGAAAAAGTCATCTTCCTATTACTGACCAACTGCATTTATTAAATTTGTGGTTTGAGTTAGCAACTGAAAATTCCTAAAGCTGATAATATAGTTATAATCAAAGACCTTTAAGGCTGATTCAAGGTCAGCATTATTGTTTTTTATAATTGCTGATAGGCAGTACTGATTTCTACCAGAGAAAAGGTTTGTTCCACTTTGGTTTTAACTGGTTTCAAAAAATGGTATCTCTTCAGTTAATTCCAAGTAAACCTTTTCTCTGAATAAATGTTTCTATCATTTCATCAAGCCTTGATTTGGCCTTGTTCTTCTCCTTTCCTCCTACAATATTCATTAGCCCTGTAAGAAACATTGAGATCTTAGATTATAACTTTCTTCTTTAATTAAATATTTAATTTATAGTCATTAATTGACCTCTGAGGTGGGGATTCTGGCATAGAAGCATGAATAAAAGTAAACATCAGGCATTTAATTTAGATTTTAGCTTAATCTAGAGACAGTATGGCATAATTTATTAAAGTATATCTTTAAATTTCCTTCATTAATAATTTTATTATCATATATATTTTATATATACACATATGTATACATAAGTGTGTGTGTATATATATGTATGTATTAGAAACTGAATTCTGTAGTCAGTTTATAGTATATTGCCCAACTATAACTGGGAACTTTTTTTTCCTCCCTCATTTCTTCTTTCTTTTCCTACTTTCTTATCAGTTACAGATTTTGATTTATAAAAATCTCTTGACTAAAAAATTTGTTAACACCTTGCTTCTAATATAGGACTCAGTAATGGAGCTCTATTCAACCTCCTGAAAGAGGTCTTTATCTGCTGAGGTACAAATTCACTTCAGTAGATTTGGATATTCTGTTATTGAGCAATTTGCTAGTTCTGATTAGAAGGTGATTGCAAATTTTACTCCTTTGAAGAATGTTGAGTTTCCTTCATAACTCAGTTATTTGTCCTAAATTTGAAAATGTTGCATTTACATTTTGTTTTTCAATTTTTTTTAAATATTAGAATTAATGATATTTTCAGGAGTAAAAAGTTTGTAGAAAATTAGATGTTAACTAAAAGGATTAGTGACATAACAGCAAAACAAAGGAGAATTCAGTCTTTCTTTTTGAAACCTGATAATATCATGTATTGACACAGTATCATTTGGGCCTTTGAAAGACACTCTGATAGAAGCCCTACTTCTGTATCATGACTTAGATTGAAATTGACCCAAAAAGAGCAGCAAATGCAAAGATGTAGCAGAAGGAGTTCTCAGAATATAAAGCATTCTCATGAAATATTTACCATATGTTGGTAAAAATAAAATGTAATAATACTTTATCTTTATTCATTGGAACAATGAGTATGAACCTTATTGAAGAATATATCCAGCTAATATTCCCATTTATTTTTCTGAATTATTTTTATTTATTTATATATTCTTGGCATTTTCTTAAGAGAAAGTACAGGGAGGAATGAAAATTAGTAAGCAGGCGGGCAGAAAGAGAGAGAAGGAAGAAACGTTTATTTATCTTATTTAGTTTTTCGTCTCGGTTGTTCCCCAAACACCAGAACCTGGGATCGTTGGAATGTATGTGGATTGTGCTAGCCAGAGACCACAGGCATAATCACTAAGCCACTATTGCTCACTGAATTAGGTATTAACAGTGATGTCCTGGAAGCAAAACCAGTTCTGTCTCCTAATTGCATTCATGACATTAAATACAAATAATGATTTAAAAGAAGTTCTTTCTACATATGAAAAAGTTCACATTACTCTGTAAGTATCTGTTTAATCTTGAAATATCCTGTGTATTCTTTTGGTTCAAGTATGACCACTCCTGTTCTGTATAAAAATGGTCATAAAAGGATGCTGTGAGCAGTAGTGCCTTTCTTACTCACATGCTTGTCTGTGCACATCCAAATAAGTGAAAATTTTAGGGTTTTGTTTTTGTTTTTGTTTTTTTTTGGTCTGAGAGCAGAAGCATTTTAGAAAACCATTATGATGACTTCCAGTCAAAATGGTGACCTGGTAGGAGCTAGACTCATGTCTCCCCACAGAGCAACTAGGAATTCACCTATTTTCCGGAAACAAACACTGAGGAAAAACAGGCAGAGACACAACAGCAACCACGACAACAAAGGGTAGATGAAAAGGTCTGGGTTCAGAGTTACATCACATACTCAGAGTCAGGATTCTATCTGTTGTGGAGGGAGCAGAACTATGGGAAGAAGAGTCCCTCCAGGAATTGTGAAAGCCACAGAGAGCCCACCCAGTGGGTCCAGGACACAGAGCCGGGGGAGAGGGTTTAGGCACAGGGCAGGGGGGAAGGGGCACCAGTGCCCCAGTGGTTTGAATGGGAGACTGGGGAGAAAAGTATGCTGGGTGTCACCATAATCAGAAGAAAACTAGGAGAATCACGTACCCCAAACCCTTCCCACCATATTGCCCTGGAGCCAAAGGACCCAGCCACCAGAAATCCCACCCTTAAGCTTAAAGGAAGAAGAGAGGCTTCCAGATGGAGAAACCATCAATGCTACCCACTAGTGCCACATTGTGGGTGTAAATGAAACTGCAGCCTGATTGCTGATTCTGGGCTAACAGCAAGGTGGTCATTGCAGTTGGGAGCTGGGACACTGGGAGAAGGCCCTGCATCCCTCACACAAACTCCAACCCCACAGACTAAATTTTCAGCAGCAACAGAGGACCCACGTAAGAACTTCAAATCCAAAAAGTGATGATGCCACAAAACTCAAGAAATCCCAGTGTCCAAACCAAAATTCAGACTTACTTGGTGTAAGTCAATACTTTACAAAAGGCCATCATTTGAGGAAAACCTAATCCACAGAAACATAAACAGAATACCAAGCAAAGCAAAGACGTAGAGAAATATATGTGAAATGATGGATCAAATCAAAACCCCAGGGGAATATCCGACTATAACAGATGTTTTCAAGCTACCTGAGGGTAAATTTAGAGCAGCAGTGATAAACATACTTAAGAAAATCAAGAAAACTATAGAGGAAGAAAAAGAGAACAACAGCAAATAGAAGAAATGAAGCATCTCAAAACAGATGTCAAAGAGATAAAGAACACAATATCTGACCTAAACTCAATAGAGGACAATAATAGAATGGGTGGTTAGAAGATAGGGCAGAGGAATGCACTCAAGCAAACCATCAAAGAGAAAAGAATGCAAAGAAATGAAAACAGCATTTGAGATCTATGGGATAATATCAAAAGTAACAACATTTGCATTATAGGGGTCCCAGAGAAGAGAGGGAAAAGGGGGAATAAACTATTGTTGAAGAAATAATAGCTGAAATTTCCGCAACCTGAAGAATGAAGCAAGATCCAGGAAGCACAGAGTCCCTAATAAACCCAAGCAGACCTATGCCTAGATACATTGTCATCAATATGTCAGAAATGCACGATAAAGAAAGAATCTTAAAAGCAACCAGAGAAAAATGAGTCACATACAAAGGAGTTCCCAGTAAGATTGTTAGCAGATTTCTCAACTGAAACTCTACAGGCCAGGAGGGAATGACATATATTCAAAAGACTGATAGAAAAGGATTTTCAACCTAGGATACTATACCCTCTGAGATTATCATTGAGAACTGAAGAAATCATCAAGGGCTTTTCCAATAAAAAATTAAAGGAACGTATCACCACAATGCCAAGTCTACAAAAATACTGAAAGATGCTATATAAAGTGTAAAGAAACTCCACTTAAAAACAGGTCTATTCCACCTATTCATCTTTGTTCATTGGAGATATTGGCCTGTAACTTTTTTTTCTTGGTGACATCTTTTATCAATGTGATGTTGGTCTCCTGGAGAATGTTTGGGAGTGTTCCCTGTTCTTCAATATTTTGAAAGAGTTTGAGTAGAATGGGTATTAATTCTTCTCTGAAGGTTTGGTAAAACTCATTGGAAAAGCCATCTGGTCCTGGGCTTTTATTTTTAGGGAGACTTTTCATTACCTCTTCAGTTTCTTTGCTTGTGATTGTTTTGTGGGGCCTGTTCAAGTATTTAGCACATTATCTTATTTAAGATAAGCCTATAATATAGATTTTTATTATCTTCATTTTATAGATGAGTAAATCAAAGCTAATAAATCTACCTAAGGATATATTATATATAATTGTCAGAGTCAAGGTTCAAATTTATCTTTTATGTCCAAATCCTGTGTGCTTAATATTTTATTCTTTTTAGTTTTATTGTTATTGATATCATTTTATTTGGAAAGATACTGCTATACAACATTATTGAATCTTACTTTCATCATGCCAAGTTTTTTTTTCCTTTTTAGTTACCTTATCTTAAGGATAATTCCAATTTTTAGCTTTTCTAAATTAAGGAATTGAGACTCAAGCGTACATTATGAATTTTTATATATTATATTCATTTTAAAGTTTAAATGTTTTAGAAATATCCAGTATATTGTACTCTCCTGAATTCCTTTTGAAATAAGTATATAATGTGATTATGCCTTTTCTTCTCCTGAAAAAAAAATAAAATAAAACAAAATCAAAACAAACAAACAAAAAAGAAATAATAAAAGAAGCTAGAACTGCCAGAGAGTGTGGTTTGAAATGCACACAGACTGTGAGGTATGAATTCAATATCTTAAACAGCATATAGTGATGTGAAATAATGAAACAAATAAATATATAATATATAAATATACATGTAAAGATGGTATGAATATCCATATAGCTACCATATTCTTCAATTTTTCCTGTTTTAAAATGTATATAAAATTTAAGAAAGCATATAAATAAATAATTTTGAAATTTTTTTTATTCAAGTCTGTCTAATACAGTCAGCTATAGTCAACTCTGTCAATTAAAGTTAAATTTTATAAATGCTGACAAACTGTCTTTATTGTTTTTGGGCATATTTTTTTCTTAATGATGCTTTCCTTTTGGTGCTTAACTTAATTAGTTTTTAAAATAAGATTTTACCTTAGTCATGAAATTTCTGGTGTTATCAAGGATGTCTGGAATTAAGTATCAGAAAACTACTAGTTTTAAGTATATTTTACAAAAATTGTATTTACCATTTTTTGATAATTCCATTGATCATGATAATATACATCTGATTTAAGTAATCTACCCTTTATCTTAAGAGAACTCCGAGACCAGATGAGTAAATTCAATGAGTAGGCCCATGAATAAAGTGCCAGATAGTTTACAACACCTCAGATGATAGTCTGCTTTACTGTTCTGTGTCTTAGTTATGACTTTTTTTCTTAATAGTCTGTCTATTGATTCTAGGACTAAATTCTTGTATTTTAAGACACTATATTATGATTCTTAATCAGAATCAGTTTTATAAAAGAGCACAGTTATCAATATCTATTTGTCCTTGGAGGAAATCTAAGAATTTGGGTCCCTATTTTATCTACCTACAAAAATAAGTGGTACTTAATAGGCAAATCATGAAGAATGATAGAATAAATGATATAATCTATAAAGATACTCAGCCCTTCATTTTGAATAAATGACTCATTATATTCCTTAAAGCTTTTACAATCCTCTTACAGTTACCTGTCTTCTTGAAAAATCATTTAATGTGGTTACTTAAATTTCTATTTTCAAGATATACTGAATTTCATTCAGTATAAAAATGCAACTCTGTTTTAATGAAAAGTTTCCTCACTTAAAAAGTAAGGCAGGTATAGTCAGTAGTTCATGAGTGATACTTGAGGATAAATGTTAATTGATTTTGACAAACTTCTAGTGATACTTTTTTATTTTTTTCCAAATTCTGGACACCCTGATGCATAATCAAAACCTGGAAAACATCACCCTTAATATTTCAAAATGATCCTAAAATTAAAATTGCTAATCAGTGCTGTTATGTGATGTACATATTTCCTAAACTGAAACTATATCTACTGTTTTCTTGGCTAGAATAACTCTTGAGTTTAAATTTGATTTTTATGCTTATCATAGGGGTGAGATAAATGCTGCATAAAGATTACACATTTTCTTTAGACATACAATTTTCCAGTCCATTGAACTCACATTGCAGCTTATATATTAGTCTTTTTAACTTCTACCAGCATGACCTGGATGGAAAGAAAACAACCTAGGAAATGGAAATTCAATTATTATTGTTCTGAGTTGTATTCATTCTTGGAATAAAATCCAAAATTATGATGCACATAGAAAAAGATATTGAAGAATGGCAACTTTATATTTGAGTCTATAACTCGGATATTTAATCCTAACTACCTGGCCTCATCAAAGTAACTTATATCCCCCCTATGGCCCATCTTCTGCCTGAAGGTCTTCCACTGGGGTTCTTCCCCTTCAAGTCTGAGCTTCAAAGTAATTTCCCCATAAATTAAGAATAACCCACTTCCCATGATTCTCAGGATCTTTTTATTTCTGGTTGTCTTTCCTACTCTTCATCACTGTGTAAACTAAGGGAGAGCAAAGAGCTGCTTTACCGTTTTGTGCACTGTCTTCATCATGTAGCATATCTGACAACTGTCAGTCATTCAGAAATTTTTGTTGAATAGACAAATGAATTGAAAATGCCTAAAGTCTAAACATGAAAAATAGATGCAAATAGCGTGGAGAATACTTCCTTTTTTTAAATGTAAGGGAAAATAATAAAAAAGATTGCCAGCAAGAAAAAAAAAGAGGAAAAAAATATATATACACACACACGTTTACTTTGCAGTCAATTGCTGTACACCCAAATTGGTTTTACATGTGATTTTTATCTTTCAGAGGGGAATGACCTAAACAGTCAATAGAAGTAAAGAGCCTGCTGAAACACAACAGCTATCCCGCCAATATTTAGACACCAATCTTAATCAATTCAAAAGTTTTTAAGGCATATTGATATTTAGAGAAGTTAAATCAATTTGAAGTTTATAAGAAAAAAATTATTAAACGCTGATGATGATGATGAAATTTAGGATGTTTAGCACATCAGGAAGGACTGATAAAGGCAAGACAGGCACTACATTGAAGTGATACAGACTCAGAAAAGATTAAAAGACAGTGTGGTTAAATGGTTTTTTACACCAGCAAAGTTTATATTATTACCCCCTAAATCTTAGACTCCTTTTTCTAGTAGCAAAGTTATCTAAAATAAGCACTCAAAAATAGCCCGAGGACTGTGTTGTGTATCATGGGTCCTCTGCTTCCCTCAAATAATTACTTTACTAAGATCTTCCCTCAATACAAAATCCCTGAAGCCAGCAACAATCTAATCAACAGGTTTGTAATAACTTTTTGAAATGTAAGTGTAATAAATATGAAGATGCCTGATTTATGTTTAATTTCCCAGATGCAAAGTGTCTGGCACAATCTTGCATCCCTCGATTGGAAAGCATTGCTTTCTACTTTTGTAGATCATTGGAAAATTGTTAGACTCTCACTCTCATCAGAGTTTGATAGGAGAGGGTTGATTCTAATATGTGAAGTTTACTATTTTAATAGTAAATTCTTTTCAGTAGCTCCTTACTGTGGGAACATAGGGTAAATTGCTGAATTAGCAGTCCCGGGAACCTTCAGTGAAGGGGCATCTCAGTAACTCAGACCAGCCAGTGGTCTCCATGTGGCTGCCTTTCTGACTATGCCTCCATGCTTTTCTAGTATCTCTTCCTGCCTAATTTCTGGTACAGGAGATGTTCTTCTCCGAATATCTAGTCAGATATTACCCATACTACATTATCTGCATTCATCATTTAACATGCAGCTGCTAGTTGAACACTTATAAATTGGCTGGATTGCCTACTTATCTTTGTCTTATCTTCTCAGACCCTAAACTGCTTGAGAACAAAAAACTGCTATGTCTGTATTTTTGTAGGTTTAGTAGTACGGATGCAGAACAGATGACTCTTCATTCAGCACATAATCATTGCATATCTACTATGTGACACTCTTGATATTAGGAACTTCAACAGTCTGGTGTTGTTTTTGAACATTACATTGGTAAAAGCCCTGATACAACATACCTCCAAAAAACATACATTCCTAAGTGCTCCTAGAACCCCTGTAGATGGTCAACCAATGCTGTCTACAGAAGGCAAGAAGTTGTGTCAGGTCTGAATCTTGATGAATGAGTACAGTTCTGCTGCAGGGAGCAGCAGTTTCAAAAACTCAATATAAATACATTGGCAAGTAGGGGATTGATAAGAAATTGTTATGACTGGAGATAGAATATATAGTAGAAATAGTAGAAGATGACTGTGTTTTGTACTCCTTAGGAAAATAAAAAAGAAGTCTTTGCACTTGGCCCTGAACTTCTGAAAGCAACTTATATTTGTAGTCGAAAATCACATAAATGATATAAAAACAACAAATCTGAACTTTAAAACATAGTCCTCTGTTAACATATAACTCACCTGAATCAAGGGGATTTAACACTTTACACAGCATACTTTACGTTTTTATTATTACGATTTTGCCTAGAAAATATATTTTTATGCATTTATTGCAAGCAAGGGTCAAAGTTCCTTGTCCAGGACAGTTGACTAAGAGTCAGTTTCTGATCCAGTGAACTTTTATTAATATAGTCACAACTGAGAAGAGCAGTACAGGTTGTTAACTAAGAGGCTGGACATGATGTAACCTGGAATGGAACTCAGGTAAATAGAGCACATAGAGAGCTTTAAATCTCCTGACTAAGCTGAGCTTAGTAAGTCCAGAAATACTTGTATACATGGACAGTGACTCCTGCATCCACTGTCAGTCCAGGAGGCTTCCACTGATTCCAGTGCTGGTCTGGTGAAGGTCTTGACAGCACTCCGAAGAACTCAGAGTACCAGAGCTGTCTCAGTTACAACCACAGGGAGATTCTGCAGAGTTCTGTTCCAGGGGTGCCCAGCCAGATTCAGAAATTCTATGCAAATGGTTCTCCTCTGGTATCTTCCCTTGATGGACCATGGCAGCCTGATGCAGATCTCTACCTGTGAGATCTTGTGCTGTGAGCTACGCATTGTGCTGCTTTGAGCCCTGCTTTATCCGGCAATGCCCTTTCATCAACCCTGGCTGTTCAAGCTTGAGCTTCCCAGCAGCGTGCTCTGGTAAGACCATCCGTGGGCTTGTCTGTGACAGGTCTCCTTTTTCTCTTTAAACTTTTGCATATTCCATTGTTTATATTTAGTGATGGTTTCTTAATTTCACAATGTAATTTTACAAATGCAGTTTCACTCTTGTTCACACATTGACACGATTTAAAATATTTGTTAATTTAGAATAGGCCAGAGATGGACAAACTTTTTGTGTAAACGTTTAGATTGTAAATATTTTTCACTTTCTGGTCCATGCAGTATGACATTCTGTCACAGCTAAGCAGCTCTGCCTTTAGAATGCCTAAGCAGCCATAGATGAAACATGAATGCACATTTCTGCGTCTCAGTAATATTTCATTTACAAAAAGTATCCATGGACAACTGACCATGGCTTACTAACCCTTAAAATAAGAAATACTGTTTTTAAATTTTGTTGCAATTGAGTGTCATAGGTCCTAAGAAGAGACTGTGGAAGCTTTCCCCTGGGAAGAATTATATTTGGTTATAGGATTTTTTGTTTGTTTGTTTAAACGAAAGGTACAGGCAGGAAAGAGTAGAGAGGCAAAAGAAGAGAAAGGATGAATAAACATTTTATTTTATTTTTATTTAGTTGTTCACACTGATTGCTCCTTCCAGAGCTGGGAGGTGAACTGGGTTCCTTGGGAAATATTTGGTGGTACGAGGACACCACCGGAGGTGGCTTATCACTCTTCACCAGGTACACCTGGTTATATTCTTTAACAGGTATTTCTTCAATGCCCTCTCTTTGTTAGAAATTATAACTTTTCATGGAGACCTAGTTCGTGAATTTATTTTGACTTTTGGGGCATTTTTGTCTTATTTCCTCTACTTCCTTAAAGTTGTCTACCTATTAGATCTTGCCAATAATCACTAGATAGGGACAATTTTTTGTCCTTTAAAAGAATCTTATCCTCTGCTAGGCATTTCATAAGGGTACGTTAAATTACACATTTTTAGGTGAGATGTTTAGTATTGACTTCAATATAATAAATTGAATTGACAAATTTCTGGTAGAAATATATACCCAGAATAAGTATTTGACTCATTATTCTTTATGTAAATACACCTATGAAATACTTCAGAGAAGAAACACTTTTTTTGTGCTTCAGTCTACTTATTAAAATGATTCTGACAAAGTTATTTTTCTTTCAACCTACATCCTTTCTGACCTTTTGGCCAATTATGAGCTTGTTAGTATGATGTTCGAAAAGCATCAGCATGATTCCACTGACTTGCGTGTCATAGTTTGGAAGCAAAGGTGTTTGGAATAAGTCAAATTAGTGTATATACTGCACATCTCTTTTAATTAGTTTTCATCTCTAGGGGATGAATACAGGGTAATTTAGCAACACACTTGTTATCTTAATTGATATATATACATGTATATGGGAGATGTACACAACATTTGAGGAGACAGCTGCTATACACAGAGTTTATGGGACAAGCATCTCTTCCCACATGTAATTTAGCTTTTTAATGAAATTGCTTTTGAATTTAGTATTGAGGGTTGTACTTTTTTTTCTTTTTTTTAGCTAGTGTTACTGAGTTTGTTTCTAGGATATAGAGTAGCCCAAAGTTGATTTTTGAAGTGTTTATTCAAACAGTTGTGACCACCTGTCAGAAATGGGGGTAGAGGGAAGTAGTTTCTGTGTCTTTGAATAGTTCTTAAGAAAAATACATGATGTCATAAGAAATCATATTTCATGATTCCATTTTCACAGAAAAAGCACTGGAGTGGGAGTTGTCATCTTGTGTTCTGATTTCAGTGTTGGTAATTAGGTTCATTAAATGAATAACTGTATGACTGATTCAGTTACCAAATCTCTCTTGGATATTATATTATTGTGATATAATATCACAAGAAATACTTGGTCTGCATCTAAGCTTCCTCACAGGATGTTTCTCAAATTCTGTCGATTTCCTAAATCTTAAAAGGGGAAGTTATCTTTTGTTATTTATAACAAGTTTTTTCAACCAAACCTGATTTTTTGTTAATGAGGTGATTTTTGGAAACAGGACTGATTGCCAGGAGAACCAGCTGAGTGATTACAGGGTTAGAATTCTCAGCTCCATCCTCTGACCCACAGGGAGGGGAGGGGCTCAATAACCAATCATTTACTCTGCCTATGTAATGTCACATCCCCAAAGGACCAGATATAAAGCTTCTGTGCTGGTGGGTGCAGAGGTGCTGGGACGTTGGTTCTCTGGAGAGGGCGAAAGTTCCATGCTCCTTCCCACATACATTGCCCTATGTTTTTTTCCATTGGTATCCTTTAATATCCTTTGTAATAAACTAGTTACCTAATAAGTAAACTTTTCCCGCGTTCTTTGAGCTGTTATAGCAAAAGATTGGAATGAGTCATGGGAATCTCTGATTTTATAGTTGGTACGGAGTATAGATAAAAACCTAAATTTCCACTGACATCTGACATGGAAGGTGGGGGCAGTCCTCTAGACTTGTAATTGACTTATGGGATATTATACTATTTCTAGGAAGATACTCTCAGAATTGGGTTAAATTGTAGGCTACCCTTCTGGTATTTGAGATTTGCTTGGGGTGGGAAAACCGCAGCTCATTAAGTGAAGTATTTAGTAAAGTATTTAGAGTATAGAAATACTTTAATATTATTTAATATTAATTATTTAATATTAATATTTTATAATAATGAGGCATATCTTTGAAAGTTTCCAGACTGAATCATATTTTTAGCTTCTCTGTGTGCAGAAATAATTTCACCTCTTCACAGTTTGTTCCTGAACCTAGACTATATCAAGCATTCTGATGAAGTCCTTGCCATAGCCTCGTACCAGGATAGACCCCTCCTTTCTGTATTGTCTGTAGTGCTGGTAATGCCCTACATTGTGAAGGAATTTTTTTCACTTCAGTAGAATGTTAGATAATTTTATCAGCAAAGACCCTTAATTTTTTTCCTATTTATTTATTTCTTAGCTGGACTGCTGTAATAAAGTATGGCTATAGACTGGGTGACATAAAAACAAGCAAATAAATTTACTTCTCACACCTCCGGAGATAGGGATGGCCAAGATCAAGGTACTAGCTGATCTGGTGTTTGGTGAGTCCTCTACCTGATTGCAGAAGACTGTTTTTTCCTTGTATTCCTACTTGATGTAAAGAGAGCTGGTTCTCTGGCCTCTTCTTATTAAGGGCATTAATCCTATTCATGAAAGCTGCACTTTTAAATCTAATTACTTCTCAAAGTTATCACTTCCTAATACCATTTTATGGAGATTAGAGTTTCAGCGTGTGACTGTTAGGAGGACCTAAACATTTGGTCCACACCATTTGGTTATATGATTTAATTTTTGTAAATCTCTTTTGGCCATACTTCAATTTGCTATTTTTTTCCCTGGATTTTCACAGAGCCTTCCTCTGAAGTCAATTTCTATACTTTGGCATTTCATTGCCTATAATGAAAATTTTGTTGTGCATTTTTTTTCTTTTTAAAATTACTTATGATACTTTAAAGCTGTTGTATGGCTTTATAATCTCTTTTCAGAGGTGAGGACTCTGTGGTTGTGGGTTTGTGTGTGTGTGTGTGTGTGTGTGTGTGTGTGTGTGTGTGTGTGTGTGTGTGTGTGTGTGTTGGGGAAGATATATTTGCCCTTAACCTTCATGGACTGTCAGTCAGTTCCCAATCCAGAATGCCTTGAAATATTCTTATACCCCTTGGTAATTTTTTAAAATTTTCATTTTGTTCCTTGTTGTATTCTTCTATCTCTCCTCACACTTGTTAAGTTCTTCAGAAGTGGTGTTTTAACTCTAAATCAATTATATATATTATTTATTTGCCTGATACAAAAAAACTACCTTGCAGAATGTTTTTTGATTGCTGAGAGATTATTTTAGATTATTGTACCGTAACATAATACTAATTAAATGAACTTTATAATCACAAAGTATAGAAATAAAAAGTTTTGAATGTTAATTAGTGTTCTTATTATTGAGGTTTTGGAGATTTTTCTTTTAGTACAAATCAGAAGTTTTTAAGAATTAGAAATAAATAAATGGAATGAAAATTTTAAAAATTCATTTTTTCTTTAGTTATTTGAAAAAAAAAACTTTAAGAATTATAATTGTGATTTACAGAACAGTAGTCATATTTGAAAAGTGATACAGAAATATAGATTAAAAAATAAATATATTCACTGTTATATTCCTTTACGATAAGGATTCATAGATTGATTAGTTCCCTGAGACAATTCTGGTACATGTCTATTGATCCAGTGTAATTATTATTAGTGCTCTATTTCACTCACAGAAGGGACCTGGCTTGAACAATAAATTATATGGTCACTTTATTTAAAGGAGATCAACCTTTAGTTCAAGTGAAGAAAAATATGTACACCTGCTTTAGATTAAACAAAAAAATTCAAAGTATTTCAATAGCCATGATGACATACTATCACAGATAAATAAAAGATAAAGCTGGTGTATAATCAATTTTCTTTCATAGTTGGATATGTAAAAATACTAGACTATCCTTGTAGTAGGTGAATGGCACAGTTTGAAAAAAATTTATATCTAAGCCAAATTAAAATCTTCATTTTTACTTTATTCAACCTTTATAGTCCTACTTTTTCTGTGTTTGGAGTAACTTACTTGATGCACCATTAATTGTGAAAAAAATATGATAATGTACAGTAATCACATTGCATGTAAAGTCTGCATTTTAAAATGGGATATTAGTATACCCATTAAAATGAAACCAAGTAATCCTTAGTTGTGCTTTACAAAATTTTACTATTCCTCAGACTTTAGAAACAAAATCTACAATTTAAAAAGAAACAAAATCTACAATTTATAAAGAAACAAATGATTTTTGTCCACTAGCCTGTGTGCAGTTTAAAATTGGAGATTTTGTAGACTATGCTAGCAATATTTTATACTCATAAACAACTTTGAAGTCTGAAACACAATTTCATTTATCTTTATATTCTACGCTTTATAGCATTGCAAAAAGTGTCCATCTGTTCAGCTGAGATTGCTTCAAATAGTGAGTGGCCAGAAAGACTTAGATGATAAAGGTCAAAGGAGCCTCTTGACCCTGTGATACTTGCCAAAGCAATTGGAGCATCGGGACTGATGTACTGTTAGATACAGTTCGCTAAAGCAGGCTCCACTTTAATTGGTAATGATAGCAAGAATACACAGGAAAGTCATGATGAAAGAAAACAAAAGTATCCAATATAGTAATTTATTACCAACCAGTGGGTTTCTTGTGCTAGGTTGTTTTACCCCTGCAGTGGTGAGAGAAAGCAAAAAGGTACTCTCACAGTTAGCTAAAAATGGACGCCCTGCTGATACCCAGTCTGCGTGGTAGCCATGAGTGCCAGTCCCATTAGCTTGGTTAATGTCATCTCTATTGTAAATTCAGCTCCCTGTGTTCTTCCTGTGAATTAGCTGCAGATTGAAGGCTTTCTCCTTTGTCTTCTATTTGTGCTGCCAATCACACTGCACTCTGCTGACCCTTTGGAGGAGCCAGATTTGACTACCAACAACTATCTCCAGCATCCTGGGGCTCAATAGATCTGAAAATGAATGGCTGGCACTTTCACTTACACCTTGTTGTTTGATTTATGCTTTGTTGGGATATTTGTTCATTCCTGTCATTCCACCAATAGTTTTTCCACCAATGGTTTTCCTATCTTTCATGTGTTTTTTATAACCAGTATATCTCTACTTGGTTATGAGTCTGTACGAACTTAAGTCATTTGTCATCAATGTTGAAATGTATTTGGTGCAATGTAAGTGAAACCTCTGAAAATGTTTCTATTTAGTCAATTAAAAAAATCATTTTAATAATAGTCACTGATTTCTGTCTGTGAAGATAGAATTACTGTGGAGAATTAAAGATAACACTTAAACTTGATTTTTGTTTTTATAACTGAAACAGGGTGTGAGTCATGTACTAAAAGTTTGTTAATTTTTGGTGGATAAAGTGTCCATTCAGTCTGCTTATATAAAATTAAATGACATGTTATAATTCTCTGTAGAAATAGTTTTAAAATTTAGACATTTTAGATTAGATCATAGAAATAAGAAAATTGTTGAAGTACTATTTTCTCTCTTTTCACATACAAACACACCTATTTCAGTCTTAAAGTAAACATCTAGGATTGTTCTGGGGAAAAGCTAGACATATGAGGAGCTAGAAAATCTCCAGACTAAATTCAGCCTCTCCTCTACCAGTTCTCTGTTTGATTATCCCAAAGATGTTTGAGTGGGAAGCATGTCCCATCTATTTTAGAAACCATTGTGCTTTGTACTTAAAAACAGCTAGGGATTTCATCTTTGAATGCTAGAGTGACGTTTCATCATCTTTTCAAAGACAAATAGCTAAAGCATTTCAGGGGAAAAAAAAAAATCCTTGTGATATGTTTCTGCACTTGAAGGACAGAATCTTGTATTTAGTGATCATTGTTATTATTACACTAATTAATCTACTGCTAGTATAGACACCAGGCACTCATTATGTCCCATGCCATAAATATTCATAAACCAAAGAATTCTTAAGTCGTTGTTTAGCATAGCTTCTGAGTTGTTGTTGTTTTTTTTTTTTTAATGCCAAGTAATTGTGAAGTGAAAATGTGTGAAGACTCTTTAGCACTGGCTAAATGTTAATTTATCATTACATTTATGAACAGTCCTTTCAGTTTTGCTTAAACTTGTGTTTCCTACCTTAGAATCAGCCAAAAGTCAAGGCAGCCAGCAAAGGAGGAACCCTTCCTCAGCAGTGTGTGTTAGGAAAGAGGATAAACCAGTGGAGAACTCATCAGTTAATGGCAATGTGTGTTTTAAGGAAAGCAGCAGAGTTCCCTGAATAAGTTGAAGCCCAATGGTAAACAGCCTTCATAGACAAAAAAGTAGATAGGTAAAATAGCATTTAAGTTGTACTTTCCATGAAATTTTTGTGTGGTCATGTGTATTAATTCAGTTAAAGTAGTCTTGATATATTTGAGGGGGGGAAATACAAAAACGTTTTCATTATAGTTTTTGCTGTTTGAATTTCAGTAACTATTGCAAAACCCACAAAAATTCATAAATATAAGGCCTAATGAAACTTGAAAAATCTTCGTAATATATTCAGCTGAGGATTAACATATTTACATACAAAGAGGTTATTATAAATTGAAAAGAGAATGAGAAATAGTAAAGCAAGAAATTGGGGAAAAATGTACACTTATTATAGAAAAATACAAATAGTCGTGCACTAGAATTTTCAGTGTAACTTTCATATTTCATAATATATTTTATCAATATAAATTTCATCTGATCATATTAGTAAATATTAAAAAGAGCACTGAATATTTTTAATAGTATATAAAATAATTTACATACTCACTTTTGATTGAAGTATGCTTTGAGACTACCTTGCTGGAGCACACATTCTTAAGAATTTAAACAACATTTAAAATACGTATTTGTTTACCTTGGAATTACATTTCAAAGATATTTTAAAAGAGCCAGGAAAGTGTCCTGTGATTTTAGTTATAAGTATGTTTAGAAAGGGATTTAAAACAGTGGTTCTCCTTTGTACTCTATGGAGAAATGGCTTACTTAAGAATCCATTTTCTTCTTTTTGGAATTTCCATAAGTTTTGCATCAAGAAGATCTGGAGGAGACATAGTCTAAAATTAGGGCAGTTATATCCAGTTAAATCAGAATCTAGAGTGAAGGCGCTCTAACTGAAGGTTTAGGTGGACAGGAACCCACTGATGATGGCAATCTGTTAAGGAGCAGGTGAACTCTTGCCTGACCCTGTAATTAGGTGCTTAAATGCTTAGTTATTGTGAGACACTTATTTTTCTCTTAGGTGACAGTTTCTTAAGTGAATTTCTCTGGTCACACAGAGGTTAGAAATGGGTTTACTGAAATGTGCAGGACTAATGCCAATTTACCATAAGCAAAATCAAACTGAATAACACTTTAAAAAAATGTGTTGACTTTTAGTTATTTAAAAAAAAATCTAATCTAATACCTTTAACCATTATGTGCCTGTATTGAATATTTACTTGGGGGAGAATGCCATGAAATCAGTACAGTTGTTCAAAATGGTTATATGACTAGACATTTGGCATTTTTATGTTCGATGAAATTTTCTGTAAAAGACCTTGATTTATGAATTCTGAGTGGGACAAATTTCTCTTGATTTAATGTATTGAGGTTGAGGTATACTAAACATTTTGTAAATTGGAGTGGGTAAAATTGATGATAACTGAACAAAAGGTACATGTTGGAAAAGAAAAATGTTCAGAAAAAATTCAAGCAAGCTAAGTTTACAACTGGAAAAGGTTAGAATAAGTTTATATTCTTATAAGTTATTCTCAGTGCGAGAAGACACAGAGGCAGAAGAATCAGGCAGCAGTGCCAAACACAGGTTGCAATTTGGAGAAGGTGGGCAAGAATTGGAGAAGAATTAGACTTCCATCTGCATATGGAAAGGACTGTCTGTCTTGCTTCCACATATGACACAGCATCTAGCACATAGTAAACAGTAAACATTGGATGGATAGATGAATGAATGAATAATAAAGTATAAAGCAGGGGATATGGTTTAAGAGGCATTGAAAAGAGAAGGAATCTAAGAGAAGGAAACTGGCATTCAGATTTAAACATGGTTCACAGATTTAAACAATGTTTCTGTCAGGGATGTCAGAAAATGGAGTCAAGTTTCTTACTGAGGCTGGTTGTGCAGGAACCATGTGTGTTTTAGAGCACAAATACCTTGATATTTTAAAGTTAGAAAACTTTTCTGACTTTACAGTATTTTTTTCCTGAAGTTTGGTGATTTTGTGGGGGAGTAATCTCCGTGCTGTTTTCCATAGTGACTGCAGCAATTCACATTCCCACCAGTAGTACACAGGGTTCCCCTTCTCCACGTCCTCTCCAACACTTATTATCTCTTGTCTTTTTAATAATCACCATTTAATTAGCTTAAGATGATATCTCATTGTCTTTGGTTTATATTTCCCTGATTTTTAGTGATGTAAAGCATCTTTTCATATTTATGTTGACTATTTGTTAGTCTTTGGGAAACCGTTTCATTCCTTTGCCCATTTTTATGATTGCTTTTTTGCTATAGAGAAATATAGTTCTTCATGTATTTTGGATATTATATCCTTACCAGTTATATCATTTGAAAAGTTTACTCCCATTCTATAGGTTGCCTTTTCATTTGTTGATTGTTTCTTTTTCCGTGCTTCTTAATTTGATTTAGTACAATTTTTAAGTTTTGCTTTTGTTCTTTTACTGTCATTTCCAGGAAATCACTACCAAGACCAATATCATGAAACTGTTTATATATGCTTTCTCAAGGTATTTTATTGTCTTTAAATTTAAGTTTTTAACCTATGTTGAGTTCATTTTTGTGAGATATGTAAGATAGAGGTTCAGTTTCATTCTCTATCTTACATCTCTCATTAAAGTGTATTTATCCAGTTTTTTCATGTGTTTATTCAGTTTTCCCAACATTTATTGAAAATGCTATCTCTTGAGTTGCATGTTAAATATTAGCTACCAAATGAATAAAGGTTTATTCCTATGCTCTTGATTCTGTTCCACTGGCTTATGGGTATGTTTTTATGCTAGTACTGTACTGTTTTGAATACTATAACATTATAGTATAGTTTGAAATAGGGAAGTGCAATGCCTCTAGATTTTTCTTTCTCGCAACTGCTTTGGCTATTCAGGCTCTTTTCGTGGCTTCATAAAAATCTTATGTTCTTTCTATTTCTGTGAAAAATTCCACTGGAAATTTGATAGGGATTCTATTGAATCTATAGATGGCTTTGAGAGATGTAGACTTTTTAAGATATTAATTGTTCTGATCTGTGAACACAGGATATCTTTCCATTTGTATATTCTTCAATTCCTTTTATAAAGTCTTATAGTTTTCAGGGCACAGAGCTTTCATCTTAGTAAAATTTCCTCATAAGTATTTTATTGTTTTGGATTTTCATTTTTAATATATCGCTACTAAATTTAAAAGATTTCATCTTTGCAATTACTTACATTGTAATTATGTTTGGGGTTAGTAGATTATGTTACAATTGATAGGTAAGTATTTTCAACTCAATTTCTCTAACTCCATGTTTCAATGGAATAGCTTTAACTGGGATGTTGGCATAGAAAACTTTCACTTTTATTGACAAAAATGTATTAAAAATTGAATGACACACCATTGCATGGGACACTTTAATAAAAGTTTTATGCAGAATAAATGAAGTATAACTTAAAGCCAGGCCACATCAATGGACATATGAAGCAATAAAAGAAAAACAAGCAAGAAACCCCATCATAAGAATAAATTGCATTCTCAAAGTTTGTAATTTGTTGCTTGGAGCTTTGATTACATTTTTCCCTAAGAAACAATAATAGCAGATGTGAAGAGTGCTTGCTTTCTAGGCCAACTCACTCAGCTTCCTTAAACCCATTAACAGTAATTAAGTACATAGGCCATTAACAGCAGCATCTTAAACTATACCAAATCACCACTTACAGTAATTTTCTAAGAAAATATATTCTAAGCTCCCACCTAAGGAGAACAGGAATTCTGTAAGGTGATGGGGTTATAGATGGAATTCTGTAAGGTCATCTGTAGTTAGGTAGAAAAGTGCCCCAGAGTGCAGTGAATATCCTTTCATAAGTGAAGGACTCTATCTAGGTTTGTTCCATATGCTGAGTTGTTCTGAGTTGAAAAATGATCTTATAGACATCATTGTATTTCACAAGCTGTCTTGAGCCTCTCATATTGGTTCCTTTCAGTTGAACAGACATTAGAACTAGTCTGCACTAGCTAGAGTGCTAGTATGATAAACTCTCTTTAAATGGGATCTACTTGTTGATCCAGTCTAGTCCATTTCCAGGTCTCTCCCGGCTGAAGGATGATATGGAGAGGTAGAAGGAGCATTTATGTCCTTAAAGGATTACCACCCCTAGCAGTTTCATACGTCACCTCATTGACACAGGGAAAAGCAAGTGTAACTTCTACTAGCTAAGGCTACGTTATTCCTCCTCCATGAATCAGATGGTTCAGAGACTCTGCCACCTACCTGGTAGGTTCCTCAACACCATCTCTGTGCAAGCAGGGCACCAACTTGCACCAGCACCTCAGCCTCCTTGTTGCTGTTGGGGGCTTTAAATATTTTATAACATGAAATATTTTTATATATATTTTTATATTTTATATTTATAATATAAACCGTAAGTTTTTCTTATGTAATAAGTCATTTAGACTTTATAATTTTTCATATTTTAACTTTTTATTATTGATTCCTTAATTTGCAGCTAATGTATGAGGACTTCGATACTCTTAAATTTGTTGAAATTTCTTGTTTGTAAATATTCAATACATGCAAAAAAGAATGTTTATTCTTTATGTCATTGGTACTGACATGTTTGTCCTGTGTTTGTGTGCAGGTGTGTGTATCAACTTGAAATAAATTATATTTTCTATTTCATAAGTACAGCTATATGTATTTTAGTATTTTCAAACATAACCAGTTTTACTAAAGTTATTCATTCTGTTTTGTTTCACATTTTACTATAGAATTTCTGTCTCCTTGCATTACCTATTTCTGATAGATAAGAATGTACAATGATTTTAGTTTTGTCATTTCTCCCTATTGACGCCTTTTGATCTTGCGACTATGTTGTTGGATACATAAACATTCATGATTTCGTAGTGGTGGATATTACTCTTTGTGATACTGTCAAGCATGGAATTGCTTTTTTAATTTTTCTATTGTTCATTGCTAGTATATAAAAATACAATTGATTTGTATAACAATACTGCAAGCTTACTAAACTTTTATTCTGATTTTGTGTGTGTGTGTATCAGGATTTCCTATATATAAGATCTTATCTAAAATGAGATAGTTTTACTTCCTTCTTTCAGATCTAGATGACTTTCATTTTGTTTTTCTTAGTTGCTCAGGCTACAGTACCTCCAGTACTATGGTAAATAGTAGTGACAAGAAAAAGCATACTTGTCTTGTTCCTGTTCTGAGGGAGAAAGCATTCAGTGTTTTACCATTAAGCATGTTAGTTATGTGGTTTTCATACATGCCCTTTATTGGATTGCAGTATTTCTCTTCTATTCCTAGTTTGTTTTCTGTTTTTGTAATGAAATGATTTTTTTTTTCAAATTTGTTCGCATCCTGAAATGATTTTTTTGTTTTTTAAATATGATACTTTCATTTTCAATTTTTGGTATATTAAGCCAACTTTTCATTTGTGAGATAAGTCCTAGTTTTCATGGTGTAAAATCCTTTCTATTTGTTACTGAATTTGTTTTACTAGTACTGTGTTGAAGATTGGTACATCTGTAGTCATCATAGTTATAGTCTAATAATGTGATAGCTTTGTCTTCTTTCAGTATCAGTTTAACATTGACCTGGTGCAGTGAGTTGGGAAGTGTCCCTACCACTTCTGTTTTTCAGAATTATTTGTGAAGTGTTGATATTAACTCTTTAAAAATTTTGGTTGAATTTAACAGTGAAGCCATCTGAAACTGCTTTTTTCTGTCTGGGGAGATGTTTTAATTACTAATTGCATTTCTTGTTTTAAATCTATTTAGACTTCCTATAGTTTTCTTAAGCCAATTTTGGTATCTTATGTCTTCTAGGAATTTGCCCATTATATCTAGGTTTTCTAATATTTTGACATGTGGTTATTTCTAATATTCTTTATAAATTTGTGTAATATTTTATTATAATAATTTATAAGTTTTAAAAAAATTCTGGATGCCAAGTGGTGTAGCTCCCTCTTTCAGTTCATTTGTGCTTTCTTCTTTTACTCATTGATGAGTTAAGAGTGTGTTAATTTCCACATATTTGTATATTTCCCAAATAATGACATGCTCTGTGAATGGGACTTTTCCAAGGAACTGAGATGCAGGACAAATAGTGATAATTCTCATGGGGTGCAGTTTTTTGAGGCTCTCCAAACATGATATACACCTTCCAGTTTCCATAGACTGCTGGTTTTCACCATGACCATGATTGATGGTGTTCAAGGCTGCATCGAGGGGAGGGGCAATGAGATTAGAGCATATTAAAGTGTCACTGTTATTAGTCCAGATTAAACCTCACTGTTCTTGTTACAAACATGATCATTTTGGACCTGTGAAAAACTATATATTGATAATTTTTTTGCTTTCTGTTTGACAATCATGTTTAAGAGTTTCTTACTCCACCAGTCCAGATGTTTTACCTCTTCTTTATTCATGTGTATTATGTATTGTTTGTTTGCTTTTTTTTTTTTTAAGGAAGCAGGCAAGAATATAAGCAATAGGCAAATAGGTAGGAGGGAAGAGAGGGGAGAAGGAAGCACTTTTTATTTTTTTAATTTTAGTTGTTCATCTCGGTTGTTCCCCCAAGTACTAGTGGTGAACTCAAGATCTCAGGCTTTGCTTTACGAGGACTATGCCAGATCCACAGACACAATGTCTGATCACCTGTACTGATTTTTAATATAATTATTACATTTTTCCTATTATTTCTTGTACTTTGATTTATTCATTTTTTTGCTTTTAATTTTTTCTTTGTATTTCCTTGCTCATTTTCATGAATGTTAGCTTTTCAATTTCTCTTTGATGATCATTTTGTGATCCAGATTTCATCTGGAATGAATATATGCATTGTATCCAATTCTGTCCATAGACTCTAACAGTTCATGAACATACTGTATCTTTCTGTTTAGTTAGATCTTGTGTAGTTTCTCTCTGCAGTGTTTTCAATTGTTTTTCAAGTATTGCACTTCACTTGCTAAATTTGTTCTTAAACATTATATTAGTTTTAATATTGTAAATGCATCTTATTAATTGTATTTTTGAAATGCATTGTTATGCAGCAATAGGATTTCTATGTAGTAACCTCTTATGCTGCAAAATCAATATACTTATATGCTAGCATTTTATAAGATTCCTTAGAATTTTTTTAATTTTTTACATTTTTTGCTCTTTCTGAGTATAGAAATTTTCAGTGTTTTTCAGTTTTGGTTTGCAGATTTATTTCCAGAGGAAAAGATTTTTCTGTTGTGTTTTTTTCATTTTGGTGTATTTTATTTTTCTGTTTCCCTCTCTGCTCAGCAGATGTTTTCTATTAGTTTTGTTTTTGTCTCTGCTGCCTTTTCAAGGCCTTAGTCCAGAAGGCAACCTAGATAATGATAATGGGTGTGTCTGTCTAATTAATGAACTAGCTTATGGACTGATTCTGTTACAAATTACATCTGAGTTTTCTAGGTTGTCCGTCCTCCTTAGTCCTGTCATTCACTTAGAAGTTGACTCTAAGTCCCAACCAGCTGCTCTTAGACCTGATGTTAAACAGGCCTGTGACTTCAGCTCCACTTAGCGTTTGTGGTTTTGATTCATTTTGGTCATCAGAGATGTTTATTTTGTTCGTGATCTTGGATAAACCTTTTAGAGTTTCTGTTAATATTTTTCATCGATTAATGGTATGTATTTGTAAGAAATAGTTTGCTTCAAATCTAAATTTTGCCATTTTAACTAGAAATTACTTATATTTTCAAAACCTTTAGATTTGTTAATTTGTCATAAAATAAAGGTAGCTACTTGAAAGTTTTAGTAATAAATATACAAACACTGTAATTTCTTTTTGTATCAGTTATCACATGTTTTGTTTCATATGGTATTAGCTTTGATGATAGCTTCTTATATGTCGGGTTGTAAATTCATCTACATTGTAGATTTGTTTCTCAGAAAATGTTCTACTTCAAGAAATTTATTATCTTTTCCGTTGTATTTATGGTATTAATTTAATCATTAAATGCTTTCTCAGTGATATACACAATATATCATTTTTCCCCTCCTGTCGTCTATCCTATATCTATTCCTTAAAAAGCTTCAGTTGTCATGAATCTTTTGATCTAGGTACTTTTTCTTAAGTACTGATACATTTCATAAAATGTCTAGTCTTTTTCCTTGCCTAAGCCAAAGTTTGACTTCATCAACTGTGACTTCCTGTTTTTGTTTATTTGAAGAAATTTACAGAATGGTAGTGTGCAAAATCCTTGCATATTTTTATGATTATTTTCCAGTCTATTTCAATGGCTTCATTCATACCTGAGTGACTATTTGTGTTTAGTGACTCACCATCATAGGGTCTTTCACATTACTAAACTTTATTTTCTTAGAGCCTATATTTTGCATCCTTAAATTTCCATGTATTACAGTTATACGCATAACTGGGAAGCAAAGATTAAGAACAAGTGTGATAAAGTTCATGAAAACCAGATATCTTAGTTCTTCTGCTAAGAATGCAGAAAAGGAGAAAGTGGTGAGAGGGTCTGGGAGCACACGTGAGTTAACTGCTAAAAGTATTTTAATAAGAATTTTCTTTTTAACTTAAGACGATATGACATTTATTACAAATGTAACATTTTACATTAAAGAAAATTTAGATTATACTTGTGCAATTTTTCTTTAAATGACTAAATGAATCTAGTGCATTTTGTTTTTATTTTTTCTAATTGAATGGTACACACTATGTTACCTTCTACTTGATTTCTGACGTTTACAGTGAATAAATGCATTATTTTAGGAAAGTATTTAAGCAATAATCAAGTTTTCCACAGATTGTTTTATGTTCTTTATGTTATTTTTTTTGAAGTATCTGGATTAATTTTCTCTGTTCAGTTGTTAGCTGGGATCCTCTGCTAGATTCTTCTTTGTCATTGGCAATGGGTATGGCACAGATAGTTCCGACATCACTGTCTGGATTTAGTGTAATTGTGCTTCTTTAACAGTAGCCGCTGTCTCCTTCACAATTGAATCACACCATCTGATAATCACTTAAAACCTGACTAATAGATGGGGATGAACTTTTATGTTAGAAAGGGAGGATATTGGGTGCTAATTTTAAACATGATTATCAGTTCATCAGTAAATATCTTCATGAAAGGGTGAATTTTTCTTCTTATACATCTCAGTCTTTATGGTGTTTTATAAAATGAGTAAGAATGCCTTGCACAGTTTAGAAATTCTAAACAGGAAGCAGTAATCTATTATATGAAAAATTTAAGTGGATAGTGTTATCTGAAAAAATAGTCAGGAAAAACAGACGTGGAAACTTAACTACCAAAAGAATAACTTTGAACTAGTTCCTTTATCTCCCCTTATTTTAAGAAAAAGGGTTAAGATTATATAATTACTGAATTTTTCTAAAATATATTTGCTGCTATCTGCTTTCTCACTTAGCATTTGAATATTTGTATTAGCATTTAAATATTTGTATCATTTAAATATTTGTAAAGTCACAAAAGTGAGATGAAGGTAGCTTTTAGCATTAGCTCTACCCTATGTGTGTTGTGGTGGTTGTGGAAGGTTGAGCAGGTCATATCTTTTTACAACAAACTCAGTGGGGGATCCAATATGTTTTCAGAGAGAAGTTTTATCAGAACATGTTGTGAGACCATGCCTTTCCACCTTCAAAGGCAGGGGGTAAACCAGACTTGTTAAACCATTTGTCTTTCTGAGTCAGAAAGAAAAGAGGTGCAAACTGAACTATAGAATGAAGGAAAAAATATAGGAAAAGATATTTTTTTCTTATAATAGTGTTATTGCATTTTGGGGTCTTTTTGCTTTTCTTTATCTGTACATTGTTGTTGAGAGTTTGGATTTTTGCATTATTGGCTTAGTTTGATTTGTCATTTATTCTGGGTTCTTGCAGGACTTAGAGAAATCATTCTGCCCGCTGGCCATCTGGAATTCTACTTGCAGCCTTTCTGATTCAGTAACTTTTCCTAAAGTCTGTGTACTTCAGACAAAGAATTCAGCTCCCTCTCCCTACTGCCCACCTGCTGTCTGTAGCATTCTCATGTAGATCTAGCAGTGCCATTTTCCTTGGCAGCCTTACCCAACTTCAGAGGTTGGAATGAATGATTGTCCTTTAGGGCTAAAGGTCTTGCTATCCTTATTGTAAACCTCCTCTTCTCTTGTCTCAACCTGCAACTTGCAGAAGGACAAGTGATGTGATGTTGGGAAACACCAACACCTTCTCTATGTTTGTTGAGCCTCAGCAGTACATTTGGGGAAGTTACCTGTCAGGAATTAGCATTCTATAAACAACACATGAACTAATAACATTTGTATTTAGTCTTCACATTTTTGCACTGACGTAGATAGACGAAAGAACTACTTTTTGTTTTTAATTCCTTATTTCTGGGCTTTTTTATTCTTACCAGATTAACAAATGTTCATAAAATATTTGTGTTGTAATTATGATTTAGATATTCTTTCTTATTCAAGAAATACAGTGTTGTATTTATATTTTTTGCATTATGTAATTTAGGCATGATTTGAGTAGGCTAATTTAATAGAATTCTTATCAGAGGAATATATTGTATATAAATGATGCCAACATAAATAAGGTTAAGATTTACTAAATCCTTTGCTAAATATTACTTAACATCATGTTTCCCCAATCTGTAAAAAGTAAAAACTCAGGAATTACTGTTAAAGTCATTTATTATCATTTTATGTTATTTATGTCCAAAATAGTGGTAAATACTGCTTTTATAGTCCTTGGTGACATGACTTTAGAAATATAACTGATTCTTTAAAAGATTTCAGAAATTTAAACAGTGACAGGCTAGACCTGTATTTAATCATTTTAGTTCATTAAGCTACAATGATTTATACTTATAATCTAATAGACTTGTTGCCAATGGAAACCAACTTTGTTGTATGTTAAATACATTTGGATTAAAATTGAAAATAATATGAAGTTGCTCCTGAGACTTACAGGGATCATATGTAGAGACAGAATTTAGGATTTTTGCTTAGAGCAATATAATAGACCTATTTTGGCATGTCAGTCACAAAATAAGATGAGAGTACACTGGGGTTGTATCATAGTGCTGACATCATTGCTGTGATTTCAATAGGCCTAGTGACTGAGGAGATCTAGATGCCGTGGCCTGGGAAGGTTATAGCTTTTGGGATGTAGAAGTGCGTAAGATGGTGGAGCCCTGTCCTCAATTTCTTTATTAACCTGTAATCCAGAAGATATGGCTATAGTTTGTGAATAGGTGGCTTCCCTGCTTAAATACTTTCTGAAGGCCCATAACTGTTCTTAAATTTGAAATTCAACAGTTTACAAAGCTTTAGTATACCCTGACAGCTGTCCTGTCTAGCTCATTCTGTATCCTCATATCCTACTCTCTAGTCATACTAAAATTTCCCAGTATATGGTCACTACATATTCCTCTTCCAGAATCACCTAGGGTCTTCTCATGCTCTGCCCTTTGTCTAATGTACTCAGTCTCCCAATTTTCTTCAGTTCATTTCTCATTAATCTTTATGATCTCCATTTGCTGTCATTTCTATTTCTTATATTCTAGAAGTTGGCTGCTTCAGACATTCCCAGTTCTCTGTATTTGCCCCCATCCAAGTTCAGCGCTTCTCTCTGAGTGTAGAGTGTGAATGGCGTCCTTTCAGATGCTGAGTCTTGTTTTTCATTGTGTGGACAGCTTGCCAGATGCTCTTCTTGGTAGGCACTCAGCAAAGATCTCTTCTTGATTGAATACAAGCCAGAGATAAGATAGAATTGGCAGTGATGCTCTCTGACAACATGGAATAGCATATGAACGAGAGAAAATTATACTGAATAAATTTAAGTATCTTAATGCATACTGCCACAAAGTTTTTGAAAAAGATTTTGGCCATCCAGATGCGATTAGAGTCCTGATTAAAATGAATATTCAACAACATGGAATACCCTACTTTTTGTTCATTGTGAGTTTGTGAAAACGTTTGCTAATTTAAGGGGTCAAAATCAGTATATATTTTATACTTGCTTCCTTTGTATTGTGACAATTTTTTTAAAACAGGAGTACTTTATTAATATTCCTTATATACTTCATTTACATTATTTATTTACTATGAAAATATAACTTCAAAAATAAGCATAACAGAACAAAAATATATGGTCAGTGAATTTTCATGAAGTACACACCTGCATCATCACTACATAGGCTAAAGAATAAAACATACAATACCCTAGAAACTAGGGGATAGAGGTGACCGTTTTCCTTATAAATTTATTGTCTATGTTGGTATCCCTAAGCCCTATTGTTGTTATTGTGTTTTGAATTTGACATTAATGCAGTTACTTCTTTCATTTCTGGTTTCTTTGGTCAACACTATGATGTTGATATTTATACATTTTATAATTGTAGAATATCTGTAATTCCCTTATTTCCATTGTAGTATATTTTTCCATTGCATAGATATATCACAATGCCTCTCTTCATTCCACTATTGATGGACATTCAGGTTGTTTCTAGTTTGGTACAATTATGAATAAATGCTATATAGTTCTGTCCGTTTTTCTTGATACACTAAAAAGATTAAATATACTGTCTAGATATTCTTTTGTATGTATTAAACATTTCATAATAAGATGAATACTTTTTGCTAAATTAATAGGTAATGAATGGTATTATTTTAATTTTACCTCTTGATTACTACTGGTGAGAAATTTTGTCATTTTAATTCAAATGTTATACTTTGTTGTTCTATTTATGCTATTTGTCCATTTTTCCATTCATATAGTACTTTATTTTTCATTTGCAAAATTACTTATAAATAAATATATTAAAGCTTTTACTATCTTATTGATAGAAAATATTTTTAACTGTTTGCCCTTATTTTGGTTTTTTACTTTAAAATTTTTAATGTTTTTAAGTTTCTCTTTTTCTTCCTTTTTTTAAGAGGAAGGAAGTAGGCAGGAATGTAGGCAAGTAAACAGGCAGGAGGCAGAGGAGGAAGAAGCATTTTTATTTATCTATCCAGTTGTTCATCTTGGTTGTTCCCCTTGGCCTGGTCATGAACTCAGGTCATGAACTCATGTAGACCATGCTGCAACTACAGACTTAATGCCTAAGCCACCAGGATGTGCCTCCATTTTCCTTTTTTTAATCATTGTAAGCTAAAGATATCATCACTGCAAAAAATTCCAAGGAAACTACTTAAATAAAATTCCTAAAGGGCAAATAAAGGTCATTTGATTATTTTGATTTTGTCCTCTTCCCCATTAACTTAACGTTTTAACATGTTAGCATTTTTGTGCATGTTCTTTATAAAAATACATATATAGTGATTATATATTTACATTTACATGTAAAAATATTTGTATTCTCACGTATAGTTTTACACAAAGGGGATTCTGCCTGAAAGAGTACTTATCATTTAAAAACATTTGAATGGAGTTCCATGGTATACATAGACTTATCATTCATCTAGAAAATATTTATTGAACTCCTTAATAATGCTGTATAACATGATCATTTTGTAAGTATTAGGAAGAAAGTAATGCATAAAACGTCAGAAGTGGAATTTGAATGTGTGTACAGGAAGTATACAGTAAACAAATAATATATATTTCATACAATAGAAGGTCATCATATGTGCTAAGAAGAAGAAAACGAGCAGGAACATGATAGAGAGGAATAGACTGACATGAGGGTATGGAATGTAGACAGAAGGGTTCATGCATGAGCAGGAACATAACTAAGTATGGGATCCTACAATGCCAGTATTTAAGGCAAAATCATTTTAGGCAGATAATGAACAAATGCAAGTCCAAAAGGTAATATTTTATTATTAAAAAAGTAAAAGCAATCTGATATTGGTTAACATTTAGGTTACTTCCAATTATTTAAAAACTATAAACAAATTTGGAGGGACCATTTTTACTAAAAGACTTCTCAAAGTTTTGCAGGTGTTCTAATTTTTCTTCTCCTTAATTTTCAAACTGACTTTTTTTTCTGTTTTATTTTTTCATGGCTATATTAATAGTATTACTGGACAAGAGTTACTGCCTAATGTACATATAACCAGAATTTGAAAAAATAGTTTTGATTTCAGCTATCATGGAGACAAGAAGCAAAGCTTCTTAAATCTCTCTCACCAACTTGGGGTCAAGGAAAACACTGAAGTGTTTTAGAATGAAGAAAAATCAGAGGGTAGGGTATTTGGTGATTGGCTGGCTCTGGTTGAAGGAGGTTTGATCTTGTTAAAGGTTCAGGTTGCAGCAATCTAGGGCATGATTTATTAGTTTTGCTGTCCATGATTTTCAGGATCATGAGGACAATAAGTTTCTGCTATCAACACCTGACTCTGAAAATATCTTGTTAATGACTCCAGTTCTCTTTAAAACCTGTGATTCTTTCAAATTAGGTGGTTCTAGTTCATTGTTAATCTCAGTCACTATTGCAAAACAAACTTGAAAGGAAAGTTAAATGTTCGCAGGTTCAGGAATTAGTTATGGTAACAATGGAAAAATAAGGACGTGTGTATGAAAAGGATATTCATCTGTCATTTTATTCCCAATTAAAGACCTACTTTATAATTTTTAGAGGAAAATAAAAGTTTTGAAAAGGCAAAATGCCTTCAAAGAATGTCAGAATGTTTAGTTTAAAAAGGAATGTTTATGGTTAAGAGGAAAAAATTGAAATGAATTGCTTTTAGTTGTATTTCCCCTTATTATGCCACTTTAATAATATGGAATCTTTAATAAAATCTCTTAAAAAGTAAGAACAACTGACACATTTTTTTTTTTTTTAATCTCCCGTAGGTTGATGAGGCTAAGTCTTTTCCAGGACCCTTTAATGTCTTGCCTGTGAAGACAAAATGGAGTAACATTAGCTTTCATATCCTTGTATTTGATCTGGAAAACCTTGTTGAAATTTTGCTGCCAACTTCTGTCTCTGATGTTGATTCTTCCAATGCTTTTTATGGTAGTGAGATTTTGAGAAGGGCTAGAAGCACAGTAGAGAAGAAAACACTGACTTTGAAAAGAAATAAAACTGCCTGTGGTCCTCTCCCATTGGAGGCACAGCCCAAACCAATTCATGAAAACCTCGTCCAAAGAGATAACACCATCAAATTCTTCGAAGAAAATGAAGGCATTAAAAGACAGAAAAAAATGAAGAGTTCCAAAAAGATGCACCCTATGCCATCAAGAAAAGTCGATGCCAACCTCACAATAGACACAGCCAAGTTGCTCCTCTCTTGCCTGTTGCCATGGGGAGTAGATAAAGAATTAGATAACCTCTGCATTAAACATCTCAATATTTTAAAGCTTCAGGGCCCTGTTTCTTTAGGACTTGCTTCAAATGAAGAGCACTTCTCTTTGATGCTGCCAGGCTGGGATTTATGCAGTGCTGAACTGAAAAAAGATTCTTCAAAAGTAAATTTATTTTCCAGAAATGTTTTGGACTTGTCAAATAAATACACAGCCACTCTTTCAAATCAGGCTGGAATGCCAACAGAACTAGAAAATCATTGTGATTCATTGCATGAGTTGGACACTATAATTTATTTATTGAACAGACTCTTTTTAGTTAATAAGTTAGTTAATATGCCTTTTGAATTGACCTGTGGAATTGACAGGTAAGGCATACTTAGAGATTTTGACTATTCTCATTTGGGACATTTAAAAAATTATAATTATTTACTGTATTTAAATCTCTAGCATCCCTCCTTTCCTTCCTTTTTTCCTTCCCCTTTAAGAGTTAAATACACAACAACCCTCTTAGTTCAAAACACATTAAAATTTTCCTTTTAATTATTTGCATTTGGAAGATAATTTGGAAAATACACCAATGGGCTTTAAATTTTATTCATTCAACAAATATCTATTACTTTCTTAATATATAACAGGAAGATGATAGTGTTGTTGCTGAATAATTCAATAACTATATATATGCATAGATTTATACACACCTTAAAGTCCATTTTACTTACTGGAAATTAAATATAGACAAAGGATATTTAGGTAAATGCCTATCATCATGTGTTTCATATAACATCAGGAAAGGAAAAGTTTAAAGTGCTGCTTCAACTTACACCATTTTATTCTTTGGCATATTCAATTAGAAGAGGCTATCAGTAATTCATTTATAAAAAATTTGTAGCAATAATGACTATTTTTTCAATGTTTAATAATTACTAACTACTATATAAACTCTTTACATATGCAATTTCATTTAATATGCCCAACAAAGCTGGCATGCAGTTGCCATTATTTTGCTCATTGTATAGGTGAGAGTATTGAGGCTTATGGAAAGTGTTACTCCAAATTAATTCAGGTCCTCAGAAGCTGATTTGTCAGTATAATACCAGAGCCTGATTAATTACTAACCTTGACTCTGTTTACTTTCTCCCATTGCTAAAATTTAATGGGCTTTTTCATAGTCTGATGTGAGATGATTGAATTCTGTTCACCCTCATGAATATGTCCTTAGCAAGATCCTACAGAGGAAATACAAATAAATTTCTCTTTTTGGGTAGGGATTTACTCAAGTGATAATGAAATAGCAGAAAACACTGAACTAGGGTAAAGGAACAAGAACAAACATTTGTGGTTTAGGTGAGTATTTTAATGGTCTGTATAAAGAGAATTATTAGTATGGAAAACTTTATAGAAGAGATGCTGTTTGACCTGCCCGCTACATAGTGGTAATTGGTCTTTGACATTTCTGTTCTTTGATAAGAGTTCAGTTCAACAAAAAACCACACCAGGCACTGACTCATGAACAGAAATCCTGCCCTCAGTGAACCTACAGTCTGATAGGAAGTCAATATGGATTATATAGGATCCAGTCGGAAGCTTCCATTATATTTCAGAGTTTTCCATTTTCTGTTCATTGACTCCATTGAGAAAACAAACATTGGTAAATTTCTATGATTCATATACTATACTCTATCCTATTCTATTCTATACTATACTCATATACTCATATTCTATGATTCAATAACTTTCCTCTATTTCCTTTACTTCTGTTCATTTTAAATGCCTCAGTCTTTTTTTTTTTTAATTTCAAATAAGCTGCTTTTACTTTTCTCTTTCTATTACTAAAATGATTAATAGCACATTGTGCTCTGGTGGTCTAGAAGATAAATCTAACATGGCATAGTCCACATGCATGTATTCCAAGCACTGGGTTTGTGACCTGGTGCTTGGGGAACAACCAAGATGAATAAATGAAATGGATAAAGTGCTTCTTCCTCTTCTCTCTTCTTGCCTGCCTGCCTATTTGCCTTCATTCCTGCCTGCATCTTTCTTAAAGAAAATTACATAAGCACCCAAAGGACAGTTTTAAAAACTTACTGTCATTTGGTGCCTGAAGTTCTGGTCTTGTTCAACTAGACATGTGGCTTTGAACCTAGTCACTTTGCCCTCCTGGTCCTTGTTTTCCTCGTTTACAAAATGAGGTTTATGGGGGTAGGTAACTACTATGATTTCTTCAAATTCTTAAAAACTCTATCTGCTAACAAATTATATTTGTCTCAGAGAAGATGAGGGACTTAATTATTGTTTGCGGAGGTTTTCATTCTGAGTTCTTGATATGAAGTACAGAAAATAGAAAGTGTGTCTGATGACCTTTAGGGGAGATTATAGGCTTTCATCATGCCTTTCCTTAAATGTCCTTAAATTATTTTCACATATTAGTTATGAAAAAAAAATTTTTAAACAAATCATGGAATGGAGATTAGACAGTGCTTCCATAAATCAGTCACATCAGATGTGATGTTATTGGAGACTCAAAGAGATTTTTCAGAAAATCAAAATGTTTATTGGATTAGTCACACCAAACTCTTCCCACAGATTTGGCCATCACACTAACAATTCACTGTGGATGTGAAAGCTAAGAAACCTGTATGCCTAATAGCTGGGAGTATGGCATCTACATTTTAAGGACTATGGACCTGTCAGAACATCCCTTACAAATCTGTGAGGTTCCTTTGATTAAATTACAAAACTTGGGTAAAGTCTGTCCTCCTCAGGTCCTGATGGCACCTGGAGGTTGTTCTTTGGCTGATATCAACCTAGTAAGATTCATAATTGTATTGAACTAGCTGCAAATTGCAAGTCCTGAAAAAGCAAGGCCTTTCTCATAAAAGTGGGACTCAAAACAATTCTAGAAAACTAAGATTCGTAATGCAATTGATATGAAAATTTTAGGTAGGAGCAAAGTGAGAAAGATTCATCAAAGAGATTAATGTGAGAGGTGTTGGTAACATGTTAAATTCACAAATTTGTTAAAGTGTCCATGTACTTATATCTTTATTTCTCAAAATATTTTTCATAGCCTTAAAATATGTCCTTAAAGTCTTTAATAATCTTTAAATCTTTTTTCTCAACAGCGCTTTCAAAATGGAATCTGTGCATAGCAAGATGAAAAATCCTGGGAATGATATTTTGAATATATCAAGCTTCTGTAGTTATATACGAAATGGTAAAGGAAATAGAGATATGATGATTTTTTCTTCTATGAAATAAAGTTAACTAGTCTTTCTATAACTGGATAAACTCTACAGTTTAGAATTAGGGATGTGTATATGTTTGATTTTGTCTGCTTTTAATATGGTTATTGTTTTGGATTCTGCCTATATTTTATTTAAATAAATGATATAACACATGTAATTTGATGGATTTCATCAAATGATCTTTGAGATACCTGAAAAGCTGAAGCTAGGGAAATATATGGATTTAAATAAGGTCATAAATGACTTATTGGTAAATTTGCTACATCAATATATTTATTACTAAATAAGTTATTGAGAATTTCAGAGAAGTTTCAGAAGATTATATAATAATCTTTGATACTTTTGAGTAGCAATCTTGGTGTTTAGATTTCTTTTTAGGTCAAATAGCTAATTTGTCACCCGAATCTCCTCTACCAGTCTTTAGCATCTCAGTAAAGGACAATTCTATCCTTCCTACTGGCCAAGATCTTTGCTGTCATTTTGACTTTCCCCCTTTCTCTCATATCTTCCACCCAGTCTTTCAGTAATCGCACTGGTTCTACCTTCAGAATGTATTCCAGGTCTGTCTGTTTCTTCCCATCTTCTTAACTATCCTCTTCCTGTAAGGACTACCTTCATCCCCTCTTTCCTGGAAGATTACAGAAGTCTCTTCGCCTGCCCTGTGCTCCCCTCTACTCCCCCAAAGAGCACTCAGAGTGATGTACTTAAAGCTAAGTCAGAATCTCATGCTTCTGCTCAAAACTTTACAGTGCCTTCTATTTCGCTCAGAATAAAAGCTGCAAGTCTTTAGGATAGCTCACAGCTCTGCATGGTCTCCTGCTATACCTGGGTTATCACACCCACACCTCCATTAACCTCACTCTTTGTACTCACCCCCACTTCACGTGCTCCAGGTGCACGGGCCTTTTCACTCTACCCAAATACGACGGGCAGGTCTTAGGACTTTTGGACATTCTGTTCCCTCTGCCAAGAATGTTCTTTCTCCAAATTTCACAACCTGCTAACCCCACCTCCACCATACATCCTCCAGTTCATGCTCTACTGCCCTATTATCAATGGGATGCCCTCCTGTGTTCCTAGAGCACCATATGCCTTACCTTTTTTACTATTTTCCAAGATCTTTGTCAGTATTGAACATACTATATGTATCTTTTTTTTTTTTTCATTTTCTGTCTGCCTCCTGCTATTACAATGTAGACTCCATGGGTTGTTTATTAATCACAGTTTTGTATTCAGCCTTTGTGTCCCTCGTCCTAAAACACTATCTGCAAGAAATTAAGCAAATATTTTCCTGTTAATGGATGAGTAGTAAATAGAACAATGGTTTTGGAGATAGATGGCTGAGATTCAAGGTCCAAATTGCCAATTACTACTCATGTAAATTTGGGCATGACTTCTGCTGCTTTGAGCGCCATATTTACAATATTTTTAACAGAGGAATAAGATTCCAGGCTTGAAGTGCCTGTTGCTTCCAAAGTCAGGCAGGGTATGACTGATACATTGGGATAACCTGAGCATAAAGGCCCTCTCCTGACTATTGAGACAATATTTGGGATGTTTCAAAGTGAGAACTGGTTATCAGTTCCCAATCACTGAGTGCCTAGTATGTTTGAAGAATTACATTAATTCCTTGATACATATTACCTCAATATATAAACAACCCCATATAATAGGAAGAACTATCTTTGTTTTGCCCTTAGTAAAATTAAGGCTCAAAGAAATTAGTTAACTCACTCATAGTCAAACAGTAATCAGGCAGAGGGACCGTGAATCCCAGGCCAGCTCCGTCTGACTTCAAACCCTTTGCTCTTTCTGCCTGTCAAAGCTCTTCTCACCTTTGTGATCACAAGTACTGTTTCCTCAACACAGCCCCAGTCTTGGTTGTCTGCTCCTCCTTAGGTAGAATCCCTTATTAGGATGATTTATCCTTGTTTTCACTTTTTTATAACACTGTGAAAGGGATCAGTTTTTAAGTAGTTTCTGCAGAGAGTGAGGGAATTGATATTTTAGAGCCACTGAAGCCCCAACTTTCCCTTGGCTGCCCCAATGGAAGCAGCCTGAGCAATGATGTTATTATTGAATAAGCTCCCTGATGTTTAGAGATTGCATTTAAAATTCAAGATACATGTTTTGTTGTTATTGTTGTTTAATGGGAAGATGGGCGGTGAAGAGAAAGGAAGGATTCACCTGTGCTATTAAATCTATAAATTCAAAGCCTGAGGAATAAAGTAATACTCTGAGGTGCTCATTCTAAAGGATTGACAGGAACCAATACCCACTCCTGTCAGCAGGAATGGTAACTGAGTAATACTGGTAAGCCTGAGATGTTTTCTTTTTATCTTTGCCCCTGAAGTTGCAATTAATTCTTTAACTCGCTGGCAGTGCCAAGAAAAGTTGGCTCTCATTTCTATCTTATATTAAAATTTTAACATCACATTAAAGTGCCCTGTGAAGTACCCCGTGATGCCAGTAAGTAGCTACAGTTGAGACTAAGACTTAGCTTTGATGGTAGAGTCACAATGTCAACAAAATGAGAGAAAAAGGAAATGTTCTTTTACCTGCTGTGCTTATGAAGAAATAGCAAATAAGACTTCAGTGCTCCATCATGATTGCTCCTTAATGTACCCTATTCTTAGTCATTCTAAAACTCACTAATGTTCCCTCAGGAAAAATAATATTAATAAATCTAAAGTTTCTTATGCTTTTCTTTCACGTTCTCTGTTTACATTATATCCAATACCTTCTTTCACATTTTTCTTGAGCACTAACGTGCTGTATATACATATATGTGTGTAATATACATATATAGAGAGATCTATAGACATATATCACATAAAATGGAGATTCAATGAAAAGTATATTTACTGATACTGATTAAATAGTTGAAATCAGAATTTCAAACATCTATTAATACATTAATTTAAACAATTATAGTCATTTCCCCTTCAGCCCAAACCCTCATCATTCTTTATCTATTCCTGGGATGTGGCACCTAGGTAATAAATACATTTTAGTGATCAGAAAACCTTCCAATTCATTGATTTTTTTTCTTTTCATTTGGATATGTACGTTTTTCAATGAATTAAAAAGCACCTATTAAGTGTTATGTTGAATATGTGTTGGGGCGGGGGACTGCTGGGCACTCTATGGATCAATTTAAATAAACCAAATCTAGCTTACTCTTAAAATTTCACATTGATAGGTTTATAGTGAAGTAGGATTTCAGGAACTATTTGTATGAGGAAGAAATTCTAGAATTTGGTGATCTGTCTTAAGTGGAAATATTCGTCATATTTTTGGCAAATAAATAGTTGCAAGATGAGTTTAAAGTATAAAGATGAATTTTATTTGTTGTGAATATGTATTAGTATAATCATTGGAAGTAAATATAAGTGAATTAATGGGTCACAATTCTGACTGCACTTGAAAATTATTTGAGGGCTTTTATGAAGTATTACTTCCTGTCCCTCCCTCGCCCTGGGACCTGGTAAGTCAGAATCTGAGCTTTGGCTTTTTTTTAAAAAAACAAACTGCTGGGTAATGCTAATGTGAACCAGGGCTGAAGGCAATTAGGTTGGATGCATTTTTAATACTCAAGATAAAAATGTATTTTTATATATTTGTAGGTAAGAATGAACCACATGTATCTGAGACTGACATTTCTCTTTTGAAGCTAATGTCCTGTTGGAGAGACCAATCTGTGCAGGTATGATATGATAAAGTTCATGTTCTTAAAGTTTTTGGAAGAGTTCCTTGCTGCTGTGGGTTTAAGTAAGTAGGTACTTACAAAATGTCCTCCCTAGGTATTTCATTTAACAGTCCTAAAGGAGAGACAGAAACAAGGGGGAAAGTAGAAAATAACAGACAAGTGTGTCCCAAGATAGGGGGTATGAATGAATGGAGGGAGCTGAAGAAGGGAGATTCTAATTACTAATGGTAACTTAATGCCCATTGAGGTTTCAGTTTGTGGCAGAATCTGTCTATTACTTAATTTTCAAATGTACCTCAGCTTGGGAATTTGGTATGCTCATTTGGCAATTAGAAATCATTTTTCTATCCTGTGTGTACTTCATCTGTGAACTGATTTAGAGAGCTGTTTTCCTCATTATGCAATAAATATTTGTACCTTGATTAGTCGATTGCTTGATGGAACTTTATTCTTCTTTGTGAACTTAATAAATATCAAATTTGTAGGAGCAGAACAGTAATAACTAATTATAAATAGTTCTTCATTACAGGAAAACAGAGACAGTTACCGGAGAATACCATAAAACCAAATAAACCCAATTAGCATGGCTACTGACATGTGTTCCCGTGGCCACAAGTCTCTCTGTGATCTTCCTCTTTACTCGTCATTCTTCCTATTCTTGCCTGCCACCTTTTTATTTCTAGAACACACAAAACTCATTTATACCTTAGGACCTTTCTGTTCTCTTGAGCTGGAATTCTCATGTTTCCATTCATCGTCTGATTATTTCATCAGAATGCAACTCCTCAGAAATTCTTCCTGATCACTAGCTTTATTGTTGCCACTGCCCTCTTCTCCAGTCACCATGACATTACCCTGTTTTATGGTCTTTGCTGTGCTTACTTTTAATGACAATTACACCATTTACTTTTTTTCTTTTTGATCTTCTGTCTTCTCACTGGTATAGAAACTCGCTGAGAGCAATAACCTGTCTGTTCACTTGTCCCTCTTTCACCAATGTCCAGAAAGACTGCAGGACAGTAGCCAGTCAATACATATTTAAGGGAAGAATGAATGAATGAATAACTATGCAAGAAGCCTCTGTAATAATCAACTAAACCTGAGTACATGTTGACTTCACCAGCATATTAGCAGTCAACCTAATAAAGTCTCAATTTAACAATGAGATTTAGCCAAAGAATTCCTCAGTGGGGAAAAAAGAATATTTTAAGGAAAAGATTTAACAGAACATTTCTCTCGAATTGTTCTAACTAAAGCTCTTTCGTAGTTGTTCATTTGACCTTTAAATAAATTTTAATGTGGCTTGGACATGTTTGGATTAATGGACCTCTAAGTTTCTGTGATTCTATGACATTGTGTAAAATACTGACAGCAGGACAAATATTTCCAGAGAATGTAGTGCTCATTCTGTAGGAAGTGTGAGCTTTAAAATTATCTTTTCATTTCTATCACTAACCTAATGGAGGACTCAAGAAGATGATCATTTTTTATTGTTGGTTATTTATCTTCCTAATGTTTACAATGGGAGTAAGAATTCTTGGGTCCTCAGAAATGACAAAGACTTTTGCAAGTATCCATTTGATAGAGATTTGATCTTATTTTCCTGAAAAAAAAACCCAGAGTTTTATTAAAAAATGAAATAATAATAGACAAGTACATTTCAAAAATAAATGCTCTATTAACCAGTGCTCTAATTCTCTATACAGTTATTACTTAAACATTTAATGGAATCTTGTTGACTTGAATCTCCTTATTTTACATTTGGGAACACAAGACGATAATGGAATGCTTTTATAAAACAGCAAAATTCTACCTTAGAAATGGAAGGGGACTACCTTTAAGGGAGGAGATAACTTTAAGAGTGGTTAAGAAGAGGTTAATTTTCCAGATGAATGAGTTTGTCTAGATGTTATCTCTTGCTTCTCACACATGAAATATACCTGACATAGAAATAAATGCTGGAAAATGCAGCAGCAAGATTTTGGGGGGTGGTTTGATTTGCATCTTTCTGACACTGCATTAAAGTTCTTTGGGTTTTATGATATAGCACCAGTGGGAGAAATTATGACATCTGGGCCTCCAGAGAGAGGTGTTGCTTTTTCAGGAGTCACTGCAGACATGAAAGACCAGTGTAAACCTGGGTTTTGGAAAATGCTTTTGTACCAGAAAATCTGGACTTTGTAACCACAAGCGGGACACAGGGTCTTTATAATACACCATGTTATTTTACAGTACTTTGTTTTGGGGTTTTAGTTGAAAAACTTAAAAATATTTAGCTTGCTTAGGCGTAATACTTCTAATAATAAGTATATGGCCAGGATTTATGAATAATTATTTTTAGGCAGTAGGTTTATAAACTTTACTTTGAATGTCCTCTAACTCCCTCATCAGAATGTAGAACTTTGCATACCTGTCTTTTCAGAGAGATTTATTTCTATGTGTTTTGAAGATTGTTTATAAGCCATAGCACTTTCAAATCTAGCTCCTTATTAAAGGCAGTTATGTAAAATTCTATCTACTACTATTTCTTTTTTTTGGTGTGGTGGCAAACTTACTGTATTATATTTAGATATAAATTTGCTATTAGGTATACCTCAAACGTAGTTAATATTAAAATGAAATATTCTCTTAATAAAAATCAATTATAAAAATATTACCTAAATTTTTTTAATTTTGGAGAAAATTCTATCCCTATATAACTTCCTCTGAAATTTATATACTGTATCTCTTACTGTACCTCTATCTTTAAAAGATATATGCTAGATATATACTAGATATATACTAGAGTTTCAAGTATTGACAGAGATTTTCAATAAATTTTACACTCCATAGTTTGTATTGTTAAAGTATGTAGAATCTATTTCAATTCCATTAGCATTTATTTAGTACCCATTGTATACCAGATACAGTGATAACATTACATGCCCATAAGATAAACCCTTTCTTTGTGTATTGGAGTTATGCTGAGTATTGATTTTTCACTGAGTATCAAGTATGGATTTTAAATGTGCTTTTAATTGGATGTGTGCCATTTAGCATTCACTTTAAGTTTTGTGGCTCTGAGAATTCAGTTCTTATGGTAAATATGGTTTATTCTGTTATTTTTATTTCCTCTTGGTTTTTGATGATACTCATTGATTATTCCTATAATGTATAACTATTGGTAGTGACAAATGTCAAAAAGACTCAATATTCAAGTTTAATATGTGATCATGATATATAAACCTAATAATCAGAAATATTACATGAAGTTGCATCAATCCCTGTATATTTTTAATAAAAAAATTATAATCCAAGTTGTTGAAGGATAATATGTACAGTGGGAGGAAGGACCTTTTAATCACCATTGTGGGTGCTACTCAGAGCTAATGCTGATCCTAGTATGAGGAGACCCATAATCCCAGGGGGGCGGGGCATATTAAAAGTTTCATGTTTCCCTGACGCGTAAAAAGAGACTGAGTATTTAGATGCCTACATCTTCTGGTTTGGGCATCCACATCTCTAGATCACCAGTTTCTGTTGGTGTTATCTCTAAGCCCCACCTCTAGACATCCTATGGATAAATGAGATAATGAGAGGGTACAGTGGAACAAGTCAGCTTGGTAAAGGGAAGACTTCTGAAGGCCAAGGAGCAGGCACTGAGATGTGTCTGCCTGAAAATTTAACTATAGGCCAGGAAAGGTAATTGGAAGATGTTCCAAGTTTATTTAGATCAGTGGTGCCTTTTCTTCTCTTTTATGATTTAGCTCTTGGCTACCCTTGAACTCTACTTATATATCTTGCTTCATCTCTTGCCAAGAAGAGACTATGATATGTTGTCACTGACTTTTTACTGAAGGGAAGGGTTTAGAACATCTGGAGGACATTTTCTACAAAAGGCAGAGAAGCAAGAGCCAGAAGGCCTATCCACCAAGTGTGTGTGAACTTGAAATGTTATGTCCCATATTCTTCATCTTAAAAATGAAGATAAAGTATTAGAAGCTCTGTGACAAGCATCTCCTCCCTGCACCCAAACATAGGTCCTTGATTGGTTAAGCTCTGTGAAACACATACATACAATTTAGTGAAATGTATTAGTAAAGTATTTTCTTTAATCCTCTGTAGAAACCTAGGTTAAATGAAGTATTTTTAGCTAACTAGTTTTTTAGAGCTGTGAATATATGAATATGAATATATTCAAATTAATGTTTTTATCTCTTGGGGGAAATGAAAATATAGGTGAAATAATTGAGACATTCTTCAACTTCCTTTTCAGAATCTCTTGAATTTACAAAAGAAAGGTGTGATGATTTGGTGACAGGCCTCATTACCTTCATCCCAGTTGTTTCAGATGTTAATAGTCTTGGAGCTTTGCAATGTATGCAAAACTTATTCAAAATTTTTAAAAAATTTTAAAAAACCTCCAGTGTAATTTGAATTTTGTGCAAGACTCCCAAGCTTTTGTAATACTAAAAATAATGCATTAAAAAATCTCCCAAAATTTTACAGGTAACTGAGGCAATACAGGCTGTTCTCTTGGCGGAAGTACAGCAGCACTTGAAGAGCTGGAGAAAGGCTCCAGTTACCAGTCAATCAGAGTCTAATGCACAGAACAGTGGCTGTGAGTTGATGCAGGTCTTGCCAGCATTGGAATGGGCCAAGGAGTTAGAGTCAGAGCGTATTACTGACACTCTGCGAAGTAAGTGCAAAATTTATTGGCATGTTCTTCCCTCAAAACCTTTTCTACTTAGAACATTATGAGAATGAGTTTGCAAAATATCATTTCTGAAAAAACCAAACCAATTGTTCTATTATTGACCTCATCCCGCTGTTGTGGGGTATCAGAGGAAAAGTTCTCCCGTTTCTCTGAGGTTCTTCACAGTCTGGACAATGAGCAACTTAAAGTTAGGTGTGATTAGTAAGAGAAAAAGACAAAATTAATAATAACTTACATATGGAGAATTTTATATGGCAGTAAATTCTGAGGTTACTGGGGCACACTTGCATTTGTATCTTGAGCTGAGGTATGGAGATCTTAGAGGAGAGAAGAGGGTCTCCACATGGCAAGGAGGAATGTCTCATCCTTACTCTTACTCTAAAAATAAAAGTAAATAACTCCCCTCCCTCATTCTTCTAAAGAATAGGATAAAAATACCATTTCTTGATTAGGGGAGGGATGAGGCCCAGGGAGTGGCAGCTGGCTTCTTTGATTAAGGGAAGAGCTAAAGGTTTAGAAGAACTGGAACTTCTGCTTCACTTATGGGGATGTCCTTCACTGTCCTTGGTTCTTCATGTCAAATGGAGCATTTACAGAACAATTCTGAGAAACTTGAACAATTGAGAAAATCAGGGGTCGTATTTTACTGTCATCCTTTTTAATTTCCACTTCTAATTATCAAGTTATTAAAGAACTTCCAAATTTTCCGATAATCAATGTAAATTATTCAGAAAAGAATTTTTATTATAACCTTTTAAAAGTTAAGTCATTGAAAACAGAAGTAGGATTAATGTTGATTCTCAGAACAGTTGGCATTCTTAAAAATTTATTGCAATTATTTCTGATTACTTTTAGAAATTTACTGATTGGAGAGTATTATGACAGAGAATATGTAGTAAGAAAAGACTTATTTGGAGAAGGCCAAAGATCAAAATAGAATATTTCTTGATGCTAGGACAGTCACAGATGGTAGCGAATTCAGTACATAATTTGATAAAGCTAGGTGGATATTTCAAGTCATTTGTTTACTTGTTTTCCAGAAATTAACTTTAATTATCGGGTAAAATCACCTATGTGAGTGAGCTCCTTTTTGATCATATCATATCATTGTAGTTGTAATACATCTCTCTAGCAAAAAGTAGAAAATTGATTTTTAAATTACTTTTCGATGACAACATTCGAGTTCTTGATTCACATGGAGAAGCAACCTAGTGTCTTCAATAAGTTTCTTCCTACTCTCCAAAGGTAAGAAATGTCATTCATTGTGAGTTACCTCTCATTAGGTGGCATTTCTCAATTATGTCCCTAATTTTGAGTGTCTAACTTATTCTTTTTCTGATAGCTCTCTTATCTGTGTAAGAAATTCATGGAACACTATCTACATGAAATTTTCAATAAATTTTCTGTCAGATGGTTTACACATTACTTGAAGTTTTACCAGATTGAACCCTGTTCTATCAATAGTTAATTCTCAACTATAAGAACTGTTGATAGGTGGAATTTAATTTTACAATGACTAAGACATGTATGTGGATTTTAGGTTAAACATTAAGTATAGCTTTGATCATTACTGAATGATCCTTTGTTGTATTAAAATAAAATTTAGGATTAGTAATAAGAATTGCAAAATGTATTAAAGTTACTTTATATTTTTTGCATAAAATTTAGAATGTTTTATTTAACAGAAGTAAAATATTCACAAAATTCTGAATATATATTATCTTGGGAAATACTGACTGTAGGAAAATATTAGCTGTAATTGCAATTAAATGGGAAACATGGCATGTCTAAGAAGGAAAATATTCAAGAAGTACTGTATTGGCTGTTAACAAGACTTTTTTAAAGATAATTTATAGGTACATAGTAAAATTACACGAGAAGTTTTAGACCTTTATTACAGTGGCATGTACTGAATTGCCTGGTGGGATTTTAAAAAATAAATAAGGAAAAAATATTTTATTTATTTCAAAACTGATTCGAATGTTAATGAGATAATGTAGAGATAGTATGAGATAGTATTCACAGAGCATGATTATTCCTTAACTTGTATTAACAGATTTATCCCCTGTGGTACTGCAATATATATTCTTTTACCAAATATTCATATGTTAAAATGTTAATTTTCGTATCTTTGCTCATTTGCCCTCTCTTGTGTTCTCCATTCTACTCACTCTTCAATTTGTTTTATTCTTTCTTGGTTTCTTAATGATGCATCTTATTTATAAAGCATTTGGAAAGTAGCAAATCATGATTTTAATATGTACAATACTCAAACTTATTTTGTGTTAACTGGAGTATATTTGGTTTATGAGCATTCTGGTAATATGGCAAAATAAAGCATAAAGAAAAAATAATAATTACAAAAAATGATTCATGCATGCTAAGTTCTTGATCATTGTTCTCATGTTTTCCCTTTAACTCTCATATAATCAATATGAACTCTAAGCCTGTGTTTCTAACATTTGAATCACTTGTACAAACAATTTACAATAAGTAGAAATTAAGTTGCAAAGTACAGTTAAAAGGTAATTACCAGAGTTCTACATTTTTTATTTGACATACTAATTAATGTGTTTCATATGCATTACATTAAAATAAGCAGTGATGAAAATCAACATGCCAGCTATCTTGAATGGTACCAGTGGCATGCATCTTGCACTTTGAGCCATGCTTCCTATTATTATCCCAGTTTTTGCATGTAAGCTGGGACTTAAAAGAGGCTATCTGTTTTGCCTGCAGTCACTAAAGTACTAAAAAGAGGGAAACAAGCCCAAATATATTCCCTTAAACACTGTGTTCTTATCCAGTAAGCTGCATTTTCCATGCTGGCAGTTAAAAGAAAATTTGGCCTAAATGTGCTTGATCTAAAAACTGAATAATTAATTATGTGGTTTTCTTATATTTTTATTCGCTTACAAATCATACTTTCTGTTACTAAAAAAATGCAGAGTATTCAATAATTTTCATCTCAGCCCTTATAATAAAAGGAATTACTAGGTTCCTTGAGCTGTTTGTACATGAGTGCATCAGGAAAGCCTTAGAAGTCAAATGTGTTGAGTTGAAGCATAATGTGTGTTTGAACTTTAGAATTATGCATCTTATTTTTCCCCCAGTGTTTGCATTTCTCAGCATACATATCTGAATTTACATTTTTTAATGATTACATTGCTATCTTTCTTGAATCTTTTTAATAAAAAATTGAGTGTACATTTAACACATTTGAGGCTAAGATTCACTGCTTTAAAAACAGTAATTGTTTCTATTATTAAAATGTATTTCAAAGTTATTTCTCTGTATTCTTTCTTCGAATGTTATTGGGATCAGTTTAAACAAGTGCTCTAAATTGTTCCATTAAATAAATTGGTTGAAATAGAAAGGGAGGCTTAGTAGATAAAACTGTCACCTAGAAATTATTGGCTGAATTTAAATTCATGTTAAATGTGTTGCTGTGAAGATCATGCATCAAATATTGGTATTGCAAATAATCTTTTTTACATGCATCATTTTCAAAGACTTACTACAAAATTAAATAATGAAATTGGCCTCTTCTCTTAAATAAAACCATGCATTTGTAGCAAATCAAGGAAATAATCATCCATTCAACAGAAAAGTTTTGCAGTCCTAGTGGCCATTGGAGAAGGACTGACTCGGGGGCTTCATCTGCTGCTGAGTTTCTCAGAAGAAAGTCTGTAACATGTGGAAAGGCTTGGAACACAGCTGACTGCCTGAAAAGAAACTCTTTCTTGACTTCTTTATAGCGAATGAATCTTCCACCACTCTCTGGGAGGTCTCTGGGTTAAGGAAGAAGGCCAGTGTGATCTTTATGACCACACAAGTTATTTAGGAAAGTTCTGTTTCATGGAAGTGATCAAGTTGCTGAGAAGGGAGCCCATCACAGAAGTTCTTGTACATCATTGTGCTGTCAGGCTTTTCTCTGAGTGAAATGGGAAACCATTGGAGTAGATAATGGGAGCACATATGGGAGCAACTATGTTTTGAGAATCGAAGACCAGAGCAGGCAAAATAGTTGCAAAGTTATTATACTAATTATTATACTAATCCAGATGATGATAATCTGTAACAAATTTGGTGGTCTGGATGGAAAAGGTGAAAAGAGATCAGTTTCTGAAAATGCATTCTGAAGCTATGACAGTATCTACTGAAGATTGGATATGGATGAATGATATCAATATCTATGTGTATGTATTTTCTAACAAAAAATATTTGATCCATGAATTGAACCTCATGTCCTGACTTGATTCCTATGTCAGGTGGTACAGAGTCTCATATGTTATTCCAGGTCTGCTGAAGGGAAGTTGGGAGATATACTCCATAGAATACTGCCTGCTTACACAGTCTATAGATTTTATTTTCTAGCTTTAACTAAACTAACCCTCAGAAAGCAGAGAGGTGTTATCTGCCAAAAAAACAAAACAAAACAAAGCAAAACTGAATTGCAGATAATACTAATAATGCAAGCTTAAGCAAATAAGATATACATGGCATCACCAAATTTAGCTTAGGCTACATCAGGAGATGTGTGTGTGTGTGTGTGTGTGTGTGTGAATGCCCTTTTGAAATGTGTTCGTGCATTTTATAATGCATATAATCTTATTGATATACTAATAGTGCATATTGTTTATAAAAAATTATTTAAAAAAAATAGGCTATGGGAACAAATCAAAGGGTTGCCATATCCAGTCTTTGAGGTCAAGAAGGCTTCTAGAAGACAAGATGCCTAATCCCAGACCTAAAGGATAAACATGATTTAGTCAAGCAGAAAGTTTGGTGAGAGAAGGTAGTTTGCTGAGATCACTAAAACCATCTATGCTCTTTGATTCCTTCCAAGAATCATCTGATTAATACATGCATGACTGAGTAACCTAGGCATTAGAGCAAAACCCATAAGTCTTTAATTTCTCCTCTGGAGAATATCTGTGACCTTTTTGAATCTCATTGTGCCAATACCTTCTTTTCCTCACCCTCAGCCTTCAGAATAGCAATAACAGTAATGATAAGGAAGGCTAACATTAATGTAGCTTAATATGTACTAAGTACCTTACATACTGTAAATCATTTGATCAAGGCAACAATTCTGTAAGGATAGTGTTGTTATGCCCATTTTATTGGTAAGAAAACATTTACAAAGAAGTTAAGTAACCTGCCCAAGGTCTTATTACCAATAAACAGCAGAGCCAGGAATCAAATTCAAGAAGTCTGGCTACAAAATCAGGGCCATATGTGTTGTTGCCTTCTAATTAAGCCCAGTTCTCCTTCATTATTTAATCATTTTATTCAGGCATCTCCTATATCGATAGCTAAAGAGGTAGGTATTACCCAGATTGGGGATTACAGGGCAGCAAAATCCTGGATATTTGGCATAATTGACATAATGACAAAGGAAAGATTCTCTGGAAGAAATAGATCAGCAAATATCAAATGAATGCTGTATAATATCTACTAATCTTTTAATGTAACACTCTAAGCTATTCCACTAAAAGTGGACTTAATAATAAAAGCTGTTATTTGGAACACAGACTTATATTTAAGTTTTAGTGGTTACAACAGAGGGTTTTAAGCCTACAAACTGAAAAAGTCAACTGATAAATGCTAAAAATGAAAAAGATTTGACATGTTAATTGAAAGAGTTAAGAATTGGCAGAGGGAAGAAAGAAGGAAATTTAAAATTTCATTTTTATAGGTTAATTTGAATTATGTATTAGACTTAAATATCATGGTTTTCATGTTAAACTAAGATAAATTCATATATAGGCAAATAAATGATTTAGCATCTAGAATATATGACATACCTAAAAAAAAAAAAACAACACTGATATAGTTTAATATATGTTCTACCTTATTTTAAGCTCCTTATAAAACTGATGGAGAAATTTCATCATTTCCCTTTTTCCCCATATAAATTCTTCTGAACTTTTCCACTGCCTCCGCCCTCTGCGTTTTAAAGATCTCATTGCCTTAGAAAGAATGATAGAGTTCATGTGTTTTCCAAAAGTTGATTCATCTTTCACAGACTGAGATGTATAATTTTCATCTTGGCATATGAAGAACTAGAGAATTTCACCATCTTTTTGCCTTTTGAGCTGTCAGAAGAGACCGTCACATCAAGGAATTGAGTTAGATATTTTCTTGGTAACAGTTGAGCGGGCACCACTTTATTGATTATTGTCTACATACCCATTTAAATTTATTGACCAAGAAAAAGTGATCTGGATTCTGTCACTGAAATCAATGTGATTTACACTATTGTTCTCCCATGCTGAGCTTGACCTTCCAACACTGACCCTTAAAGGATGGGTGGGGTCTATTTATCTTTCTTTTTCCTCCCATCACCTAGGCTGGTCTTTCAACTTATAGTGGGTAGGAACTGTTTATTGTGTAAATGAATGAATAGAAGGACTGTGGGATAGCTTGTACCAAAGCTTCAGCCAATTCTTTATTAGTATGAGAAAAAAAAGGGACAAGGAAAATCAGTGAGTTACTTTTCTTTAGCAGCCAGATGTGATCTTGAGTGTCCACTAGAATTGTGTTTTCATCCTGAATCATGTGGTATATACATAGCAGGCTCACAAAAATAATTTAAAAACACACACATGAATAGGTCCAGTTTGTAACTATCCAGTTTGTAACTATCTTCTTTTTTTTTTTTTTTTTTTTTTTTTTTTGATTTTTGAATATTTTGCTCTTTAATAACCTTCTTGTCTCTTCAGTTTGGCTCTTCATTTTGTCATGATCCAATTTTAATCTGATAATTTTAGAGTCTCTTCCTTGCTTTAAACTCATGTTCTTGACCCTCATTCAGCAACAGCTTCTCTATGGAAGTGTTTCAGGAGCTGCTGCATCAAATGCAATTTCCTTGATATTTAGATTTACTCCTGAATTCTGACTCATCTGCCTCAAATTCTGGGTCACTTCCGAAGTCTTATAGACACTAACCCTTTCCTGCCTGGTGTCCCTTTTACACCCTGGGTCATCCTCCCTATTGACTCCATTTCTTACTTTTGGGCCCTGATTTCGGTGCGACTTTAGTTTCTCTGTCAGATGCAATCTCATTAGCCAATATGAATATGCTTTCCTAGTTCTGGAAACAATTTTGGAACCATTTAGGACTAAATTCCTCAAGAGAAAATGCAAGGATTGAGTAATTATTGTATAGCGTAGTGTCTGGCACATGACAAAGCATTTGCTAGAGAAATTGTGGCTGAAGGAAAAATTATCTATTTGTCCCATACCATTAGGATATCCATGCCACCAGAATGGCATTCACCTTGCTGGTAAGAGCCTAATTATTCCATTTGAACTCTTCATTATATGTTCTGTATTTTAGCCATGGGGGCACTTTTAATTACTTCAATACATCTCTTATTAAGACCTTATTTTCTCTAAGATTCAAAGTAAGGTACAGAATTTTTTTTTTATTATTTATATTCTGTATTCCTTACGTAGCCTTCTAAAATACTGCATATCAGCTGTCATTCTAATGGTTTAGTTGCCTTTCTTTCCCACCTCTTTGAACTCCTGGAGGGCAAAAGTTGGAACTTATTAATCTTGTGCTCTCAGCCAGCAGAAGGCCCACGTGGTACATGATGGGTGCTCATTTAAATGTTTGTTGCCTGAGTGAACAGATGATGATAAATGACAGTGACAGATGTGTATCAAAGAATGGTGTAAGTCAAAATGGAAGAAATGTTAAATATGTTAATAATCTGTAAGTAGGAAGAGAATGGAAAAAATCATTACAGGCATGATGATTTTCTTCTAAATTGTTAGTCTAGAGGCATCTCTTTAATTTATTTTAAGTTCAGGACAAATTTATCTGTCTGGAGAGCTACCAGGAAAAATTAATGCAAACAGATGTTTGAAAACAAAAAAATAGAGCAGAGTACTTTCTTTTCAACCCCCAGGAATAAGCTACAAGAAATAAGACAGTTCAAAATAGTGTTGTTACTTTCCCCCTCCCCTTTTAACCAGCTACCAGATGAACATGGGCCCTTTATTTATAGCTCTGCAGACACACTTTCTTCCAGCCAGGCAGTCCTGCTCATCTGGGGCCATGTAAGAGGGATCCATAGTCACAGGATATACACAGGAGCTTGGTCATTCTGAACGCTCTTTCCTGCTTCTTAGATACCTTCTCATTAGAATGAAGCTGGTCTTAAAATTTTAAGAAACTTAAATGTCATGTTTAACTCTCTCAATCGTAGCACAGACTTTATTGCCAATATTTTATAATGCCCCCTTTATAATCTTAAAATGAAATTCATATGCAGAATAACTTTCTTACACACATAATTTTATACAATTTGAAATAAAAAGCCAGTTGTAAGTATTTGTAATAATATGGTGTGTCTGTATATAAAACCTTAGGCATGACTATACTGACAGGTAAACTGACAGAGGGACATCCTATTCATTACCAAGATGGCAGCTGCTAATGCAGACCCTGCACACGTGTATGATGGTGCTATCTATGGCCACATGGATTTTCTTGGTAAAGTTGGATTTTCCTGGATAACAGCAGGAAAAAATGGCTATATCTTAATATAAAGGGTCAGTGATCCTCCTAGAAAATTCAAGGTATGTTAAAAGCCATTAAAGTTTCCTTTTTGTAAAATAAACTTAGGTTCTGGTAAATGATAAACAGCTTTTGCTTCCACAGCTATTTGATGGAATATTTGGAAACCGTGTGAAATATCAGCACGATTTTCATTGTGAATGACAGTCCTGATCACTGCAAGACATCTGGCAATTCTGTTTCTTGTGCATAAATGCCCTTAAGTATCTTCATAAACTTTGGGGAAGTCAAAGGTTGTTATTTCTCCAATTTCCAAAGTCTCCCTGACAAGTCTTCCCACAAGGGTGGGCACCAATCCTGCTGAGAACCACTGCCTTTGGGAATGCTGTTTCTGTTTCTGTCCCATTTTAAAAATGGAAGGGGACATGAAACCAAAAGAGTAATGCCCCACCTAACTTAAGAAGTTCCTTCCTTAGTTCCCCTTGTTTACTTCTAACCCAAATTGTTTATGCTTTGTTTATTATCCTTCCCATACTGTGCAATAACTCTTCTGATTGTGATTCTTTCTCCATTAGAAAAAGAACTTCTTGTCTTATTCTTTCTCATCTTTGTCTCATGAAAACCTGGCTTCTGACCTGACATACAGTTAATGAAGTTTGTTGATTAAAGGAATAGTTCGTGTTACTGAAATACTAAGCACTCCCCAAAGAAATAAGCACAGTACATCTTAGAATTTTAAAAATTAGATGGACTATTTCCCACATATAAATTGAGAAAACTGTAAATGAGAAAAGAGATATACGTACAGGTTCATTTAAATTTGCATCATAACTCTAAAAGTTTGGATTAGAACAACTAATTTTTGATATCCTTAAAATCTAATGCTACTTAAAGTATTTTACAGTGATTTTATGAGAACTCCATAATGCACTTTTATATATGTAAGGTCTATGCCTTGGTATCTCTGTACCAGAGTAGGAAATAACAAATCTGATGAACCTTCCAACTGGTAGATCCATCTGTCCATTCATTTATTAACTCTACCTCTTATGAACGTGTTCTGTGTTAGGTGCTACATGTTACGTGCTCTGTTTCTCAAGTTATTCGATTTAATCCAAGAAGAATACATGTGGTTTCACCTTAATCAGTGAGGGTACCGTGAGGTATGATATTCTGAAGTTCATATTGCTGTACACATATGGAGAGCCACCAGTTCTCAGTGGTTGATTGGATGCACTTCTCAGATCTCTCTATAGAAAAGGGCACAGTTGTGAGAACTGTAGCTAGCTGTCAGCTGCCAATTGTTGATACCTCAGAATCCATCCATATATATATTGGAGCCAAGGTCCCATTCTTCTTGGGACAATAATCAAAGTGGTAGTAAAAGGACCTGACTATTTCTGATACACAACATCTCGAACAGTATTTCTACTCTGGGTTTCCATTGAACTGATGGTGAATTTGTCAAATATACATAGTGAATAGAGAGCAAATCTTAGCCGATTCTGCATGTGCTGATGTTACTCCCTAATAAGCTGTTTGCATTTCTAACTCTATTTGACATTTGTTTTTAGAGGGTTCCAACAGACAACAATAAGATAGATCTTGATATAAGAAAGGTATTACAGGCAGAAGGAATAACATGTGGACAGACATAGAACATGTATTATGGCCTGGTCAGGAAATGAGGTACATATATTCAGGATATAGGAAATGAGAATTCTCTAGACTGGATTCAGATAGCTATAAACCTAGATGTAAAGGTTCTGGTGTAGTACTTTGTCCTGAAAAGTAAAAGAATTCATTAATACCACTTAATTGAAATGAGACACGCAACGTGGATAGTGAGTATAGCAGGAGATTAAACAAAACCCTGTGTCCAAATTTTGTAAAAATATCTCTCTGTTAATGTATTTGTGATGGAATAGTTACATTTCTTTGCCTCCTCATGAAACTAGCTTATTTAGATGAAATGTAGTGTTCTGCTTCTCAGGTGGGGAAAGAAAATTTGTATAGAAAATGTATATAGAGAAGAAAATGTTCAGACCTCCTTGCTTTTAGACCAGCTACATCAGATGTGTTTTAGGTAGTTGCCGTGGTTCTTGGTGCTAATTTGAAATTATTTCTCTTCCTTTATATGTGATCATTATCTCAATCTCCCACCCTCCTTGAATCAGTTCTTAAATCTTAGATTCTGTAAACTTGCATACAGTAATTCTTGTTATAGCTTCTCATCTCCTTTTGATGCACTGACTTATTAGCAAATTCACCATCCACATTTCTATCTTTCTTTTTTTTTGGATTTTGTAGACCTTTTCTACACCTTAGCTAAAACATAAAATAAAAACGGACTTATTAAATATTTTCTATTAAATATTTTCCAGTAAAAGGATATGCTATTTCTCTTTACTACTTAATAAAAATCTGATTTAACGAATAGATTTTTAGCAAAGCAAGATAATTTTGAAATATACTTTTTCCATGTTTATATTAATATCCAATGAATAATTTCAAAGGTTAAACTTCATGATCCATCTCTTCAAGCCATCTACTTAAGTCTAGAGTCATTACATCACCTGCTTCCTTATGCCATTGATTTATGTTTCTTTCAAACTGCTGAGATTGAACAATATCATTTATTTTTATATGGCATACTCTGCACTGTAAAACAGTGTTTCAGAAGGTAATCGTAAAATATCTGTAACTACTATAGAATTGCATACACACCTGTGTGACTCTATAGTATACTCATCAACATTTTTCTGGAATTCTCATGATACTGAAAGGGAATGAATGATTTTAATCAGTCATTTTTTCTGTAGCAAAAATGTTAGGGTTATCTCTGGTTATTAGTACTGCTCAGATACCATAATGTGTTTGTATTTAATGTTGAATGATGCTAAGAATTTTCTAGAATTTTCTTTGGGATCTCATATTCCAAGCTCTTCAAATTAGTTAACATCTTTTCACAATGTACTATGAAGTGGGTTTTCAGATGCTCCCAAGGATGTAATTTGAACATTATGTTTAGATGCTAAAAAAATTACAAGGTGATCTTCAAATGATTAATATGTTATTTAGGTTATTTTTCCCAAGTACTTACATAACACTCTCCTTTTTTCAAAAGATTTTAACGTATCTCTTATTTTTCTTTAAATATATCAAATGCCTGTCTCATTGAGTGGAAAACTGGAATATGATAGATTTAGGAACCTTTTCTATGTTGATAGGACTTGCTGGAAAGTGGCCTATATTGGATTGTGTGCTCCTATTTGCTAATTCTTTTCTGTAAATCACACTATTTCATGTGTCATCTTATAAAGAATTACAAGAGAACAAGTTCATTTATTTATGAAAATGGATATATTTCCCTCTTGTTAAATTCAGGACTTGCCCTAGAAGAATATTTGTTTTATATTTCCAGTGGTTCATTTTTTAAAGAAAATATATTACGAATTAAAGAATGAGTTAATCTACTTCTCCTGTTAATGGCAATTCACTGTTATGATATTCATAGTATAAAAGCCAACAATTAGTCAAAAATTCAGTTTGGTGCATGGGTATGCTTATAAATTGAAGATAGTCATTTCATTCCTTCCAGAGTAAATTTGCTTTAAATATTAGTTTATTATGTATGTTTGCTTGTATTACAAGTATTTCCAGTAAGCAAACACAAATCATTTTTATATTTAGCATTTAAAATGTATCTTAATTTGACCATTATATCATCTATTAAATATTCACTTAAAGTGGGTTTTGATCCATTTTTTAAAATTAGTGGTCAGGTATTCGGGGAAATAAGCTTGCACAATTCATTCTAAAACACAATTCACTTCATTTCTTGTTCTGTATATTTTGTCAGAGAACATCTTAATGTAACAGAAATCAGATTTGGTGTGTATTTTTACACCAAATCAAATTGTGCAGGCGCCACCCTCAGCTGTCTCCAAAACATTATAAGGGATAAGATTCCACCATGATAGAGCTTAAGAAAGCAGTACAGCCCTGGAAGAAGTCCATACATGAAAGTGAAGCTCCTGGAGTAGTTCTTACTGGAAAACCATGTGTCTTATAACACCATTACGGAAATTGACAAGTTTACGTAGTTGGGTTCTGTCTGCTTCTAGAATCTGTATGTAAGCATATATGGGCTTTCTAGTTATTCTTTTGGCATAATTACAAGTATAAAAGGCACTAAAGAAAATGTAAGAATGAAGCTGCAATATAGTAGTGACTAATGGTTTAAAGCACTTTAATGCTCCAGTAACAATAACTATATATGAAGAGGGTGAAGGCATCATAAGTTATTTTACTTATTATAATTGCCAGGTTTCCCCTCTTATTTGTATGGAATATAGTCTCACTTTTCTTGTCTTCTTTTGGCTTGAACCTCATTTCCCCAAATTGACAAATTATAATTATACGTTTTAATATTTAATCTATTTTTAAAGTATAACAAGAATCTCAAACTTCCATTTTATTAAATTTAGAAATGGAAACTGTTAAAACTTCCTAGCTTTTTCTAATATAAAATAGCACTTTAAAATGTTCCATTTCTAATTCCTAGAAGTAAAATTTGTGCTCCCCTTATATACATATTTGCTTACATACCAGAATATTACTTCAAAATAAATCTACACTTTGAAGTGAACTAGGTTAAGTTTGCTTCCAGGTGGGATCATCTACACACCCATAGTAGAGAACTTACGAAATGTTAGAAAAATGAAGCCAAGGCCTACCAATAACTTCCATCTTATAGATAAAGACTAAAAATTTCTAATGATTTTTACCAATGACTAATTTTATTTTGTTATTTAAGAAATGATCTAAATTGGTGTTTTAAAACTTTGATAAGTTTCTGTATCTATTGTAGAATGAAGCTGTCAAATAGACAAACTGTCTAATTTATAGTAATTTACATGTTACAAAATTAAACATTGAGATCAAGCTATTCAAGGAATTGTGTGATTTGAAATTAAGATATATGATGACAGTCAAATATACTCAAGATCTAATTGATTTTGGTACATTGCTCTGGATGCCTTCTAGTATAAAATTCTGTAGGCATTCTAGTAAGCAGAATAGAACTTCAATAGCACAAAACTACCCACTGCTAACACTAAAGTGTGCACACACAAACATACATACACACCCTGACTAATCAATGATATATCTAAATATAAGCAAGGAGATTAATCTACACAAAAACAGTTACGTGGCAGCATAAATCAATGTGTTTACAGCTTTCAAGCTTATTAAAAGTAAATATTAAATTTTTGCCTTTTTAAATCATAGTTCCCCAACAACTATAGTACATATTTAAAAAGAAAATTACCATTGTGTTAATTCTATCTGAGAAATGCTGAGTTTCCATGGATTGCAGGTTGGAGAACACAGGACCCAGTCATGAAGAGCGAGACCATATCACTCCTGTCCACTTGTGCATTTAGCACAAAATTGCACATTGCAACAAATACTTGCCTCATTACCCCAATTTTATTTTTTCCAATGGCCACTTTCAGTTGTATATTTTATTTAAAAGCAAAAAGAAAGCTAGTCTTATTTAAATAACATGAGCTGCTGTCAGGCTGCCTTAAAGACACAAGTCAGAAATCACAAACCACAGCACCTGGGGAAGTGCCCTGGACAGTGCCCGGGTGGTAGTGCCCAGACTCTACCCGACAAACATGACTTACACAGTGGTTCCAGGAAGTTTCCAGAGCAGGCCATTTTCCAATAATGCATCTAGCCTGGACTCAGTTCAGGGCTCTTTTACAAATTGCTCTTACACTGAGATCATGATGAGATTTCCTAGAAGTACACGCAATGCTCTTCAGTAAAATTTCCCAATTCAAAGCTTTTTGTAAAAGCAGAGTTTCCCCTTGCATTCATAATGCCACGAAACTCTATGTCAGTATATTTCAGTGCTCCCTTAAGATATAAAGTCTCTTGGAGTCACACTTTAAATTTGTTGTTATTATTTTTGATTCATGTCATATTGTTTTAGATAATTAGGATTGTATTACATTGGATTTGTGTGTCTTCAAGATGGTTCAAGAACTCCTGAGTACTAAATTAATAATTATCTCTATTAATTCTGTCAATCATCAGCAGTCACTGAGAATTTATGGTGAGCAAATGTTGCAGTAAGTGCTCTAGACATGTGGACAGCTATCTTGGGTGATGTCAGCTGTGATTGCCCTGTCAGAGCCTAAGTAGCACCTGCCACCAGAGGAATCCAAAGCACATAATAAATTTCTTCATGATAGGTGTGATGACCAGATTATACATGGTAAACTTTTGGATTAGAAAAATAATGAATCCTCAGTACCACCTTGAACTCAAGACTGATCCAGCTATTGGCTCCTACTCCATGGTCTCTCTTCTAGGCATTTGGTGTTTACTTGACTTTGAATGTCTTTTGGAAGCTAGTGAGGAGTGTGAGAGATTATTAGGGTACTAATAGGAGTGATCCTTAGATGATAGGATTTAGGGCCTTTGAGTCAAGATCATTTGGAAGTCATTGAATCTAAGCTCTTTTTTTTTTTTTTTCTTTCCAATAAATGGTATCTCAGAGAGATCCAGTGACTTACTTGAGGTCATACAGCTTAAGAGGAAGATTCTATTCAGAAGTAACCCTTTCCATTATTTACTGTTTTTTAAAAAAATAACCTCATAGTTCCATTTAGTATCTCACCCTTTCCCTCTGGTGGTTCTTATTTGCCTTCAAGCTAGACACAAAAAGATAGGGGAACCAGTTAGCATTTCTGTAAGTTTTACTTTAGGCTTATCGGCTCTTATGTCTAGATGAAACTTAAAAGGAGAATGATTTTCTCTTTTTTTCCTCTTCTCGTAGGTTTCCATCTTTTTTCAGCAAGGCTGTTCACTAATTTGGTTAATGTATTGATAGAGCAACCTGTCCTAGAGGCAGTTGTCTTCAGTAGCTAAAGTGATTCTAGAAAAACAAGTCTGTTCACATTAACTTTCCTGCTTAAAACCATTCAGTGGCCTACTAGAGGAGCCCAGGGTTTTTCTTTAGATTCAGCTAAACATTCAAGATGACCAGAATCTACACCTGACTCCTGGCAGAGTGTCAGAGAGCATGTGCCACTACTTTCCTGCAGGACAGTGACAGACCTCCTTTTAAATACATACAACCTCCTTTTTTCTCTTAGGATAAAATGCATGTTATTTAAATGAATCACAAGGATACTTTTTAACTGGTTGCCAGTTACCTCTCTAGTTTTCTGGTATCTCCTACCCACTTTGAACTCTGCAATTCAGCCAAACCAAACACTCAAAGTTTCTGCAAAGGAGCTCTCCCTGCTTGGCTCTCAGTCTTCACACATGCTATTCTCTCACTCATGTATTTAATTAAAAAACTTTGGATGCTTTCTAGGATCCATGCTGTGAGCAAAACCCTGAGGCTATAACAATGAAAAAGACAGCCTGTGGCATCTACAGTCCCTTCCTGAAAACCTTCTCCCTCTCCCAAAATTGTCTAAAAGCTTTATATCCCAAATCTAGATACCTTCTCTGTCCCCGTGAAGTAGGTTAGGGACAGCTCTGTACTTCTGTCACAATTCTGACTACCCTGATTATCATTGCCTGGTTTCTTGTCTACTGCCCAAGAGACTGTGAACTCCATGTTGAGAAAGAAATTACCATCGGACCCCAGTCCTGAAATCAGTGGCAAGCACCCAGCAGATACTTGATAAATATTTGATAAGCAAATAGATGACAATTCTAGGAATTCTAGAATTTCAATATGTACATAAAATCAAAGATAATGTACTTCTAAAGTTAAATTTTCAGCCCCTGGATTGTAGAAGATATTTTGGGAGCACATGGCATCAATTATAAATAATAAAGCAAAAAAAATTATGCTAAATGGAATAAATACATTTTTTAAGTGGTGACTACCCAGACTTAAATAATTTGAATAAAAGCAAACTTTTATGACTGGCTTATTCTCCGTTATCTAAAGTCTAAAGCCAACATTAATTAGTGGTCAAATAATGAGGGATGGTCAATAAGAGCTTCAAAACTACACAAGCATAAGATTCTTACCCTCAATGTTGTTTTTAAAGTTTGGTCTGGAAATTTAAAGACAAGAACGAAGGTATCATGTATAGACTCACTTGTAAGAATAAACATTCTTTTGTGAAACTATTTTTCCTGGGATATGACATGAGTTCCAATATAAAGTATTTTCATACAAAATATGCCTCCAACCAGTTTTCCAAAATGTACACAAAAGATCTTAAATATGATACTCCTTTATATCAGCCATCCATAAAATCAAAGAACATGATATTGAGTCATAACTCAGAAGCCATTTCTTTGATTGACTGAGAAAATGTGGTCCAAGACATTAACTTTTGATGATCTGAGAGTGCAGGAATAGAATTTGGAATAGTGTAGGTAAATGGATAGTTAACACACCCATTTAGGCTTTTTCTCTCAAATATCAAATATCTTAAATGAGTTTCAGAGAGGTGCTGGATCACATTCAATTTGCAATCAAATTCCCTTAATAAGATTTTACAGTGCAGAAATTCTTCCTTGCTGATTAAAATGAGAGTCATAATTTTATAAGTCAGGTACTGACCAAACTTCTTACATAAAGTGAGATAGTACACTGGAATTCAGCCACGAGCAGTCTGGGTGCTTATAAGTAGCATACTCATCTTTTGGAAAGAACAGAGTCATAGCAGTAATTTCTAGAGACTGCCAAATCTGAGAGCATTATAGCAAAAGTTCAAACTAGTCCCAGGTAGGTATGTTCTGTTCAATTCACACACTGCCTCATAGAAAACAAGCAAACAGAATTCCATAAAATTGCCAACACCTAAGAATCAGGACATTTCACAGAATATTCTGAATTTCTGGTTTTGCATGGACAATAAAGAGAAAGGTCACATAGAAGTGTCTTTAGTATGACAACAGACACATATGACTGACACCTTTTTCAGAGTATGTACTCTCCACATCATGTCAGTGCACTAAACCTGCTTTATTCAATATTCACTAGGATCTTATAGGAATCTGAGTCTCTGTTTGACTTCTTCAATACCGCGAAGAGCTAACTCTAGCTTGAAAAATTCTGCAAGTATGTATTTGTAGAGTTGAGGGAAGAAGGGAATGTAAAGCAATTATTATATAATAGGCATACATTTCACCTAGTAAGTCATGGACATTGCACAAGCTATCATATGTACTAAAAGGAATAAGATAAGAAATAAGTTAAGGTTAAGGTGTGTCCTTTGCTTAGGGTTTATGGGAGTGGCTACCCTGAATCCATCTGTTACAGAGAGCTTCAGAGGAGTGGAGGGACTGTATCTTCTCTTTTCAGAACATTCTTAATTTCAAAATGTTTGTCTTACTGATATCTCAGGGAATCTGAGTAGAGCTAGTTGGGGTGGGGCCTGTTTGTAAACAGTTTGTATGCTGTTCTCTAGGTATTAAGGAGTTCTCACATGTGTAATTTAAATATTCCTCAGTATCACAGATGAGCAAAGATGAAGGGCTAAAGGAAGGAGACCAGAGGTCTCGGTGGACTCCAGAGATATTTTTTTAATTTTAATTTTTATTTAGCTGTTTGCACTGGTTGTTTTCTGATCCTGACTCTGGACTTGAACTTACGGGTATGTGACTTGTGCTTCTTCAGAGGCAATTGACCTTACTGCTGCTCCACCAGGGAGCACCTCCAGAGATGTTTTCTTCCAATCCTGAAGAAGTTGTTAGCTGTCAGTTCTACCTTCTGAGATAGCTGATTATGCTAAATAATTGTATCGGCTTAACATTAGCAATTAAATATCTCCGCGTATTGTGGACATTGACAGCAGTTTTTCTGAAATGCACAGGCTAACACAAATTGAATTATGGGCATCAATACTCAAATTCAGTTTATTTTACCATTTCCCAAGTTTAGGAGCAGATAAAACATTCTGTGTATTTTACACTCTATCTAATTTAATTTTGGTAACAAATTTGTGAGCTAGGTGCTATTATCTCCATTTTACAGATGAGAATACAGAGTTTCAGTCTCCTTCCTCAGATATATGACGTCTTGACATACAAAAAACAAAAATAAAAAAGACCCACAAGCTCAGATGGTACCTTTCAATATCAACATTTTAAGACTTTTAAACCCTAGGTTGATTTTAGCACCTGGTAATAAAGTTGTGTTAGGAGATATGCTGGTTTACTACATTTCAAAATGAGATGTTCGTGTTAATAATTAAAACTTTATTTGCAGAACAATTGGAGATTTATTTCCCTGATAGTGTGTAGCAAATAGTATTGATTATAGTCTAATACATAAAGTGTCAGTACCCAGATATAAGGCATCTCCTGAGCATATTGTAGAAACTGTCCATGAATCACTTCCCATGAACATCAAGGATTAGGTCCACATTTACACATGAAAGTCCATACTCACTTTGCAGTTTTCAAATACAATTAGCAGTGATTCTCATGTTGAGTTTGCATCATATAATGTGTTAGTGACCTGAAGAAATAATCTGATTTCCTTATATTTCTTTTTTCAATATGCGTGTATCAAAACTTTAACATATTACATATATAAATTATATACGTGCATGAGTATTTATACATTTAAATATATATGTTATATATTTTTTAATTTGGGGGAACCTGTTTAAATGCATTCTAAGACATAGTCTTTTGGAAGCTTTTCTTACTTTGAAGTGAGGACTTAATATGAGAGTTATTTTAATTCTGCCTAGGATCACCACCACTGTTAAATTCCTTATCCTCTCCCCCTATATGTTTTTTCATATCTGAATACAGAAAAACCAAGTGGAATATATCCTATGGAAAGTCTTTGATAATTTGTTTATTGAAGCAGAAAAAAAGAGGTCTGGATTATATGCCATTTGTTATAAATAATTGCAATATTTCTTTGCACTAGAAATTACATAATGAAAGAAAAAATTTTCAAGGAAAATAGATAAAAACTAAAATACTATCTATAGAAATTTTAATAAAGTGCTTCAGAAACCACTGATTTAGAGTATCTTAAAGACCCCAAAGTTACATAGATTTTTCAATATTCTGATCCATATTTTACATATTTATTCACAACATATTGTGTCTGAAATTTGAGTGCCTCTTATAATTAAAGATTATAAGCTCAAAGAGAGTGATTTTTAAAATTTATTTTACTCATCCTATTTCCTCAGTGCCTATGTCAGTGCTAGTCAGTATTAAGTTATAACAAACTTTATGGAATGAATACATTAATCTAAGTTAAAGACAGTTGCCAGTCACCCTCTTCTGGTCACTCATTTTTTGTGAGTGTCGTATATGCATGAACGTACACCTGTATAGACGGCATCACTTCAGTTTTCACTTTGGTTGAATTATTTGCATTAGTAATAGTAAGTGTGTCTAAATTTTAAATTAAATTTGGTTTTTTAATTCTCAAAGTATCTTCAGAAGAATTGCACTGTGATATGAACTGAAACAAATGCTACTTTGTATAAATAAGACTGTCACACAATCAGTAGATATGATTAAAGACAGTAGAAATGGTTGAGTCTTTCATAAGAGAGTATCAAATATTCAACCTAGGGATATCTGTATAACAGATTGATGCAATATAAAGGACTAAAAAAAAAAGCGTCCAGCCAGTTTTTAAGAGAATCTGCCTAACATGGTGGAATATGTCGAAGATATAAAAACAGAAATAAAATTATGATATTAACACATAGAAGGTATAAATAAAACTGTTGATGTTAACATTTAAAAAGGAGCTAAAATTACAAGCAAGAATCATGAAAAATAGCTCATTAAATGTGTTTGCACAGAAAGATAATGACCCAAATTAAATCAGAAAAATCCTAGCCTCTGAACATGCCAGGATTAGACTTCTACATTATTAGGATATTGGAAAATAAAGGGATATGAATACATGTGTGCCATTTTTAATGAACACAAAATGTGTATAGTTAATGTGGATTTTTTTTAGACCATGAATTGCTATAAAATCAATAAAAATATTTAGAATTGATGGTGTCTTGGAATGGTGGAAATGCATTCACATACATATATTTAGGGTGTGTCATTTAGACAAAAAGAGGTACTTAGCTTAACTCTGTTTTTGCATGAATGTCAGAAAATAAAAGTCATTTTTTTAGCACAATATTTGCTATCACAATTGGTTGGCATGAACTGGAATCCAAGATCATAGCATAGTGCCTCCTAATTCAAAATTTGCCACCTCCACCTCCTCCCAACCTTAATTAACTTAAGAATACTGGCGTTAAATATAGCAACATGGTAGTGCTTTATTTTCATTGGATTTCCAGTTATTATGAAACCCAGTCACTGTGGAAAACTCATATTTGTGGTCAAACTATTGAAAATGTGTTTCTCGAAAAGGAGAGTCCTGATTACTGCTGCATGCAAACTTCCCTTAAGGACCAGAAGCAATCCAGAAGAGCAGTACTTGGTGCACAGCTTTCTTTTGCTCCAGAATCAGTCTGCCATTGACTACAAGTCACCCCAGTAGAGTCATACAACTTTCCAGGCATCTCTAGTCAAGTCGATGACTCAGCTGAGGGGAATTACAAAGAAAAGATAGGAATTTCTTGCAGAAGTGCCTCCTCTCTCACAGAACAAAGGGTTTTTTGTTTTTTTTAATTTCAGTGGAGTTCAACGTATCAATTTTATCAGGTAGGGATTGTGCTTTTGGAGTCAGTTCTAACTAACAACTCTTTGCCTATTCATGAATCCTGAAAATATTCCCCCATTTTCTATATGAATCAGTTTGTAAAAAAATATAAGATGTCAGTGTGAGTGAAAGAGAAAGTGTATCCAACAAAAGCATATTTTTTGGTGGAAGACCAGCTAACTTCTACTCAGTTGTTGAGCGCACCTTTATGTACCTTTCACTGAACACCAGAAGATCATCTATTTTAAATGCTCACTGATTTCATAGTTCATTTTTTCATAATTTACTATTAATTCAAAGATAAATAAGCTAAAAGAAAAAAAGTTCAGACACTTTCTCCTGATTCTTTTTACATAGTTCCCTCTAGATCCACATGTGCTGTAAATGGCGAGATTTCATCTTTTAAAAATGTATAACACTTATCAAGGTAACTGATTTATATAATATAAACACCTATGTGTAGGTTCATCCTTCATCAAATATAAGGCAATACATCACACTCACCACTAAATTGCCAAAGGACGTCCACCACTGTCCTTTGGACCTCCCACCACCCCTTGTTTCCCCTTCCCTGCTGGTAACCTCAGTTCTATTGTCAATGTCCAAAGATCGGTTTTTTGTTTCCTCTGTTCGTTTGCTTTGTTTCTTTACATTCCACATATGAGATCATCCACTATTTGTCTCTCCTGATTTATTTCATTTAGTATAATCCCATCTATTCCATCGATGTTGTCACACATGACAGGATTTCATCTTTTTAGGGCTGAATCATATTCCATTATTTTATATACCACATCTTCTTTATCTACTCATCTGATTATCAGCACTCAGGTAGTTTCCAATTCTTGACTATTGTAAATAATACTGAGATAAACCCAGGATGCATGTATCTATGAATTAGTATGTTTGTATTTTTTGGATAAATACCCAGAAGATCTTGAATACAATATCATTTGAGATTTCTATTCTCAATTTTTTGAGAAATCTCCATACTGCCATACACCAATCTCCATACACCAATTTACACTCCCACCAACAGTGTGAAAAAGTGTTTCCTTTTCTCTGCATCCTCATCAACATTTGTTGTTTCCAGACTTTGTATAATAGCTATTTTGATTCGCATTTCCCTGATAACAAGTGAGGAAAAACATCTTTTCTTGTGCCTGTTGATCATTTCTATGTCTTCTTTGGAGAAATGTCTATCCAGTTCTTCTGCCCATGTTTTGATTGAGACTCTTTCTTGCTGATTTTTATGAGTTATTTATATATTTTAAATATTAAGCCCTTGTCAAATATATAGGATTTTATTTAAAGACGATAACTGTCATATGATTTGACACATGTGGTATATAGAGAAAATAAAGAAATGAACCAAATCAAAGAAAAATGGATTTTTATTCTATAAGAGTAAATTAGTGGTTACCAGAAGGGAAGGACGGGGCTGGGTAGGTAAATAGGGTAAAAGAGGTCAATTATATCATGAAAGATAGATTGAACTATTGGTGGTGAATTTATTGAATTATTTACAGATGTCAGTTTATGTGATGCACACCTAATACCTGTATATGCAATGTTATGATGCAATGTTCCATCAATATTCTTTTTAAAGTAAAGGCATGAAACAATGCAAATTATATCTACTTCCTCATATAATGACATCCTGGGGGCATGATGAATGAGATCATTAGTCTTGTGAGTGCTAACCTGAGCACTCTGAGAGGAGGGGCCTCATTAAAGGTACAGCATCTTTAACTATGTCAAGTGGCTCATATCTTCTGGTGCACTTGTTCTATGTATGATCTTGTGAATGCAAATGTTTTAAAAGCTGATGTACAGATATTACATGGAATTCCTGATATGAATTTCTCATGACTCAAAATATGATTCAGAGTGTGACTCATTTATGATGATCATTCTTGGCTCTCTAATACTGTGCTTTAGTCAATATACAATACACACACACACACACACACACACACATATACACATATATAATATACACATGCTTCAAAAGTTTGACAGTAGAAAACCCTCGAGTACCTGTGCTGCTGGTACATCCATCTCCCACAGCCTTGTCCACTACCTTCAGAGAACCTGTTACTGTGCTCTGTGCACGAGCTGCTGGACATGGAGCCTTGTGACTTAGTCATCCATAATTGGCACAATGTGGGTAATGGGTAGAGACCTGGGACTTAATGAGGTTTTCTGTCCCAGAAACTGGAAACCAGAAAGGTAGATGCCTAACATAGTTTCTATTTGGCATGACTCTAAATGGTCACCTGAAGACAGAAATGTGCTGCCTATAGTAATTCAGAGCATAGACGACTCATCTGCAGAGATAAAGTGATTACATGTGTAGAAACCAACAGAAATCTTGTAAAGAGGAAAGGAAACCTGAAATTGTATGTACGTTTCAATAAACTCACCAATATGCTTTAGTACTCTAAAATTTTCTTGTTCTCTTAATTACCCTGTGACAAATTGGCCAACTGAATATTATTTTACAATTTAAATAGAACATAATTTAAAATTTCTCCTGCCATGTGCTAAACCCCAAAAGACAGTGCAAATCTGTATGTGCCAACTGTATGTTTGAGTTATGCTTACAGTATAGATTGCATGGGCAGAAGTGAAATGCCTGACTGCTGAAAATAATACTCCAGCACATGGGGTTATATGATCTTGAGTGAGATGACCCGGAGTCCCTGTTAGAGATGATCAGCAATGCTTATAAAGGGATTTTCAATACCATGAGGCAGAAAAGTGATTAGAAGAAACAAAGTTTTGCCTCAAAAAATAAAACAGCGTTGGAGACTTGATTAGTGACCACTTTAATGAAAAGTGGGAAGACTGTTGGGATTGATTTAGACTCAAGATTGAGGACCATTGCAGTCAGGAGATATAGAGGGAGATTGTGTACAATATTTAAGGAAAAAATATTCAAACTGTTAGATCAGTTGAGTGATGGAACAGGGCCTCGTCAGGTATTGAGCTCCTTGTTATTCAAATTGTGGCAATCAAGAAGTCAGTCACTTTTTGGAGTATGTGATTGGTTAGAAAATTCCGATTTCCATTTCCTAGAAATTGATTTTACTCCTCTGAACTTAGAGATCTGTAAGAACAATAGCTTACGTGCTTAAGAGAAACTACTCCTTAAAGTTGATGCTGTTCATTGCCCCCCCAAATAATATTAAATAAAGATGCTGCTTTCACAAACACATATGCAAGATCCACACAGATGTGATTCACATGTTAAATAGTACATAATTTTTTTGCATTTGATATAAATCTATTTTTAAATCAGATATTCATTGAATAATATCTAGAAATTAATTAGAATTTCTTTAATTAATAAACAAAGCCTAAACACAAAATTTGACCATTCTAAATAATCAGACTTTTTTGTTGTTTTTTTTTGTTGCTTCTTTGTTTAGGTGACCATGTTTATTATGTTCAGAATAATGAGCATTTAAGTTGATGCAAAATTTGAGAATAGAGGAAAATAAATTTCTAATAAAGCTTTAAGATGATTATTTCTATCTATAAAATATAAAACCCAGTCTAATACTTAAAAATTTTTATTAAAATCTAGTGATTTTATTTATATTACTAGTATACGTTAGATGTTTGTTTTTTCAGAATGTTAAAATTATTACAATTTAATTTATATGATTTTCAGGCATCTTATTTCTGTTAAGATCAGTTTAAAAACAAAAAATTATTTGAATTCAATATTTTGTTCCAATCATAAATTTTCAACTTTGTTGCCTTTAGATGTAAAATGTGATTTGCTAACATAGGCATTCTTCTTTGTAATTTTTGAGACAAATTTCATAAACTGAACAAGAAAATCAGTCCAATCTCTTCAGATCATGTCACATGATAGACATCCTCCAAATTATTGGGTTACATTCAGAACATGCAGTTCCTTTGAAAAGGGAGTCTTTTTCTTTTTTCCTTAGAAGGGAGTTGGGAAGAGAGAGCAGGTTGGAACTTCCTGAGACCACATCCATCAACTGACAGGCAGCACCTACATATTCTTCCTTCCAAATATATTGTATGAACTGCATATTACACAATCTAGGCAGTCTCAGAAAATCTATACTCATTTCTCGATTCCAAATGTGAAGGTCCCCATTAAAACTGGAAGACTCCTGGAAGGATTTACAGAGAAAATATAGTAAGACTGATTTTGTAACACGTGTTGGACACAGAGCTCACATAAACCTTCAGCTAGTCCTCTGTAGATTTATATGAGGTGGTGTAGGAGCAGAAGAATTCTCCTAGCCATTGAGTGCAACGCTTCTGCTTCTGAGTTATGTCAGGTACATAGGATCACTCCCAGACACTCTCCTGGGACTATAGTCGTTGCCTTTAAATCCTCAATTTGACACTTTCTGCATGGTTATTAGAGCTTTAAAGAATGCATCAGGTCTCAGCCAGCTTAGGGAAAGCGATTTTCCCTGGACTATCACCTCCACAAGACGGGATTGGTGGGGTGTGTGACCTGTTCTTTCCTGTGTTCAGGAAGCATTTCATGAATATTATTTTCACAATATGTAAGAGTTCTTAGAAATATGTCAATGGGGGATTAATAATTTATTTATAAAGTAATTCAAAGCCTTTGTGATTTAGCTTATTTTATTGGGTTTAGGGATAACATTTTCTTCTGGTTTTCCATCTTTATCTCTTGGTTTATTCATGATCTCTTTCTTATTCACCTTAGCTTCAGCCTGTTCCTAAAATGTTGCTTCTTGGGTGGGTTCATTCATTCTGGAGAACTGGACAAGCAGAGCGACTGTGCTGAGCTGTCCCATTTGCATCTCCAGACACCCTCTACATCACTCACATTAACATCTCGCGTTAAAAATCAAATTTAACCCCACTTGCAGTCCTTGTTTTCCTGTTGTAAATCTTCTTGGCTTCCCAGTTCCTTTTCTTTTCATTAATTAACTTAGGGGCCTCTACTTTATTTATTTTTTGTCTGAAATCAAAAGTAACAATAGCAGAGTCTAACATCGAATATATTCTCACTAAAGACTATTATGCTTCCACACAGTTCATACCAAGTTATTCTTCATGACTTACTGCTGCATAGCTGTCTAACTGTCCTTGTGTTCTATGTTGCCTGCTCCAGTCCATCCATTTTTCACATTGTAAGTGGGGTATATCTTTCTAAAATAAAAGCCTCATCAGGTCAGTCCTCCTCTTGAAACCCTTGGTATACTCCCCAGTGTTCTCAAGATAAGGATCCAGCTCCTTTTTGGGTTTCTTATGCTAGGCACAAGGAGAACCATTTGGCAGAATTTACCAAAAGCTAATACCCTTTGATTCCAAATATCCATTTCTTGGAATGTACACATCTAAAATGATTTAAGTATAAATTTATTCTTTATAATATTGCTCGTAAGATGAAAAGATTGAAAGCAAGTTCATTGTCCAACAGAAGGTGAATGAGGAATGGTAAAATAAATGATCATGTATCTATATAAGTGAACACTATATGCAGTATTTACAAAAAATAGGGTGTGACTCAGTCTCAAAAATTTATTGTCAGGTGTTCCCTAGTGGAATAGCAGTTTGTTCTACCACCTTTGACTAATGCAGTTCACATCATCCCAAGGGTCCTGGTTCACATCTTGGGGCTGGGATAAACGACCAAGATGTACAACCAAATAAAATAAAGTGCTTTTTCCTCTTCTCTCTTCTCACCTGACTGCCTAATCACCTTTATTCTTGCCTATAGCTTTCCTTTAAAAACTTACATTTATGTGTACATGTATATGTATATATGTGTATATGTAGTCAAAAAAGCAACGTGCAGAACAGTGCATGATATACTTTGTTATTTTATTTATTGAGACAGTATTAAAAACATGTTGATACATTTTTAAATGCATTTAATGTTCATGGAAAGATACACAAAAAACTGTAAATGGTGTTTCCTTCCAGAAAAAGAAATGAATGGCTGGCTGGTGAGAGGATGGGAGGAAAAATTGTTTTATATCCTTTGTACATGTTTTGCTCCATGCACATTTGTTAAAAAAATTAATTATTAAAAAGAGAAACAACTATCCTTCATGACAAGATCTTTTCAACCTCAAATATATCTCCTGTCTTAGTCACTTGAACTTTCTAAGTTCCCAAGTACTTTCTTTCCATGAAATTCCCATGCTGGGAACACCTCATGATGCCTACGTGAAGTTGTAAAGTTTCTGTTTCACTACCAACTTTTCTAAAATCTTATTTGGGCTTTTAAGATTGAGTCATGTTATTCCTATACACCCCAAGGCACCTAGTATTTACTCTTTGCATTGGGGAATTATCTTGTAGGCCACTGACTTCCTGCATTAGAGTCATTTGGAGTGTGTGTTAAAAGGTATCTATCTGAGCTGAGCACTAGATCTGTTGAATCAGAACTGGAGTTTTGGAATTCCAGGATTTTCATTTTTCATAAGTGCCTGACTTTTTTCTATACACTTTTCTATACACTTACTTGCCTGTTTTCTTGTCTTCCTCTTACCACTAGCTGTCAGCAGGACTTTTGTCTTCATCATTTTATGTACTAGCAATGTGACTGGAAAAGAGGGTGTTCAGTAATGTTGAAGGAGGGCATGCCATCCTCTTCTTGGATATAACAGCAAGTATCATTCTTATGATTTCAAAATTTGGATACTGACCGGAGGAGCAGCCAAGTGGTTTATCTAAGGCCATACTACAAATTCAGACACAGAATTTGGAGTCCCAGTCAGGCTTCCTTATTTTGTTGCCAAAAATAATTATTTCTTTTGCTCTTATGAAGGGGAGCAAAGGAAATAATACATAACATGTCTACCAGGTAATTTGTATAATATTTTTAGTCATGGCTCTGAGTATGAGACCATAACACATAACTATAATTTTTAGAGAGGCATTTGGGTAGATTAAACATGTTTACATGTAAAAATTTAAATTATGAGAAACAATTGACATTTCGGGTTAATATTCCTAATAGTATATAACTACTCCTCCTATGAAGTTGACTCAAAAAAAGTTTTAATCATATTGGGCAGTTCTAGTCATGGTACGATGATAACCATTAGACACCTTGTTTATTAAATCCTGCTGCAGATAAAGGTGCCAGAAATAAATTAATGACTGTTATAGCAGCTGGGCTTTCTTGGTTACAAGAAAAAATACCTTGACATATATTCTAACTCTGTGATTGGTCTACATTTCAAGGGTATAAATTAATCTTCAGAAGACCCTAAAGAATACCTTCCCTGGACACCTCACTTATACATCAAGTTGGCCATGTTAGCAATCTAATCACAAACCTGTAATTCAGTGGACAACAATTTCTTATTGTGAACACTATAGTGGCTTTACTATCATTTAGGCCAGCTCAAGATTGCTGATGCAATGTATGTTTCAGGCCAGGGATGATGGATGGTGAGCTCTGGTGCCCATCCCTAAGTGATTGGAAAGATTGAAGACACACAGTTCACTTAAGCTTGCTTACTATTACATCAAGTAATCAGTGTGATAGGCAAGCCCATGCTCTTTATGTCATCCAGCCAACTTTCTGCAGGAACAGTATTTCACATTAAAAAAAAATCTTAAGAATTGTGTTCCAACTGACATTCCAATTATAGATCTAACAGCTTCACCTCAAACCAGTATATTTAAAAAATACCTTTGTCAGATCTTGTTTGTTTGTTTTTTAATGCTTAAATAAAATACACATGTCAGTGAAGTTAAAAGTGAAAGATGCAAATTCATTTCTTTTAAATTTTACTCAGGCCATTAAAGAAAGAGACTATTAAAAACAATTTCATATTTTCTGTCTAACTTCTAATTTAATACATTAGTCTTCCTGTTAACTTTAAATTATAAAGTTCCAAAGATTTGTCTTTGCTGAAACAGATTCATGTAAATGCCATTCTCCTCTGACCAATATCCAACACAATTAGGGGCATCTTCCTAGCTACTATTCTGTTGTGTGAGAAATATCTTTCCAAAAGTGATGAAGAAAAACCAAGTATATATCTTAAATTGTCAATTTTTCACTAAGAGCATAAATCACTGAGATAGTTTCAACAAAATCCCCTTGCTTTTATTGTTCCAGACACTGTAATTTATAACTTCAAGCCAAACATTTCATGGAAGAATTGAATATATCTTGATTTGACTTAAGTAACTTAGGCAACACAAAGCATAGAAGACCTTAAAATTATTCATAATTGCTCATTTACTTTCTAAACAATGTCATAATGTAAGTTTCTTTGACTTTTAGAATACTTGCATTACCTGCCGTCATGTACCATAACTAATTTTAGCTTTATAGAGGAAAGAACTCTGAAGTCCATTTAGCTCTTGGAAGGGTTTATAGCAAGGCCTAGGAAATCACCTCTTACTTGAAGAAGCATTATTTTATTGTAAATTCATATTATATAGTGTATTCATATTTATCATCATTCCCCCATCCCTTCCTTCCTAGTTTTATTTACACACAACTTTCCTTTTTATATAAGTAATTTGTGGAAGCTTATAATGAAGACAGGTAACATAATGAAGCTCATTTTAATCAATCTAGTCCCATGAGTTTCAAAGCAAGAACCAGCATCTGTATTATGTGGGATCTCCTTCAAATACCAGATCTGAGGCCACCTAAGACCTACTGAATCAACAACCTTTGTCAGTTGAATTTAATTCCCTTAAAATTTCAGGCCCACTCACCATTCTACTGTCTAAACCAAAGATAAGAATTAGGAAATAAGTAGGACATGGGCCGGCGCAGGGCGGTGGAAGTGGTAATGGTCATGGTGGTGTGTGTCTGTGTGTGTGGAAGAGAAGTACCTAGTAAGAAAAAATCTGTTGGAGCACACCCTTATGGCTCAGGTAGCTGAAACACTGAATTGCAGACCCTGTAAAGTTCACAGCCAAGGGCCAGGGTGAAAAAGCAAAAAAATAATTCTCCTTCCTCTTCTCCCCTCCTTCCTCACTAAGAAAGGAAGGAAGGAAAGAAGGAAGGGGGAGGGATGGACGGAGGAAGGAAAAAAAAAAACTTTAGTAAGTTGAGAAACCTGCCAGAATTGAATACAAAGAGAAACTTGACAGTATAACTCTATAATCAGACACAGATGGTTTTGATTTCTGGATATTCCACCACTAATGAGCTATCTGACATGATCATTTTTTTCAACTTCTAGTTTTGGTTTGCTTATATTTAAAGTGGAAGAAATAACATTGCTTTAAGTGTTAAATGAAATATATACATATATATTTGAAAAAAAACTAGCCAGATGTATTTGTATATTTTAACTTATTTTGTGACTATTAATCTAATATGATAATTGATATTATAATTTACCCCATTTGCAATAACATGGATAGACCATGAGGGCATTATACTAAGTGAAGTAAACAGGACAGAAAAAGACAAATCGTGTAAAAGGAATCAGTTATAAAGTGAACGAAGAACAGAACTGTTGGTGGTAAACATAACCATATTTTGCCATGTATAATACATCCCGTGTATAATGTTATTCCATGTTTTTGATCCAAACTTTCAGGGAAAAAAATCTTTCATTTAAACTTTTAATTCAAATTTTTATTTGCTTACATTTAGGTACATGTTTTTGTATTATAAAGGAATTTTTTAGCATATTACAGTACAAGAATTATGGTAAAAGAATTAAAAACATTTATATAGATACAGAATTAATACTACCCATATATAATGGACATCCTTAGATTTCTGTCATAAATCTGGGTAAAAGTGTGTTCATCATACATGGCAAAATATGCCATATACTGATGTTGATTTACAATGATGCTTTCCTTAAACCTATATAATGTTATGATACAGTGTCCCTTCAATAAAATAAAATATACTACATGGTAACACTTTTATGTTGAAAAAAAATTTTTAAGTCAAACTGAAAACAGAATATGAAAGTGGTTTCAGAGCTTGGGGGAAGAGAAAATAGGGAGAAGTTGGTTTAAAAAAAAAAAAAAGTACAAATTTTCAGCTACAATATGAATAAACTCTGACGATCTACTTTATAACATGGTGACTCTAGTTGATAACACCGTTTGATAAGGGAGTAGAACTTATTACATGTTCTCGCATAGTCAAAAAAAGATATGTGATGTCATGGAAGTGTTAATTCACTTGATGAGAATAATCCTTTCACTATGTATAGGCGGATCACTGCTAGGCACACTTTAATTATATTTCAATTTTACTTGTTAATTATACATCAGTAAAGCTGAAATGATAGATCATAGATCGATAGACAATTTACGTAAAATTTTGATTCCTTGAGCTTCCTAGCAACTGCTGTAAAAAGACCAACACAAGTCACCTGCTTTGATGGGAACAGTGGTCCCTCTCTCTCTGGAAACACATTTGAATCACCTGGGGGAGGGATGGAGCGCTTTTAAAAAAAATCAATGCTTGGGGCCATACTATAAGAAATTCTGATTTAATCGATTGATAGTGGTGCACTGGCATCTCTGTTTTTAAGAGGTCCTCAGGTGAACCTGCAGTGCAGACAGGATTGAGAGCTGCTGTGTTAAAAGAAGGGCTTTTTAAAGCTGACAAGCATGTGTCACCCAGGGAACATGGTAAAATGCAGAGTTTTTGCTTCTGTGAGATGAGGTCTTAGTCTTAGAATTCCACAGGTGACAGGTTTTTTGATTAATAAGGAAGTCAGGCAATGGAAAATATGTGAGTTCCTAGGGAGAAACAAACCCTTTTTTTTTTTTTTTTTTAATTTTATTTGTGAGAGGAAATCAAGGTAGAGTGCAGCAAGCATGTACTTATTTTCCTGTAGAGAAAATGCCATCTCTGCTGATAGCTTTAAACAAGGTAAAAATGTTACTGTATCTACAGCTACCTATATTATAATTACAGTACATTTTTGGATTTGGGATCTAAATTTGGGTTCTGAACGAATTAATAGCTGTCAGAAGCTTGGTTTCCTCAGAAAATTAAAAACTAAAGTATAATGCCTAATTTTTGGAGGGGAGGAGGTCTAATATTAGGTCCCGGTTGCACATTTAAGATTTAGAAATATATAAAGCCTTATCAGAATTAATTGCTCATAAAGTCCTTTTTGTTGAGTGTGTTTTATCAGCTTATTTATAAATGATAGAGTTCCAAGCATTCTATGTGTTTAATGATACTCAAAATCAAACAAATGCAGCTCAAAAATGCCAATGAAAGAATGGAACTTGAAGATTTATGATTTTCTAATTTCAAATTAGAGACAATGAAAATATTGCTAGAATGAATTTGGGGAATGTTGTATAAAGAGATAGTGTGTCTTGGTATTTGGTGGAGGCGATGGTGTGTTGAAACATAACTAAGAAATGGGGAATCTATACATAGAAAATTATTTTAATGTGTTTAATAATTGCTACAATAAAAATAAATTTAAAAAGAGATAGTGTGGGGAAATACAGCCTTTTTAAATTAATTCTAGTGTAAGTCCCTTTCTCCTTATTAATTTTCTCTCCCCACCCCTCTTTTTGAGGAGAGGACACATAAAAAGAATCACTGTAGAAGAACCCACAGTGGTTATTTTGAGATTAATAAATTTAATCAACAAGAAGCAAAGCATTTTATAATTTCCTATTAAATGGCTTACCAAAACAAATGTCAATCACTGAGACCTACTAAAAGCAACTGAAAAGTTGATGATCTTTCCTTAAGATTCCCAAGGGTTTCCTTTCTCTACTTACAGCTATCTCCCTATTTTAAAGCACAAGCTGAAAATAATAAATATAGCATCTTGATTTTTATGGGGGATCACCTTGCATATTGGGGTCATGACACTGAAGATGCATGCTTGCTAGCCTCTTTTGGAGTTATAATATGTACATCAAGAAAGAAGTGAATCACATGGGAAGCCTTCCATAGCACTCTTCCTTTATATCACTGTGAGCATTGTTGCTGGTAAGGATAAGTAAAGGATTGGAATTTTTAACCAGTGTAATCTTCTGTCTGTTATAATAAAACTTTATTTTAGAATGGGTAAATTTTTTAAATAGTTTTAATATAACTAATATTGAATTATTCACAATAATGTATAGATTTCAGTTGTAGATCATTATAAGTCACCATCTCTATTAAGTTGGTCACTAAAAATCCAGTTGTATCCTTGAACATATAATTGACTGTGACCCAGTTTACCCATCTACCTTCCCCTCCCTCCATCTGGTAACCACTGATTTAGTTTTATAGTCTAAATGTTTATTTTGCTTTATTTAGTTCATTTGTTTGTTTTTCTATATACCACATATGGGTATAAACCTTCGTAAACCTCAAAAAAAAAAAAGTGAAGATGGCAGACCCTTATGTTCAACACAATGGCTGGTTGGTCAAGTCAACACCAGAAGGTATCAGAATATGAAGTCAGGTGCAACCTCAATCTGAGCCATAATAAAGTAGCTCTTCATCTGTGGTCAGAGAGCATCATGAAAGACCTTGAGTTCCTTTACTTTATTTTTCAGAAAGCCATTGGACAGTTTTGCATCATCTAACTCTATCAATCAAGGGCCTCAACTGCTGCTGCTGCTGCTGAAAGCTTTCCTGTTTGGCTCTGTTTTTTCACAGACAGCTCAATAACTTGTCTGTGGAGCTGTGATAAATGTGCCATGCACTTCTAAACTGTCTGTTTAACACTGGACTGCATTTCCACTTGTAATTCTTGTGACTAATTGCTGTATCAAAGGCTTTTTATTTATTTGTAATGATTATTCAATAGTCTTATCATTTATGTTTCTCACTTTTCTTCATGAAGTGGTTTTATTTTAAAGTTGCACACAGCAAACTGTCAGCTAACTTCTAAAGTAGCAGCTCTTGCTCAATGAATAAGCTGTCAAGTTAAGAGAACATAATTGACAAGCCCAAGTATATATCCAGAGCAAGCGCAAACTCCTAATGATTTTTCTTTCTCTTTTTGTGATCTCTGCACATCAGCCATAGTTTTAAACGCCAACTTTATGGCCGCCTACTGTGTCTGTCGGGACGGAAATTTCCTAGTGGTTTTGTCCTCGTGTAAGAACAGTAGTCAGGATCACAAAACCTTCTTATTTGGGCACAATTGCCAGTTTCTGCTAAGGAGGCCCAGAATAGAGCTATTATGGTAAATGAATAACTTCTCACTTTGAAAGAAGGTTTCTTTCAGATCAGGTTGGAGGTCAATGACAGGGCAAGGAAAGGAAGCTCATATTGCAGCTGTCTGCAAATGAGCTTTCCTACAGATACTGTAAGGGAAAATACCAGTCTATTTGGGAGGCTGATCTTTACCTAGTCTTTAAAAACATTTTAAAAAGAAAGGAAAACCTATAGTCTTAAAAAAAATTCATTGTACTTTTGAAAAAATTGTAACATTTATCATCATCAAAGGTTGTTCATAATGAGAATGCTATGAGTGTTTCTTCCATCTAGCTTATGACTAAAAGAAAAAGGAAATACTATGGCAGTAGCAGAATCCCTATCTTTCAATCCTTAAAAACAACACAACAGTGTAAGTGCTAACACTCAAGGAGAAAACGATAGTAGCAAGTTATAATTAAATACCCCTTTGTGTTATATTTTTGTTGATTAAATACTTGGTTTGATTCATACCTTGACAAACTGAAGAGATAACTGCTTTTCTATATGCCTGAGATTCTCTCTTAGAAAGTGGATTTAATAAAAAACATACACATTTTAAAAAGAAGCAGAGTAGGTTAAGAAATAGAGAAGATTGCCCCATTCTGAGGCAAAAAAAAATTAAGTTGCATTAAAAGGCTTTTATTCTGAAGTCATTTGCTTGCCTTATTCTAAAAAATCCTATCACACCAATGAAGTGAAAAGGCAGCTATCATTTACTACTGTGACTCAGAATAAGTGAGCCCCACTCACTGGCTCAGTTGAAAGGAAAAACTTACACATAAAATCAAGAACTCATAAGGTTTTGGTATGCATTACAGTGTCCTCTCTTATAAAGCAACTTAGTGGGTGGACTTTAACTTTTTTTGAATACATAAATTAGGAAATCTATTTGATATTGCATTAAACATACTTTAATGGAATGTTGAATTGCTAAATCATCATTTTGAGAGGTAATAATATAATTCTTATTCCTCTTTCACTCAACCCCAAGCCATTTTCCTAAAGATCAAAGATAGAGTGTGGAATAATATTTAATGAGGTTTCGGTCATCTAGAATTTACAGTTAATTTTTTTTTTCAGAATTTGGTTTTTGTTATGTTTTTTAAATAGCAGGATACCTCATACTATATTTCTAATTTGGTTTGGGTTGAGTAGGTGTCTGCCAGAGCAATTTCCCAAAAGTGCTAGGTGATAGAAGGAGGTAAACTGGAATTAAATGTGCCATGGATAATGTACAAAATGAGGGCAATTAAGGATATGCTATAATAAGACAATCATTTGCTATAAAATTGAATAAAACTTTATAATTAATAATGGGGTCTGCAAATTCCTATTATAAAATCAGCAACAGATTCCAGGACATATTTATGTTAGGATGGAACTGTGTCCATCTTTGCCCAAGGAAAGACAGTGAATTTGGCTCTTACCCAGCAATCTACCCCTACTTTTCTATGGTTTTACCTTTACTGTGTTTCATTGTTAACAAGAGAAAGGGAAGAAGTCATTTCTACTCAATAGTCCATGTAATTCAGACATAGCAGTGAGGATTCTGGAAATATTTTCTTTCTTCAGGTTAATTTACCAGGGTTGCCGTTTTTATTCAAGCTAGTCTCTGCAAGGCTTTTAAACTGCTTCCTCTAATGCTTTCTACTGACAACATGATGTCTCCACTCAACTGTTTTCATGATCTGAAAGCAAACAGGATCTGGAGGAGGAAAACATGTGATACTTTCCCCTATTCGGGGCTTCAAGATTTGGCTCTGGCTGGAGACTTTCTTTGTTGTAGAGGAAGTCCAGGGGACCCATCTCTTCTGAGTGGGACCATCAACAGGCAAGTGGCTCTAGTAGTGATGTGTTGAGGAGTTCACACTATGTCTGGGCTCAGCAAGAAAGGCTTCCGTGATTTATCAATGATCTTTACCATGAGTAATGAACAGTCACCTCAAGGGATTGGCACATGGCAATTTGGTAGGTGCTAAAGTAGCAAATATGACAGGTCTGTAGAAATGTGCATTTGTGTATGTATGAGGCAGTTAGTTGGATGGAAATGAATATTTGAATCCTAGCTCCTCTGTCTGTGTCACCTTGGTTAGTTTTCTTATCTCTAAATTAATAATAATTATATCAGAAATGTATATATGCAAAACTATTTTACAGTGATATTTCTGTACAAATATCTGGTGCTAGCAAAAATTATGCCTTGGCTAGTGTGAATCTTGGAAATTATTTAATAGCACATTCTTAAAGGGAAAGAAACTAAGCCCTTGAATGGTGATGATCACTTTTCTAAGTTCACTTTACAGGGTATCTCTTCAATCCATATCTCATTACAGAAGATCACAAAGGAAGGTGCCATGTGAACTTCCTCTTCTCCATTCCTTGCTTTCAGCAGGCATTGCTCATGGTTCAAGGTACTGTTTCTTGTTGCGTCCTTGATTCAGCATTAGAAATCTTTTGGGCATATCCTTTCAAGCAGTCACTGTAATCGTTTTGGATATGTCATGTGAGATGAAATGCTTAGTCGTTCTTTTTTTTTTTTTAAGGAATGAAGGTGAGTAGGCAGACAGGCAGGAAGAGAGAGAAGGAAGTACTTTATTTATTTATTTTTTTATTTAGTCTTTCACACTGGTTGTTACCACCCAGACTTGGGACTTGAAACGGAGAGTATGTGGCTTGCTCCTTTGGAGGTGATTGACCTAACTGCCACCCATCAGGGCATGCCATGCTAGTCATCTTAATGTCTAAGTTACCCTGAAGTTCATGTTAACTAAGTTTAGACATTGTATTCCCTATTTTAGGTGCTCTTATTATCCCACTAAAGTCATCCGTCAACTGGTTTCTCCAAACATTATCTGACAGTTTAGGATTGTTGAATGAAGACTGAACACAACATGGCTACCTCCACCTAGAAAACAGGAAAGGACATCGTGACCCTAGCAAAGGAAGTGTAATGACAGTATAATTGTCCATTTCACTCTCTTGCTATGTGTTGTATCTTGGCATCTAATCTATCTGGATAGCTTGATGTACTAATAAAGAACTAATAAAGTAAGTTACCGTTAAAAGTAGTTTCTTATTCTGGCTGAGGCTACCTTGACCATATCCATCATTTAATTGTGGAAGTCAGATTCCTGCTGTCAATGAACCTTTATTCTTCTTTTATTTATTTTTTTCTTTCAGGCTGAAGTGTCTTTTCATTATTTCTCTATTAACCTAAAATTTTCTACCAGTTATTGTATGTGTAGTATATGTAATATATGAGTATGTATATATTGTGTCATATGTGTAACATGTACTGTATAACACTAGTGAGTAACATTTCTATATATATATTCAAGTAGTATGATTTATATCTATTATTTACATTTTTGTAACAGTCTGATACATGCTGTTTGAATCAGGTTTAAAATACCTGTAACAGCACTCTATATTGTTTTCTTCTTTTAGATGGTCTGATTGACCTGCTATTGTGAATTGAATCTAGTCAAGATAGTACATTTTGAATCATCAGAAAGGACAATTCACTACTTCTCAATCTAATTATATTTATTCTTTGAACTTTTATCAGTCTAGGCAGTTTACTGGACTGGGTTCACCAGATAATTGCTAGCTCCATGCCAAGTCAACCTTCTTCACATGGATGATTTGGGTGATATAGGTGACAGTTGATAAGTCAGTTCCATCCATCCATGTACAGGAACACTACTGAATGTCACCCTGCTGTTTTCCAGACCCTAAGAGACATGTATTTCTAGAAATACTGATGTGAATTCTGTTAAGTAATAGATTCGAAAAAGAAGTGACTTCTTTTAGTTCTAAAAACAGTTCTCTACTTTGATTTCTTTTTATACTAAAAAATTTCAGTGGTTTTCATCAAAACCCGTATCTTCATACTAAAGTTAACTTACTCAACCTCATTATTTAACGGCTGGTAAAATATTTTTTCCAAGGGACAAATATTGTCCGAGTCCCTTTTACACATTTGCCTCTTCATTAAGCCTCTGTTAAATATTTACATGGTGATGTAAAAGAGAACACTTCTTTGTTTTCTCCATATAGAAATGATGGAACATACTCTCACCCAAACATTTATCAATGATGAAAAGGGGTTTAAAATGGTAATGTGTATTTTGATTTTGAAAGAGTATAGTATAATGGGAAATATCTTAGAACAACAATGTAGAAACACAGATTCAAGTCTCAGTTCATATTTGTTAGGGAAAATTGTCTCAATTTGTCCTCTCTTATTTTGTAAAATGAAATTAATAGCTACCTCTTTCTAAAGGTGTACTATAAGACTTTTTAGGAGACAAATACTGTTTGGAATGCTCTTTAAGTGTCACCTAACATTTTTAGACTATCACCAAATGAATTGTTCACATCTATCTCTGTGTTAGATGTATATTTTTTATTCGTGTATTTGTGCATATATAGATACACATATATACACTATTCTGTATAAATATAGAAAGGTAGAGTCCGTTTTTTTTTTCTTTTGTATGACAGTTCAGCTGGTGGTATCTATATATTGTTAATTAGAATGTGACTTCACTAACTAGGTCAAATGTTTTGACTTTGGAAAATCTGAGACTTTGAGAAAAGTTCTGAATGCACAGGACAAAAAATATTCACATAACACCATGATGCTTATCAAGATCCTGCTCACTAACAGTGTTCAATACATATTTATTCAGCTGAATCAAACTGAGTATACTTGAAACCAATTCAGCAACAATCTTTGACTATTATTTTGCTTTTCTGTTTTTGACAGATAAAGGGTATTGTAAGGGACATGGATTGGTTTTATTTCTTTCTCAATTTATAGTAAGCCAAAAATATAATAATTCAAAGCACTCCCATCTCACCTGTGCTATATTGCAAGAGGAGACAATGTTGTTTTACTAAGTGATTTTTCCATAACTTGTAAATTGACAAGAGTTTAATATGAAGAGTATAGAAGAACATCACTCTGAGTTGAAAACTGAAAGAGGCCCTAGCAATCTGCATTTAATTGACAAGTTTGGAATTTGACCAGACCCCTGACATTTTTATTTAAAAGAACACAAAGATGTCAAAATTATACATACTAAAAGATATTTATTAAAATAATGTGTTTGCCAAGTTGACTTTGTAGCAGCTGATAATTCCCAAAAGCAATAATGAAAATTTTAAAGTTTGCGTTTATAAGGATGCATAGTTTAAAGCCATGTTTTTATTTTTATTTTTGTTAAAGTGTTCAAATTTTAAGATTAGGTCACTGTGTCATTCAAAATAATTTTAAACATTGAAAATAATTACTACATCAGGAGTATCTCTATAGCTTAATAGTGTATGTTATGTATCTAAATTCCATCTCTGAATAAAAAGACTATTTGGTGTAAGATGAAGATCAAAAGTCAGATCTTTAGGGATATGTAGGCTAATTCCTATATTCAGAAAAGTCTCATGATCACCTTGCTGATAATATAAATGAAGTAATTATAGCAAAAGGAACTCATATTTTTCCAGAGCAAAAATAATTTTAAAAGAATTAGAAAAAACTTACAGCCAACACTTAGATTTCTACTAAATTTAAAAACTAAATAGAAGCTTAAAGAACCTGGAAAGCATCTCCTTAAAAGCAACAATAGCCATGTGTCTATAAATATCTCTTTCCATGGCACAATTACTTTAAAAAAATATTCTCCTTTCTACCACATAACACGAAAGTACTATAGCACCTACAACCTGGTTTGAGGCAGCTCATTAGCTGAGCTTTCTGTGTGTGTGTGTGTGTGTGTGTCTGCCATCAGCATCTGGTGAAAGGAGAAACACTGACCCTGCCAGATTTGGGTCATGAGGTCAACAGGTCTCATTTATTATTCAAAATTGCTTTCTGACCTTTTATCTGCTAGGTCAAAGGATGTTGTATTCTAGTTAGTTGAATTTTTTAATGATCTCACCAAATAATAAGATTACTTCTTCTTCCTACCAGGCATTATGATTTTCTTCTCCCCTATCTAAAAATGTAATATTCTGATTTACGGGCTGTGAAAAAGCCCTATACACAGTCATTATTTTTTCTACTTTTTTTGTAAGATGTTAGAGATTTAAATTATGGTAACTTGACAGTGGTTAAGTCATTTCTTGGCTGTGATTTGAAACTTTCAGCCCATATTTGAGATTCCTCTGAGAACTTCCATATTGCTCAGAAATTAGTCCTCTCTGTGCTAACCTTCCCTGAGTTTGGGTAGTTCTGGATTTGCAGAGTAAAAGAGGATGAAATTAAATGACATTAGATATTTACCTGTTATTATCTGCTTCTAGAAGAGAAATAAGTGATAAATAGTAACATGTCTCAATTCAGAGGATGTTTAGGGGGCATTCTTCTATCACATACAGGTTTTTCATAATCCAAGAGAAAGAGTTTTCTAAACCACTTTATTTTCTAAGTCTCATCTCATAGAACATAAGGAAAGAGGCAATTTAAAACTCACTCCGGTAGAGAATAGATTTGAAAATATTCAGACATCTAACCCTGTAATATAATATTAGCCATAAACATTTAACAAGCAATATTGTAGAAGATTGAGCCACCTGCAATAGCAGATTGGGTAGCTGTGCAAATAGAATGTTCCTAAGGAATGATTTTATCTTTTGTAGAACAAAAAGTCAAAGGTCACATTGGTCTTGCCCTTGACACAGACATATGAGATGTGATCATGCGCTTTGTGGCTCTGTGTATGATGAATAACTCTGACCAGCTAATAAGCAAATAGTGGAAGATATCTGGCATTCATGAGCTTGGAGGAGCATTAATATATTCTACAGCTTAAGTTATAACTATAATCTTGGCTATATCAACCCTGTGTGTATTTATACATAATAGTGCACACACATGCACACAAATACAGAGATGTGAAAAATTCATTTAGAGATAGTCTAAAAATGTCAAGTGCATTCCAAATAACCATACTCTGTCCACTCTCTGGATGTGCTGAGCAGCAGATGGCCAAGTGGTCATCTTCCTTCCACATCCTGTTCTCACTGGACCATAATACTAAAAGATGCCACACTGCCAGAGGGGTCAGAAACTCCCTGCCCTGCAGATAGGGTATACATGTCTGTATCTGCATAACTATTTATGCGTATATGTGTGTGTGTTCTAAATCTTCCTCCATTTCTAACTTATCCCACTACATCTATTTTTACCACTCCCTTCATATCTTTAATTAGAAGAATCCTCTTTAAGAAAATTTTCACTCCATATCCCCTGCTTTATTTTCTAGACAATCTAATGTTTGAATGTTAAAATAATTGTTTCATGTGGTGACTACGTAAGTGGGATTTTAATTTGATTTGTTATAGCATTATAATTATGTGTTTGCACAAGGAAGCCAATTTATGATAATAAATACATTTGGTTATACCTTGGTGACAGGAGACATGACTCTCCTTTGACCCATCTTCTTACTTTGTACAAAGTTGCTTAAAGGGACTTTCCCAGAGAAGTTGGAAGGAAAAAGGCAGAGAGTGGGTTTGATCAAACTTATATTCCAAGCCACTTTTCACACAGCAATTATAATGATTTTTTAAAACTGTAAATCTAAACAGGCCACTCCGTGTATAAATTAATTAAATACCTTCTCATTACACTTAGAATATAAAAATATAACATTTTTAATGAATTTTTATAGTGAGATGCTTCTACTTTATTAGCTTCCATTCTTCTATCTTGCTGATTTTCTAGTGCCCAGACCAAGCTATACTTCTTGCCTCAGGAGTTTCACAAACTTTTGCCAATGTGTGACCTTTCCCATTATCTATGCTTCACCCATTTCTATCTTTCTTAAGACTTCCTGACAGGTTGTTTCTTTAGAGAGGCCTTCTCTGACCGCCAGGCTTCATTATGTTCAGTTCACTATTCATTCTTATTGCATCCTGTGATTTAATTTTGAAATATTAACTTTCATGTGTAAATAGTTTATTTATGCTGTCTTACATTTATATATTTAATGGGTGTCTCCTAGCAAGATTCTGTCTTAGAATTGATAGAGACCATGTGTGTTATATTTGTTATATTGTTATATTTGTCACTTCACCTCCAGACCCGTATTCTAGGACCTAATAGCTGCTCAATAAATGTCCGTCCCTTGAATTAATGTTGCTTTCATTCCCTCTTCTCTTTGATTTACAACATTTATAGAATGGACTCTTATTTATCTGACAGACAATATGTGCACAGAAGATCTCTATTTCCCTAACTATTCTCTCTGGAAGAAAACAAAACACCTTTTTTTAGATGGAACTTTGAAGGGGAATTTATGTCACAGTCCAAAATACAGATATCTGATGAGCTTGCAATGAATATTTCCACCATCACTGTGCTGTGGAAATGCAGGTTTGGCTAGTGGCTTGCTGAGCCAACCAGAAATGGCCAAGACCAAGGAATCTATATCCTGTATGCCATCTCTAGCCTTTTGTCTGTTCCTCTCTGTGGTTGCTTCTATACTACAATTGCAGAGTTCATTAACTGCCATAGGGACTGAATGGCCCATATGTCTAAAATATTTGTTCTCTGGACCTTAAGAAAAAGTTTGCCGATCCCTAATTAAGATCCCTGAGTGGTGGGGAAGCAACTATAGGACTTACTGTCTCATCATGTCTTTTTCTTCAACACTTTTTACCAAACTTGCCACCAAACAGTGTTCAATAAATAATGATTACACTTAATTAAGCTTAGATTTTTCTGATATGAGATTCTGATTTGTGGAGTTTGATAAGGAGGACACCAGCAGATCACCCAGGAAGATGACTATATATTTTTGTGATTGAAAAGCATCTACACAAATGCAGTGGAAAGCAATAGCAAATTGTCTGGCTAACTCTGGGGAATCCTAGGACTTAAATCAGGAGTTTAGGGTTTAAGTACTTGAATTTTGGAATATATCATTGAGGTTGAGTAAAAGAATAAGGAAAAAAACTACAGGTTATGGTTCAAGTCTAGAATAGGCTGAGTAGGAACAAATTAGGTCCTGGATCAGAAGCTCTGTTGCAGGCACTGGAAAGCTGGAGAAAGAATCGAAAGATCATGAACATCAGGTGCTAAAGGCTTAGATTTTGAACTTTATAACAATAGATTCCTTTCCTTCAAGGGGTTGACATCTGGGCTTAGAGAAGAAATAAAAAGACATGTAAGGAGGAAACAACCAGACAATAAAATATGAAATATAATGAGTTACAGAAACTTTGGGTGAGGCTTTATGGGAGGTCGGGAAATGAATAGAAGTACATAGACTCTAAACTGCTTTAGTAAAAATGTGTTAATTAGTACCTTTCCTTTCCAAAACCTTTTTGTGGAGAATGGGAAAGATAAATAGAAAGGAGAAAGTTGATTGAACACCTGCTGCTTATGCCCAGCGCAGCAGCAGATGCTTCAAAAACATTTTCTAATTCAGTCACCATGGAACTGTAAGGTCATTAGTTCCTGGAACTGGCTGCTAATTGAAATTACCTGAATTTCACCATGCCCCCACCCTAAGATTCTGATTTAATTACTGTAAGTTGAGCCAGGTATAGGGGTAGTCTTAAAATGTTTCATGTGAGTCTATTGTACAACGGGCTTGCAAACTCTAGTGTATATGATAATTTCCTCACCATTGCTTCCGTGGGAACCCCAACATTTGCTGCTAAAAAAAGGGAAAAATTATGGATATTAAGAGTAATTCTAGATCTCCAATCAAAATGTAATTCATCTTGATGCAGTTATTAGAGTCTTACCATTCAGTATTAAATTGTAAAAAAAAAAAAAAAATAAAAATTATCTTCCCAGGGATCTTTCGTAAACCCCTTCTCTTGGATTCAAATCATTAACTCTTCCTGACTCAGTGTCACTGAGGATAAAAGAGAAATAGGATAACTTAGTCATTTAGATGTTTCATGTGGCAATAAAACACAACCAACCCTTTCAGTGATCTCTGTCTTCATATATCTTCACACTGATAGGTACAAAACTTAGATGAGCACTTAAAAATGGCTCAAGTCAAGAATAGAGTGACTCAGATCCATCAAAATCACCTTCTAGCTTGTTAAAAAAGATTTCCAGCTCGGCACTCAAAGTTCTGATTCAGTAGGTTTGGTGTCAAGTGTGAGAGTTGCATGTCCAAGAAGTTTCCAGGTGATGCTGATGCTGCTCATCCAGCTACCACACTTCAAGGACCAGTTTCATGTTGGGTACAGAAGTCTGTGGAAGCAGTGATGGCTTGGATGACCTTTTCTATCTTATCTTTCCCCACTAACCACCTGAAATACATGCTTGCTCTGAGGTCTGCTAATCTCCAGTGAGGGCATAGAATAGGAGCACAAGCTTCCCATCCCACAAGAGAAGTAGGCTGCCCAAGAGCACCCTTCCCCATGCGGTATGCATCAATAAGAACATAGGCTAATATGAATACTGATACGTTCCTTCAGTGGGAACAGCATCATAGTTAACTGTGGATATAACTAGGTTATAAAACCACAGGCTGGTGACTTTAGGAGTAAAACTTCACCTTTATATTCGTGTAATTAGTCATTAAAATGCTCTTATGAAAAATGAACTTTCCTTCCTTTGCCAGTCTATGTCCTTCATATATTTAAAAAAAATTAAACTAAAAACAGAAGTACTTTAGATAAGCTGATTTTTAGATACCCTACACGTAGAATCATTTCCATTACACAGATTTCATTAATTTATATATTGCTATTGCCTGAATAAGAACTCACTGACTCCCTCTGAGCATGTATTAAAAATATGTATTATTTAAAGATAAGAGGCATTATCTAAGGGCAATCATTCTGTATGTTTATACAGTAAATAGCATAATAATTGCTCATTGGTCTACATACTTGATAATAATGATTAGATGCAAAAATTCTCTCTTGGTGCTGGTGGCCTAGTAGTTCAGTCCACTGTAGCATAAACCACATACATCCCCCGAGGTCCCCAGTTCAAGACCTGGGGCCAGGGAAGCAACCAAGACAAACAATTAAATAAAATGAATAAAGTGCTGCTTCCTCCTCTCTCTTTCTGACTGACTGCTTACTCGCCTTCATTCCTGCCTGCACCTTACCTTTAAAACAAAGAACCAAGATTCTCTCTTACCATGCCAGAAAAGGTAACCAGGGCTCTCACTGTCATCTGTAAAACATGCTGTTTTATGTTTATGGAATGCCAAATTCTCACATAGCTAGTAGACCACTCATCCATGTTCCCATACAATTCTGCCCAAACCTGAGTTGGATATTTAGTAAGCAACAGAGATTCTTGTTCCTAAATCTAGTAATGCTACTTGTACTTTTTATCGTAATTGTTATTTAATTATTGTTAAAAGATATTAATGAGTACAGAGAGCAAAATACATGTTTTCTTAGCATGTGTGATAAGTAATAATTTATTCATGTGAATATTTAACAGGCACACACAATATGCACAATGCTGTACTATTAGTGAAAAATGCAATGATGAGTGGAAGGTTCCCTGCCCTTTTGAGATAAGCTCATTTTTTAAATGAACCCCCTTTTTAACAGTTCTGGCATTGATTATGTGTGTGAGTAGGGACTGTTGCTTGAAGTACCTTGAATTTAAATTTCCTTCTTGACACATGAGGGCAACATGGCTACCTGGCAAGTTTATTTCAAGATTAAAGTACATGATGCATATGAGGAATATATATATATATATATATATGTTAACAAACCTTCTGAAATTGTCGTAGCTTTTAAACAGAGTCTATCTACTACTTTCTAGTTCTCAAGAAATAAAATGCTCCAGTGTCCCCTTGCTACATGACCTAAGAGCACTCTGGAGTCACCTTGCATGACATTCATCATGTGTGGTTGTAGTTCTTTGTTCAATGTCTCTTCCCTATTCAACTGTAAGATATCTGAGGGCATTAACCGTTTCTGACTTTTAGAGTTGTTTCCTCCTCCCAGCACCTTGCATAATATGCTGAATAAATTGTCATTAATTGAATAAAAATACCTAAAAATAAATAATGTCCATACATCACAGCCACATCCTGGAAGCTTGTGTTCTTTATTCTCCGACCACAACTGTTAGTTCTTCTCTAAGTTTGTCCAAATTTGTTCTAGAGCTTCTTGCCTGTCATTCCCAGCCTTCCCTTTGTTTATCACATAATGAACACAAAACTGTAAGCAGGACTTGTGGCTTCTGCTAATCTCTCTCTGTTGACTTTGAATTCTAAAAATGTCTCTGTAACCACCTAACTTTACAAGCCTCTTCTAGCAAAAGACTCTTCCATTTTTAAGTAGGCAGACCTACTCTTTTTTTTAAGATCTTATCACATACAAGCTCCCAAACAGTATGTAATGTTTTACAATTAATCTATATACTTTCTCCCAAAATAGTACAGTTCTTGACATGGTCAGAAAATCATTAGCATTCACTAAAGATACTCTTTCCTCTGTACTTACTTTTAAACTTCACCCAAAACCCCATTGCCTTTATAAATTAGTAAATGGAACTTATCAAAGATTAATGCCTTGCTTTCTCCTTTTGGTGACTAACTCTCTCCTCAGAATCACGTTTTTGAAGCCAAAATTCTGCTCTTGGTACAGAGGCACAGTAGGAATTGGAAATCCAGTGTGTGATGGCAGCTACCTGGTTGTGTCTTAAAACTTGGGCTTTGAATCAGGTGGCTCTGTTTACTCTATGGGAGGAAGGTGGCCCTAGTATCCCTCTTATCTATGAATGGTAACTTACCACAAGTACATTCAGAAGGAGGGTGTGTATGTGCTAGCATATACTCTTTGTTTAAAGAAAGGAAGATTTAAGTAGGAGATGGTCAGCACATACATCTAAACTACTGTAGGGAGTGAGCAAAGTTGATGAATGTACTCTGATCGATTTTATACTTTTTATATTTTCTTGGATAATGTGGCCTCACATCAATACACAGTTAAACAGTAGACAAATTCAAGTGGTCAGTCAAAAAGATATGCAGCTTGTAATCTTTAACCTTTGGATATCAGTGATATTTGTCCTGTTTTTTGCTGCCCACCATTCATTGCTGCCGTGAGAATACCCCCATTGTCCTTTCTGTGTGTCTGCAGAGACTAGATGTTCATGTGCCTCGCAATCCAGATGCCATAGGCATACCTGAGGCACCTATGACCAGATCATTTCCTCTGTCATTACCACAGAGTGGCTAAGGAGTGGGCAGGTGCCTGTAGCTCAAACAGTTAATCTTCTGAGACTCAGAACTTTATGTTGAATGAGACTAGGTGGATGAAATCCATTCACTCCAAGGGTGTTACTTAATAAAGACTAATGCACTTCTTGCTATGAAGATCTTTTGGACATTTTTTTTTCTGTCTTCTCTTGGTCTTGATTTTTCAGCTTGCCCTTTTACCCTGTGGTGAGTCTTCTTGTACTGGGTTGACATATAGTGCTTACATTCACTGAAACTGAAATACAGAGATTAGCCACCACTGTGTACCCTGTACCTACCCTGCAACTTCTGCAAATTACCATGTCTCTGGTTGTTTTTATTTGGCTAATTGTATTGATAAATACTTCCAAAACAATGTTAAATAGTAGTTGGGAATAGCGGGCATTCTTTTTGTTTCTTTAATATGTTTTTTTTTAATTATATATATATATATATATATATATATATTTAAGGAAAGCTGCAGGCAAGAATGAAGATGAGCAGGCAGACAGGAAGATAGAGGAGTAAGAAGCATTTTATTTTATTTTTATTTAACTGTTCTCACTGGTTCTTTTTCCCCTGGGCCAGGGACTCAAGCCCAGGGGTATGTGTCCTGGCTCCTTGGAGCTGATTGACCCAACTGCTGCTCCACTAGGGTGCACCACACTGGTGTTTTTATATTAGGTAGAATGATAGATTTGAGGCTGAGGCATATACATTTTACTATGTCAAAGAAATATCCTAACAACCCTACTTCATTATTTTATGAAGTTTTTCAGATGAGCTATTTTTTCTCTAAAATAACAATATACATTGTCAGATTAATTTGTATAGCGCTCAGCATTGTCTCATGAGTTTTTAAAAACTTCCTCTCTATTGATAACTATTTCCCTCTTTTACTTCTGACTTTATGTATTTGTGAATTTTCCATTTTATAATGATTTATTAGATTTCTAGTGGCTTGGTTATATTGATTCTTTTTTAAAAATAGCTTTTGAATTTTTTTTGGTTCTTCTGTTTTACTGTTTTCTAACTCACTGTCTTTATTAATTCTTTCCTCTTACTTTCTTTTGGTTTACTTTATTGTTCTTTGTCTACCTTTTTGAATTGGACATTTAATTCATTTTCCCTTTTATTGATTAGGTTTTTTGTGCTATAAAATGTCCTTTTATAATTGGATTAATAGTACATTAATTTCAAGTGTTAATACTTTTGAAAAAGTTTGGCCATTTTTTGTTGCATTTCCATTTTGAGCCAAAGATCAGTGTGTTTTGAAATTTCCAGTTGGGAAGACATTTTTGGTTTTTATACTCTATTAATTTCTAGCTTCATGGCAATATGAATAGGAACTATTGTCTATGCCGATTCTATTCCTTGGAATATTGGGAAGTTTATTTTAGAGTCTAAAATGTGGCAAGTTTTCATGAATGTTTCACTTGCACTAAAAACAAGATGTGCTATCTCTTATTGGCATTGAGTTTGATTATTAGATCTACCGTAATGATTCAGTTGTGCAAGTTTCCTGTATTGTCAAGATTTTGTCTCCATTGTATGTGTTAGATTGAGCGATGAGCTAGCATTATCTATTCTTAGTTTTTATTTCTTTTTGTACTTCTTGAAGTTTTTTTTTTATTAAAGTGACTTTTATTAGAGATTCCATCATGTGGTCCATATACTGGTAGTTGAAATACTTCATTGTAAATTGCAGTCTTTGACATCATAAAGTACCCTTCTTTGTGTTCTTATTTAATGTTCTTGGATTTGCATTCTCCCATGTTCAGTAATGTTGATGCTTTATTTTTATTTGTTTATATCCTATTTATCCTTTTATTTTTAATCTGTCTTAATCTTTAGTTCTTAGTATATCTCTTATACACACACACAAACCATGGTATTATATTTTGTTAGGCAATCTGATCAGCTTTTCTTCTAAGAGGTTAATTAAGTCTGTTAATTTTTATTGATAATATTGGTAACTTTGTTTACACAAATATATCTAATAGATTTTCTTCAAAAATCTCCTCTGTCTTTTTTGGGAGAGAAATGAAAGACTGGGAAAGCTTATTTTTTGTCCCAATGCTAACCTTCTTATAATACTTTTTTTTCACCACTGCCGATTGGTTCTCATCTATAAACAATATTGAAATTACTTGCTAATAACATTTCAGCTCATTATTTGATAACCTGATATACTTGCTAAAATCTTGTCAATAACCACTCCTCTGATCCAGTTATTTCCACTGCTTCTTCAGAGGAATCAGCCATGCAGTGTGATCGGATCAATTTTGTATGTTTATGTATACAGAGAGTCAGGAGGAGCAGCCATAGAAATATCTGGATCAACATAGATATGTCTTTAGCTGTGGCCAGAATTGGCTATAAAATAGTGTTTACCTTATTCTATCTTAATAATCAAACTATATAGCTTCTTTTTTTGCTTTGTGATTACTGTGGATGTAAACTTGTTTTTTGTTTTCTTTTAAAGGAAAGGTACAGGCAGGAATAAAGGTGAGCAGACAGGCAGGCAGGGAAATGAGGAAGAAGCATTGTTATTTATTTCTAATTTAGTTGTTCATCTTGGTTGTTCCCCCAGCCCCAGGTCTTGAACCAGGAACATTGAGATCTATATGGAATACGCCACCAATGAACTAGACCACTAGGACATCAGGGCATACCAGCTTGCTTTTTATATAGCGTAAACTGATGTTGAAGGTAAAGAGGTCTTCTAAAGTTTATCTTAGTTGATATGGCATTTTATGGTACTATCTACCCAAGAACTGAGTGAGGAGGGGAATGTTAATAATAAATAAGCAGCTATTTCTATGTTTTAATTTTGTACACCATTAATGACTACTGATAATCATCAAGTGACCATACCTCCATAACGCTTTTGCCCATGACAGTGCAGAGCAGGATTAGGCTTTCAATTTCAATACTAGCACATTCTAAAATACAATATATGAATGGAAACAAGTAAAAAGACTGGCAGTCAAGGATCACGGTAAAAGATCTATGATTACTTTGTTTGTATTCTCAGAAGCCAGTTTTACATCTTTCTATATTCAGGGCTCTTGAGAAGGAAAAGGAGAGTTACAGGTGACTACAGGGCAGGATTTTATTTGGTTATGTAGATGTCATCAAATGGATGCAAACCCACATGCCTCCTTAAATCATTTTAAAAATATTATCTTCCAACAATTTTAAATGAAGTTCAAGATTACTTAACTATTTAGAATATTTCTTTTATTATTAGGTTGGTCAGAGAAATTTTAAATATTATTTTATTTTTGCTAAAATAAAATTTCTTGATCTAAAGACTGAACACCATATTGCTATTTATACCCATTTCAAGACAAGGATATATATAATAATTGCAAAAATATTGGATTTGTTTCCAACCACTAGTCTAAGCACTTAGCATGTTTTAACTCATTTAATTGTCACAATAATTCTACCCACCTGGTATAAAGATAGTTAATAGTCATTGCTATTATTACTACTACTTTGTAGATAAGGAAAAGGAAACACAGAAAGATTAAATAACTTGACCACAGTTACCCAGTTTGTGGATGAGATAGGATTTTATTGAAAACAGCTATTTTAATAGCATTTGGATATATTTCTATAACATTAAGCTACTTGTCTTTTAGTTGTGGAAGCTGTTTTTTTTAGCAGAGCCCTAAGACTGAATAGTGATCCTAAACAATATTCGTTGAAGGACACCCTTATAAGAAATTAGCCAATTATAAAAGAAAAGCAATGTGTGTAAGCCTTCGAACATCTAATCATACTATATCTTTCAATTAAATCATCATTCTTAGATGCAAAATTCCTATATTGCAAAGTATAGTCCTTGCCAAATATCCAGACACAGTCATGGGCTTTAAGGATTACAAGTTACATAATAAAAGATAATGACCTAAAATTAAGCACACCAATATAGAAAGCTGGACTGTCATGCTCGGTATAAGTCAGCAATCTATTAGATTTAATGTGAGCTAAGGAGCTGTGGAACCCATAATTATGCTGTTTTTCACAAAGAAAAAATGTGATGATGACATCGAGTAAAGTTTTTCCTTCTATTTACCTCTGTTTAATTGGATTGGGGACTGCTTAAACATCTTTAAGTTGGAGCTTTTAAGAAGGTGATCCCAGCTGTTTTTCAAAGCTTAAGGCAGCAGGCAGATGGCATGATCCTGCAAGGTTCATGCAAAATCCTTAACCCTACTTTTTCCCATCATCCAGCTCTTGCAGCACTGCATTTAACCTTCTAAGTAAATGTGCTTTGTCATTACTTTAGTAGATTTGCCACTGAATTTTTGCTATTTAATTCTGTTAGCTTCACTGTCATTAAAAGATCTTCTCAACTCCCCCTGCCTTTGCATACTGACCATGTTACCCTTAGGGTTCTCAGTATTTCATGCCTTACTTTAAAAAATACTCGGTGTTTTATCACATTTCTAAAATATCAAGTAGAAAATAATGACTTGCTGGTTCACACATTCCCCTATGCATTTATTCATTTGATACATATTGAGCCCTTGAATATCCACACTTTCAAGCTCTACAGAAAATGGGAGAAATCATCAAGATGCTAACCAAGTAGCTCAACAGCCTCTCAAGCAATTCATTGTCAAAAATAAGTCATTTTGAACATCTTCTCCTTTTTTAGCTAGACTTTTCCGAAGTCAGTCATTTCCTAATTACTTGATATTGTTATTAGTGAGGTAACATTGGTTGGCACTGCTGTTTTAGTTGTACAGATTCACACCTTGACATCTGTATATACCACACCACGTCCACTACCAAATAGCTAGTTTCTGTCACCACCAACCAGATCCAGAATCTTAACCTTAGCACCATCAGCTGTAGTCTTACCGGGATCAGTAGTATTTAAAGAGAAAAGGCTAAATGGTCAAGTTAACTTTCTCTACAGCTGTACAGTTACTTAGATGGTGGTGTACTTTCTTTTCTCTTCCTGTGGAGGGTGAATAGTAAAGAAAAGAGGGAGTGGCTCTTTGATTTTTCCCATTGGCAGTGAGCAGGCAGTAGAAAGCAGATGCAGTTAATGCTCAGCTGCTCAGACCAGTCAAGCAAGCTCCCCAGTTCCAGCTGTGCCTCCTGATGTTTTCTGATTGCACCTACTCCTCAATCTGTGAACTGTTTTCCGAACTCAAGTTCATCAAGTGCTGCCACTTTAAAAAACACATGCAGGCAGACATCCTAGGATATGCTATTATAAACTGCTGCCAGGGGATCTTCTAGGAGATAAATGGAATCTGTGTGAAGTAAATTAGTGTGAACCAGTCACTCTGAGTGTCAGCCTTGAGCCACTTCCATGGATAACTAGCTGGCTGCTTAGAAGCCAGGGTCTTCTGCCATATGTGGGTTGGAATCTCTGAGATTCTGTCCCCCAGGAGGAGGTGGGGGGAGTTAGGAACTATTCCTGGAAGAAAACCAATTTGATCTGTGTTTTAGATTTGTCAGTGAAATGTACTTCAAAGCATTTTGGTTTATCTCCCTATTCTGGCTATACTGAACGCCTCTTTGTTGGACAACGTATTTGCTGTGGGAAATGTAAGAGAAATGCCCTGGAGACAACTGCTTCCTCCTTATTTGAGCAGCCGTCTTGCAGATTCCAAATGTTCTGTGGATGGACTGAACCTCCTCCCCTTCATGGAGAGAGGGACAGTCTTTGGTTCCCTGTTGGGAAATCAAATTTTGGCCATTAGAGCAGAGGATGGGGAAAGCCCTTCAATAGCAATAGAATGAGAAAACCTTTTAAAATAACTGATTCACGGAAAATATTTAGAGAAGAAAAGCATATGAACCAAAGAACCGTAAGAATTACTATTTAATATGATTAAATGGTAAGTTTAAATGACTTATAGAAAAATAACATTTCTATAACAGTATTTCTTTAGAGTTTGTGCATTAAAATCATAAGAATTCATTATATCTAGTTAAATTATGACAAATCATGTTTCTTTTTTCCTTTATTACATTAATAAAATTTTTATCACCTCCCTCTGTAAATTGAAATATTATCGAGATGATTGAAAATAGAATAAAAAGGTAAAAACCAGAATGAGAATAAATTTATGTCTCATATTTGGGAAAAAAATTTTTAAAGCATTCCAACCAACACCTCCACAAAAGTATTTTGCCTTTCATAAGAAATGGGTGGGTGGTAGGGGGAGATGCAGGGACTCTTTTTGGAAATAAGAACTTGGGCCAAACAATAATTGTTTAATTATTCAGCAACTAAGTTTAATTTTTTTTTCTGCTCACCTTTCCTTTCCTTTCCTTCTCATGTGTCCATAAGATAACTTGGGTATTTAATGTGAAGTTACTACTATTATGAGATCCATGGAGACACATTTCATATATGATGCATTTCAGTATATAGAGTGTCTGTGGATGTTAGCATGAATCGCAGCAAAGATGAAACCAAATGCTTTAAAAATTGAGTGACCCTTTCCTTGAAATAATAAAGCAAAAGAGGGATGTCCTGTGAGGAAAAAAAATTGTTTTTAGCCTGTACATTACACTTTAGAGAAGTGAAATCCCTAGGGTAAATTTAACTTTATGATTTATGAGAGTAAAAAAAAAAGAGAGTGGAAATGATTGCAATTGCCCCATCTATTATAGAGGGTAGGTATAATATTTTGCAATGTATGACTCTTTTATAAATTCTTGAAGGAATGGGAAGTGAATGTTATATAAATGATACTTTGGCCTAGACGTCTTGCTCAACATGATCCACCCGATGTCTGCAGAAACTCATTTTTGCAGAGAAAATGTGTTGCCCTGGTCATCACTGTAAGGAAGCTATCCCAAGGGTATTAGACTCATCATGTTTGTAGAACAGGCACAATGAAAATGAATTCCTAACTGTCTGAGACATGCTAAGGATTGCAAAAACTGATATACTGGGTGAGGTCTGTGATTCTTCCATCCCAGTCTTCTTATTGCAACTTTAGAGGTTCCATTGTAGAGAAGCAAAGTTGTCCTCATGACATCAGTTTCAAAATTTTAAGATGTGTTTCAAATATCTTGCATCCTGACAAATTCAGTCTAGTAGTCAGATGTGAGATCTAAAGCATGGGATTAGAAGCATAATACTACCCGAATTAAATACTAAGGAAGACAGAAGAGAGGGGAAAAATATAACTGGTTGGCTGATGAAGACTTCATGGGAAAAGGCAGCATTTCAACTAAGTCTTGAATAATGCGGAAGTTTTGGGCAGAGAACTGGAGTTTGAGGTGAGAGAGGATATGTCTAACTAGGGATCCTCACAAAGAGACTGATCTAGAGAAATGGCATTTCCAAGGGACAACAATGAGTGGTCTTGTCCAGCTGTAGTATAGGATATCAGTCTAAGATGTGGAAGCATGGGAGATGGGCAGCATTTAGTGAGAAACCTCTGAATGTAAGTTGAAAGTGTGTCATGAAAGACCTTCAGATCCTTGGCTCCAGAATCCTCTGTTACTGACTGATGGCAGGTTTTTCTACACAGGAGCCCATGATGGAATATGACTTATCATCGTTTATAGAGTTACTAGAGAGAAAGTCAAGCTCTGACTCTGGACATAGCATGTAGGGTGAAATTATAATCATCTGAGTGATTGGAGGAATTGGAAGTGAGAAAATGGCAGTTATAGGGACATATGCCCTTGGAAGTCAGACACATTCTTTTTCAGATTTGCTTCCATACTGGACCTAGGTCTTCCTAATTTCTTCTTGACAATGCTGATACGATATAAACTCCCCTTCTCCTACTTCTTCCCAGACCTTTGGTTGATCTTTTACTTCACTCGTGTCCTGTGTCAGCTACAGCTACTAGAGACACATGGAGGACTTCAGGTAAAGAGGTTTCATGGGTTCACTTGTTTTCTTGGCATTCATTTATTATATTGAGCACCCCTTTTCTAAAGTGCTAACCTCCTGTTATCATTTGCCTGCATTTTTACATTGTCCATCTAATGTCCTTGAGTCACAGCAGATGAAAGCTCAGAGTCAGGAGTTACACATACTTTGGATTATAGCTTCTTTAAACATTTCCCATAACTTACTATAATGCATTGTGTCTTCTATATGCTTTCCCATGAATTTAACCTTGCAATTGTTTCTATGGTTATTTAAGAAGCTTAATGTTTCACAGTGCAGAATGTCATAATGTCTTAATGACATCTACAGTCCTAGAAATGTGACCATGTATTCTTCCAAATGAGATACATAATTTTTAAGAAGAGTATTTATGATAATCTAGTAATACTGTCTTTCTGGAAATATGTTTGTCTCTTACCTTTTGCCTTCTATTTCTTATTCTCTATGATAACATCTCTTCAGCATTTTTCCTAGTTTTCTGAAAGTTTCATTAGTTTGTAATTGCTGGTTTCCCATTATCTATATGCATGTTTGCGCTTTAAAACTTTGTTTTTTAGGTATGTTTCTCTTATCCTTTATGTATGCCACTTCTTGTCTACTATCAGAATGAGGCTTCCTACTACTCGCCAAGGTCATGTCTATACTTGGCGCAGTAATTCAAGAGCTTAGTACAAATACTGAGTGTTATGCAGTTATGGAAATTTAGAATCTGAGAAGACATCATTTGATTATTTATCAAAGTTAATATTTTGAAATGAATGACTATATTTTACGTGTGACCGTAAAGAGCAATCAGTGCCAATAAACCACTTACATTCTGTCAGTGTGAGTGCATGTGTGAGGTGTGGAGTATAAGAGGATGATGCCTGTTGCTGATTGCATTATAATACAGTGATAAAAGACATTATTAGCATCCAAGAATGTCTTCCATTCATTTTCAGTAAGTTATCAAGTACTACAAGTTACTACATACCACTTTGATATCATTAAAATAAAAATAAATCATATTCAGAGTAACTAAGCCTAATGATACTACAAAATATGGTGGTATCTTAGACCTTTTTCACTTTGCATCCTTCTTAATGTTGACAAAGAATTAGAAAATGAAGGCATAGTCTAGATAATTTGATTTCCTTATTTCCCATTTCCTATCTAGGAGATGAAAGAGCTCTGACACTTGACTAACCATCTGAGACAAGCGTTTTCCCCTGAGGTAGAGATGACTATCAGCTGGGAATTTGAGACTGCCGTTCACCACAAGTTGATGATGTCCTCTTAGGTTTGGACTACAGAAAGATTGCTGCTCCTGTGAATTCCAGTGCTAGAGTCATTTACTGATTCAAGAAGAAAATGTTTTATAATATTTCCTTATGAATAACTATAGACTTTTTTGTAGAAACTTAAATTGTCCAATGCTGTGAATTCTTAAGTTTATATTTAAATCATGTTTATCTTTGGTCTCAACTACGAGTTTTGATCCTCTTTTGACTGAAGGGTCTCTTGTTTTTCTGACCAAAATTTTCAAATGCAAGCTAGGAAATTTTCTATAAATTCTTCTTAGAAATCTCCCTTTAGTCTTCAATTTATCATTATGTGGGATCTATTTTGTTTTCTTCTTTGGAATCTATTCCTCCTATTCAACTTAGTATTTTCTTGAACTTCTGAACAGTAAAATTAATGCATTTCTGTATTTACCATTCTATTTGAGCCTTGTAAGAACAATCCATTGATTTCTGAAGACCTTAAATGACATGAAGAATGAACTAATTTCTGTAGAATAATTTCTTAGAACTCACTCATCAAACACCCACTTGTCTTTCAGATAAGATGGTTCCCGAAAGCCTTTGTGTTGACCGACTATCTCTATAATTTAACACAGCCATGAGATTGAGCAAGCTGTTTGACCAGTTTTCTTCTTGCATCTATAAATTCTCTTCTTGCCAAATTATAGACAGACACAAAGAATAGTAATGTGTAATATTTTCCCAAGTTACTTTCACTCTGAATTTACTTAGTGTTGCTCACGGATTAAAGTTGTGAAAATTAATTTGACTTGATGTTAAAAAGGGCGGGGGGCAGGGATTTCTTGCTCCTCTACTCACTACCTCTCTCCTTAGAACACTGTTTGCCAAAGAAATAGTACTCTAAAGGATCACATAAAGAAATCTAAGCAAACCTCTCATTATTAACTCTGAGAAATACCTTGGCTGGGAGTGAGGATATGCAGCAGAAAGAAATGCAAAAGAAAGATAAGTCTCACTCCCTGTTAGTTTTGTTTTCCTACTTCCCAACTTACACATTTTCTCATTATCATACTCTCCCTATCCTGCATCCCAATTTGTCTCTCTAGTCTGTTTCAGTCAGAGTTTAGATAATTTGATTAGAGTTGGTTTTCATGCTGGGCTTGGCTAAGACAAATGACTTCCTGGGGCCTGTTCTTACATATAAAAGGAATAGAAAGAGTTGGGACTATACTGACTCTTCACTTAAGACAATTGTCTGGAAGACAATACAATTTTCAGGAACACCACAATTCCCCACAACCTGGTCCATTCATTCTACAAGCAATAATTGAGAACTTGTTCATTCCTGGGACTGCAAAACCAAGTTCAAGACAGTCCTCAGAGGAGTCTTATGCTTACACAATCAAACTAACTCAGACCTCTACCTGCCAAGACTGCTGTGTCCACTAGAGTTGTGCTTCTCATGTGTATTACATGGGCTCAATTAATTTAGTTTAGTATGACTTATTTTGTGCATATTTGCAAAATTGATGAAGAGATGGGTTACTTAAAGTAAGTAATGGCATAAATATGATTCTAAGAAAGGTAAAATTAAAAAATATTTTAACCATTGGTAACTATTCAGTAGCTGCTTTTCTGTGTCAAGGAGTTACTTTTGTCTTCAGGAGCAGTCATTCTTCAGCCTCAGTCCTTTTCTGATCATCTCTCTATAGGCTGCCTCATCCCAACACTGCAGGTACCTAAGTATCTCTCTGAAGCTACCCTGATTCCCCTTTTCCTTTGGTCAGACTGGACATCACAACTTGTAACAAAATACCAATTGTACTTAATTCAGAGAGGGCCTCAGAAGTTCTCATTATCTCCCAACTAATGGAGTAGCCACTTATTCTCTTAGTAATCTATTCATGAACTACTGAGTGGTTAGTTAGTTGGTATTGGATTCCTAACTGCCAGAATGTTTGAGTCTCAGAGCTGGAAGGTGTCGATTGTATTAATAAAAGTTCCAGAGTCTAGGAAAGTGAAATGGCATGCTCAAGTTCTTAGGAACAGAAATGGGATTAAACACCAGATCTTCTCTACCCTATTAAACAACTCCCTCCTCCTCCACCCCTCAGGAACTCAGAAATTCATCTCTATAATGAAATTGATGATATTCTTTTTTTGTTCTAATTAATGAATATTTGAGTGCTAAACAGTGGAAAATTGTATTTTTCATTCATACATAAAGCAGATGTCTATTTCTTAATGAAGATCATATAGATTTTTAGAGTGCTAGGTATGTTTGAACTGTAAACCCTATACCTGATCTTGAGGTTTTTTTTCTCCTTAAACTGGAAGCAAAATTAATCATTGTGGGTTTTTTTGCAAAATATGTGTTTTATTTTAAATTAATGTTTCATTAGTTGACAATACCATATAAATTTCAGGATAATGGATTAATACCTCAGTCAAAGTATATAAATATATCTATATATATATATCTATCTATATATATATATATCATACTATATCCACCACCATAGTTCTAGTGCCCATCATTTTTTTTTTACTTCTTAGGAATCCTGTTGAGTAGTTTAACCCAGTCATTTCAGAAGTTCACTGAATACTGCCTGTTCCTCACATTAGGCTAAAGGTGTACTTACTTATCAGTCTTACTCAAGCAGCCCATTGCTGAAACATCATGTATAACAGAAGGGTTTCTGCATCAAGAAAACTAAAACATTGTTATTTAAAAGATTCTGTAAACAATTAATACCTCTGTCTCATTCATATTTATCTTCTCCCAAGCTAGTTAGGTAGTCTAACCATAAATCTCACCTAAATAAATAGACATATTTTTCCCCTTAACCTGAGTAGTAAATAATTTGATTCTCTGTATGTGTGCATATATAGTATAAAGTTTGATGAATATATAGCCCCAAAATATTTTAACTGAAATAATACCTTCAATTATATATATACATATATATAGTAAGAATACCAAAATAATAGTTATTCATAGTATTTTAGGAAATAATTTCTTTACCAGTTTAAAAAAAAATGCCATCATTAAAGCAGTACATTTTAGAAAATTCCATACAGAAAATAATATTCCATTTTTAATTAGGTCAGATTACAATTACAGGAAGATAGCAAAAACATATAATTCTGATTTAATTCTGCTTTCGGAACTTATCCATAAAAGTTATTACTTAGGTCTAAGGAAGCATTAGATATTTGATTTAATTCTGGGAATTTCTATATAATTTTTTTTCCAGTTCCCAGTTCCCAGTGAAGACACGCCCTGAAGTCTGATGCAGGATGTAGTTATTGCTATCCAAATATAATCAAGAGGGCCTATCTTATTATCTCAGTATAGATATTCTTAAAGTAGGGGTAATATGTACATAGCTCTTTAGCTAGATTTGTTTTCCTGATAAGACATCTGTTCAGAGAGAACCACTTTGTAAACTAAATTTGAGTCTGTTCAAATGACATCCTCTTTATTTATACATTTACTGTTATCACTTAAAGTCTTTTCACTATATCTCCCCCTAATTTAAAATGTATTTCAGCCTTTTGTGATTTGTATTACATTAGTATTTACTCCTACTTAAATTGAATGTTTTAGTTTTCTTCTAAGCCTCCAGGAAGATTTTTTTTTTTTAGTTGATTTATAGTGATCCTTAAGATAGGGAAGAGATGTAAGGACAAAAGGATATAATCGACTCTTGACTAGCGTATTTGAGCTCAGGTCTTTGACTTCTTTTCCACTGCTCACTCCACAAAGCTGGGTAGTCTTACAGTCTTTTCTGACCTCTGCAACCTATATAGTATTTTTTTAACATTGAATAAGATGCAATTAAGATTTTTGTTGGAGTTTTTATCTATTACTACAGTGGTTTATTCTGTTTGTTTGGCAAACATTTCAAATGGTTGTATCTTTTTGTTAATTATTTTCCTGTCAATCTATCCATTACTTCAAAAAGTATATGTATATATATACACACGTATATATGTACATATGATGGATGAGATCTGTTTTTAAATTATCCGTAAGTCATCATATTGAAAACATAATTTGGAATGCAGGTTTTATTCACATTGTAGATGATATGGATTTTAAACAGTGACTCTTTGTATTATAGTAATGTCCTAGCTTAGAAAAACAGCTGCTGACTGTGAAAGTGGATGGAGACTTGTTCTAGTGGTCACACTTTTGTTTGAGGTTTATGGTGAGGGAATATTTCTTGCAGTTGTTTGCTGCATAGGCCTAGTTGCCTTTAAGAGTTATGCCATCTCTTTGCAAATGATGAGAAAAGAAAGGAGGGTTTGTTTTTTGTGTTTTTTTTTAAGAGTTAACTAAAACCAAAATGGAGACTAGAGGGAACTGGTGGAGTAATCCCAGTGACAAGCCTGTCATAAAGCTTTTTTGTAGTAAATCTTTCTATAGAGTCTTTATCATAGAATCTTCGGGGTTTCCTTGTAATGTGGTATGAAAACTACTGGTTTCATATTGTCTCCAGTAGAACCACTCAATTCTTTAGGATCTAGAATTACACTCCTAGTCAAACATATCTACATTAATAAAGTCCATACATGGACTTCTGTCTAGTTACCAAAGATATTACAAAGATATTAGAAGACTGATCTTTCACTTGTCAACATTTTGAAGTGTGTGACAAGTAATGGAACAGTCTTACAACTTTTAGTGGTAAAACTGTCAAGAAGAGTTTGTTTTTGTGCCCCTCGCCCCCTAATGTAGACTATTTCAGAATCCATTACAGAGGAAATAAACAGTTGATTTTAAGTTAAGGATGAGCTTAGCAACCATTTGCACTATATTGATGTCAAAAGTATCTCTCTGCCAAGCTCTAAAATGCATCTTCAAAAACTACTGAAAATATCCAAGAACTTTAGCGATGAGCTACAAATGGACTTTGGTATTGATAAATAAAAGTCAATATGTATAGTGAAAGGACAGCTTACTGTGATAAATGGGCCCACCATCAGTAAAGATCAAATTATTGACTATCTAGGGCAAGGAAAAACCTGTCTATAGCTAACTTCTACAGGTGAGAAGAATTAGCCACAACAGCAAATCAGGAAAAGCTCAGAAAGATATGTAAGAAGAATTCATTAAAAATACATATAAAAGTACACAGCAGCATTCTTTTAAATAGATTTGTGACCTTGAGCTCACGTGTTTGTGCCTAGATTCATCCTTTTTTTCTTTTGCCTTGAATGAACTACCTTTGTGCTACCCATATTCTTTCTCACGGAGACAATTCAGATTTCACTTCTCAACTCAACTGTAGAGAAATAATCTCTGCATTTCTTAAATCCTGTCACTCTTAGAGGAATATTGTTTATAATGCTTCTACTTTGCATATACCTGGACTATACCACAAATTCTGTGAGAACACATTAAAAATGCCTTAAATTTTTTACCTGTTCCGTGGTCTAGCACAGAGTTTTACCCATAATAAGTACTGGATCAATATCGGTTGGTTTCATCATTTTTGAAATGATTCATTAGAGAAGCCTTGGTTACACATCATGTCAGTTTAATGATGAAGCATCACAGGAAACACCCAAAAGAACAATTGCAAAGATTAGCCTATCAAAAAAGAAAAAAGAAAAAAAAGTGGAATGACAGTAATTAACCTCTCCAATGACTGTTGTTCCCAATTGACAGAATATAGGTATTACATCTACTGTAAATTTAATTGGATACTCTATAAACTACCCAGTAAAAATGACAAATCTCATCACATCCCAAATTTGAAAGCTAAGGTGTAATTAAGCAAAATATCTGAAGAATAACTATTCTTTTACTTGTATACAAAGCATACCTTCCAAAATCAGAGTTAGAGACAAAAATAATTGTGAAGTACCTTTTAGTGTAAGTTTAATGAAGATCACACAGCTAAGACTGTATCTAACTTTCCAGCTTTCATGAGAGGTTTAAGATGGCAGTTCATCCTGCGACCACATCATTGCCTTTAAAAAGGGTTTCAGGCATTTACTTCATTGTTCAAATATCATAACCCTTTGTCTTAGAGGTCCCTGTGTCAAAAAGTTCTGATGGAGGAATGAATAGATAAATGAATGGATGAAAGTTTTAAATTATGATGTCATTAAAATGTGCCATAAGTACAATGCATGTTCCCAGATAAATATAGGTCATTACCTCATTGGTTGTTAGTAATAGATTTAATTGTATGATTAATCCCCAATTACAAATACCAATGTAAATATTTCAGAAAATGAGAAATTAATAAATATAAAAAAAAAAAAAAAACCCTTAGAACAGACCAGAAAGTCTTGACAAATACAATGATATTTTACAAGTTTGGTGTCTTTAATTATTCCATTTAAACATCTCACAAAAACTTTGGATGCAAAAATAATCTGTAATTATGATCTAAAATGTGGAAGATTAAATTAAAGGGAATTAGCCCAATAACTATGGAGGTCATATGTGTCTCTCCTTCCAAGTCACAAACTAACCCACACCATTTTGCAGATATGTATCTTTCATCTGAGAGGCCCAAATAAGAAACTTGTGGTTCTACTTGAAGATTCAAAGTACATATTCTCTTAAATCAGGAGGATATCTAGCATGAGATATGGTTAATCATTTATTTGCTCATTCATTCATTTCACAAAGCCTATGAAGTATTTATGTCATAGGACTTCAGGCAAATAGGAAATAATTTGTTTCTGAAGATTTTCTTTGTTATTCATCGAGTTTCCTCACAAACAAAATGTCCACTTTAACTGATATATGATTCCTTATGAAAATGTAATATGGAAATGTTACTTATGAAGATAATTTAAGTCAAATATTTAAAACTGCTGAAAATGTGGAAGCTTGGGTCTATGTTTCTCTAAGAGAACTAGTGGATATAATGTGCTTATATGAAATTTCAGATTCCTGTGCTAGCTTCAGCTTCTGTTCACAGTTCCTGCTCAGAAAATTGTATGTTAGTACGAGTTGTCTGGAGACCTACCATTCCATACACCAGCTCTTATCAACATTTGCAGAATATTCATTATATACATTTAAAATTTACTTTATAGAGCTTTGGGAGAGCATTTGGTGCCATAGTTTCTAATTTGATGAAAGAGGACCAAAATGCACACCAATGCATCAGCTTGTGATTTGTGTGACAAAGGAACCACGGCCCCCACCACAGAGCTGTCTCTCTAATTGACTGGCCTGATGCTCCTCTCTCTGTGTCCTGTTGCCATTAACTGACTATATTGTTTTAGATTTATGCATTAAAAATACGATTTCTACTTTGAAGGAATCACTTTGTTACTTTGTAGCTTTTAAGCTGATGCCATGAACTTATTTTTCTTCTAAGATAAAGTCTCATCTATAGATTTTTTCGACTAATTACATGTCTGCCAATATATAGAGGATACATTTTATTTCAATTTATTATTTGTGTTTACATAATGTGTCCCTGCAAATATCTGTGAAACTGAAAGGAAATGTTTGAATGGTGTTGAATACTACTTTTTCATTGCTCTCTTTCTTTCTTTTCTCGCTCTTTTTTAATAGCTCCAGTCAGTCCAGTCAAGCATGACAGCAACTCAAACTCGGCAAACTTCCAAGACACCGAGGACATGTCTGACAGATGTGTCTTGGAAGAGCTTGAGAGTCCAGGTGAAAGCCATTTAAAAATAGTCAAGTATAAAATGATAAATTTGACACAGCTTTGGGGTCCTTGGAAGCGGGTGGAGGGCGAGGACATTGTAATGCTGTTTTCCCTTAGCAGCTGCTCTGTCAAATTAATGGTCACCTCCAGGGGTCACAGTGTGGAGCTGTTATCTTTTCCTCTTTCATCAAGAATTCAGTTGGAGGAAGTACAAAGGCTTTATGACTAAGAAGGGAAGCTGACACTATTAGTTCATTATCATCAATTTTAGGCTAAACTGGTTAATAGAGGCAGCGATTGGAAACTGGAGAAATGGCAACATTTGAAATATTTCACATAAGGAGATCAAGCAGCAGTGGAGAAGTAGAGAGAAAAGAGAAACCCACTGGCATTATTACATTCTATTTACCGTCCTAAATACTAATAGAACTCTAACTGGGATGACAGTGATTTAGCATAACAGCAATGGACTAAAGGACATTGTCAATGGTTTAGAACAAAACAGACAAAAATGAAATTTCCCTATATCCAAGTTGCATAGGTTTGTATTTTTCACCATAGAAAGAAAGGGTAGACATGAAAGATGTGACCAGAAATACTTTAGTTATGGATTTTTGCTTGGTTTTGTTTTGAAGCAGGTCTAGTCCTAATTTATTAATCAAACATGTACTAATTAAAAGGAGAAAGAACAACTTTCAGAAAAGTAAATGACATTCCTGGACCACGACAAAGCCCTAAGATACTGGAAGGGACCTTATTGCCATGAACGGAAGAGTTAACTTTCTCCCCGCACTGAACGTCTTTCTTCCCTGTTTCCTCTGACTGCTGTGCCCTGCACCCTCTTGCATCTTTGTGTGCTGATCCTTGTATCAGATTTTTGATTCATCCTCTCTGTGGCCTGTCAGCTTAGTTAAGAGATTTCCAAATCTTGTAGCCTTCGCTGACAGGGGGCAGCTGCAAACAGTCCCCTGATCCTTCCCCTAGGAGAACTACTGAGATTTAATTTTCAGTGAAAGGTGCAGCCTGCAATCTATGTCAGGTCCCCTAAGTCATCTCGGAACCCCAGTAGGCTCAGTGGCGATGGCATTGTATTTCAGTTCCGTCCACTGCACAAGATTCCTTGAAAGGAGTGCTGCTGTGGTGTGTCCGTCCTCAGCCACACATCTGCTTTCTTGTCCCATGGAACTAACTGAGGAATAGCAGTTTTAACAATGGCAGGGATTTTTAATCTGCACATTAACCTCACTCTCTTATATTTTCTAAGAGAAAACTGTAAATTATTCTGACTTTAAAAGGAGAGGGTGGTGGTAGCATTGTGTGTCTATTAGAAAATTATTTAAAAATTACTTTCAGTTTTGACTAAAATTGCCTAGAATCGACTAGGTTTTTAAACTACCTTAGTAAACAGTTTTCCAGCAACCGTTTTATCAGGCAGCTGAATCCATGAATCAAGTTTTTACCTAAGTTTTCATTGTTTTTCAAAAAGTAGACTACATTACCGTCATCCCTCAATATGAGTGGAATTGTAGGGAGGTTCAGATACATCATATTCAATTTGATTGATATAAAAAAAATCTAAAATATGATTGATTAGAAAATATAGGTGCTGATAAGGAATCTAAAATTAAAAAGTAAGTACTGTTGTATACATCAGACATCATTAAACTGGTAATAAAGACTGAATTACTCTGGCTTTTTGCTCTATCCATTCCTGCATTTTAAGACATCTTGCCTTATAGGCCTAGAAACCTCTGGAGAGTTCACCACTGGTCTCACTGCCTTCCACTGAGAATTTGTGGCTTGGTTGTCATGGAGACATCGTATTTCTCCAAGAATTGCTCATATTGATCCGTGGCCAGGCGTAAATGGCCAAGCAAGTGTGAGGAGTAAAGGGGGCTGGGCAGACCTCTAAAATGACCAGGGCTTGTGGATTGGAAATAAGCTCATAGCAAACACTTAGGTAAAAAGAAAGAAGCAGTTTTATTTTGTTTCAGGATTTCTTTCTGTACTTTGGGCCATTGTCTTCTTTCACGATGAACTGAAAGAAACTTGTTAGTCACTTGTCATGTCAGATCTTCGGTGCTTGTCCTGACACAGCTGTCAGCCTCCCAGCTCTGTGCAGTTCAGGGACACACAACAAAGAGGCAGTGACATGAATTATTTATTGCTCCTTGTGTGGATAAAATTCTGTGATAAGAAATTAAGACACTTCTGACAGAGGGACTTGTTTAGTAAGAAAGATTTTGATGAGAGAGTGCATTTCCTTGAAGGCTGAGCATTCAAGAGGCAAAATTCTTAAAACTGAACACAAAGGAAGATATGCAAAATTATTAATGGCACAGAAGGACTTTCTTGAACTATGATTGTCCACTTATCAGTGTCCAAAAATTAACTTCAAAATATCAAGCCATTCAAATGTATGGAAATCCAAAACTATAAGCATTTCCATGGTGGTTTATTTACCTCTGTATACCACATTTGAGTGATGTTTCTCTGGCAAGTGTTAACAACCACTATTGTTTTAAGTAAAAACAAAATTGGGGGCTTTTGACTGGTAAGCCTCAGTGAGATGTCTTTAAACTGACAGAGGTGCTTCTGTAGCTAAGCTTATCATTGCGTTAGTATATTTGTATCCTTTATATGGAAAGGAAACATTTAAATCTGAATGCATCAGTCTTATCTTGTTCATCTGGAATATTGTCATTCATTTAAAATTCCTTTTAACATTTTCATGTACATGGAACCCCTCCCCCCCAAAAATGTTGAATGTGGTAAGTCTTCTAGCTTTAATGGATGTTGACCTTACATCGTTTTATCTATGCAACTCTAAATGACTAATATATTTATTAAATCATTTTTAATGAATAGGCCAGTTGTTCAAACAGCACATAGAAGATGAAAACAAAAAATCATTTTCCCTTCAAGCACAGCTCATGAATATTGCTTCATATATTGTTCTCTCCATACAAAGTCTTTTCTCTGTAAACCTTCTAAACATCATTTTACTTTAGCTCTTACAGCTTGCTAATATCAACTCATTTGCATATGCGGAGAGCAAGTATAGACATTGAAACACAGAAAACTAATTTCCTTAAAAGGTGAAATGGAAATTTTGTAAATGATAGAGCATCTTAAATGTTATTAACATCAAATTTTTAGAATTTATATAAAATACTAAGGTTGAATTTGTGAATTGATTCTTTGAATACAATGGGTCTTTGAGGTCATTGTATAGATATTTTTCCGTTGATATCTCTGTGTCTTCAGCACTGAATTAACTAGGATGACCCACTTGTAAGTGGCCTGGAATGTGCAAATAGGTCACGATTCAGATGCCAGATAAAATGGTTGTCCACCTGGTCTCCAAAGCACTCTGCTGTATTTATCCTGCCATTGTGATCTCTTTATTGGGTCGAGCTGTATACCCAGGTGAATGCTTGTGGTCCATTAAGGTTGGCAAAGCAACTTTAGACTAGGATATTCTTGCTCCTTTGCCCTTGCTAGTAAACCTGGAGGTCTTGTCTGATAGGTGAAGGACTCCCTCGGCAGTGTGTTTTCTTTGGAATAATTCATTAGCAAAGAGTTTTGATACACAGGTGACTCTCACATTGAAGTTTCTGGCTTAGATTCTGGGAAGTCTATTTGCTTCTTCACTGGCATTTATACATTACAGAAGCCTGTGGGTATAACTTTGATGTCTAGTAATAGAAGTACTGAGACAACATTGTGAATTTGCAGGTCCCTTTTTTGAGATTTTTAGAGCCATTATGATTTTTTTCCCCTCCTTTGGGTCTCTTAAGGTTTGGTCACTTTCAAATCCAAAAGATGTTATCACAAAACTAGTTTAAGTTAATCTTTCTCTGGTTAACTTCTTGTTAACACTTTATAATTCCTTCGTAATTAAAGCCCAACCCCATTTTCCAGAATGTTAGTAAAATGTTCTTCAACTTTGCATTCAGGATTATAAAAAAATTTAAATGTAATATTCACACTTTTACACAAGTGTTAATGAGAGACCCTGGGCTTTTTATGAACTTACTGGTTTGGAAAATTAAGTATTTTACTTCCTAGTGCATTAGGGACAATATACTTAAATATAGCTTCAGTTGACAATAGTCACAAGAAAGAGATTTGAAGTATAAAAAAATTCAAATAAGCATTTTCACATCATTCTGAAGTAGTTTATAATCAGTATGCATTCTGCCATTAATGAACAATAGTGGTTTTTTCATAACACCATAACATGTTATGCATGTAGATCTATATACATCATTGTCAGTCAGTAGTGTATTTGCATGAATCTGATGAACAAAACTAAATTTCTCAGTTTCCAAACGATACTACATTGTGGAAAGCCAAGGTGGATTTTTATTTTTTTCCTTTACTATTCTGTCTCATGAATCACCAGCAAAAATCAGGTAACAGAAAGTAGGACAGATTCAGGACTGGAGTGTTGGAGATGGCTGATGATGATGCATGAAGCAGAAAAAATGTGGAATGTGTGAGCAGCCCATCAATCATAGCCATCAAGAACACACTGCCTATGGTTCGTGCTGGAAAAGAAAAATGTTCTAGAAGCAGTAAGAAAAATGTTAGGGTAAAAATATATAAGCTGTTCCTTCTAGTTATATTTAACTATATCGATAACTTAAAATCTTGCAAAAAAAAAAAAGTAGAAATTTAAGCATAGACCTAATAACTTTAAAAGATGCAAAATTCTATACTAGTATGTGTGTGTATTACAATATTGAGTAAAATCAAATAGGAGTGGGAGTTATTATACATGGGCACATCATTAGTAAAATACATTTACAAGTACTTGGCTAAGGCACAATGCACCGATTAGTTTAATAGGCAAATTAATTTATATCAAGTAATATTTTTAGCCTACAATGACTATCATCCAAATAGCTTGAGGAAAAGCATTGGCTTTCTAGTCTATAACTCAGTATGTTTCCACTAATGTCTATAACATTTGAATCTAAGACTGAAGTTGTCAGTTTATCTAAGAACAATTCAGTGGTTTGAAATTTATGAAAATTTACTAATTTCAAACTCAATTTATCTTCTGGTAAACGTTTTATTTTTCTTGGCAATTAAAAATAACCTATTAATAATATTTTCAATTAAAATATATTTGCCTGGAGCCTCTTTTACAAGCAATAGTATTTTTATTATATTAATGTATTTTATTTCAAGATAGAAAAGAAATGTAGACATTATGGGTCATTCTTTCCTTTCTTCCTCCTTCCCTTCTTCCTTCTTTCTTTATTTCACTATATAACCCAAGATAATGTTTCCTTTCTAGGTGAGTCAAGGCACCACTCATGGATCGCAAAGGTGTGTTTCTGCAAGGTGTGCTGAATTGGAATCTCATCTATAGGAATTGGGTTTGGACAAATTAAGAAACTCAAAACATACCAATCATTCCTCACTGTATATAAGCTGTGTTGTTTCAATTATGTTACTAAGTTGTGGTAGACTTGCTAGTATTTTAGCCATAGTGTGCTTAGAGTGTAATTGTTAATTGAAAATATCCAAATATACCTAATTTTAGAATATCATTGTTTGGATCTTTCTGTATCCCTGCTTCTTTCTCTTTTTAATCTCCAAAAAGGGATACAAGTCTACAAACATAAATTTAACATTTACATTTTTTTCTCTCTTTTCATTCCTGAATTATTTAACAAATATTAAAACCCATATTGATTTTAAATAATGTCATACATGATGCTTTTAAATTTAATAGTGCTTCGATGTAGTTAATTTAAAACTTTATCAGATTTGTTTGATTTGTTATGGTAGTTAAGACATTTTGTTTTAGTAGTTGGTTTAATTCACGTCAATCACCCGGCAATCAATCTCATCCCTAAGCATGAAATGTCATCAACAAACAGCCTATCCGGTTTAGTCACCAATTAGCCCAAACAAGTGATACACAATGTAACAGGAACCAATCATGTGTGGTGAAGTTCATTTGGACTTCTAATGACATAGAGGCAAATGTCTAACTAAAGGATTATCCTGTTTGTCATATATATGTGAACTATGGAAGAGGAATCTCCTTAGAGCACACTGATTCTTATTAAATATAAACTTTTGCAGTTCTTTTCCCAAAAAGAGCTCGACTAGCAGGAATTCTTAAACTAAAATATGCAAAAACATAAATAGGAATAGACATAAAGTGCTCATCTGCTAAGGTCTTTAGTATCTGATTTATTTGCTGATTTATAATGTATTCCTGGATTTATAGAAAAACATCAAAAAGATTATTAGTGTGCATATGAATACAAATATTGCCCAATCCATAAAAAATGGAAATAAAGTTTTAAATATATGACCTACCTTTTTCAATAAAGCTCCAGTCACTTCAATTCAATGAACATTTTGGGGCAGCAGCATCAAGGCTGGTGCTGGGATGCAGTGGGCAAAGGAGAGGGGGAAGACTAGAGGAGAGAACTGTACAGTGGAAATAGCATCATCTCTACCCTTAAGGAACTTACAAGTAATGATTTTACCTGAATCAATAGACCAGAATTTAGACATCAAGTGAATGTGATTCTTAAAGTAGACAGAAATTTGTGATCTTTTTTTACACCTAAGATGACGTCATTGTTTGAAAAATTACTTTTGAATTATAGTTTAGAAGCAGTAATGTTAAGATGAATAATCATGAAAATTTCTCAACCTTTGCAAATTGGTATATATACTTTCCCTTTCTTTGAAAGAACAACTTTCAAAATAAAGGAAGACAGTAAGCAGCTCAGTGGATCACATTTTCCTGCGTGCTGTATAATGGCTCTGAAGGCCATTACAGGAGATGTTCCAAAAACATTTTTAATGATGGCAATATTAGATAAATTTAGCCTTTGTCTAAGGGGGCATTTTAATAGTTAAAACTTATTTGATGCTCAAGTTCTGCTCTATTTACTAAAATATGTTTCTTTGTTTTTATACCTATGTCTTATTATTTCCTTTCAAAGAAGAATAAAAATAAGTGTAAACAGTTCCCAGATTTAGCATTTTTTTCTGATCTAAGGTACTAATATTGAATCCTTGATAAATATTTTATGGTATCACTAGTTATAGCAAATTAGAACTGGCAAACCCAGGCATAACTAAATGTGATTTTAAAGATTCTTTTGGCGCACTAAATTGTATAGCTGCTAAAATTTAAAATTTCATATTAAATGACTAACTTTTTCATATCAGTATGAATTTTGGGGGTTAACATCATTAACTCTGAAAACTTTTAATTCCCCAAAATGAGAGCTTTAAAGATAAATATTTAAATAATATTCCCTAGTATCAATGTGCAAGTGTATTTGTGACATAAGCCTATTAGTCTGTTTTAAAATGATTTCTAATTTATATTCACTTAGAGTCAACATTTCACTGATTTCTGTTGTGGGAAGAGCTTAAAATAGTACATTGCCCTTAAATTGAGCCACCATGTGCCACAGCTGGAAACTCAGAACTTAATACCTCTTGATCAGGTGTTGTGCTGTTCTGCATTCAACCTTGTGTAACAAGTGGAATAATTTTACTAGCAAAGACCGTGTTTGTGTCTGAGCCTACCTATTATTGTAATAAATAATTCATTTAAAAATTACCATGTTTTGTTTTGTTTTGTAATAATCTTGGTGATATTTCTGAGCATATATTTCCTTCCAAAGAATATATTTTAAAATTTGCAAGCTGAGATTTGTTTATTCATTGAGGTGTTAAGACTCTGGCTGTGTTGCTGAGAGAAGGTCTAGGTTTTAGAGCCACATGTCTAGGCAGTATGTCCTTGCCGGGATTCTCAGCTGCACCCGCACTGCATGTTGGAAATCTCTCTCCCCACAGGCCCTGTCCAAGTCACTCTGTACCATGGTTTATGGAGAGCAATCAGGACACTAAAATACTTAGGTTAAATTTATAGTATTATGAAAACAAAGAGAGGTAGCTTCAGGCCTGGAACATTCTGTTCCTATTCTGGAAACTAAGTTAAGGCTGCTTTGAACATGTCATCATTAGAAACAATCGAAAATTATAGGAAAATATTTTGCCAAATATGAACAGTCAAATCTCCAGATGGTAGTTTTTGGTAAACTTTCTTTCCTTATACATCTTCCTCCAATGTTCTATATTTAAAGCAAAAAAACTTTTATAATTATTGAAATGAATATTTTAGAATAGTTACTGTTTCTCTTCAATCTTCAGAGGGCACATTATAATAATTGAATTTTTTAAATTAAGTTTTATGTCATATTTTAAAATGAATGCTAAGAATGCATTAGTTTCAATTGATTTTAATATCTTATTTTCACAGAATAGACTCATTCATATAATTTTTAAAATTTTCTGCTGCATATATTTTGATTATTCAATTATTTAAAAGCAGAGCTATATACCCTTCGATTCTCCACAAAATACTGTTTTATAGGTATGGTGACCAAAATTGTATCTAAATGTATAAGAAAGTCTTTGTTTTGTAAACTTGTACATAATTAGCATTGTAACATACTTTCAGAATTAGCAGTGACCAAGACAGTTGCAGAGTAGACATGTTCTGATGTAGCTGTAGGGCTCCCATATGGTTCCCAGACCTTCATCAACAAAGAACTGCAAATAAAATGTAGGGAACAACATGAACAGAAGATGAACAGGTCTCCCTGTAAGAGCATACCTTCGGACACCCCTGTCCAACCAGGGAGTCCCTGGAAAACAGCAGGAGTCATTTCTTTTCACTGGCAGAGCAGGAACTGGGGTGAATTTTGTCCTGCACAACTCCCATACTTTCCTTTATCCTCAGCCCCACCTACACAGATCTTAATTTAAAATTTTGATACTGTGGATTTTATGCATTAATTTGACTTTTATAATATTCTATTACAATATATTTACCTTGGTGCACCTCAGTGGAGCAGCGGTTGGGCCTTCCATTTCCAACTGAGCGTAGTCCACATACATCCCAGAACTCAGGTTCATGTTTGGGGCTGGGACCAGGGAAGCAACCAAGATGAACAACTAAATAGAATAAAATGTTTCTTCCTTCTCTCTTCCTCTGCTCACCTTCATTCTGGTCTGCATCTTTCCTTTAAAAAACTATGCATGCATGCATGTGTGTGTGTGTGTGTGTGTGTGTGTGTGTGTGTGTGTGTGTGTGTGTGTGTGTGATTACTAAAGGTTTGTTGCCACCTTCAAGTCTTAGACCCTCATAATTAAATCTGGAATAAATTCACTTTTGTCCCAGAAAACATACTGTCAGTAAATAGACTGTGACAATTACATTATCATAAGTGTGATTCTAATGATACAAATGCTAAGAAATAGTTATTTGAGTATATGACCGCTAAAGCCATGAACCATTGAAAATGTTTCACTTTTAGTGAACAGTGTTGAATATATATGGTTCTTTTGATGTGTCTCCAAATGCCCTTTTTTTTTCATTGTGCAGAGCACATTTTCCTATCCTCAGCTTTAGGGATCTGTTCTATCTTCAACATGCTGCTAATTGGAAAGGTAGCAGTAATTTATGACTTAAGGACACAAGGTTTTTAACATTAGAGTTAATTAGTAGATGTTTAGCACAACACTGAGCCCATATCTGCCAAATGCCAGAAAATGTCAATATTTATAACATTATGTAATAGCAGTAATTGGCTGCTATATGCTTATAAAACCTATCATTTATTTACTTAGCAATTATTTTAATTGCAAGGATCTGTAAATTCATCAATTAGCTTTTCAATCTTACATGTGTATTTTCTAGGAAAAATGTTTCACACAGCTCAGTCACTGATTATCATAAACTTGATGAGGCATTAATAGAAAGGGACAGTGTGATGCATTCTCGATGTATCACAAGTTTCTTTTTGACTTTTAAAGAGATTCCCTGTTAATTCTCCTGTGGCAACTACATTTCCTATTAGAAATACTCTCGTATGTGTCAAAAGAATTCTTAGTTCTATGTTTCCTCAGTTAGCATTAATGTATAGTTACAATCAACTGAGGAAACATTTTATTTTCCTTCTTGTATTTGAGGGCCTGTCAAAAAAAAAAAAAAAAAAAAAACAAACCCAACCTGTATCCCAGTGACATGAAAAGTCTTCATCCTCTCACTGAGACAGTCTCAGGGATTATTTTCCAATAGGAAGATTTCCTCAGACCTGCCCATAGTTCAAATGATCAAGGTATCCCCACCAATCGAAACAAAACCATTTGGTCCAATTTCTGCAGGAATTTGAGATAGGAAGTGAAGTGAAAATAACGAATATTACCATTTTATGGTCAATAGGATAGTCAAGGACATAAGTTGGGGGATTTCTAAAATGTGTTTTCATAGAAAGTACCAGCAGTTGAGGCTTCCAGAAAAGTTTGGGTTTTTTTTGTAGTCTTCCTGTCATGTAGGTGGCAGCAGTGCTCAAGGCTGAAAATTCTCTCATGTTCTCTTAGCCTAGTCCAAAGTATACTTTGACTAAAAATTCTTGTGGAAAAGAGGAGGTTTAAACTGTAGAGACAAATTTCTCTCTGTCCTCACATATCTCTAAAGCACTATTTTAAGGTTGTGCTAAAGCATTTCCCATAATGTGAAAACATTCATCATGTCCCTTAATACAGAAGTCATATTCTGCTCTCACACATGTTGGGAGTATTAGGTTTCTGTTTTTTTATTTAATAGGATTTTTACTTTCTCTCCAGCTTAAGACTGTCTCCAAAGAAAAGGAAGAAAATTCTGCTCTATTCTGCTACTACCTAAATTTTTCTGGGAAATAGTAAAAAGTTTATTCTTTGCAAATATCTAAAAATGTTTAGTAAATGTGGAGATACCTTAGTTTTCAAGATGAAATGATTTTCTCTGATTGCCCTAGTTAGATGTGCCTGCATTCAAGTTTGTTTCGAGTGCAAATCAAATGAAGGCTATGTCCGAGCAGTGAGTTCCGGGCACCTGTAACTGGGGCTTGGAGACTGTCAGGACAGAACAGCTAACACGGAGGCTGTTGAGATATCACATGCATGTGGCTCACTGGCCTATGGAAACTCTAGACTCCTGTACCAAAGCAGAAATGAAACCAGAAGCACCTCTATTAAGTGTGCTCTTCCTCAGTATTGAAAACCGATGAGCAATAAGATTTTCTTTAATTCTTGGCATTTTGCTAGAATTAGGACATGTCATAGCAAACACAGGCAACTTTTACAAATCGATCTTCAGAATGCTCCTTTTACATTGGGTCAATCAATGTGTCAAAATACCAAGAAAACATCAACAATTTCAGGCTCAGGTGAAGAAGACACCAACTAGACTCCTAGGTTATGAGGGGGTCATTGAGCGGTTTAGGGAAGACTAGGATTAGGATTCTTCAATATCATTCTAATTTTTACTTGTCCACATTCCTTTTGTCCTTAACATCCTTGATCACTTTCCCCAAATACCTGTGTAGTTTACTAGAGTGTTTTGCATTGTAGCAGACATTGATCATGGAGTGTGAAATACTGTCATTGTCTCCTTCACTTTCTTACCTATCTGTCTGGCATTAGAAAAGCAATTTCATATAATACACTGAACCTCAATTTCTCATCTATACACTGGGGCTAATAATTCTAATTCTCAAACACTATCAGTATGGAATGTGACACAAATAATTGAAATTACTACACATACCAAAAAAATTCCTGCTTATAACCTTAATTATATCTGACCATAATGGTACTCCAGTACTTAAGAAAACTTTTTACTCAGATTGGAGAAAGAAGTTTGTCGTAATTAAGCTAAATTAAAAAACTGGAAAGCAAATAAATGCCATAGGGGATGATGCCAAGAAGTGAGCTGGTTGGTCTTGCAGAATTCCTTAAAGGCGCAAAATTGGAGGCAACTGTTACCTCAAAGTGGGGCACTGGTGTGGCTGAGATAAGAACACTGCTTGAAAGAAACAGTTAAATTCCTTGATTATCTCCCTCACTTCCCTCTCCAGCAGGCACCTGGAGGCTCCTTCCCTGGATAGGCAATGCTGGACTAGGATACTATGACCCAGTAATGTCAAGAACATCTTGAAATGAAGAATGGATGAAAATCTGTATGCTGATGGCCACATCATTACCCTAGCCCGCTTCTGCTTAGCTCCACAAATGCTGATAACTGTTCTTGTTAACCTGGACAAGAGGCAAATGATTCTTTTCTGAGAAAACAATCAGTCTGAGGCTGCCAAGCACATGAAAAAAATTATTCAACATCACTAATCTTTAAGGAAACACAAATCAAAACCACAGTTACCCCTTCACACCCATTAGGATGACCACTATTTTTTTTTAAATGACAAATGTTGGTGAGGATGATGAGAAAATGGAACTAGTGTGCACTGTTGGTAAGAATGTAAAATAATATAAATACTAGAAGAGACAGTGTAATGGTGCCAAAAAGATTCAAAATAGAATTATATAATTCAACAATTCCACATATGGGTCTATATCCAAACAAATCTGAAAGAAAGCTCTCCAAGTGACTTTTTCCTACCCATTTTTCATAATAGCATTATTTACAGTAGCCAAGAGGTGGAAAAAAACAGTGCCCTTTGACAAATGAATGTGGTATATCCATACAATGAAATATCATTCATTGTTAAACAACAGGAAAATGCCGACACGTACTACAACATAGATGAACCTTGACAATATTATGTTGTTAAATAAACCAGTCAAAAATAGAATATATGAGAAAACTATGAAGTCATAGGTGTGAAAGCAGAATGATGGTTACCAGGATGGGAAAGTGGGGGAAGCAAGAGAGGAATGAGGGGTTTTATTTAATGGGTATAAAATTTCCATTTTACAAAATAAAAGCATTCTAAAGAGTGATTTACAACAATGCAAATATACTTAACACTACTGAACTGAATGCTTAAAAATGGTAAAGTTGGTAAATTTCATTGTGTATTTTATCACAGTAAAATATTTTTTAAAGCCTGAAAGAAAAAAGATTTAACAGCTGCTAACTACTCAGGGTTCTCCACTGAAATACCATGATAATTCTATGGTGAAGCCCAGATAAGCCTGGTCAGCTGAGCATGTTGGCCTGTGCAAGAACACAAAGTATCTCTTGCCTCACTAATTGGATAGTCAAGGATGGCTAGAAAGCTTTCAAGGAGAAAGACAGAGAGGAAACAAACAAGTAGAAAGAGTAAAAACAGGCAACAAAGGTTATTCTAAGAAAAGCCCCAAGCATCTATAACTAATACAATCAAAGAAATAAAGGAAGAAACAAAAACAGGAGGCTGTAAGAAAGAACACTCAGGATGTTAAAAATATGTGATAACATTCATTTAACAAATATTTCCATTTTATTAGGTATCAGACATGGTTCTAGCCACTAAGAATATAGCAGTAAACAAAAATATATATGCATACTTTCAAAAGCTAGCAATATTACCCCACCATCAAAACAAGTTGGAAAGTAATTGAGGAGATTGCTTAGAAAATAGTAGGGGAGACAATAAGAAAATTTTAAAATCAATTAAATTAGAGGAGAGCCAATATTAAAAATATTAACAAGTTCTAAAAAGAACAAAGAAAGAAATGAAAGTAAAAATAAGTAAAACAAAATAAAATGTTCCAGAAATGATAAAAACAAACTCCAGATTGAAAGAACCCATGGTCTGTTCAGCAAAATTAATGAAAAAGATCCACATCAAAGTATATCCTAGTGACGCTTCAGAAAGCTAGAGACAAAGAGATGATCTTCAAGTTTTTAGAAAAAGGAAGAGAACTATTATACAATGTGAATGATAGGAAATAAGAATGGCACTAGACTTCCCAGTTGCGATTAAGGATGAGAGAAGAAAATGAGGAATGACTTAAATAGTCCAATGAAAGCCATTTCCATCCTGAAATTCCATATTTAGTGAATCTGTCTTCCATGCACCCTTCCTTATAAATCCACTGAAGAATTTAATTCACCTGCAAAAGGGAGTAAAGCAAGAAGGATCAGCATATGTAACATAAGAAAAGAAGAAAATCTGCAGAAAACAGTGGACGTAAATTGTGCGTCTACTGCTGTGTGCAGGCCTAGAAAGCAACCCAGTGTGCTGCAGCACAGAGGACTCTGGGAGGACAGTGTGCAGGACAGCTGTGAAATTCGTACATTACCTGATAAGTCAGACTGTCCTGAGCTCTTTTCATGGAGTTGGTAATGAATTAGTGACCAGTATCATGTATGACGGAAAACTAAGGGAAATGAAAGAAAGAAGAAATGTGATCCATAGTGTATTACATGACCCAGCTGTGAATAATATAAATAATGGTTATTGCAAAACACTTACTACTCTAAGAGAAAAGATAATATAACTATCAGGAAGATGAGAGGAATGGGGAATAGAGGAAAAGGAAAGCTAAATCCTCATTTATAAAGCAATAGGAGATTATTTACATGTATATATGTGTGTGTACATATATCATATATACATATATCTCATATGTATATGATATACACACATAGGGAGGAGGAAGAAGGAAAAGAAGAAGGAGAGGGGAGAAGAGAGATGGGGAGAAGGAACACAAAAATTGAGAACATTTTAATTTGAAATTCTCAGACTGGCAAATTCCTACTTTACAATGTTATTTTATACAAAAATATTGATATATTGAATTTATTTACAAAAAAAGTAATTTGGAATCTTTGAATGGCTCGCCTCTGCTTACCTTGTATATGGGTTTATCTTTATGTCTCTCTGATTGTTCAGCACCATAGCTCAGGTCACATGTTTCCTCTGAACTCCACAATCATATCCCCCATTTGATGCTGTCTCACCACCATCAGCCATAAAACTCAGTCTGCCAAGTAATCCAGCAGGTACAGCTTCCAGTCACAAGATTTTCCTGCACATCTGGTCATAGTTATTAATTATATCCCTTTGTAACATGATTAATGAATGCAATGTGTCATTAACGAGTGTGAGATAGTGAAACTAAGCAACTGAAAATGATATTGAATATACATAAAAGTTTTGGGGAGCAGCATTTAAAAGGATTGATCAAAATAGTCTTTGTGTACATATCTATCCAGTGGACTAGGCCACCTACATCATGCTTCTCAAAAATGTACCAGAGTTCTCAAAAGAAAAACCGAATAGTACACAAAAGTAGCCTCAAAGAAGCACCCTATCAACATAACTGTTCTCCTCGTTATCTTTAGTCATTTAAGTTTTGCATGTATGTACATCATGCCTGCTAAAAACACTTTTAGTAGTTAATGATCACTAAACATTTTATAGGTCTGCAGTACCTATATCTTTACATACATTTTCCTCTTTAATCTTCAGTCATTTTCTAAAATAGTTTCTATCCTCATTTTATAGATAAGAAAACAGATGCATAGAAGGGCTAAATAATTTGCCAAAGACTACACGATGAGAAACAATTTAAATATTATGGTATAGTTTCTATGCATACAGACTATATTCAGACTCTTTGGAATTCTTCAGTCTTTCATAATTGCCTATCTTATCTGTGGTTCCCATTTTTTCATTAAGTGTGTAAAAGCTACAACGTGAAAAACATTAATCTAATGCAATCGACAGGAAGAATTTTAATAAATGCTGATCAGCAAAATATTGATTTAATAGGTGCTGTCTTACCCTCATCACTAATACTGTAAATATCTTTGTGTGAATTATCTGGAAGTTTTTAGTGAAGGGTCACTTTGGAATTGGTGGGCTGAGACTAGCTCATCTTTTGTTCCACGTATAGATATCACACTTTTCCAGCTAAGTTTCCAAAGCACATGCAGATGACATTTTTTAAGAGTCTGTCGTGTGCCAACCACACAATTAGTTCTGTGTGATGCTTGATTTATTCCCAAACACAACTCTTTGAAGCAGGTATCATTTTTATCTCCTATTTCACCTATGAATCTGACCATCTGAGAGGATTTGCTTAAGATTACACAACTAATGAATCATGGGACCAGGAGACTTATAAGCTCAGACAGGTAAACTGAGCAACTTCTCTTTATACATGTGTGTGTATTTATGTTTATATATGTGTGCATGCATATACATATGTGTATATAAACATACATATACATGTTTACACACATACACATATAGGTATGACCACCTATACCATCTTTTGACCTTATATTCAACAACACAAGAGCCAGACTGAGTGGTCATTTTTCCACCCTCCATTTTTCAAATTTCCTAGGCAGTATGTGTTTTCCCTTCTATTCCCGTGGTATAGCGCCTGTTATCTCTGCATCGGTTGCTGGCCTGGAGTCTACCCACAGTGCTCCTGGACACACAAGGGCTTTTGACCAGACAAGTGGCCTTTTGAGATAGAAAAGCTAACTGAAATGGACTTCCCAACCAGAATATCAAGGTGTTTTCATGCATTACATCAAAGTATTTCTGTGGTGTTTCTTTGTCAGAAAAACAATTTAAGGATGATTTTCACTCTTTCAACAAAATTGTTAGATCAATTGTCTAAAGCAGAGGTTTCTCAACCTTGACACTACTGACATTTTGGGTCAGATAATTTTTTGTTTAGTGGCTGTCCTGTGAATCGTAGGATATTTAGGAGCTTTCCTAGACTCTCCCACAGAAGGCAGTGCATATGCTTACCTCCAGTACGACAAATGAAAATATCTCCAGGCATTGCTAATTATTACCCCTTGAGGGCAAGATATCCCCTAGCTGAGAAATACTACGCTAAGATAAACTCTTTCTGCATATATTCCCAAGCAAAAAGCTCTAAATTGTTATGTTGTTTTATTTATTTCAGAATATATGGTCTTGCCTGACTTCAACATAAATGTTCTCGACTTGTGCTTACATCTACAGAGAAACTAAGAGAAAGTAATCCCTGTATTTCCCCCCCTTTTTCTTTCAATGCTAGCTACTTTCTCTAATGCTTATAGACTGGTGCCTCCAAATCAGACATCCCTCCTACTCATCTTCCTGCAAACTCCAAAGTCAAAAATTTACCTACAAAGCCATCACCTCCTCCTTAATGTTCCTCAGGAATCTCCAGCCATTGTGTCCCACACTGAATTCATGCTCAACCTCTACTTTCCTCATTCCCAATATAAAATTTGTCTCCATATATTTTTCTGTTTGATTTCCTAAATGACTCTTCTGTTCTCTCTGCCTCCTCACTGTCACTTCCTCAGTTCAGACTCGTTTCCCATTCAGATTCCCCAGGAGTCTCTTGACCAGTCCTTCATCCACTAGTCCACCGTCTTCACTGTTGCCCCAACTAGCTCTTCAAAACACAAACCTCATTATTTCACTCGAATATTGTCCAAACATGCTTAGCTGGACTTGTGAAGTCCTTTTTAAAGTACTCCTTGTTTTCTGTCATCTCATAATCATGTTAGTGAGAACTACATATGCTGTTAGAATAAAGGCACTATAAGAACATGAACCAGAAATTGAACTCATGATATTGAAGCTTTGAGTATCCTATTGTATTCAAGAAATGGCTTGTGCAAAGTGTAAGGGACATGAAGATGTAAATTCCTGAGTTTTAAGTCTTTTATATTAGGAAAGCTTACTTGCAGTATATAATCTCAAGTCTGCCAAAAGGTAAGACGTGTTTTCTCTATAAAGAATTTAATTTATATTTTAGATTTTTCTCAGCATTTTTCCAGAGAGATGAAATTAATATCACCTGGTTTGGGCATCTCACTTTTTCTCTTATGTTCCATATATTACTTGAGGGCTTATTATTTGACCACATAGATTTTAGTGCCAAATACTACACTTACTAACGTGAGAGGCAATCTAACAATTAGGTATGAGGTAACCAGGATGAAAATAAGAATATCCTGGGCAAATGGATACATATAGTCACCTTTAACTTAATGTCAGCCTAGTAGTTCAAGGGTGTGGGTGCCCAAGGGATAGTCAGTCATCATCTGTCCATGCTAGATGAACATATAATATTATTTCCAGATACAATAGTATCCGGGGAGGAAAATGTTCTGTGTTATTCCTATGTGGTCTTTCTCATTTCTCCATCTTTTGTCCTCTTTTCTAGCAATAAGCATCTCTGCTCTGGCTCATGTTCAGTTCCCTCCAAATCCAACCACGGTGAATAAAAAGATTTGAAACTTGCGGACTTTACAATCCTTCTGAGTTCCCACAAATCCAGATAGAGTTCTCTATTGTTATTGAATTCTGAACTCATCTCAGATTTCTATTCTATGCCCCAGTCCAAATAGGAAACAAGACTCTGGATAAGATACAGATTGCCTTTTTAAGGAATCCACCCACTTCTTTTTTGTTTCTTGTCTTTGCCCTGCCCATATAGTCTGTACCTCTTTTTCAGTGAGAGAGCCTGACCTGTCTATTTTCTCAGATCTTCTGTTTATGACATAAAACATTATGCCCTAGTTTTATAGAGCTAAGTGTTTTAACACTCAAAGTTTTCTTTGCTTGTGTGTCTTGTCATCTCTCCCCTAAGACAATGAATGATGCTGATAGCCAGGTCTAAGAAGAAACTAATACAAACTTAATCCTTGATTACCATAGCAACATATTATATTTTTTCATCTCCTAAAGGCAAATGAATTCCAGACTATAGGAAAAGAATTCAGGAGCTATTATAGTGAATTTTACATACCAACTTGGCCAGGCAATGCTGACCAGTTGGTTGGTCAAAGATAAGTCTAGGTGTCCTAAAGGTACTTTTTAGATAAAATGAATGTTTAAATTAGTATACTTTGAATAAAGCTGATTACCCTTCACACTGTGGGTGAATGTTATCAAATCAACAGAAGACCTACGACAAAGACAGGCTTCCTGAAGTAGAAGGAATTGTCCTCAAGTCTGCCACGTAAGAACCCTGCCTGAGTCACTGCAGCCTGTTGCCCTGCCCTGCAGATCTCAGATTTCAGTTGCCAGAACCCCAATTACATGAACCAATCCTTAATCTCTCTCTCTCTGTCTCTCTCTCTGTCTCTCTCTCTGTCTCTGTCTCTCTCTGTCTCTCTCTGTCTCTCTCTCTGTCTCTGTCTCTCTCTGTCTCTCTCTGTCTCTGTGTCTCTCTGTCTCTGTGTCTCTGTGTCTCTCTCTCTCTCTCTCTCTCTCTCTCTCTCTCTCTCTCTCTCTCTCTTTCTCTCTCTCTCTCTCTCTCTCTCTCCCCTATTTGCTCTGTTCCTCTGGAGAACTCTAATACAGGAGTAAACATTGGGTTTTATCAGATTCTACATATCAGTAGACCTAGAATGTCATAGTATTGTATGATAAGCAGCAAACTCTTCAGTGGTGACCAAGATCACGTAAAGTCTGTTTTAAATTCTGTCTTGATAGGACTTAAGGAGTGAAAGATTATTCATTACATTACAAAAATCTATAAAGAGATCAAAGAAAAAAATATCAATAAAACTTCTGTAGAAAGTCTTGGCAACCAGACTGGTTAGATTCAACTGAAAACCAAATGTTAAAACTAGGCAGAATGTCTAGGGACTCTAAAATTCTAATACTCCAGCATGGAAAGTAAAAAGGAGGAAAGAAAAGAGAAATAGCTTGAGAAAACTGCCAAGTCCAGTTTCAGTTTTCAAGCATTTGCTGTGAGTAGGAGACTATCAGTTCAAAAAATTATCTCTCTTCCCTCCTGCCACAAGAAAGACCATTAGTCAATGATGGTGTATGGGCTAGTTTCTTCATTACAGGACAGAAAAGAATCACATGATTTTAATAAGGCAAGCAAATTATTCACATCAGAATTTAAAAAAACAAACCAAGTGATTGATTCTATTCAAAAATAACAGAAAAGTACTTAAAATCCATCATCCATTCTAAAAACTGTAACAACAAATGAAACAATTGAAATAAAACCATCTTCATTAGCTAGGAAGCGGATACTTCCTCAAATAAATAAACAGCAGAAATCTACAGCAAAATTCATATTTAACTATGACATACTCAAGGCTTTCCATTTAAATAGGAAGTAAATGCCCAGTGGTCAGCTGTCATTCGTATACAATGGCTGTGGTGGTCCAGCTAATTAAAAAGACAAGAACATAGATGGCTATTAACATGTAAAAGGAAGCACAAATTAACAAAATTTACAAAGGATAGCAATAGATTCCAACAGGAACAGCAGAAAGGAAAGTGTGGTAAGATTGGCAAATATCAGATAAACAAATAAAGCACTGGGAACAACTAGTTAGAAATAGGGAAAAAAGACGCATTTACATTACCAACAACATTTACAAAAAAACTAATCCAAAAAAAACAATGTAAACGTATGCAAATTATTTGAAAAAATCCTATAAAACTTTACCGAATAATATAAAAGGTGACTAAAAAAATTATGGACATACCATGTTCGTGGGTGGGAAGAATCAAAATTATAAGGATGTTAATTATCCTTAATAGATTTCTAATTAATGAAATTCCAGTCAAAACTTATATTTGAATGGGTATTTATGTAAATGTGGTAATGTACTGATTTTTTTGAAAACAAAATGTAGGTATTTAAAATTAACTCAAGAAAAAAAATGGAATACCTGTATAAGTGGTTTGTCAAAGAGCAATTTTAGTTGTTGTTAACACCCCTCAATCCCCCACTCCACCTCAAGCTCAGTCTATGGCTTTCATAGTTGTGCCTTAGCATTTCCTGCTTGAGCAATGGTAGGGGGCTCAAAGAACAATTTTTTAAAATTATTCAAAAAGTATCGCCTCTCCATAAAACACCAAGTCAAAGGGTTTTATTAAGGAATTCAACCAAACCTTTAAGAAATAGATAATCTGTACACACTCTTTAAATACAAAATTTAAAAGCTTGTCAATTAATTGTATAGGTCTAGAATAATGTATCTTGAACCTAATTACGATAGTATATGTACTTACAACTTCAAAGCAATCTCAATTTGTACATTAAGGTAACAATTCTAAGTTAAATATTAAGTAAGTTTATATCAGGTGTTTGGAGTCATGTAAATATTCTAAAGTAAAATGAACAATGAAATATAGAAAGTGTTAAATAGAAACTTGTTAAATGTAAATAAACAAAGCAAATTCAGCAGCAACTCAAGGATTATTTAATATTAAAAATACATTCACATAATTAATCATATCATTAAGTTACATGATTATCTAGGTCACTGTTTTAAAAGTACTTGATAAAATAGGTATGCAAATATTTGACAACATTAGAACACTTATAAATAACTCTTGGGTAATAGAAAAGAACAAGCTGCAGTAGGGCATATTTAAAAAATAATAAGAATACTATACATACAAACTTACAAAATGCAGTGAAAACTACTGAGAGTTAAATTACTAGCATGAAGAAATTTTATAAATAAGTAAATATTCAAGCATATTAAAGTCTTAAAACAAGGAAAAAACAGTAAATTACAAGAACAAAGGTAAAACAGCAAATAAAAGAAAAAGATTTGTTGAGATGAGTAAATTACTATTTCCTTAAGCTTTTCTTTGAGTAATATCAGAGACTTTAATCCTACTCTAGCACTGGCTCTGGGTGAAGTGAAAAGTTCTGTAGAATATTTTCTCAAGCATGATAACAGAAATCTATCTAGTGACCAGGCAGGTCTTTCCCAGATCATAAATCTCAATCTCTCTCTCTCTCTCTCTCTCTCTCTCTCTCTCTCTCTCTCTCTCTCTCTCTCTCTCTCTCTCATTTCATTAAATGTGTACAAACATTTCCTATAAAGTCCAGAGAGTAACTGTTTTGATTTCTAGGCCCAAGTGGTGGGCCAGATTCAACCTGCAGACTGACTATATATATACATAGTTTAAAAAAAATCTTGGTCTAGAGTCAAAGCACAAAGAATGAGAACTCAGAGGTTAAGTGGAAACTAATACCTGAGAGTTGCTTCATCTACTAAGATGATGTAGGCCACAGCATTAATTCTGAGTCCTAGTGCCATCCTGGTGGACATAGCACCACAATGCGAGTGCCTGGCCAGGGCAGTGCTTGCTATGGGAGCTGCTTTCTTCTTCCACCTGCATTTTTGTATTGAGATGGCTTACTATGTCATTGGAACCTGAATATCTTCTACTAAGGAGAAGACAAAAACAGACTTATATTTGCCCGACAAAACAGACTTATATTTACCCATTCTTTTATCAATATTTAAGAGAATTTGTTCTTTCAGTTTTCTGTTTTACTTAAACCAGGTGCCATATTCAACCTGCTTCTTTGTTGAGCTTTTAGAAGTTCCTTTTGACAGAATGAGAAAATTAATTGCAATAAAAGAATAGATATTGTCCTTACAATAGGATACAAAAAGCAAATTATATAAACCTTTGTATCAATAATTTCTTTGCTAAGATTTATTCCAATTTGACCTCTGTGAGAGGTGCTTTTGCTGAGCAGTAGTACATATGGTCCAATTCAGATCAGTGCTGTCCAACTGAAATATAATGTAAATGTTATTATGCTACGTATGTAACTATAAGTCTTCTGGTAATCATATTAAAGATAAATGAAATCAATTTTAATAATATATTTAACACTGTTATTCAAAATATCATTTAATATGGAAGCAATATAAAATTTATTTATTTATTTTGAAATTATTTTTGCATAGTAAGTCTTGAAAACCCTGTGCATATATCTTACAATTATAGCACATCTCAATTTAGACTAACTACATATGACTAATGGCTAACATACGGGACACTGTACATCTAGACTGAAATGGGTTGTGTGAAAGAGCTAAGGAGGTATTTCTGTGCATTATTATGGACTTAAAGATTATTAGAGCAAGGAAATGCATTTGAAATTTAATCCTTGAACTGACTCCCTTGTTACATGAATAGAAAAATCAAACCCAAGAGAAGTAAAATGGTTCTCCAGAAATCATTCAGTTAATTAGAGTGACAGAAGCAAGGATGCAAGCCAACATTTCTCATTTCATCCTAAACCTTGAAACAAAGCCACATGAAAATTATAAAGAACAACAGATTACACTTAGCTATACTATCAGGACTTTAAGAAATCAAAGCGCCCAATCAAATGGACTTAAACAATACCTTAGAGATTATTGTTATCTAACATAGCAACATTCTCAGATTGCTTGCTGCAGAGGCTCAGTAGGATCATGGTAAGTCCCAGTTCTTTCTTCTTCTGCTCTGTCACCTCTATGTCTCCCCTCAGCTGGCTCCTTCATGGTTACACGATGACTATGTTAATTCCAGGCAGAACCTCTAGCAAGACAAATCTGCCAAGGAAGAAAAGAGCAGTATCATTTCATGTCTCCTTCTTAGAAGGGAGGGAACATTTTCCAGAAGCCTCCAGGCAGGAAAATTTCTCTCATCTCAAAGACTAGGACTGGGAAACTCCTCAACTAATCACCAACACAATAAACAGAATTAACACTATTCTTCTAGACTAAGCATCTGAATGTAGAATGGATATTAGGGGAAGCAACCACAAGGCTGTCACAGCTCTGACCGAAATTACTGGATGAAAAACCATTTGTTGTAGTATATATACTCCCAGAATTCTCTAAATATTGCCTTTATTAGTCCATTTGAATTAAGTAAACCAGTTGCTCGATAAACATACGTGAATGACCTTACTCATATCATGTTCATATTTCTTGACCAAAGCTGTGGAATCATAAGACAGAAAGTTCTTGTAAGTTAAAACAGAGATTTGATAAATTTTTATTGATGACAACTGTAGATCAATTACTGATTTAGTTACTGCCACAAACACATTTATTCCTATGATCACTCTGCAAAACAACTGTTAAAATCATATACATGTTAGCCTTAGTCTCGGGAAAGTTAATGATTTCCCATCGCACATTTCTGATATTATATAGTTCAAATCCAAGTCTTAAGATATAAGTCCAGTTGCTATTTCTACTCCATTGACTATTACACTGGTAAATTTTATCACCCAGTAGCTTAGCAGACAGCACACATTGTTTTTGTTGTTGTTGTTTTCTAATCTTTATAAATTTGTAAAATTTTAACCATAAAAGAATCCCAATGGAGCAGAATTTTAAGGAAAACCGATTATACAGCAAAGATTGTCAAATTAACACCCATCTGTTTCCTAATTTATAAATAAATTTTCAGCAGAACATAGACATCTGTTTACATATTGTCTTTGACAACTTCCTCTGTACAGGGTAGAGTCAATAGATGCTACTGACATCCTATGTGCTGAAAAGTTGAAAAGATTTACTGTTAAGCTTTTGTAGAAAGTGTCCCTGCCCCTCATTATAAAGTTCTTGCAATTTGAAATCTAATGACCTGAATTTGAAATCTAAGTATCACTAGATTTAATGGATGTATATTTGAGCATTTCATTTAACTTCTTTGAATTCAGTTTCCTTCTCTGAAAAGTGGAAATCATGAATAATTCAAGAAACTTTGATAAATATATAAGCCAATGTATTTGACAATGGTTTATGATTGGAAGTTGTACCTAGTGCAATGAATATGAAGTGTAGTTTTGTCAAGTCTCAGAGAGAATCAAAAAGGAAAAACTTACTTTTGTATTACGTGAAGTTGTCCCTAAAACTAATGTGGAAATCTAAGTTGTAGACAAACTGGAATAAAAAGAATAGGGATGCTTTGCTCCCGCAAGCTATCACTATTTGCTCAGTGGAACAATGCTGATTGTGAAGAGTTCAGTGACATTAGGGTAAGGTGATGAGTTATCTCTTCAGGAGCTGCTTTCAGAAACTTGAAAAAGAGATAGGACACCAATGGACACAGGTGCATAAAACAATTAATCAAGCCAAGTAATTCAGGTCCAAAATGATTGTTCAAAAAGGAGGTTTCAAAATTAGATTGAAAACACAAAGGCATTGTATTTTATCACATTTTCTTCCAGTAAAATGTGTACATTTCTAATTATAATAGTTGCACTGTCATAATAGTATTACACTATGAACTTTAATAACAAAAAATCACATTCTGGAAAATTTTTTTAAATTTCAAATTCCTAAAAATTTTGGTTCTGATGCATTCCTGTAGACTCCTTCCTTGCTGTTGATCTTTACCACAATTTAAAAAAAAAAAAATCATCTTTCTAGTTTTAAATCTTGTCAGCAAATACCTTCTCTTCTTCCATGCCACTTTGGATTATAGAGAAAAAAACAAAAACAAAACAATAAAACATGGAGCAAAGTATAGCAAAGAAAGCTATTTACATTGCTATTCTGACTGCTATTACCTGCAATAATTATCATCTCTAGATGTTCAATAGTGAGTCCACACCAATAAGTGGAAACATTTTTATAAGTGCTGTATAATAATATCTGACATGTATATAGTACCTTTCATCTCTAAGAATCCCGATGTGCCATGTGGATAAAGTGATCCTGGGTTCACTTTATCTACTAAAGGAATACAGTCTGTGCAGTACAGGTGATCACCTTCCATATGTGCAATATTCCGTAGTGTTGGTGTTCTGAGGAAAAGGCAGAAGTAAGAATGTTTTACTTTTTAAGTCCCTCCAGATCCTACCTGGCTTATACTCCATAGATAGATAGATGTTAGATGGATAGATAGTTATACATCAAGATCTATCTATCTATCTATAATTGATGGTTTCAAAGGTAAACGCTTCTATTTCTTTTTCTGCTTCAGTGGGAAGGCTGATTCTTGGATAACGGTTTGAGAAACTGAGGAAATTTTATCTAAGTTCTGTTTCATTCTGACTTATTTTAGAAGAGTTTGTGGACCTTAATGAAAACACAACACAAATGTATTTGAAACCTAAATCACTTTTTAAATATCAAATTCTGCTACTTTCTAACTGTAGATTTGGGTCAGGCTTCTTAATTTCCCTCAACCTCATTTGTTTTTAAAGGAGATTTTAATGCATACTTCAAAGGAGGTTTACAAATTTAACATGACTTGTAGAATAATCAGAATAGTATAGGCACAGAATGTTTTCTTCATTTTCATAATGTATATCTCTAGGAAACAGTCCATGTTTCATTGATTGAATCAAGGTAGGAGGGGTAAGAGTGAGGGTTTTATTATTTCCTAATAGAGAAGTTAACTTTAGTAATGGTAATGGTATAGATTAGGAGTCAGGAGTCTGATTTAATAATCTTTGGGTGTGTCAGTTATTTGATGCCTCCAATTAACCGTGTCTACTAAAAGGAAAAAATAATATCCCCTACTCTCCTCACTAAAGACTTGGGATAAATTCAATAGTGTTTATAATACAGCTCTACTTCCTTGGAAAATGGTGCCATGTAGATAATGCAACAGTACTCTGGGTATGATTGTTGGCTGAGACCAGATTAAAAAGAAAATAATGGAGAAAGAGATTCCGAAATATTATATTAAAGTCAAAAGATGAAAAGGAATAGAAAAATTACTTTTAAATGATCAATGCTCCCCATCATTCTCCTACCCCTCATTGTAAAAATTCCGAAGGATGTAAAAAAACCAATAGAAGATAAATGACCAATTCTTTCTAGATTACATACTATATTAATTTAGCAAATGTTTATTAAGGACCTGTGATATGCAGAGTATGCCAACATTTTCTTCTCAGATTAAATTAAAGATACTCAGTTCAGTTTGTATCCCTTGATATTTACTATGGACAAAGAGCATGCTTAATCTCTATTAATAAACTAGAGAGATGAAACAACTTCATCCTCTAAAAAATGTGTACATAGATACAATACGTCATAGACAAATGCAAAATGTATGACATAATTGTAAAAAGCATCATCTTCGGAGTTAGCTAATTATTTGAAAAGCAGCTTCACTATTTATTATTTGACTTTCTCTGAATTCTATTTCCTCACATTTAACTTTTCTCATATTTAATGCTTGATATTGTAAGCATGAAATACGTTCCTGTGTAAAAGGGCTTTTCAAAGAGCCTAGCCTAACGTATTCAACCTCCATATTTCTCTCTCTCTCTAGATATATATGTATATATATATGTGCAAATGTTAACTTTATAAAAATTTAGTCATTATTATTTACTAATAATTGGAACTATCATGGAATTAGAGGAGTGGTTCTCAATTTGGGGTTATTTTACCCCATAGGAATATTTGGTGATACCCAATGATGTTTTTTGTTATAAACCTGGAAAAGCAGCATAGAGATTCCTCAAAAAATTGACAATGAAAATTCTGTATGATACAGTTATCCCAATTCTATTTACTATAAAAACATAACAAAACTAATTGAAAAAGATATTTACACCTCCATGTTCATCACAGCATTACCTACAACAGCCAAGATCTAGAAACAATCTAGCTCCTATCGGATGAGGGGATAAAGAATATATGGATGTATGTATGTATATCTGTACATATATATATATATATATGGAATACTATTAATTTATCAAAAGGATGAAATCTTGCCATTTGTAGCAACATAGATAGACCTAGAAGGAATTATGCTTAGTGAGATAATCCAGAAGGAGAAAGACAAATATTGTACGATTTCACTTATACGTAGCGTATAAACCAAGCAAACATTTGATACAGATCAAACAAAAATAGGCATTTAGTTTATGAAATCAAATTAGTGGTTACAAGAATGGAAGGAGAAATTAGGTTAAAAGGAACAATGTTATAGTGAAGGAAGAACTGAACTGGTGTCATAAACTTAATGCATTATATGCAGATATTGATTCACAAAGACACACAACTTAAACTATATATTATCAAAGTTCCTTCAATAAAAGTTTTAAAAAGAAGCAACTTGATAAAGAACTACAGAATATCCAGGGTTCTGTTAAACATTCTATAATAAATACGACAAGCCCCTATACCAAAGAATTATCCAGTTCAAAATATCTGTAGGGTCAAGGTTGATAAACCTGCTTTAGAGAAAATCTGTCTATCTGTACCTATTTATCCACTCATTTATTCATTGAGCTATCAATCAGCTGAACCAATTAGTTTGATGTTAGGTTGGCTGGAAATAAAAGGCCAATTACATCTTTAAAGTGAAGTTCAGAGCAGATGCAAATTCTGGAGGGAGAGAACAAAACTTAGGATCCAAAAGAATAATGGTAATATCAGTAGTCAAAAATTTAAGTCCATTATTATTCGATATTAAATGTAGAAACTAGGATATTGTTCCTGGAAACCATAACAATATTAGTAATACTACTTTTTCAATAAAGGGGGAACAGAAAGAGACCCCCCCCCCCCAACAGCAGTCAAAACAGAGTCAGTAAGGCCAGTGAAACTCAGCTGGAGAGTAACATGTTTAAAACTCAGCTTCAGGATCCTGCAATTTTACCAAAGGGAAAATGAGAAAACTTGCAGTGCCATCGGAAGAAAATGTCTGGTCTGTCTCCTGGGACAATAGGCCTTCTTATTCAGTAAATAACTTTTTTTATGATATAGAGAGTGAGAAAGAGAAAGATATATAATAATACAATCAGCCTCCCATGTTGTAGATAGTAGCTAGAGAGGTTGAGAGACAACTGGAAGGTTTTGAGAGGATTCAAAGTCCCAGGGAAGCAACCAGGAGTCAAGGGAAGCAGAGGGAAGTCTAACCTGGAGAGGAATGAAAGCACAGGAAAGGCACAGGATCATTGGATTGTGTTTTATGTAACTCAGTGAAGAAAGATGCTGAATAAAAAGGAATCTGTCTAGAGTAAGGAGAGTTGAAAAGAGAAGTGATGTATCATAAAAGGATTTGTAGCTAGTCTGAGAGCTCCTGGTAATATAATACATGGACATTGAGTAAATGCAGAGAGAATCCCCAAGTGCAGTTATAATATACACAGACGGACCGTCCCAGCTGTCTGAGATAGCAGGATAGAGACATACCTTGAAATATTCCAGCCTAGAGACTTCTTACCCACTTACTGTACTTTTGGAAGAATCAGTAGTCAGACTTTGCAGGTCTGATTATAAGTTTTTATATTCACACTTCATAAGAATGCTCAAATGCAGCAAATGTTGGGCTTCTGCTGTGAGTTGAAACAGGCTTAGTATTTAAGATCAGAATGAGGGTACACTTGGATGGGGTCAAGTGGTGGTGGTGCATAAAGTAGGGCATATAGAGATAGGTGTAAATTGCTTATGGAATTGCAAGATACAATAAAATAAAGTATAATTTAAGATGCTCTAAATTTAGAGAAGAAAATTTAAAACCAACTGAAGGAATGAGGGAAAGTATCACAGAGGAGGTGATATTTCGATCCTCTTATGTTTTATCCTCCTATATGATGATGACATTCCAAAGTAAGTCTGTTTTTGATTATACCTCAACAAGTTAAAGCAAATATGACATGAATGGATCCTGAATGGAAACAAGTAAGAAGAGAATTCAGAGAAGAGAGGCATCATCACTGTAGCATAAAGTAACCAAATCCGGACAAATTCAGCAATTATCCTGACTGAATCTGTCTCAAGAGAAGATGTAAGGACAATGAGTTATTACAGAGATGGGGATGAATGGTCACTAATGAGCTTTCTTCATCAGAGAACACTTTAGCTATCCACTTATATCCCAATTGCAAGAGGGCAGAGAGGCTGCTGGCAGTCTTCCCAGTAGCAACCAGAAGCAAAGGAAAGAACAGTACACCTGTGAAAAGCATCTGTAACACCTGTAATCTGGGACCACTTAATGCAGAGTCAAAGAAGCCTTTATGCCTAAAGTTTTCATTTTATTTCATAAATTGTGAATTAATATGCATAGTACAGATTCACTAAGTGTGACTTTTGTTCCTGGTCTATTGCTAGTTTGCTCCACTTCCCACCTCCAAGGGCCCTGGTTCTGTTTGAATTCAAATGCCCCAAGTACCCCCAGACTCCACCTCTTTTCTCTCTTCCTCCAGCTCTCCGTGTTCCACAAAATGCATACACTTTTTTGAGAAATTTCTCTACAAAACAAGCATAACAAAGGGACAATAATATTACCTGGCATTACTTAAGCATTTACCATAAACCACAAAGGTGAGAGATCCTCTTTTAACCCTCAAAACAACCTTATTTTACAGAGGAGGAAGCCAAGACACAGAGGGTACAATTATTTCTTCAGGGTCATGATCAAACCCAAGATCTGACCTGAGGCTGATTAACCTATTGCTTCCTTAATGACCATCAGAGTAACATTAACTAGGGAATATTTTGGTTGTGTTTGTTTTTGTTTTTTTTTTTCTAAAAGATGATGGGACAATGATGTCTTACCTAGAATTACTTTTTGTGTATGTGTGTATAGTATGTACATAAACTCTAGATTTGAAGGGTCATTCGTATTTAGAATTTAGAAAAGAAAAAAATCATCTGTGAAGATTTTCCGCAGCATACTACAAAACCAGAGGTCAAGAGTGTGGGAAGGGAGGCATAGAAAAAAATATAACTGCCCATTTCTCTTGGCAGTACCTGGATGATTGCTGACTCCTTGGCATTAATCACCTGTCAGAAATTACCTTCTCCACACCTGACACTCTTAACTTGACAATTTTTGCCTCCTTGCTCATGAGTGATGGGATGATGGTTAGGCTCTATCCATCATGCATTTTGATCAGACTGTCATCCCTGGGTGACTCACATCTGGTGGCTGAGAGTGCACCCCAAAGATGTCAGCTCAAAGTGATATCTTGTGATGGTTGGGTAGATGGTCTGGGAGCAGATTGAAGGCAATCAAGGTTTTCCGTATATCAGTGCCAGGTAGCCTGCTGTGACACATGAGCTGTACACTCATATGAAAGTACAGCACAAAGTTGGTGTTGCCTCTTTAGCATAGTATGAGCCTAATTGGACACATGCTCAGCTGTGTCTACTCTGGGGTCAAGAATGGGTCAGACAAGGACATAATTCTAAACTATTCAGGAGGCAGAGTTTCTATGTTTTCTAAACAAATGACTCAGAACATCTAATTGATGCCAACCTTGGAAATGGAAGAATTGGAAACTTAAGAGAGGGTTTCTAGGGCTCTGAAGTCCAAATAATCCCCAAATTGAAAGACTGGGAAAGGGAAATCATGATGATCTGACAGCCAGCTCTGCTTTTAGAAGAAATGCTAGTTTGTAGTTAGCATTTGCTCTGAATAATTAATTTCATAATTCAAGATTAGTAAAATCTTCTCCAATGGAAAAGCCCAGAGTTGTTTTTTTTTATAAGCCATTTCACAGTTTCTCTGATCTTCTGTCAGCATTACATATGGCTACTCTTCACCCCTTTTCTTTAAATATCCTCTTCCTCATCCATTGCTTAATAATCTAGAGTCACCTAAAATTCCTTCTCTGGTTTTAAATCTCGAATGAGCCATGCATACTCAAATTTGTTTTGTAATTTTTGTCTTTATATATAATTTTTGTACTGTATTTACATACTGTACCTTAGTGGGTATGTTTTATTTCAACAACAGTTTTTATAAAACTGTCATCTGAATTTATACTTGAGTTTATATTGTCTTTCTCCAAGTTGATTAGGAGAATTTTAGATTTGAGTATTATTATTATTATTATTGGGTTTTTTTACATCACATTAGTGTATACTCTGACAATGTTCATTGATTGGTGATATTTACGCTTTTGTCTTCTGATAGCACCTAACATAGGGCAAGGTACCCAGAAGTTAAGTAAGAGTGTACTGACAAACTCAGGTAGGGACTGATGTCTTGTTTAGAACTGTGTCTGGCAAGCCTTCCGCTGGACACATTCTGTACCTCTCAGTAGATACACAGAGGCCATTTCTATTCTTAAGGTCACAGAATCCAACAAATTGAAAACATTTCTTGGACCTCACTCAGTAAACTCTTTGCAGCTTGAAATGGTATCTGCTTCAAATGCCACTTATAAGAGGCAGTAATAATACGAGCTTGCTCTTGACAGCAGAGAAATGTGTTAACTTGCCCAATGTGCCATATTTTCTGTAATTTGAGTAAATTTCACTCTTTTTTTTTTCCTTTTGCTACCTCTACTTCAAATGGCCTCATTAGGAGAGTAATTTCTTTGAAATACTGCCCAGTTTAACAAGAGGTCTGCTTTCCTGTTTTGGTTTCAGATATTGTCCTTAACCTGAATAACTAATTTCTTACTTTCCTTTGCTCACCACTGAGTTCTTATTCATTCATTCCATTGACTCCCGCACTCTCACATTCATTCTACATTTTTTCCACAGTAATCTTGCTGCTGATCCTCCCAGTTTTACACTTTACTTTGACCCTGTCTGTGACTCAATTTGCTCGTCCATAAAATAGTTGTAGCAGCCTGCCGTAGAGTTGTTATGGAGATTAAATTGTGTTTGTGCATTTGTTTGGTTATATGTGTAGCACTTACGATACCTGGGACAGTCTAAGAATTTGTTATTTTTATCTTCAGAGAGAAATGCACGAAATGCATTGAAAATTATAAATCTGCAGAACACATTTTTTTCTTTCTTGAATGTAAAAATGTCAACAACAGATTACTATTCTCCAAATACAGTGTTTATCACACTGCTTTCCTCACAAAGCTTCTGCAGCAGTGAAGGGAAGAGCATTATAACAGAGGTTTGGCTAATGTGAAAATCCAGAGAGCTCAGCATAAACTCAGTTTCCATGGAACACTTGCTCATTTATTGATCTGCTAAACTGTTCATCGTCAGATAATTTATAAGTACCTCTGTCTGTGATCATGATTCCCTGTTGAGTTATAGGAATGGGAAATCTAAGATGCAGAAGGATGTAAAGATACAAAATAAAAACATCACACAATGAATAGATGTTGAGTCAGCATTCCCCAAATTGAGTCCTGAAGAATTCCTGGAATATATAAAGACACGTTCTATGTCAAAGTATTTTGGGAAATCTTATATTCAGCAGGTTATCATTCCTGACTGCTGTTCCATCCTGCTCTTGATTTTAAATAACTTCTCACGGATCACTGTTATAACTATCTGCTTAGATCCCCAGCTTCTCATTTTCTTCCTTCTTATGACCTTTCAGCTCTTCCCAGAGAATCTTTCTAAGACATAAACCTGATTACACCTTGTTTGAAACCATTGGTATTTCCTCATGACCTACAGCATGACTTACTAGGCTGTTCAGAATCTGGATCGTAAACTTTGTTTCTAATCTCATTCTCCAAATCTACCCTATACTCTGTTCATACCAGAGGTTTGCTCTTTCTTGACATTCCATGAATATCTGTTACCTTTGCTCATACTATTTCCCCTGCCTGAAATGACATTTTCATGTTCATAAGAACAAATTCACTTAAGTCTCACAGTAACATTATGGGTTATATACTATTAGTGTCCCATTTAGCAGTTAAATAAGATCATGTAAAGGGTTATGAAATAATTTGACAGAGGTTACACAGGTCATAAAGTACTTTATTTGAACCTAGACATTCTAGCTCCACAACCAATAGCTTTAAGGATTAGACTTCCCTGTCTCTGGGATATTGACAAGAGTGAGATAAATACTCTCCTACTGATCCAACCAAAGTTAACTCCTTTCAGATCATATACACATTTCTTCCCAGAACAAATTCATATTATCTTTTCTGTTTTCTTTCCCCAGGTATATGCATATAATATTATATATACACACTACAACTCAAAGCATCCTCAACTGAAACATGTATTTTGTTATTTGCCCTGAGACTGAGTTTCTCAGGAATAGAGTCTTTACAAATATTCTGACATCCATCCCTATCCTAACAGCCAGGCACAACACCTAGTGCATGTTAGACACTTAAATCTTTATGGAGGTGAATTAAAATGAATCTTCTTGAAGGTAATGGGAGACCATGATGACAGCTTGGTTATGATTTCTGTCCAACAGTTCCCAGACACACAACTGATAAATGCAAACCTCTTGTCAAAAATGACAGTGTCAGCTAAGCTATGTGTTGCAGGCAAGTATTTCTGAACTGTAATTGTCACAGCAGGGTTTAGAAATGGGATTCAAAGTACTTTTGAGAGAGTCCACCTTAGTCAAGAACTCCTTTTCCTGAAATGGCCTTGGAAAAATCAATTTGACTTCTTGTATGAGATTGCTTGCTCACTTCTAACAAAGGTAGGTGTCCTTGGTATACAGTAGTTCATCCACAGTCTTTTTAATATCAGACTCAATTCCAAATCCCTAGATCTGGCTCCCACTCAGTGTGTCATGTCATGTGACAAGCTCTCCAGTTGTCCAGAGGGCCTGATCAACCCACATATTTGACATCTATGTACACACCAGGATCTGTGCTTAGGGAGGAGGACACAGAAATGGTCAGAACAAGACACAGCCTGCCCTAAAAGTGAGTAATTCTTATAGCATGTCACATTGTAGATCCTTGTAACAAGCTGTTTAAAATAATCCTAATTCTGGAGATTGGGACAAAGCAGCTTTACAGGGGAGGTGATGCTTGGGTTGGGACTTTAAGGTTGTGGGAATTAGTCAGAAAAGAGAGAATCTCAATTGCGTTGCTAATTCTACTTCCATATACTTCCTGACTATATTCCGCTATCATTCTTTTTCTGATATTCCAGAATAGGCTCCGAGATAACAGTGTCACCTAATAGCTCTCTTTCCTTTCTCTAATTCATCCATTGCACTAAAACCGAAGCAATATTTTTAAAAAATATAATTTGAGTTGTATACCCCTTTGCTTAAATTCAACCAGTAACCATTGTTTCCACGTGGAATGAAACTCCTCACTATGAACTACACGACCCTTCATAATCTTATATCTGGCTATCCTTTCATCTTTAGCCAGCATTATATACCCCACACTTTCTGCACTCTAGCTACTCTGGCCTTTATTCAAATTCTGGAACCTGAGAAAGTCTTTCATACATTAGAATTGTTATGTTATTTCTTCTGTCTGTAAGTCTTGGCCCACCTCTTTGCCTGGCACACTGTAAACATCACTCTCTCACCCCCTCACCCCTGCTGGTCTCTGTCAACACTCTAGGTTGTTATCCTTCCCAGTAACAATCAGCAACTATTGTATTTATATCTATTGATTTTTTTCCATCAGAGAGGGGCAATATTTTTCTTGTTATCCCTATAGACCAGAGATTGCATGAGGCCTGGATAACCTCCTTACTCACCTTTTATTCTGAGTCTTGGCATCATGTCTGGCACAGAGTAATGCCCCTAAATATATATATTGAATGGGGACTTACCGACACAGGTCTATTTAGTATTTGCAATAATTGATTGTGACACACCTGTGGTGATAGGCAGATATTTGGGTGTGGGATGTGAGACTGAAAAGGCATACAAAGGAAGTTTCCTGTATATCATTTGGAGTGTTGAGAACATCATCTTCTAATGATGGGGAATTGTTTAGATATGTGAAAGACGTGAATGTGTTGGTATGTATTGAGGGTGTGGTGTTTCTCACAAGGTCACTCACATACGAAATATAACCTTAAAAATAAAGATTACTCAGCAATTGCCCCTGTGTACTTCTGCAAGATTTTGAAAGGAAATGCTGCCTTATAACACTGGGCTAAACACAGCAATTATTTCCTGTTTCTTACTAATTGCTAGCTATATTATTTCTTTTTTCTTCTTCCAATGAGGGACAGCTTTGGGGGAAAGGAGCAAACAGGGCAATTTCTGATATTATTTGTCAAGTGCAAGAATTTAAGAGAAATTGTGACCGTTGTATACCATTCTCTGCCTCCATTCCCACCTGAAACATAAGAAAAAATTTATATGTAAGCATTTGTCATTTTCACACTCTGACAATCCTTTCCATATTTTTATGACCAAAGCACTATAAAGTGTACAAAATACACATATGATATAATAGAGATTTTATGTTGCTTTCCAAACCAATTCTATTGAAAAGAAACAAGCAGGCTGTCTCCCAAGATATATTTGTACAAGTATTGGTATAACATGCAATATATTCTGGATTCGCCCTTTGCCCAACCCCCAATGATTTGACCAATGGGTAGCTTTTCATTATTTGGACTGAACTGTCCTTTTGATTAATTTGTACAAGTGGCAGCTTTGCTTAGGAAAGGCATCTGCTTTTAGTATTTCCTAAGAAAAGCAGTATGTGGAATCTGAAAAAAATTCACTGGACGTTATCAAAAAGTAAATCACAAGAGAGTCATATATTAAAATCCGAACTGAGTCTCACTGTATTTTTGAAATATAACTGGTATAGAGTAATTGAGAAATACTATCTAAAAACCTACTTTAAACTAAGACTACAAGATAACAAATTTTCTACCATATCTACTTATGTCTAATTCCTGACAATGAATTATATTTTTCCTTTCTACCTTTTATTCCAGTTTTAAGGAATTCTACTAATACTTTCATTTTCTATCCAGTTTAAACAGAATTGGATTATAAATAATTATGAAAAGATAGGAGTTTTAGTTTTTATTAACTATAATTTTTATATCACATACTTCTAACATCTCTGGCATGCTCATCAGAATCTAAACCTCTAGGGCAGGAAGCATTGGCTTACTCTCTCTACCAGGGGCCCAACCCCAGGCAACCATTCTTTCCAAATAGTGACCTGTAGTGGGTTTTTGAAACTGCTCCTTCCTCTTGCATCTTCAGGGTGGTAACTTCACCTTCTACAATTTATTTTTCTAATTCTTCTCCATATTTTAAAAACATTTCCTAATTATTCTCAACCCAATTATGAAGTTTGAGTGTGCCATTTATTTCTTGTTGGTAAAAAGGCTAGAAGAACTCATGAAGAGCAGCCTGATCCTCTTCACAGAAATGTGAGAGGGTTAGATCCTTTCATATAAAATGCTTTTTAAGTATACATAGACCTTATTTTTTAATAAAATCTTTAAGTTCACAAAAAATTTAGAGGAACGTACAGAGCTTTCCTATATACCTCCAACTCTGTGCATGCATAGCCTGCCTGATTATCAACATCCCTCATTAGAGTGGTGTTACGATTTTTATAAAAGGAAAAACAATTATGGATACAAATAATTACACATTTATCCAACCCTATAGAAAGTACATTACCAAGAGTGAACCCTAATGCAGACTGTGAACTTTGAGTGATCATGATATGTCTATATAATTCTTTGTGACAAATATATCACTCTGTTGGGGAATGTTGCTAATGAGAGAAGATATGCATGTGTAGGAACAGAAGGTAATAAGAAAACTCTATGTTGCCCTTTGAGTCTTGCAGTGAACCTAAAAATGATCTGACAATGTAAACTCTTTAAGAAAAAACAAAATTGACAGTTTATCTTAAAGTTTAGGAGTTGATAAGGAATTCCTTTATTTCCACTATGGAATAAATTTCTTGTGCTAAAATGAGGAGAAATAAGGAAGAATTGAGAACAACCTCAAAGGGATATCAAAACAACAAACTCCTATTCGCCAGTTGGAAGAGATATCCAAAAACTGGTTGAGACAGCCTGAAAACAAGAGAGAAAACTCTGATCAGGCTGCTTTGCCATGAGTCTTAGGACCTGAGACTATCTGGATTAAAAGTATCTGAGATGTTATTTCTTTAAATCCCAGTGTACCTCCAGAAACAGCTCTGCAAAGAATGGCCCAGTCTTTGTACATTTCTGGGAGCTTTGTGACTCCTGAGGCTACTCACTCCAATATGATTATAATAATTTAGAAAGCCTTTCCTTCCATGAAGACTCAACTCTGCTTCCCTGTGGCTTCCTCCTACTCACCCTAGTTTGGCCCTAGAGAATATAGCACAACCTGAATTTAACCTGTCTTCCCTTGACAGCTTTTCTTTATGTAAAGACAGACAATCGTGTTCTCTATACATTTTTCAACTCCAGGCACCAAAAAAGAACATCCAGGAAAAACACAATGTGTTCATGATCCAGTGAGAAGTTTCACCTACTATGATGACAAATTGAGACAGGAAAGTACATGCTGAAAGAAACTCAGAAAGGAAAGATTAAAAACAAAAAGGATAGAAAATAGAACTGAACCCATGTAGATCCTGGAAAAAATGAGATGAGACTTGCACTTCACCCAAATAAACTTTTAGTCTACAGGAGCCAAAACGTGAATTTGAGCAGGTAAGCATGGGGTTAATGATTCTTCATAATCTGGTCCAATCTTCAGTATTGCCTTCCATCTATACTAATATCTGAGCTACAATAGACTACTGGTATCTTAAATATTCCATGGATTTTAATGCCTCTCTGCCTTAACTTCCCTTTCCATCTTCTTCCTGATTTTCTAAACATTCAAGGTTCTCTCAAAAATACTACTATCTGAGTTTCTATTATTTATTGAGCAGACAATATAATGCATTATGTTCCAGTACTTTTATGAACAAGGATTTTTAAAAAGAATAGATATGGAAGGAGAGAGAGAAGTGTATGTGTGTGTGTGTGTATGGGAGAGAGAGATGTGTATGTGTGTGTGTGTATGAGAGAGAGAGAGTAATGTATGTACCTAGACTTGAGATTGGCACACCAACACTTCCAATGCATTGGTCAAAACAAGTCATAATGTTCCACCAAGGATTTTTACAGGAGGAGTAGCATAAATGTCCTGGGCTGGGAGGGATTGTTAGTAACCATCTTTGCAGACAGCCTATGAAATCCACTGATGGATCCAATTAATATGATAGAGCACTGAATTTAGCCACATGGAAGTAAAAAGTGACATTGTCTAAAGTATTCCCAGTCAAGTAGTTAAGGAAAAAAAATTGAAATTAGTGGGTTCAACAAAGAATACAGGAGAGAAATCAAAAGCATAAAATAAAGGAACCAGAGAAAACTATGTAAGAGACTAAGAAAATGGCTTATTTTTCTTTGTTAAGATGAGAAAAATAATAACATGTGAATAACTGAGCAGGTTTAAAAATTTGATGATGCAGACAAATGAGAATAATTTTTTGAACGTGTCTTTGAATGGACAGGAAGGGATGAGATGCCATGCACAAGTGGAGGATTTTGCCTTAACAGGAGCAGAAAAACAGAGAATATGAATTCAGACTCAAGCAGAAAGCAGATAGATAGGGGATGGAAGTTCTGTTCTGATTGCTCTGCATCCTCAGTACACAGGAAGTTGAGTTATCATCGGAGTGTGGAGTCAAAAATTTTGAGGCTGTGGGAAAGAATTAAAATATGAAGCCGCCATATAGGAGAGAATGAATGTACTAGGATGGCTAAGCAGCACTGAGGGCCTATTAAATTTGGAGAGTGAATTTAAAGTGAAATTAGGCAGTCTGAATTTATATTTCTAAAGTCTTTCAATATTATGTGTGAATCTATAGATTAAAGTAGGATTAGATGTGACCAAAACTAGGGATTTCTAAGGGAGTTTGGCAAAGCAAGAGTTAAACAAATGAGTTGAGAGGTGGGGATCAGAGAAAGTGACATCATAATAATTCCCCACAGAACTTAATTTAGGAATAAAGGGGAATGATGAGATGGGTGAGGGCCAGATGAAAAGTAAAGGTGATAGAATCAGTGGATTGAAAGTTAATGTGGTTGAAGATTTGTGAGGAAATTGTCATTGTTGTAGGGGGGGTGGTGTGCAGTTATTGAAAATGACAAGTCAACGTGTACCCATGGGAATAATCAACTGAAATAGGATAAAGGACAAGATTATTGAAAGGGACACACCCTGATGGTGTAGCAGTTGGGTCAATCACCTCTGAAGGACGTAGACCACATGCCCTTAGGTTCTAGTCCCAGACCCAGGGGGAACAACCACTGTGAACATTAAATGAAGAATAAATGGGGTACTTATTCCTCCTCTCTCTTCCTGCCTGCTTTCCTATTACTGCCTTTATTCCTACCTGAACCTTTCCCTAAATTAAAAAAAAAAAAAAGATCATTGAAAGGGAGGAGGTTAAGAGATTTAGAAGGATCGTGTAGTTGGAAAGTGAAATCCCCCAAATGTCAAAGTGTTAAGAGTGTTACATACAGTGCTACAGATGTCAAAAACTCTTAAGAAATGAGGATATGTGATCAATGGGCTCATAAACAGCAGTCACAAGGAGAAGTAGCAGGTGATAGACTATGAGAGCTTAAACTTCAAAGAGGACAGAGAGAGGAGGAATCTCTGAAAGTGACAATAAGGAATAGGAAGACATCTATATTATCTTCAGGAAGTGCAGGAAGAAAACCAGCACACCTTGAGAGGCTAGAGGGAATCACCTCATGGAAAAGTTAGGATTTAGTTAGAGCAGGAAGGGTAAGAGAAGACCTGTCAGAGCAAGGGCTCTGTCCTGGGTACACGACAGAGAACTGTGCTCTTGTCCTTCACTGCCTACACCTGACATGTGGCGGGAGGGGTACCTGCAATTATATAGATAAAGAGAGGCAATGCACCTCTTCTAGACTGCTCTGGGTACCAGAACCCCAGAACTTCCTGCCCATATATTCCTGAGCCCCATCCATGAGCCTTTGTGTGCTCTTCCCCAGTTCCTCCTCCTCAGGACTCCCAATCTGCCAGGTTCTAGGGGAACATAGAGACTGTTTTTTCTTGATAAAAAAAAAGTCTTCCTCATATGAATCCTGTAAAGATAGATATTTTAATTCTCACTTTTGCAGTTAAGGTATTTGAGACTATATACCCTGCCATAAATGACACATTCAGAAAGAATAGGGCTGGGCTTAGAGCATAACTTGTGCTCCTGTAATCAGAGCTTGCAGAACAAATGCCTTCCTTTTTTTTTCTGTTACCCTGACCTCAAATTTTGAAACTGGTTCCATGGCTTTCATAACCTGTGTCTTAGCTGTCTTAGCTGCATGAGCCATAGAGAGGGCTAAAACTCTATGACACAGGATGCAGACAACATGGGAGCAGATGATGGGTTGGTTTTAAGGGAGGGACCAGGAACCAGGACCTGCTCATCCTGAGTCACCATATGAACTCCTAAAAGTCAAAATACAAACTTAGCCTTCCCTGTGTTAATTAACTTACATTTTCAACGTGGGAAGATAAACCAATTTATTTAATAGTCAGATCGTTTTACAACCTTTAAATATATGGATGATGCTACATGGAACTCATTTCTTCTCTTTTTTCTCTTTCAGAAGTACACGGTCTGAAAAAAGTTTGAGAGGGTAGAGGATTTGGCAGATGTCATGGAGTTTAAGAAACTTTTTCCTATCTCTCCAAGCTAAACTATTGACACATTAGAAATAGTCTTTGTAATCAAACTACTAATATGGTCTTAGTTTGTATATCAGACTCATCGGTGTGTTATCCTTTCATTAGACATAAGCTCCAAGGAAGGGAGAGTTTGACTCATTTATGCGGTCCTAGATGTTAGACACAATGCCTAGCACGTAATGGTCACTAAAAAAAGAAAAGAAAAACATTTATAACAGTACAAATTGATTCAGACAGAACCCAGAAGCATCTAAAAATCTAGCCAAGGTGTATTCCTATTTTCCAGATGATCCTGATGAAATTGCTAAAAAAAAATGCAAACACATATGCATTGACATTTTTGAACACTAATCTTCAGATTTTCCATTTGGACTAGACCATGAAGTCACCTTTATGACTGCTTTCAATCTTAATGGCAGGTATAATTTTTAAAAGGAAAGAACTTTGAATGACTTAGACCTGAAATTCTGCTTTCCTTGTAGTATCTGAGGCACATTACTTTTTCTATGGGCATCCCCTATAGTTGTTGGTACTTTTGTAGGTAACTGATGTTGCCATTTTAGATTAAGATGAAATTTGGAGTGTCAGTTCTGGACTGCTTCAATGGTTGTGATCAGTTAGCTCTCAGTTAGCTCTCAGTTTACCAATTTGTGTTCCACTGAGTTGAACAGTAAAAATCCTTGGTAGCTTACCTGTAAGGCCATAAAGATGACTTATGAACCACAGCACACAATATTTCTTTTCTGTGCTTTATCTAGACAAATAAGTGCTTATAACTCCCGATTCAAGAAAGGTTGTTTATTCTTCAGAACTGACATCCCATTAAAAAGAAAATAAAGTAAGCATCAGGATGAGTTCCCTAAGCTTCCATCAAGTCTTTTGCTGTGAATGTCTGTGTGTTTTCTCCTTGTCAGCTCCTGACACCCAAAATGCATTTTTCTGTAGAAGATAATATCCTGTTATTCTTTTCTCTCCTGTCTACATTTGCTACTCTTCCCCTACCTCTCTCACAAAAATCAAGTCATAGATCTTAAAAATAATAAAAGAATAGGAAATGAAAGCTCTTGTGGAGTAAGAACAATGGCAAAGAACTTCAAACATTCCCCCAAACTATCAATCCATTACTGAGAGGGGCATGGACACAATCAGGTGATGTCACAGTGATGTTAGGGAGCCCAGGAGAGGTAAGAGTTGAGAGAGAAACAAAATACTACTTAAGAGTACTATATGCTTTTTAATATCTCTTACCAATCAAATCAACCTTTTAGTTATCATTTATGTCAAATGAACTCAGAGAAACAAGAATGTATTTTGGTCAAGCAATTATTTTTTGATGTGTCTAAGTCCTAGATTGCAGGAGAAAAGGGAACTTGAAAAATGAATGGCTTGTTTTGGTAGGTAGGTAACCAGCCAGGATCTGGGAAATGGATAACTATACAGATCTGGATGTTATCTGAAGTGACCTGAATCTGCTCTCTAGTTTCTTTGAGTTACTTTAATGGTAAACGGAAAATTCGTCATCCACCAGAGGCAAACTATTGTAATTTTAACAAGAGAAACTCAATGGAATTTTTTATTTTCTTGGAGAAACGGGTGCCTCTCCCTACTCTCTCAGACTTCAAAGTCAATGGGACAATGTTATTGTGATGGGTAATTTTATGTGTCAAATTAACTGGGCTAAGGAATGCTCAAATAGCTGGTAAAACATTATTTCTGTGTATGTCTGTGAGGGTGTTTCCAAAAGACATCAGTATTTGAATAAGTGTTAGTATTTAAATTCATGAATTGAATGAAGCAATGTGTCTCCTCAATGTATATGGACATCATCCAACCTACTGACAATGAAATGGTATAAAAAGGTAAAGATAGGGAATTTTCCCTCTCTCATTTTGAATTGAGATAGCCATCTTCTCCTGCCCTCAGACATCTGTGCTCCTGGTTGTCTAGTCTAGCCTTTGGATTTTTAATGAAATGTATAACTGGCTTTTTTGATTCTCCAGCTTGCAGAGGACAGATCATAGGATTTCTTAGCTCCATAATCATGTGAGCCTATCTGTATATCTATCTGTCTGTCTGTCTGTCTTGGAAAACTTCACTAATATAGTTACTTACCATTTACGAATAATAGCAGCTGAGAAGCACTGGTATTGCTTTCATAAGATGGTTAGTTAGTCAAGTGAGATGTGCTTACCTAACTATACCCAGCCCACACCCTTCTTATTCTTTCTGTCTTGGAGAAGACTGGCTAATAGGTTCTACACAACTTCGCACATTGTCTTTTTAACTTCTTAGACTAAGACACAACAATTTTGGACTCAAAGTAACCCTAGTCACCATCTGAGAGATCACCTCTTCCCTTTTACAAGGATTATGATATTTGTCAGTAAACTTACCAAAAGGAGCATCTGCTGTATAGCAAATACTTCACAGAGCCCTAGGTAGGATGGACATGGTGAAGTTTAAATTATTTGACATATGCAAATTCTCCAAGTGCAGAAAAACTACTCAATTAAACACAGGATCTGAGTGTGACCTAAAGCAAAGTTGATCTGTCAGAATTCTGAAAAACAAACATTAGCTGGCTATAATGGACATCTCCTGTATCCAACCCATGCTTCTATTTTAGTTATTATGAGTTTATAGGAAAACACATTAGCTTGCTCAAACATAATTTATTGAATTTAGCTCCCACTTTGATTTACCTTTCTCACAAAGCTGTTGGTACAAAAAATCCAAGTGACAGCATGCCACTCATGCTCACTTCTTGTCACCGGAGGACAAGTCAGTTTCCAGGCATCCACACTGCTTGGCTGGATCTGGAAGACCAGATAGATAGGGTGAAAGTGTGCTTGATGAACCATTCAACTAGTACTTTATCATAATTTTAGCTACAGATTCCTCTATCATGGCACTGAATGGAAGCTTGTCACCGTTTCAAACACCTATTTTCCCTCTATCTTTTCAACCCTTTCACAGAGCCATGTTCATAGCAAACAATGAAGAAATGATGAGAGAATAAAGTCATTTTAAAAAGCATTCCAGAGAAGGACAAAAACAGTATATTTCGCTTATACATAGAAAATAAAGAAACAAAGTAAAGGAACAAATAAACAAAACCTTCAGGTTCTGACAACAGAATGTTAATTACCAGAGAGACAACAGGTGGAGGGAATGGGAAGAGGTGGAGATTAACAGCAACCAGAACTTTGCCTGTAGGTGTGGTGTGGTAAATACATTTGATAAGATTTGAAGCTATACTTCTGAAACTAATACAGTGTTTCAAACCAATATCACTTCTATAGGAAGTGAAAATAAAAAAAAAGCAAGTCCATGAACAAAGAAGGTTCAGATTACTCCAGGTAGACAACACATTTTCATTTCTCAAAAACCCTATGTAATTTTACTCAAGGAAGTTATATTTTCTTCCTTAAAACTCTTAAAAAAAACCTTTGAAAAGATCATCTTTCTTAAATTTACTTAGGTAAACTCTCTATCCAAACCCTCCTCTGTGTCTCCTCTGTAGACTGGGTTTCTTGGGGGTAGAGAGTGGTTTTCAGTTCCCAGAAAGCCCTGGCAGGCCCTCAGGCCCTCACCCAGACTCAGAGAACAGTAAGAGAATGTTCCCTACCTTCACCTTCAGGTTGAGAGACCCTCTGTCTGAAAAGAAAGTCCTCAGGACTCAGTGGAGATGGAGGCTGAGGTGCATCTGTGTGGGCAGGTTCACTGTAAATTCTTCGCTGCAAGCAGTTTCCCTACATAACTAATTGGCTGTAGACAAATTTGTTGTAAAAGATAAAATAACTGCTTGACAATTTTATTTGACAACGTGGATTGAAGTTTGGTTCATACCTTGAGGAGTAAACATGGGAATCTTAAAACAGAAGATGATAATAATAGTGTAGATCGACTTGCTAAAAAATATAAACAATAACTTCACCAGAAGTGTGATATGAGCAAGTGTAGAGCCAAGTGGCATACAGTACTAGAGAGTGATAACATATTCAGGTAAATTATTCAGTGAGTATAGCCATCCCTCCAATCCATCAAAACAAAAATTTTACCAGGCTATTAATGGTGACTATAAAACAGATGTTGAGTATAAATGATCAATTACTTAGACAGAACAACCTATTCTCTAATGTTCTCTTTACCAAATTTATTAAACAGATGTTGAATTTGACACAAAAATTTAATGTATTATAACATTTAGCATTTCTTCCAGTTATCTGTCATCATTGATGACAATGATTCGCCTCAAGAGTTGGCTCCCTATTTTGAAACATACTGTATTGGAGGCAAAAGAGGCCAAGAGCCTTGAAGGCACAGAGTTGAATCCACATTTTTCATACAACTTTGGAATATATATCAAGAGCATATGTTAATGCACTACAAAGTTAGTTACAAATATGCATCCTAGTGTTCGGAAACTGATGCTTCTTTTTCTCGGAAACTGCTATTTCTTCCTTCTGACTACCAGGCCCCCTACCTCAACCTTTTCCTTATTTAACCCTGTGTACTCTCTGCAAATAACTTTCCTCTCTATTTTACCAGGAAATCTCGATGCCTTGAATTCCCTTCTTTTTGGACTATTTATCTTGCCATCAGTAGACTTTTAAATAAAGTCTACTTTTTTGCCTTTTCTCTCCTTTTCTTCATACCTAAACTCTAATGTGCCATGCCTATTGCCTTTCGCTCTTTTTTTCTATAATTGTTTTATTTATTTTTGTTTAAATTGCTATATGCATTTAGGATATTGAATTCGCATTTCATACCACACTTGCCACCAGAGCTTTGGTGCCTTTTACCACAACCTTGTTCCCTCCTTCTTTCCTCCTTCCTCTCTCCCCATGGTATCCACAGTCTTGCAGCCTACGAATTTTCTTGAGATTTATCTGTATGCTTGTTTATTTCATTTTATTCCACATATAAGTGGAAATCTGCCATTCTGCACTTCTCTTTTTCTTTCTGGCTTATTTCACTTAGCATGATCCCTTCCAGGTATATGCAAGTTGCTGCAAAGGGCATGATTTCAACTTTTTAAACTGCTACATAGCGTTCCATTGAGTACATATACACCAGTTTCTTTATTCAGTTACTTGCTGATGGGCAGTTAGCTTGTTTCCATATCTTGGCTCTTATGGACTATGTTGTTCTAAACATTGGGGAACATATTATTTTTTGATCAGTGCTTTTATATTCTCTGGTCTATACCTAGAAGTGAGATTGCTGGATAAAATGGTAGATCCACCTTCTTTTTTTTTGTGGAATCTCCATACTGTTTTCCAATGTGGTTGCAGTGATTTGCATTCCTACCAACAGTGTAGGGGGGTTCTTTATTCTTCACACCCCCTCCAATACTCATTTCTAATCTTTTCCATACAGGTCATTCTCACTGGATGAGGGTGATATGTCATTGTGGTTTTTATTTGCATTTCTCCGTCGGTGAGTGATGTAAAACAGCTTTTCATGTCTGTAAACCATCTGTGTCTTCTCTAGATAGGTGTCTATTGAGTTTTTCTGTCCACTTTTAGAGAGGTTTTATACTCTTTTGGTTGTGGTATATGAGCTTTTCATATATATTGGAGATTAAATTCTTATTTAAGGTATGTTGTGCAATTATCCTTTTCCATTCAGTGGGTAGCCTTTATATTTTAGCTGTTGTTTCTTTCATTGTACAAAGGTTCTCAAATTGATATAGTCCCAATTGGTAAGTTTTACTTTAGTTTCTTTGCTATAAGTGACACTTGCTCAAAGATGCCTTTGAGGTGATGTTTATGTTTCACAATGTCCTTTTAAATTAATGTTCTTCTTTTATTTTTCAAGATTTTATCTTTTTTAAGGTAAACTTGTTTTAAAGCCAATTAATTATGTGATGAAATGCTTGTGGACAAGAACTTTGAGTGAATCTGTCAGAGGCTAGCTATGGCCAGGGCCCACAATGAGATCATGCAGGGTGGGCTAAGCAGACAAGCATAGGCATTTTCCACTTGTCAGTTATTTTTCAGAATGGCCTGTCCTGGGCTGAGCCTGCATTGCCAGTCAGAGATACTGAAGAAAATTCTCATGGGTTAAGACCGCTTCAAAAGAACCCGAAGTCAGATCAAACTTAAGACAATTTGTAGGGCCTGTGACCTCATCCTTAGAATGACCCTCTCTCATTAAAATGTCATTAGCATGTTAACTTTCATGCCCCTCCAGCACCATGACAGATCCAACACTGACCATAAATGGCTTGAAAAGATGCAACTCCCTCTTCCTGGAATTCTCACGTATCCCCAGAAAGTACTGCCATAACTCCATCTGATTCTATTTCTATCTCCTGGAACCCTGAACTTCACATAGCCTGGTCAACAGGTGAACCATTAGGCAGGTTCCCAGGGTTATCTATATGGAACTTTCTCTATCCCTTCATAGTGATGATTTGTTGACACTACTCTTGTTGCGAAGGATCTCAAGGACCCCTACCACTGGCAAACCTACTGAGAGGCCTGAGCAGCAGTCAGGCAGTAAGTGTGTTGCAGGGAAGTGAAACTGAGGTTTTTAAATCAGATCACCCAAAGATGTAGGAGTGGTTAAAAAAACTTTCAAAAATTTTCACCACTTCATTTTCTGCAATTTGTAAAATTGGAAGACTGTTACCTGCTCCTAGGACTATGCACAGGATTAAATGAGAATATACTAGAGAATTTAAAGAATCTGTCTCATACAATAGACCGAATTGTGACATACAGACATCCTATTCATATATTGAAATGCTAACCACCAAGTGACTGTATTTGGAGAAAAGATTTTAAGAAATTAAGGTTAGATAAGATCATAAGGGTGGGGTCCTAATCACAAACAAGTGGTGACCACATGAAAAGAGGAAGAAAACGCTAACATAAAATCTACTGTAAGTAAATTTTTAAGTATACAATGTAGTATTGTAACTATAGGCACTCTGTTGTACAGTAGATGTCTAGGATTTATTCATTTTGCATTACAAAACTTTGTACCCTTTGACTAATGAAAGTTCTTGTATCTTCCTTCTCTTATTACCTAGCAATAACTATTCCACTCTTTGCTGCAAAATTTGACTATTTGGATTGTTCTTACATCATCATGATCATCACCATAAATAAAGAGGACAAGGGGAAACTTTTAGAGGTGATAAATATGTTTAAGGCATAGATTATTGAATTGGTTTTACAGATTCATATTTATCTCACACTCATCAAATTGTATACATTAAGTATGCATATGCACAGTTTTTTGTATGTTAATCATACCACAGTAAAGTGCTTAAAAGAAACAAACAAACAAAGCAAGAAAGAAAAGGAAGAGATTTCTCTTTCTCCATGTGCACACACCAAGAAAAGAGCATATGAGGACAAAGCAAGAAGGCAGCTGGCTGCAAGTTAGGAAAGGAGCCACCAGAATGTGACAACACTGGTGAGGTCAGGCTGCCAGAACTGTGAGAAATAAATGTCTTGTTTAAGCAACCTAGTCTCTGCTATTTTATAATTGTATAATCTTGCAGTTGCTGAATCCTCTCCTGCTCACTTTGTCAAACACATCACCTTGAACTTCTTCTATTTCCGCTCCTGTAATTAATGTATAGTTAAATATCCTCTAGGCATTTACTGGCTCTATGATCTTGGGCAATATGCTTAACCTACTTGTGCTTCAATTTTCCCATTTGTACAAGTGGTTTTATAGTACCAACCTCATGGGGTTGTTTTAAAGATTAAATTAGTTCATTAATATTAACAGCCAATAGTAGTTAATGGTGAATTATCATCTCTAGAATGTAAACTCCATAAGGGCAGGGATGTTCATCTTTTTTGTTTCCTGATATATCCTAAGCACCTGGAACTATCTGGCACATAGTTAGAATAAGCAGTTAGGTAGACAGGAGCTGAGGTCAGGCAGGGGACATGAGGAGACCGAAGACCAACAAAATGGCAATGGCCATGTCAGCACAAAAGAACTATGCTGGCAAAAGGCAGAAAAGAAACTATAGGGGCCAAGGAATGTGGAAGAGGGAATTTAAGGAAGGGAGACTTTGAAACTACTGTCATTTATGTGAACTATCCAAGAGAGATGGTCCACCAGGCAGGCCTCTGAGATAGAAAGACGGGATATGACCCTGCCCCAGAGCATGGGCAGTGCACTTCAAACTCTCCAACTTGGAGCAACTGAAGTCAACCATTTGGACCCCTCCCCAATGTATTTTCAGGTTTCCTAGTAAATTCTTGCTTGATTTTACTTTTCCTGTCTGGTGTTCTGAATTCTTTCTCATGTTCAAGATAAGAACCGAGGTTCATGCTCAAAACAGTCACACTCAGTAAGTGTTTCTGGAATTACTGAATAAATGGTTCCCCACCCTCTTTTCTACCTCATTTTCCAAAGCATCTACAACTTGCCATATTTAAATTTCCCAGTATTCTTCTTTCTCTATAACAAACTCCGAAATGTAGGCCCAACCATACCAACTAGCTGGTTTTTCTTTTTTAAATCTAAGTTCTACATTTTCTTATTCATTTGCCTATCTCTAGATATTTCTTCTACTTGCAATGTCTTTCTGTCTCCCAAACTATCTGAGCCTCCTAAATCTTAATTTATTTAAGACCATGTCAAACGGTACTCACATCAGTAAACGCTTATTGGATTTAATAGACTATCCAAACCCCCAGAAGTTTCCTCAGCTCCCTTCCGTACATTCAATCGCTTGCAAAAGTAAATGGGTAACTCAGCTCCTCCCCCCACAATCACACATACACATACTGTCACAAACACATGATCCCCAAAGTACTTTAAAGACAGGGAGTGGGAATCTCTCAGTCCTACCTTCTCAGACCCTAATAGCCCTCTCTGCTCCCAGTTTGAAACACCTCATAAGCCTGGTTTAGACTCACTGAGTACATTCGTCTGACTTTCCCCATGGAGTACTACCTTACCAGAAGAGACTAAAGATATCCATTCAGGATCAGAGTACATTAGAATCCACTTTGCTTCAATCTGGGAGGAAGCTTTCCTTTAGCATTTGAAACAACCATGAGACACACTGGGGGTGCTGCAGTTAAAATTTGCTTTGCGGGACATTGGGGGCAATGTTTGAGGCTCAAGCAGTCACTCCTGACACCTTTCTCCCTATTTCTATGCACAAACAAGGTTATGACTAATCACCCCCGTCATCAGAGATATGTCAAATTTGATGAAGAAGAGGGAAGAGAACAAACAATAGACGCATCTGAGAGGCTCTCATCCTTACAGCAGTAGCTTGATCTCCACAGAATTTGGAAGGATAATCTCTATATGTGTTTGACATCCTTCTACTTTCTTATCTCCTCTGACTCTCTGCTACCTAGTTCCTATTCCTGTGGTGTCCGTGTTCTGGGTAAGGGGGTTTGCTTAACCAAATCCTGGGCCTGTTTGCACTAACAGAAGTTGGAGGGTGAGCACAGCTGTTTACTCTTCTGGGGAGTCTCCAAGTTCTTTCCCTGTCTGTGCCCCCCGAAGAGAGCAATGATGTGTCTCTCAGTTTTTAGAGCCTTTCCAGTGCCCCACAGTTGTGAGCAGATACATTCTGAGGGCATGAGCCCCACCTGCTGCTGTTATACACAGCTTTTCACCATGCTGAATGAATTGGAGTGAAATCTCAACATCCACAGACCAACAAATGTGCCTGGACAGTCCCCCAATTCCCTTTCCAGTCCTGTCTCTGTTTTATCCTTTTATTTCTGTACCAATTATTGCCTCAGCTAGGAAATATGATGCATATCCTAACTGAAGCATCTGAAAACTTTTCCTGCCAAAATATTCATGCTCTAAAGAAGTACTCTAGAGAAGGTAGGCATCATACATAAACAGTAGCATTGCAATATCAACCTACATTGTGTCATATCATCTCGTATATAAGCCACTTTCCCACTATTACTTTAGATTATACTCATAATAACCAACCCCATGAGGGAAACTTGGAAACTGTAATTATCCCTTTTACACATAAAAATCCTAAGGTTGGTTAAGTGATTTTGGCTTATAATAGCAGAACCAAATCACTTGAGTAAATGGACCATTAGGAAGTGAGCAATGAAAGGCAAATAAACCCTATTCTAATAATTGCATAGATTGTGAGACAAAATCAGGTTCTAATTTTCCTCATAGGTATCAGTCTTAGGGAATTATTATGGAATGATTTCTGAATGAAATAACCTCTTCCATCAGCTTTCTGGTCTCATTCAGTTTGATAGATTGTCTGTGCTTGGTTCTTGCCACTGCCAGCACCACCACCACTGCCAACGCCAGCACCACCATTCTGTAGCCAGAGAAACCCACTTGATCACATTCTTTCAATCATGTTATACTTCTCCTGTGTAAACCATTGCTCTTAGGATAAAACTCAAACCTCACAGGACCCTTAAGGAGGGCGTAGATGATCTTGTCCTAAAAGACTGTTTCTGACTTAGTTTCCTTCCAGTTATCTTCACTCTCCTCTGTCCAGGGGCACCTTCAGCTCCTGAGTGCACCACACCTTCCTGCTGACTGGGGCACTGCTGTCCTCACTGCTGCTCCAGTGCTCTTCCTTCAGTTAGTTTTAAGTACCTCCTCCTCCAAGTTCAACAGTCACTTCCTCAGGGAAGCATTCCATGACCTTCCTGACTAAGCTGAACAACCCTATTATAAGTTTGTGTAGAGCTGTGTCTCTCTCTGGAGGATGTAGACATGTTATGTTCATGTATGTGGTTAGTTATTAGTCTCTTTCATCATCTAATAGAAGGGTAGAAGGGCAGGTGTGCCTTGCTGTTGTATGCCCAGTACCTACCTCCACATCTGACATGTAGTTGGCACTCAGTAATTAATACTGACTAAGTGAACGAACAAATGAGAAAATGGAGAATAAAGACAATTCTTAAAATGAACTAACCCTTGTTAAAATTTAAAGTATAATTAGAAGGCTATGTCCCTCTTGATAAGTGTCCCAAATATAAAATGGGCACTGAGTAGTTGAAATTTTTGTGAATAAGATTTTAGTTTTTAAAAACTACTGAAACACTAATTCACAGTGATATATGCACCCCCATGTTTATTGCAGTGTTATTACAGTAGTCTAGAACTGGAAACTATCTGAGTGTCCATTGTCAGATGAATGGATAAAGAAGACATGGCATCTAGACACAATGGAATACTACATGGTCCTTAGAAGAGATGAAAACCTGTCATTTGCAACAACATGGATGGAACTACAGGGAATTATGCTAAGTGAAATAAGTCAGAAGAAAAAAGACAAACACCAGATGATCTCGCTCATATATGGAATATAAAGAAACAAAGCAAAGGAACAGACTAAACAAAAACCAACCCCTGGACATTAGCAACAGAACTGAGAAACCAGCAGGGAAAGGGGCAAGGGTGAGAGCAAGTGGTCCAAAGGACAATGGTGAAGAACTCTTGGTAATTTGCTGGTGAACAGGGTGTGTTGTGTGTCTGAAATGAGGAACCTGCACATATGGGCTTATATTATTTTGCAAAACAAAGTTACCTCAATAAATATTAAATTGATATTTTTAACTTCTACTGTAATTTTGCTCCTTAGCATTTCCATTGGGAATGAACTTGCTGGCCCTTTCCCAACTACCCACCCCCTCACCTCCTCACCAAGTAATAGCGTTATCATTTTAAATGACAGCTAACACTAAGAGTGGATAATTATCTAGCAAGAGATTCCTGATGGTCAGAAGCACTGTGTAAGTACCCACCTGTGTGTGGGGCCGGATCACTCATCCCAACATCCTGCAGTGGGCACTGGAGACCTCAAGGGGACAGATGTTTAATGTTTGAGGAAATGATAACCTTCCTACTTCTTTTTTAAAGACCCACCTTGAGTTTATTTACATTGAAAAAAACTATTGCAGCACACACACACCTGTTCCCTAAAATCCGTAGGGTGAGCATAGGGTTTCCTGATGAAAGGGTTTGTTCACACAAAGCTCAGTGAATCTGACTTAGAAAAAAATGAGGAAAAGGAACATTTACAAAAAGAACCCAGCTTTTGTCCAAAGGAAAACACTGAGAGAAGAGAGTTTTAAGGCAAAAAAGTAAAACTAAGAAGTAATCATTAAGAAACCCTGTTCAACAGTTTTGTTTCCTAGAGCAGAAATGAATGTATATTTTCCTCTCAATCAGACTTCTTCAAAGAGACAGCTGTAGCTCAGGAGATGCAACTACATTTGCACAATGGTCTTTAAGTCACTAACTCTAGGGGGCAGAGGGGCAGGTGGAAAAGAACACTTGAAATTGGCTAATTCGAAGCCGTTGTTGGTTAACGCCAATATATTTGTGTCAGGAGTCAGGAAAGGATTTAGCTTTCCACTTGATCTGTGGAGGTGCCTGAGGGGCAGTGGGGTTTTGAAGGAAGCAAACCAATGGAGGATTTGTGTTTCGCTCCATCAGTTTGGACCTAAGAATCTAAGATGCTTGTAGCACTGTTTTCCCCTTTAGCAGAATTTTTGCTCTGAATCATCGCAACATGTAAAGCCCTGACACCTAGGGTATCCTGAGGGGGAATGCAAGACAGAAGGATGTAATTGTGCCAATTCATCTGGCCAGGAGACTGAGGGCACAATGTCCTTTGGGCAGAATAAATTGTTATTTTGGGACCTTGTGTTGATCATTTTGGCAGTTGTATCCTGGAGGGACAAATCTAGAGTTGCAGAAAGATGTTTGGGTGCCTGGGGCAGGAAGTCAATTAGTTATCAGGCTCCCTTTTTTCCCACTCATGTTTATACAAGGTGAATATCCATTAAATTTCCAGTTGCAAGAATTAGTGTCTGATTTACACTCTGCAACCTAATTGTAAAAGCTTATGATGTTCTTTATTTTATCAGTTTTCCATGTATACAAAGGAAAGTAAATAATTACATGTACAACTTACAATATTTAATATAGAGCAAAATGCTGACTTAAAAGTTGTACATATATTTGTTCTATGAGAACCCAATGTTCATGATATTCAAATTCTGGTTCTCTTTATCCTTTAATTCCTCTTCTCATACTTGATAAAAACATTCATTTATTTTAGGAAGAGACTTTTTAAATCTGTTTTTGTACGACTACTTGGCCTTATTTCCAATTAGCTACCTAAGACAACTTCGGATTTTGGTTGCCATCTGCCATCATGGTAGAATTTCACGTAGTTTTCAAATGAAATGGCTACAGAATTCACAGTGTAGGTATTTTCAATTCTGAAAACATGAAAACAAATGCTCTACCTGGAAAAAAATATTATTTCTTTAGAAAGTGTTATCTCATTGCTCTAAAGCCTCAAATAATTTCAACTACAACTTACCCTGCAACTCTACCAAGCTGTGGTCTTTCCTGTGGCCCAGAGGTCAAAGACTGTGGAGATGGCAGCCACTGACGGGCACAGACAGAACAGCGGTGTCCTGGACCATGGAGCTCTCCAGGAAGGGAAGGGGTGGAGATTGGGGTGTGGGGGATGTGTGATGCTCATTTGCTAGTAAATGACCTTTTTTCTTTTTTAAAATTGCTGGCTCAGCTTTTGCTTCTCTCGCCCTCTACCTCCTCCTCCTGCTTCTGTTTCTTTTTCCTGATCATCTCTAATTAACAGAGAATCTAGAGGGAGGCAGTTGTGGGATCTTTGCACAACATGAACCCCTACAGAGGCAGGGTACCCATGAGACTACAGAGAGAGAAGGAGAAATAAAAATTTTGCCCCGATAGAACCCAGAGAATACCTCCATGGGCCACAAAAAAAAAAGAGACTAGCATTGACTTCAGGAAAATGGGACTATTTCTTTTTGGAGTGTTTTAACCCTTACCTTTCATGTGTTAATCAACCAAAGTAAATACTTGCCTCACATTTTCCATTATTATTTTTCTATGTTATTTTTTGTTGTTCATTTAGAAAAAGTGTGTCCTTCCTGGTTGGTGTAAACTGACCAACCTCTTTCATATGCACTGATAGTGACTTTTCACCTGAGATACTTCCCTTCTCCTGTGATCCATTCCTCATGTCATTAGAGCATCTCAATAGTTAAATTTTTACATGATGAAGAATACATCATTGAAGAGCAAACATTTTTGAGATTTTTTTGCATCTGTTTAAAACTGCAGCTTGGATGTTATCAGATATGTATGTTTACACTGTGCTGTGTCCCACGCAACTTGCAAATATTTGATAAATGTTACCTTTTAATTCCTGATAACATTATGAAAGTGTTAAGAAATGTTATGTCTGATAACCTTTTTTGGAACCTAAGATTCACATTGACCATGCAGAGTTATTGATTGACTAGAGCAAAATGATTTTGTTTCGGAGAAACAAAGTCTCTCAGAGGCCACATTCAAACTTTCCCTTCATTTAATTGTATGTTTTTCAAGGACAGAGATAAGTTTTTTTTTTCTTCCTTCTGATTCTCAAGCAGGTCAATCTGGGTCTACCAAGTTCAAATATTTATGGACATACGTGAGTGTGCAGTTCCCTAATGACAAATGTGTGATAATATGCCAGAATGAAAGATTTTTGAGACAGTAATGTTGACTGTCTGAGTTGGGCATTTACTTAAGATGTGTTGCTGGGAAGCGAGTACCTGGCCCTCAATCAAATAAAGTATTTTCTAATAAATGAGTTCAAATTCTGATGTGTAACCTGTATTTTCTAATAAATGAGTTCACATTCTGATATGCAACCTCCACAATCAGGACATCCAAGTACAAAGGCATTATTCTGTGCAGAAAGACTTGGTGATTTTTATACAAACTTGAAAATACTTTATTCCAAGCCTATGTTTCATGGTGTATTAATCTTTTTTAATTTACTTTAATGAATAAACCATCAAATAATCAATTGAAATTTTATGGGGAATTTTTAAAAAGTCTGCATACTACACTATATGATTCTTCTTATTTAAAGTTCAAAGAAAATGTATTTCATCCTATTAGAATACAAGACATTGTTTACCCTGGGGGTAGTGATGAGAAGGGAGGGATATGGTCTGGGAGATTCTGAGATGCTGGTAGCATTCTGATTCTTAATCCACATACCGGCTGCATAAGTATTTCAAATTTATAAAGTTCACTGAGCTCCACAGTTAAGGTATAATACACTTAAAAATTTTCATTTCCAACTTTTAAAAAATATTTAATAAAATGTCTATACATATATAACAAAAGTCTATATCTTCTTGATAGCTTTGATTTCTACTCTTGTTTAAAGAAAGATACATTTTATTTCTCTTGAGTTCAAAAGATCTTTTGAGTAAACATTCTTGTTTCTTCCTTAAAGTTGCCATATGCACACTTATACACAGTTCTTGAAGGGATATCTTATTATATCCAACTTAGTTTTTGTGTAGCTTTTCATGTGAGTGAAAACTTATTCTGACGGTAGCATGCTCTGAGGTCTCTAAGGCAGAGGGCATATTCTGTTTATATGCTTGGATCCTGGTTTATGGTAGGCGATTAATGATTACTGAATCAGAAACAAAGGATCATGCAGAGCAGGATCCTCCCTATTCCCCAATTCTGACCCTGAGTCCCTTCAGTCTCAAAACCCTTGATAGATCACCATAGCACTGAGTACAAGAGGAAGTTAAAGCGTAACGACCTCTGCTGTGAGCAGGTTTCATGATCTACAGAGATCCCGCCTCACGTTAGGACATATTGCACAAGGTCCAGGAAGTTGCCAAGGACAAGAATGATAACTTCAACAGAGTTAGGTAACTAGCAGCTGGCACAATGACCACATTAAACAGGACAAGCTCAAAGTGCAGTGTCATGGCCAGATGTCTTCTTTCCCTGAAATGGGCATAGGGGCCAGTATAGGCCTGCCTTGCAAGAGTGATTACAGTGAATATTTACCAAGTGATTTATGGCATATGTGCTTTGTCTTTTCTTAATCTCACAGTAACTTTGTGGTATAGGCAATATTACTATTTTTTTAGTGATCAGAAGACTGAAGCTCTAGAAGTTAAGCAATTTACTTGTAATCACCAAATAAATGACAGAATTGTAAATTAAACCTAGGTCTGACTAACTTCGAGTCTCATGAGCTAACTGTATCACACACATAAAAAGAAGAAAAGTCTGTGAAAACTCAGAATTATTCTAAGTTCAGAAGTTAACAAAAAAGAGAAGGGAGTCGTCTCATTAATTTTTTATTGTCTGGATGATTTTACAATTAGGGAGATAAAAGAGGCATTGTCCTTGTTTTCTTTTCAAGAAGAATAAAAGGTTCTGTGTTATTTGCATCTCATTTTATCACTCACAGCACTCTGGGAAGAAGGTGTCAACATCATATCTATTAATAATGACATAATTGAAAATCTTCCAGGTTAAATAATTTACCCAGGACTGCTTAGCCATTTCCAGAGCTGGGAACTCTTTCAGTCTATAGCCAAGGGTACCAAGTAGTTCCCTGTCGAGAGACAGCTCTAGCCAGGAGGTAGTGACAGCCTGGAATCCATAAGAGATGGAACAAGGCCACGGCAGACATGGAGGTTGGTAATATTTTTAGTCTTTAATTTCAAGTAAGGAGACACTGAAATCACTAAGTAAACATAGACTAAATAATTCTTAATATATTATCAGTTAACTTAAAGTAAAAAAAATGCATATTAAAGCCTACCTACCTTCGTGAAATTAGGAAGCCACCTAGGACAATGAGAAAGGACCCAGCTTGGAGTCAGGACTATCCAGATTCCAACTTGATTGCTCACTGGATACAGCTCTGGACTCAAACACATGGGTTTTAGAGTCAGACCTGGATTTGAATTCTGGCCTTGACAAATGCAATGCCCTTAAGCAGTTTGCCATTTTCCTGAAGCTTTGTTTTCTCATTAAAAGGAAAATAGCAATCTCTACCTCTCTGGATTCATATGAAATTCTTGGAAATGTTGCATGTTAACTGCTTAGCACAGTCCTTGCAACACAGATGTCCTCAATAAATGCTGTTATCACACAGTTTCCTCATCCACGTAACTTGACTAAAATACAAATAACTCTATCCTTCACAAAGTCCACTGATACATTAAGGCATATACAAATAATAAATTGCATTATATATACATATATATGTATATAAACATCTATATACATATATATGTATTTTATAGTGTTGATGCCTCAAGGAGTATGCAATCTATTAAGAGAACAGAACCAAAAAAAGTAAGAGATAATGACGATAGACATTTTCAAAATATGAGGAAAATCAGAATAAATGAAACAATTAAAACTGAAAAGTTTAGTGTAAATGTACATTTTAAAGAAAGAAAAGGCATACCTTGTCACAGAACACAGAAAAGGCATTAGTTTCATTGTTCTGGAAGAATTTCCAGGAGGTTTTGTATCAAGTTCTAATTTTGACAACTCTACAAGCATTGGACTTATCTCTAGTTTCCTTACTTACCTCACCTTCATCTCAGTGACAAGGGCTCAGCAATCAGGTTTCTCTAAATGGAATGACAATGTAAAGATAAATAATGATATGTTATGTCAACTATTAACATTAAGAATTAATTACTATCACCCTGCACTTAGAAGAATTGCTCTGCATGTCCTCTTATTGTAGAGTATAGAATAGTCACGGTGGGAATTTTCAGGTAACTCCTGCCAGTCCAAGAAATACTTGCTATCTGTTATTGGTACAAAGTGGCTACTAAAAAGGAAATGGCAATTGAATAAGCTGGTGATTTTAGCACAACAATTCTTGAAACATAGAACTGTTCAGATGTAAATTTGGAGCCAGTATAGAAACTTCAAGTGTCAATGGACTTGAGTGTTCAGATAACCTAATGGAAGAAGTCTTAATTCTGTTTGTTTGAAGGTAACGGAAGATTGGGCCACAAAGGGTGAGAAAACTGATAATTCATGTTGACCTGTAATGGGAAAGTTTTATCCATTATATCTAAATTAATAATGACTTTTCAGGAGCACTGTCCAGTGAAGGGTCCCCAGGCCTCAGTCAGGCTCTGTAGAAAAGAGCCACAATTGATTAACAATGTCTGGTACAAGTATTGTATAGATGGATGGTGGTATATGTGTCATGTAGAGCCTCTTGATTTAGTCCAATGCTTTTATTTTACAATTATTAAAGCTAAGACCCTGAAAAGGGAAGACTTAATCACTACCACACAGAAGGTCAATGAGTAAGTCAAGAATTAAAAGAAAGTAACCCAATCCAATGAAATTTATTCATGATTTACGTCTCAAATAAGTCATGTTTTTATTTGTTTACAGTTAAGTTTATCAATACTTTATGTTTTGGTGTATAATAGAAAATTCAACACCTCAGAATAATCTTTTTCTTCAGGATACATTACTCTAGTTTAAAACACATCTTTTCTGGGTTACTTGATCAGAATTGTAGCATAATGGGCTTTTTGCTGAATATGAAACAGATTCCTAGAAAACAAGTGGTTATTGATTTATTTTTATTGATGTGCTTTTACTGACTGACGGGAGGTGTTCTTTGAACACCTCTCTTCCAACCATTCTACTCTAATAAGCCACTGAGTTTGATCTTTTCCAACACGTGATCCATCCTGCTGTCCAGAAAGCTGAGAAATTCAGCAGCCACAGCACTAAGTTGACCAATAGGCAACCCAAGTCTCCCCCATTAGGATGGGTATTTTCTTGATGCAGGATTGCATCCTGACCTGAAGCTAACCAACCCATTTGAGGAAGTGTAAATGGTAAATGAACTGGGATATGGATACCTCAGACAATTTTAATTCTTGAGAGAGAGAGAGAGAATTCACTAGAATAAACTTCAGATGAGTTTTGTCATATATCCAGTGTATAAAAAGCAAGTTTGGTGAAAAAACTTTAGAAAATTAATAGGGAAAATAAAAGTTTCTACTTACACATTATTGAGCATTAGACATCATCTGGTATCTGTTGGAAATCGGTAGCACAGAAGCATACAGCATTCTGAAGACTGAGCTGGGTGGACACAGGGCACTGTAATTAAGGGAAGAGTGAAATGGCCTCTTCTGGACTAGAAAGAACCCCTGAATCCTTTCATTCCCAGTTTCCACCTGAACACTGGACAAATGTGGTATTAAAAAATTCTAATAAAATCTGGAAGAAAGTTCTCAGTTTTGGATGATACTCTCTCCTACACCAAAGAGCTTCTCAGGTTTATTTCTAATTTTGTTTTATTTTAATGTTAATTAATATGGTAGCCAAATCACTACCAACTGGAATAGAAAGAAAACCTACCTTACCTACCATACTTAGATAATCATAGCATTCTTTCTGTTATGTTTTCCTAAACTTGCAATTTTCCATAGCTATTGCTTTTCATTATTATTTAAAACCCATAATATACAATTTTTCACTCTTTAATCATCACTTTTTTCCCAAACCAATGTTTTCAGTTGCTGCAAAATGTGTTATCAAATGTAAATGTTGCTGTTTATCTTTTTAAAGCATGCTTTGCTACACATATAGGTTATTTTCAATGCTAAATAATACCTCTGTGATCACCTTTGTGTAGATATGTAGACTACATCTGTGAGATTCTCTTAGCCTGGATTTTATTGGTTAGTTTTTCTTCTCATTCTCATTTCCTTCTCTCATTTTCATTCAAAATATTGTTTTAAAAAGCTGTTGTTTTTTGTTTGTTTACTTAAAATTTTTTTTTTTGCAAATGTTAAGTTCTTTAAAATATTTGTCATTGTGCCAAAATCTTGGCTGTTTGACTAGTTATGGTTTGGTCTGAATTATTGCTGCTCTGTCTTCCTGTCTCATATTTACATGTGGGGTCAAGTTTCCAACAAAGAGAAACAATGTTTGGATCTTCTTTGAAAGGCCTTCCCTGACATCCTGGGTACAACACTTCTTTGTTGTGACCACAGCAGGAACATCACTGAGAAGCCTGTCTGAAATAAAAATGGCGTTTTTATGGCTGTGGATGTGTTTGTCCAAAGAACATTTAATCACTCTGAAGTCTTTTTGCCCTTGTCTGTAGTAAGCAGCATTTTGTAACTGTAGAGTTCTACTAATGCACATTTCTGCCGGGAATCTTCCCAGGGTGGGGCACAAAAGATGCTAAGTGGCAGGGGGCGATGGGGAGAAAGCCATTAACACTCCAGAAGCGAGGTCATGTGTGATGTTTCCTTTTGTTTGCAGGATCAAAATTAAGAAGCTGCTTCTGTACTTTCCCTGTTGCCTCCCACCTAAACACACTCTTGGGTCATCTCACTCTGGTCACATCTTTTGACAATTAGCCCCCATTAACAGGATGATTGGAAAGGAGCCAGAGTGGTTTACACATAAAGTGCTTACTCTTTTCCAGGAAGAACACATATCTCTACAGTTTCATTAATGCTTTGGCTGATTAGTATGCAAAATAAAATACTTCTACTCTAGAAAGCACTAGCCAAGAGAAGAAAGCGGCGGGAAGGAAGAAAATTAGGGAACAAAAATAACTCTTACAGATTCTTTTTTTTTTTTTCCCTTTTGCAAACATGCTTTTTTAAAAAGAAAGGGTAGGGGGTGTTATCTTGCTTCTATCTTTTTCTACTTTTGAAACCAGTGTTACCAGCCATTTTACTTGTACTTTACTATTATTACCTGGGTGATGGCTGTGACATGTTGATCATATATGGCAGTGAGAAAATTGATTTCCCTCAACAGAAATGCTTCCAATTTTCCCAGAGCCATAATTTTATGTCCACAACAAAATAAAAGGGTTATTTTCCTTAAGATGAGGGGAATTGAAATCTTTGATAAAAGCTATGGTAAATGTTGTACTTTTGATTGTGGAAACGGCAGTTTTCACAAACATCTGGTCTGTCTGATTTGGGGGTGTGGATTAGAGACAGGGGATAGGGGTTTGAAGGCAAAGAATTGTTGTTATTTTTCTTTAAAGAGCTGAATTTGCTTTAAGAAAGCCCTGCAAGTCCAAGGCTTCACTCCAAGTGTTCATATTCCCATTAAAGGGAAGCCACAGGCCTGCTGCTTTGAGCTACCTGCCAACAAGCAAGGGGACTAAAAGATGCTACAGCCACACAGATGGGGCCTCCACAAAGAATGAGCACCTGTGCAGTCTGAAGTTCCTGGTGAGCCCATCACAAATTTATTAATAAGCTCACTAATGTTGCTTTACAAGCCAACAATATTTTATACCAAAGAGGCAGAGGATGGAAGGAAGGAGGCCAGGAAGAATACAGAGACTGTTTTCTGATGCAGTCCTGATAACTGCCTTGTTTAGCTAACAACCTTTACCCAAACCTGGTTTCCAAGTAGTGATTGGGCAACATTTACCAACAAATATTTAGAATTAGAGAACTTTGCTTCATCCCATATCTACATGAGGGTTAAACTGTAAGCTTTCTAGCCAAATAATCGAGTGTTTTATTTGACATTTGATTTGCCAAGAAAAAATTTTTATGGCTATAGACACATGAGAGATTTGAAAAACTCTTTTGACTTTAAATAGCAGTCTTTCTTGACTTGCAGTAATCTGTGTAATATGTATTTTCCCTGTGGTCTAAAACAAATACAGCTTTTGTAATGAGAAAAATAAGTTTTATTATGGAGTTTTCTATGATGATGACATTTGAATAGAAAGCAAAAGTCACAATCAATTATTAATCTAAGTACCTTCTGAGAAAAATAGCCGTGTAAAAATACAAGAAAAATCACAGCAATCTTTCTCAAAGTACATATTATAAGGAAAATAGTCTTGATGTCTTGAGCTTCTTTCTTTTGGATATTCTTCTAATTCCGTAGAAGTACAATCTGAAATTGCTAGTACTGATACACTGTGATGGTTGTTCAGTACGTGTTTTTACGGCTCCAGTGATCTTCTCATCAAATCAGGCGGAACGAATTCATGTAGATAAAAATCTTTAAAATGAAATGTAAGCAATAAGGGTGTATGTTTTATTTTCAAATGTACAGCAGGAGTCAATAAATTATAGATTATGGGTCAAATGCAGCCTGACACTTGCTCTAGTTTGACCCCACCTTTTGTCTAGTTTAACAAAAGAATGGTCTTTACATCTTTTTTTTTTTTTTTTAAAGGAAAGGTACAGGCAGGAATGAAGGCAAGTAAGCAAGCAGGCGGGGAGAGGAAAAAGTATTTATTTATTTTATTTAGTTGAACATAAACCTGGGTCCTTGAGATGTCTGTGGATTGTGCTGGCCAGAGGCTGAAGACTTAACCACTGCTCCGCTGGGGCATGTAGGTCTTTATATTTTTTAATTATTGAAAAAAATGTTTTAAGAATACTATCTTGTGAAATAAAAATGTTATGAAATTCATATATAAGTGTGGTTCAAAAATAAGAATATTGGAATACAGTCTCACACACATTCATTTCCTGTGTAGCTGTTGCTTCACTATAATGGCAGAGTTGAAAAGTTATGCCCAGATCATATGTACCAAATACCATGAGGTACGAACTGGGCCTTTAAAAATATGTATTTATTTACCTATTGAGGAAAGTTATTTGATGATTATTGAATTAGTGATTATATGCATATGAGTTTTCATATAAACACAACAGTAAATATTGTTTTCATGTAAGCATGAATTTTACCAGGTAAAAGTGAAACTGTCACTAATGTATTAAAATGTGTTACAGGCATGAAGCTGTTAAGAAATCTTCCCTTCCCAATTCATAATATGGAAAGAGTTGAGATCTATAGATCTTACATCTGTGGTATAAATAATGTTCCAGTGTTACTGAGGAGTCAGTCTTGACAGTAAGTGAAATATTTTCAAGGGGATCCTTCAAATAATAGAAATTCTTGAAGCACTTCAAAATGTCTGCACCCAGAAGTCTAAGTGCTTATACTTAGCCAGCCAAGGGCATTTATGTAGCTCCATTTAGAGATACAGGTAATAGGGGAAGAAAACTCATTTCAGTTCATGGGAGCTCTTTGAATTCCAGTTCTCTTTGGTGCAGTTTAGATTTCAGTAATTGTAAATAGCTCTGAGAACATAAACCAGGCAGAGTGAATGATAAGTCATAAGTAAGTGATGCTCGTTTGAATTCATGGAACCACCTCTTTATTGTGAAAAGGTCCCTTCATTTATAATAGTGACGATGAATTGGAGTAACTTGCCTGCCTCATTAACATGTGGTCTGATTTAGGTAAATCAATTTGGAAGATGTCAGAGTATTTAATCCTTCCCAGGGGTGAGTTGTGGCTTTCTCCAATTTGTTGACCTTACAGCAATGCCCAGAAGAGTTTCTTCATCTCCTTTGAAGCCTGCCTTGGCTACTCAAGCATATCTGGGTAGAATCAGGAACATGACAGAAAACCTTTGCGTTTATTTTGGCAAATACAATAGATAGTGCAAGCTAGAATGTCAACGAAGAGGCAAGTGTTTGTTCAGCAACTGTGTCATGCCATACTGAAAGCACCCATCTTTAGACAAGTGGTGCTTCTCTTTGCTGGTATAGAATCAGCCTCCTTCTGTGAATTGCATGTTGGAGAGTCAGCATCTGAGAAATTGTCGAGCATGGTTAGTATCCTTAGGACAGAAAGATTTGCAGCTACACTGTAATCTAGCAGGCCAAATGGATTTTTTCAGCTTCTCTACAATGTCCCAAATTTGATTCAGTGAGTTTGGTTCAGTGATTTGCATGGGTGATCACATCTCCAGAACAAAATCTTTCAGATTGTCACGAATGTCTACTCAGCCTTGGTACTCATCTGAGGACCAATATATAATGCCTGCGATAACCAGCAGGATGTGACTCTTAAACCTCCTGTTCCCTTGGCTGACAATGCCTGGTTCACTAAGTATTTACAAGCCATATTTTCTCTTCAGTGCTCTGTAATATATTAATGGGTGTTCCATGGGGTTGGGTGGTAGGAGAATGTTGTATGTATAAATAATTTTGAAAAATGCTGGGTTATGTATGTAAACAAATATCTTTACTATTTCTCGGCACATTTAATGTGGTTATACACATAAAATATCTCTAAGAGGTCAAAATTATATTTATTTCCTAAAAATACTCATTCTAAAACATTTCTTTCAATCAACAATTAGATTTCCAAGGTACAAAATAAAGAAAATGATGAATTAAAGAGAGTAAAAAACTCATTTAAGGAGTAGGGTAAACAGAATCAGAGTGTCAGCAGTAGAATGGACCTTAGTAGTATCCTAACTAAAAAGTTCTCAAACTGTGGGCAGTTCTCAAGTCAAGGAGACATCACAGTTACTGGAAAACCTTAAGTCCATACATTTTATATATACCATAATTTTTCAAAAACCTATAATTGAGTCTATGATTAATAATGAATAAATTTATTTTAAAGCACTTGAACTCATAAAATTCTTTGTCATCATTAACCAACAGCACAGCATCTATTACTTGGAAAATTTTAGAATTTCTTCATTCTATGTTTGAGGGAATTGGCATTAGTCTCATTATTATGCAATTATGAGCAGACGGTGATTTATAGGTGAGCAGACGGTGGTTTATAACTGATTTCCAGAGACTCTGCATGGAGACTGGGGCTTAAATCTGACAAGAAACAAATTGTGAGTTAATTTCTAGCTTCTTTGATGCTAGGTAGGATAGTTGGTGGTGATGATGTTGGGATATTTCAGGATTCATACAGATACCTATGTTATTTGTGCTGCTTGAGCTGAAGCAGTGTTTGTAGGAAGTCCTTAGATAGTTGGGGATTGTTTAAAACAGAACTAATAGGGTGTTCCTTGGTGGTCTAGCAGTCTAGTGCATCTGGGAGCAGTGCCACCTACATCCCAAGGTCCCTAGTTCAACCCAGGGCCAGAGGGAAACAATCAGCATGAACAACTAAAATGGAAATAAATAAAACACTTCCTCCTCCTCTCTCTTCCTGATTGCCTGCCTACTTGCCTTCATTCCTGCCTGCACCTTTCCTTTAAAAACAAACAAACAAAAAAAAAAAACAGAACCAATGAAGGTTGCATGGATGGATAACAATGAATGTCCATAAGCCAGTGTAGACCAGATACAGGTTATGAAAAGAAGCATATTTGCTCACGTGAACAGAAAAATGAACCATCTCATGTAGCATGCACCAAAACATTCTTTAATCTTGATAGTAAAGTTTAGCTCCAATTAGGATAGATTTCATAAACCTCAAAGTTAGTAAAGATAATAAAGGGGAGATGGTAATTTAGGAACAGATACATATTTAGTTATTTGTTGCTTCAGTAACAATTACTGGTTGTATTGCACTAAGGTTTCAAGAGTAAAAACAAAAGATGGGAATTCCTCAAGTTTACAAACTAGTTGGAGAGAAAACTAAAGTGCAACAAATGCTAGAATAAATAAATGCACATGTTTTTCCATGGAAAGTGAATCTTTCTTAATGATGAGATGAGGGAAAAAGGTAGAAACTAAAGCAAGACTTTTTGGAAAAACTAGTAAGTTAACATTTGAGGGATGTGTAGTGTTATCAGATAAATAAAATCAAGAAACAGAGTTATTTCTAGTGATAGCAACAGTGTAGAAAAGTTTGGAGATGGGGCTGACAGCAAAATTAGCTTGGAAAGGTGAAAATAGTTCAGGACTACTTTAGGAAGAATGTATTTGAGGGTAGATGTGGAGAAAGGATAGCATACATAAGCAGCTGTCAGTCAGTAATGGTATGGTGGGATAAGCTTTATTTTAAAAAACAGGAAACTCTTAAAAGATTTTAAGCAGAGAAGTAACATAGTGTATTTCAAATGATCAACTTGAACCTGAAAATAATTAGATTTGTTAGGTATGAAGAAATCCATTGGAGAGAGAACAATTAGGAATCTGCAGTAATCCAGAGGAAAGATTATTTAGTGTAGTGAAAGCAGGCTTGGAGAGAAAAGGACAGGTTTCAGAGACAGAAGATAAATTCAACAGAAGTTTAAAGTGATTGATTAGATGTGGAAATTGGGAGACAGAGGTAGTGTTAAAGACTGTATATTGATGTATGCCTTCGACACGTGTGGATGTTACTACCATTTACTGAACCTGACATCATGAGAGGAAAAACAAGCGTATTCTTTGGCATGGGGTGTGAATGGAACTAGATAATAATTTCTGGTTATTTTTGCCTTTAAATTTATTTTGTATTTAGTTTTTTTAGACCAAATATTTTTGGATACATGAATGCACAGAATTTCAGAAGTGGAGAAATTATAAGTGATAGAAAGGGCCTGAGTTGCCCTTAGAATAGAGGTTACTGCAGTATAAGAGATAAATAAATGATTGCATAGAATAGATTCGTCTTAAGAATTATCAAATTCCTTAGGATGACAGAAGAGCTTGGTACAAAGATCCAGTTAAGTTATCTAGGTGTAAAATCTTCAATAACTGAGGATGGAGTTAACTTGAGGCTATGAGATGAGAGATACTAGTAGTTAACAGTGATATGGTCAAAATATCACGAGTAGTCTATGAGGACCAGGAATTTTTACACAAGAGTAGATGTGTAATACAGTAATGCTGTACATTTTTGTAAGTGGGATATTTGAGATGCAATAAAGGTAAAGCATCATCTGTAGAACTTTCAGGGGTGATGGTATGCTCAGGAATAAACATTTCACAGTTGAAGCTAACAGTTAGGGAATGCGTTTGGTGGAGAGCCTGAGAACACAGGATAGTTTGTGTACTAATATAACAGAAAGCGAATCAACTGTCCCACCCCTAACTGGGGCTGCTGATGAACACTCCTGCTTGCCTGTAGTCTAAAATCCCTAGACCCTGGGAGATCCTGCTGCCAGATCTATACTCCGCAACCCAAAGTGCTAACACCACCCACCACATCAAATTACGGAAAGAAAACCATTTAGTCTAATCCACAGAATAAACATAGAGCACCCGACAAAATGAGGAGACAGATAAATTTATTCAAAATGATGAATTAAAACGAAATCCAGAGAAAAATCCTGTTGCAACGGAATTAAGTAAACTATCTGAAGAAGATTCAAGGCATCGGTCTTAATGATGCTTACTGAAATTAGGAGAACAATGTACAAAATAAGACCTAAAAAAAGACAGAAAAAATACAAGCAAGTTCCCAAACAGAATGTGTATTGCTAAATGACATAGTAGTTGAATTAAAAAACTTAATAAAGGGGCTCAACAGTAGCCTGGAATAAGCTTCTAATAGAATTAATGAGCTAGAAAATAGTGCAATGGAAGTAGAATGTACCCAAGCAGAGTAGCAAAGAGAAAAAACATTGAAAAGAAATGAAAACAGTTACAGCATAAGAGACTTATGAGTACCTTCAAGAGAAGTGATACTCACATTTTTGGTATTCCGGAAAGAGAAGAGAGAAAGGGGCAGGAACTTTATTTTAAAACATAATAGCTGGGAACTACTCTAACCTAGGCAAAGAAACACATCTATCCAGGAAGCTCAAAGAGTTCCATTCATGATAAGCCCAAACAAACATACACCATACACATTGCAATTGAAATGACAAAAGTTTAAGATAAAGAAAGAACCTTAAAAGCAGCTAGAAAAAACTGAGTCAAACACAAGGAGACCCCCATAAGTTGTTTGCAATTTCTTAGCCTAAATTTTACAGTCCAGAAGGGATAACATGAATATTTAAAGTGCTGAATGGAACAGACTTTTTTAAAAATAGTATTCAAGAATATTCTACACTGCTAGGCTATCACTTAGAATTGAAGAAAAGATAAAAAAAATATTCCAGGGGAAAAAAACATCAGAGGAAGCCAGTCTTGTAAGCAATATTAAACGAATTTCTATAAAACGAAAACAAACACCATTTAGAAGTAGCAAGACACCAAAAGCACAAAATGGTTGGGGTGGGGGTGGGGGGATTATGAACTGTTACAATGAGTTTGAGATCAACTTGCTTTCCATTTAAAATAGGCTATAAATAAAACAACAATCAAATACCCTTTCATACCTGTGAGAATGAGATTATCCAAAAGACTAGAAATATATTCTGGGGAGGATACTGAGAAAAGTGAACATCATGCATTGTTGATGGGAGTGTAAATTGGTGTAACCATTATAGAAAGTAGTATGAGATAGATCAAAAATATAAAATAGAAATTCTATACTATGTTGTTGCCCTTCTTTTGAACATTTACACAAAATCCACAAAAACACTAATTTAAATAAATATATTCATCCTATGTTTATTGCAGTGTTATTTACGATAGCTATGCGATGGAAGCAACCCAAGTGCCCACTGAGAGATGAGTGAATAAAGAAGATGTGGTATATACACAGTGGAATACTACTCAGCTGTAAAAAAGATGAACGTCTTCCATTTTCAACAAAATAGGTATATCTAGATGTATACTCTGTGAAATAAATCAGAAGTAGAAAGACAAATATTTTATTATTTAACTGGTATGTAATACGTAGAGAAACCAAACAAACGGATGAACCAAATCAAACAAAAATGGAGATTCAATCTGTAGGACAAAATTAGTGATTACTAGAGAAGAATGGAGAGGGGAAGGAAAATCTTATAAAAGGGGTTAATATATGGTGGAGGATAGAATTGGACTATTGGTAACCTTAATGTATTATATACAGATGTCAGTTTATGATTATGCCTACCTTAAACCTAAATAATGTTATGAAGCACTTACTTTAAAAAAATGTTAAAACAACAACTAATCCTATTCATGTTGATTCCAAACTCAAATGCTAAGCACTCCCAAAGGCCCTACTACCTAACACCATCATCTTTAGAGGTTAATATTTCAACATCTGAATCTTGGGGGACACAAACATTCATGTCATAATAACCCCGGTTCATCTTTCCCACACTCTTAAATAAAGAATCATTTATGCTATGATTACACATCACGTGGAATGACAAATAGTCGGGAACTTTCAGTGTAGGTAAAAAGCAGTTCAGGGGAATTTTCAACCTAATTCCCATTAGTCAGAAAGAACACTCGAAAAAGGGATGAATTTTAACGATAGAAAAAGAAAAAAAAGAAATGGAAGCATTTGTACCCACGTAATAGTTTGGAATTCAGAGAGGAAAACTGGAAGGATGTTTTGGCCATAAGTTTGTTTATAAACCAGCAGCAATGCTGATTCCCATGTATCATTGAGTATTTTTCCTTAGGAATTCAGTCATCCTGTGGTCCTCAGCACTACAATGGGCAGTTAAAGAGCGCACAGTATCATAATGGTGGAACTCAAGGACCTAGTCTTGATTTATTCAACCTGATGTTTGGATCAAGATACGTTATGCATGACTTGATATCTCAGGGTTAGACCAACATGGGTTCCTGGACTTATTTTATGTTTATTCAAATTTGGTTTATTGAGGAAGATCAGGATAAAGAAATTCTAAGAGAAACTTTCTTAAAATTTCCCTAACACTGCCTTTAGTATAAATGAGATTAGCTGCTTTGCAGCCTGAAATGGAGACTGAGGGACAGTGTGAGGCAGAGAAGAAAGATCACACTAACCAAGATTCCTATTTCTAGAGACAATCTGTAGAATGAGAAAATTCTAGTTCACTGTATTGAAAGAGGCAGTTTTCAGAAAGCATCCTGATATATTAGTAATGATACTCAGACAACTGGAAAGTGTGGTTTGCAAAGGCTGCCCAGTCCAAGTTGGATGATATCCTTGAATGGACAGACACTTCGTGTTACCAGGATACAGATAGGAAAAAGAATTGAGTGAGTGGGGCATGAAAATGGCCTATTCCATCTTATAAAATATAAATACACTTTGGAGTGCATTCCTTCCAACTCGACATCAACTGATCTGTAACAATGTAATGAGGAAGGATGGGGATGCTTTAATTCTACAGAAATAAAAATTTCATCCTACAATGACTGAATCTTCATTTTAGAATTTGAAATGCTCTTTTAGAAAAAATAGTGTTCTTACATGCCCATTTCTTTCACCAACATACTTTCTTGCCATCTCCAGTATTTTTCTGTGGTATCTAGCATGAGAAATTTCACAAGGCTGTGTTTAATACTTTTGCATGGTTTCAAAATCCATCTTTGACTTACTATATTTAGAACATTTTCACATATACACAAACTTTTTGAGCTTAAGTTTATTCATCTGTGAAATGACTCTGATAATATTGTCTCAAGAGTGTTATGAAGAATGCATGAGATAATGAGGGTGAATTGTTTAGTACTGATGGGAAACACAATAAATGCTTTGAAAAGAGTTGTTATTGTTCTTATTTGTTAATATTGAAGTGTTATATAAAGAAAATTGAACTAGAAAATGGACCTGAGTTCTAATTCCCAGTTAACTACTTCTGGACTTTTGACACCTATCTTTGAAATGGGACTAGCTGTACAAACACATCCTGTACACTTGTTCTGTAAGTGAATAGATTAATATTTGCACTTTGTAAAATTTATTTAAATATAAGGCATAAAAATAAACATGTATAACAATAGCTCCATTTTTACTTGCATAATTAGAATTAGGGCAAGTTAAATAGGATAGCTTATTTAGGATATTTCCGACTGCCATCATTTATTAACGGAAGCATAATGGTTATTATTCTGCAAAAGATTTTCAAACCAGTTGAATGGGTCTGTATTAAGTCAGTCTTGAATTAAAAAAAAAAAGCCTTGAAGTTGCATTTTATTTAATTGCCTATTGATAATATAATAAAGTTCAACAGACATTTTTAAATACCTACTATGTACTATGCATAATCTCGTAGTAAAAGTTAGATATGGAGAGTTAGGACCCTTGTATTGGACCTGTTGTAACAATTTGCAGTGACATTGACCTTATAATGTATAGTGTTTCCGTGGAGTCATCTATTAAAAGACTATTATGATACTTATCTACTATGCAAAGGAACTATAAATTGGCTTGAACATTATGCTTCGTTCAGGAAAAACACTATCTAAGCAAAAGCTTCACCATTGTGTCATTCCTGCACTTGGTGCCACGGTTAATAGATGCAAAGTACAAGCTACTGAATTATGCATTCACCAGTACAGTTCTGCCCCAGAGCAGGTGCTGCTGGAAGCCTGCCTAGTAAGAGGCAGCAGAAAAAGCGCCTAGATTTGAAGAATTGGGAACAATGGATACAAGAAGATACAACAAGCAAATCCAGAACAATGCACACTGGGCTGGGTCTATTAAACCCAACCCTGTTTTTGGTTAGGAATCAACATTTAAACCAAACTGAGTGACTAAAATGTTAAGAAAGTGTCTCCTAGGAAATGCACACTTTATGGGGCGATAACCTGCCTGAAAGTAAGTGATCTAGTTGGGATAGGTAGCAAGAGAATTGGTTCAGTTTACAAAAGTCCTGCTGTATGAACAAAAGTTCCCAGCAAAATAAACAACTCACACTTCACTTTACAGTTTACAAAGCCTTTTCACACCAAACCATCACATTTAATTTTTATTGGTCCAAAGGCTCACAGCTTTCGATATGTGCTTGTTATCTGGACCAGCAGAGGATACAACTCTTTTACCATGTGTGCTTCCAGTTATACCCCGAGTTAGTCCTTAGTATAAACTCCCAGGTGGGCTTCTACCATCGTCACCATTCTGGAAAGTACATGCCTGAACTCTGGCTGAGGTCATGATCCTTTGTTCTTGTTAGCAGAAGGTCACAGTATTTGGACATGGGCTATGAAGACTACATTCTTGGATCTTCAATTTATCCATGCATCTCATTTCCCATCCCTTTTCTTAAACTTAGACTTATAATTCAACTCCCTGAAATCTTCAAATTATCTGAATTTAGTTAACCTTTTTAAAGTGTCAGGACTCGGGGGTAATGAAGTCACACCTTCTACCCATAGTGTAATCCCCCCTACAGCCCCACCGACTACACTCATTTAGTGTCAGTGTGAATGGTCCCTGTGAAAAGTTTACTGTTTTGCAAGGCAGGTTCCATTTCCCTCAATCACCACAACGACACCTCCCCTTCCTACTGCCCTGCTTCCCATGTGACTCTGAGACATCTCTAGCTGAAAGTGGAGCCTCTGGCTACCCGACTTGGGTCTGGACAAGGTTTGAAACTGTTCCAAAATAGAGTGTAGCAGACTGCCACTCTGTTACCCTGGACACATAAAGACAGTAACTTCCAGCTCACTAACTCTTTAGGCTTTGTTTTGAGAAAGCCAACCATTATGCTAAAAGGAAGCCTAAATTCACCACACAAAGAGAAGATAAAAAGGTCCACCTGGAGATAAATAGGTTTCCAGCCAATATCCAGCATCACCTATCAGTCATGTAAGTGAATGATGCTTCCAATGATTCTGCCCTTAGATTATAGAGCCACCCTATTTGATGCCACTTAGAACAGAGAGAAGCTGTATATCCACACAGTGCTAATGTCTCTTTACTTCACAGGGTTTCACTTTAAGAGGAGCAGGACTGATGCCACGGGACTGCACCAGAGAACCTCCTTCTCAATGAGACCTGATTTAAATGATGAGATTCTGGACTTCAAGATGATGCCTCGGTAGGAATGAGAGTGGGGCTTGGAGGGAGAGGTGACTATATTTTATGTGTGAGGAGCATGTATTTTTGTGATCAGAAGGCAGAATATGGAAGATTGTATTTTCTTTCATGCGACAATATCTTCCATTCCAATCGTTCATCTTGCAAAATGATGTGATACCCATCCTGTCTCTCCCTGAATCTGGGCAGGGGCTTATGATCACTTCAACACAGAGAGAGGGCTTAAGGGATACTTCAAAGGCTAGCTCTTTCAGGAATTCTTGATCTGCTTTGAGAAAGATTGCGATCATGCTGTGAAAAAAACCAAATTAGTCTAAGTGGAGAGAATACATGGAGAAGCCTCCAGAAAAAAGGAACTTAGGTCTCAGCCAACATATGGTGCAGGTGAAGGAAACTTTAGATGATTCAATGTCCCAAATGATGCCACATGGAATGGGTATGAGCTATATACACAAAGCTTTGTCCAAATTGCAGATTCATGAACAGTAATTACTGTTTTATTTCAAGACACTAATTTCAGGGGTTACTTGTTATGCAGTATTAAATTAATAAAAGAGAGGTAAATTTCTGTATGGGAAGGCAGAGCCCTATATAGAAATAAAGCCCTGTACTGTGGATAGAGACTTGCATTGTGATTTCTTATAGGGATGGAAACTTTTATTGTGGGAGAGATCTGTGGGGGATATAAAGCCTGCATTAAGGGATAAATTCTGTATTAGAATAGAACCCTGGCATACCATAGTGGAGTAGCAGTTAGGTCAGCTGCCTCTTGGGGAGCACAGTCCACATACATCCATCTCGAGGACCCAGGTTCATGTCCCAGGTCCAGGAGGAACAACCAATATGAATCACTAAGTAAAAATAAAATTAAAATGTTTCTTCTTCCTCTCTCCCTTCCTACCTACTTGCCTTTATTCCTGTTTGCACCTTTCCTTAATTAAAAATAAAAGGAAAAATAACATAACCCTGAAATGGAGACATCGCTTTATATGATGGAAAAACCTTATATCAGGAGGCAGAAGTACAAAGTTCTAGGTTAACCTTGACCCCAAGCTGGGAGACAGTGGGAAAATGTTTAAATGTCTCAGGATCTCAGGTATCTCCTTGAAAAATTGACAGTCAATTCTGTGCCTAAAAGGAGACACTCTTGAGATTAGGTTAGTTCTTGCTCTAGATTTTTATGATTCTAAACTGTCATTTCTTTACCCCAATACTAATTGTGACCTACATTGTGATTGAACTTGGGATTTATTTCCAAACAAAGTTCTCACTGAACAGTGTAGTGGAAAAATCATGCTAGCAGCAGCAGAAAAATCCTCCTCTCTCACCCTGGTGTGTCTTCTAAACCACACCCTCAGCAATCCTCATCCATACCCTGTTCAACTGTAGATCTTTAACCCAGACTATTTCTATAGGATAAGAGCAAATGCAGTTCTTGAGGCACTTACCAAGAAAATAGATACCAATGTATTATTTTATGTATTATTACTCTTTTTCTTTTGCAATCTTTTGTAATCTGCTGCAAAGAAAACATCCTCATTTTCCAATCTGTGAAAATAATATCCTTTGCCAGCAAAGACCTACATTCCTAACTACAAGGCAATATTCTGAATGAACTAACTTTCCATCTGGAGATTTAAAGCATTTTGTTATTTTTGCCTAAATTCTTTTCTATATAATAAAAAAGGAAATTGGCTAAGTGTTTTGTCAAATATGAAGCAGAAAATTACCTCTTCTGAATACAAATTCTGGTGATATCTAAATTCTGATGGAAAACTACCAAATGTTGTAGATTTACTGGGCTGTACAGAAAGTCCTTCTGCTGTTGTTCCCAAATAAGGGGTTTAGATAAGAATGTGCCTTATCACATACTGAACTTACTTTCCAAATAAAAGAGATCCAGTTTCTCAGGGGCTATGTGATTCCAGGTTTACAAAGGAAAAGTCACCTCTGCATTCTAGAAAAAGGGGACTCTGGGGGCTTCCTCTATACCTCAACTTAAATGTCCTTTTTTTGAATGCCTAAATTTCTCCTCAGAAGATGGACAATTAAGATTTTTTTTCTAAATTAATCATTTTGATGTCAGGTCATTTGGAACCGATGGTTAGTGTATATATGATAAATTACTAGCAGCAGGTTAACTTTTGCCAGTCTGAAGTTTTGCTGCATTAATTATATCCATATAGGAATATTACAATTCCAAATAACATCAACTTCCAAATTTCCAAATGGAAAACTAGTTATTTAAGATGATCGCTTTCCACATGGAAATGTGGGCCCTTTATGTCAAGATATAAATTTGTAGTATTATTGACACCTGCTGTCTTTTAAAATATTTCCAATTCTTTTCTCCTCAGTCTATTTCTTTGAACCCAGAAGCATTTCTTAGCGTTTAAATCATGTTGATATTTACAATTGTGTGTTCTATAAAAATTTCAAGGCAAAGGCGCAGAAGATTGTATTCTTTTATTTGAGGGGTGTGTATGATACAGGATTATTTCTTAGAAGTTTACTCCAGAATTGGCAGGTCTGCTTTCTCTTTGTCTTCCTTTATTTGTCCTCCCTCTGAAAGAGTCTTTGGCTAAGGAGAGAACAAACTGCACAAAAGGCAAATGCCCAGATGTTTATATTACTAGGCTGTTGTTTACACAAATTTTTCAGTGTTTATAATTATAGGTGTCCCTCCCCGAGATGTGTGAGGGTGGGGTAGCCTTGTTTACATGAATTCCTCTTTGGGAATACACATGGATTCACATTAGAAGCAGCAGGAGGATTTTCAGGGGAGAGAATTTCAGGACAGTGTACAGAATCAGAGCCAGGGTCGTGACCTTGCCTATTGATCCAGCCTCTCTAATTTCCACAGCTTGCTGAGGCTTGTTCTTCCAGCCTGCTGGTGTACATTAGAGCAGAAATCCATAACATGGCCATGTTCATCCAAGCACAGGAAGAAACTAAATTAAATGTTAAAAAACAATCTGAGACTAGAGTTGGAGACAATTCATCATGATCCTAGATGCCAGGCAGGTGGGATGACCAAGGATTCCTCAGCCAATAGACCCCAGAACAGAATATGGAAAGGCCTTGGTGCCTCATTTGTCAGGTATACAGCAGAGAGTCTGAAAACGTACGAAGGTCAGCTCTTTTGGCTGCAACATTTTTCCTCAAAAATGAGATATTACACATCTGAAAAGTGTAACTGAAGTAAATTAGCAGGAAGAATTGGGAGAAATGAATGGAATTCCTTATGAAACACAGATTTGGGGCAGTGCTTGGTAAATTCTCAAAGCCGCTGATGCTTCTGTGCTGGCCTGGGCATTTGCATCTTAGCGCCTTCTGTTGCAGGCTGCTTAGATTCATGTTGTAGGAAGGAGAACGTCTCTCCAGAGCCATGACCTTTCTTCTGGGTGACAGAAATTCAGAACAATAGCACCTCTGGCACTTCAAAATGAAGTCAGTGTGTTAAGGTAACCCTGATGTTGTAAGACATCTGGATGATGCACTTCATTGTTCACTGTTCATCTGAATGTTTCACCTCAAGTAGACAGAGCAGAAGGCAGTGCTGCTGCTGAAGGCATATTGGACACAGCAGAAACTGCCCTTTTCTGCTTCTCCAGTTGATCTCATTTATATTGGACATGGGGCTCATGCCATTTATTTGCCATTTACTTATTGATTAATCTAAAATGTTTAACCTGAAGGAGGCATCACAAATGGCAGGCTGTTCTGCTGGGAGCTGCCTCAGATGCTCGGATGCATTCCTCAAAAGGTGGTATCCAGGTAAAAATCCCATTCTTATAACTAGGACTGCAGGATAGCAGCGCCCTACTTAGAGAAAACTTAACCCCACTGGGGTAGTAGCAAGGATGCAGTAGGGATGATTGAAAGGTTGACAGAATTGCAGTAAATAACAACATCCCAGTAGAACAGATTCAAGCACTTTTTGCATATGCTATACTACACTTACCTAGAAAGGGAAAAGAGTACTTCTATAATCATATTTAAGGCTAAAGTTTTGTCTATAAAGGAATATCTCATTGGGCTCTGAAATCAGAGTCTGCACCTTCATGAGCCTTGGAAAAATTAATTTATCTCTCAGTACTGTGGTTTTCTCCTCAGCAAACTGGAGGTAATAATAGAATTCTATTAGTGCCATAAGAATTAAATGACACAAAGTGGTCACATGGCAAACAGGCAATGGATAACTTTGCTATTATTCTGTTCGTCTTTTCCTTTAAAGGTATCTAGTCCTGTATACCTTTTATTTACAGATTCATTTGAAGCAAACACATCCATACAGAAAAGTCTTCAAATCACAAAAATAGAGTGAGGTGAATGTTCCCCAACTCAGATAAAGAAACAGCTACCAGAACCTCAAAGTCCATGTCCAGCTCCTCCAGTAATAATTCCTCCCAACAAATGGAACTACTAGTCATATTACCCTTACTATCTATTATTTTTGCCTGTCTTCAACTTTATTTAAATGTTCTAAGACATATTTATTCTAATGCATTTTTTTTCTCATACTCTATGTGGTCCATTAATTGCTGTAAGAACAGTTTATTAATTTTCATTGCTTAGATGCTGCATTTCTGCATTTCCTTCATAGAACCTCAAAAAACTCTTATATCTCCTAAGTAGTCAAGAGAAATGTAGGTAGTACTTACTTAAGTAAAATAGAGTACCAAAGTTGACATTATCTACTGTTAACTCATGTAAATTGAAAGCATTCCAAGTTATACCTAAAGAACTTTATTCTTAGGCACTTGCACAGTAAAATAGTTTGAAGTGGGTGGGTAGGTGTTGTAGCTATCTTACCCTCTCTCCACAGTCAATAATGCATGACAGTCACTGAATGACTATCATAGAGGAATTGATAAAAAGAGTATTCAGAGCTTTGTTAAATCTGGTACACCAGAGAAAGTGTTTATGGGCACAAATGGCATCCTTTAAGGGTTTACCATCAGAACGAATAGTTATGAACCACAGAGCAAATCTCAAATCCTCATTGAACAGATGGGAAAACTGAGTTTCAGAGGAAATAAATTCCTCCCTCCAGCATCATACAGCCAGTAAATAAGAAAGCCAGGCCTTAATGGAAAGAAAGTAAAAGAGAAGTTGAGATATTGGTTTCAGCTGGAGCAAAAGCATAGCTGCTGAAACAAAGGTAGAGCCATATTGAATTTAGCATCTAATGGCACAACAGAACATCCCTTGGCAGTCCAAGCATTTCCTTAACAGAATGAAATGTCTTAGAGCTTGTTCATCCCTGTTATAGAGAACAATGGAGAACTTCTTTTAGTTTAAATGTAACATTTTGCACTCTGAAGACCATAAATATCAGTTGTCATTTAAATAAAATTTAGATTTTCAAATGAAAATTTGGTTTCTGATTAAACAAAACAAGCCTCCTCCCCCATAAAAATATCTTAAGAAGGCATCAGCGTCTGTCACCTCCACAGTGACATCAGATGTTAGATGTCTTAAAGTATATGAAGTTGATTTTCATGGTCAAGTTTAACACATTAAGAAGCGGAAGGATAGTTTGGTAATGTAATTTGAATAATCACAATGTTCCTATCAGATCACATGCATGACATCACAGTTGTTCTGTTTGTGGAGTCTATTCGATAAAATAGTAGGCACTCTAGTTTTAGAAAACAGAAAAGGACAGATAGTTTTTTTAAAGTTTCTCAATCCTAGTCAAAAGATGGCGCATACACAATGGAATGAAGTGTTACCCTGATGTCAGTTAAAAAGAAACAAAATCCTCCTATAGAAAAGAACTTTCCTTGCCAAGAGTAAAGAGAAATACATGGAGCCCATGAGGAATGGGAAAACATGTCATCTTTAGGTGGATTTATCAGTGACATGTCTGTTAACAGAAGAGATTAACTACAAACTCATTTGATACCTTTACTTCTATTTCTTCACCCTGCTGCTTTTTAATCACATCTAATCAAACTTCTCTCTAACCAAAAAGCCAACTTGCCAGTGTATGTACATAAGTATATTACTGATGAAATACATTAATTTTTGTTTTCCAAGTAGAGAAATAGTTAAAGTATTTGCACTTCAATGCTTTTAAATGTTTTTCCTTTGCTTTTCCTTTTCCTTTCTATGCTTCTATTTTCATGCTTTCTGAATTTATTCTGCACTTTCTATAAAAAAGGCTCTTTGGATAATTTCTCCTATTTTGTTATACATTTAATGTTACAGTTCCAATGTAGAAACTTTTATTATTAAACTATGAAATTTTTTATTATTAAAATGCATAGTTTAATTATTATTTACAAAAATAATATGAAGAGCATCTTGAACTTTGGGTGTAAGACATTTTGTCTCCTTTTGAATGAGTTGTGGACCAGACTTGTTCATTGTTCATGTCTATTCAAACAAGAAAGAAATGCACACAAACCAGATAAAAGTCCATATTGTATATGTTTGCAGCAAAATGGGAAGGAAAAAACAGATTGTATGCAATTATTTTACACTAATGCAGCTCATGTATGACAGATTAAAGATATTTTTTAGTTGTTAAAATTATGAACTACCTCTAATACTACTGCCAGATTATCTGGATTTTGAGATAACAAGTGGATTGCTGTGAGGAAAGAGGTGACTATCATAAATTCATGGCAATTATGAGGATTAAAAATAGAGATAACCCCTTTGGACATAATTACTAACCAAAGGAATACCTCATATGTGCTCACTTGGAAAAGAATCATTTGCTCTAAGTTGGTTCACACCAGCGGTCCCCAGATCCCCTTCACACACATGTCATTTCTTGGTTTAATCACAATCAGGAAGACTCATCTTCTGGAATTAAGGAATGGAAATGTTCCTGGGGCCCATATAAGCTATATCTAGATATTTGTCTTACTTCTATTTAAAATTTCCCAATCGGATAGGTTTTTGGTCATCATAGGGCTAATTGTCATTAATCAAAGTAATCAATGGGACTGATGTTATTTCGGGCACCTTAACAATCGAATTGGATCAACCATGCATGAGTCCATAGATAGCACATTGACTGACAGTTACTGTGGCTGATAAAACCAAATTAACTGGAAAAGAGCTCTTTCTGTCTGGCCTTGTAGACAAACTTGAAGTCTTTACTGTGGAACCATCAAGATGATTGGTCTTTTGAAGCATCAACTAGCAAAAGCCTAGCAGGATTATGATCACAAGAGGTCCCAGCACAGAGCTCCAAGTCAAAAAAAGTGCTAGCTTTTGCAAATATGCACTCAAAAGCATTCAATGATTGGCTTTAAAATCAGAACTAATGAAATCCATGGTGGTGTGGTAGACAAGAGAGAATGATGCAGGGATGAGATACATCAGTGAAGCAGTTATCAACTCAAGTTAGTGGATGGAATTTTGCTAAATAACCCAGATCTAAGCCTTCTTATTCTGCAGAAGCTCCTGATAAGGTGAGGAATAAAGATTAAATTATTGAAGCTGAAACAGGTCGGGTACATAGAAGCTACAATGCCCAGAATGCTATTAGACTTCCCAGGAGGAGAAAGGATTTCAGACCTATGTAAGGCCATGCACACTTTAGCCCTAAATACTGGGAATGGACTTCTCTATGTAAGCTAGCTTAAGAATCATAGCTATCCAAGAAGAAAATTTTTCATATTGTTTTCCACTCCCCTCTAGACTCTTCCCAAACCTGATTCTCTTGAAATAAACTGGGAATAAACACAGGGCAGACAGTAGTGGGAGTTAACTGTTCATAGGGTTCCTTGCACCGATTTCATGATTTTCTTCAAAATTATTGAGGCATGTCAATATTTTAGGGGAGGGTCGAAGTCCAAAGTACTGGATTCTCAGAGCCAAGCACCCCAAATAGAAAAGTTTACATGGAACACTTTTGGCTTATACCTGTGGCCTCAGCATCAGCTCCGTATTTCTAGATAATAATCCTGCTAGTATAAAATACTGAATACCAATGTTAAGTGTTGTTGTCTCCTGAAATTGTGATTCAAAGCAAAGCTGACCCCAATTGGAAAGAAGAAAAGTACTGCAAGGAATCTGAAAACACAATTATTATAGTACACTGGGTACTGCCCCCTGTGTATATTCCTATAAGGTCTTATATTATAAATTTCACTATATAGACAATTAAATTAAGACACAGAGAGGTTATCAAATAAAACACAGGAGCCCAGCTAAATTTGAATTGATATAAATGAATAAATTTTTATATAATAACATCTCAAATATTGTATGGAACATTCTTTTCCTAAGAAATTATTCATGTGTATCTGGAATTTAAACTTAATTGGATCGCTGGTATTATTATTGATAAACCTGGCAGCTCAATATCTGCCCTTTCTTCTCATATCACATGTACTCACATGTGCAGATTAACAAATACACACATGCACACAGAGAGAGTTATAAAAACACAAAAATGGAAGAAACATGCATTTTTTCCTCATAATTCAAATGGAAAAGATAATTTCAAACTAACTTTCTGTATTCTAAAAGAAGACATATATGGCTCTGATCTCTTTTCCTAAGTTTCAGTATTTTGATCTCAGTCATGTTTTGGGAGATCCTTCACCTCTCTAGGGTTTTACAAAGATTTGGGGAAGAGACACCTATGTTGTTTGGAATATGTGAGAAGAAGCCCCAGTCTTAGGATACGTCATTAAAGCAGCAGTGAGCCAAGGGCTCCTTCACCATGGTTGCTGCCACATCCTGGTGTTCAGGGATTCAGCCACTCAGGCACCATTGCCAGTTCAGACACTCTGGGTTCAGGTAAGAGTGAAACAAAGGCTTCCATTTCTTTACAGACACACATCATCCCAAGTGTTAAGGGATACTCTCTACCTATACTGAAAAAGTCAGATTTTTCTCCTATAGGTTAGACTTGGCGAAGTAAACCTGTATTTATTCTTCCTGGGCCAAAAGAAGATCCAACCCTTCAGAATATAGAAACTTGAAGTTTAATTTTTGGTAGACAAGAGAGAGAAGGGTGACTAGAGGAGAGTAGTGTCCATTTATGATTGCACACAATATAAAAAATACTAAATATGTATATTATGGGTGTTTAAATTGTTCTATAATTTATAATGACACATCTATTAATACCCATTTTACAGATAAGGAATTGAGACAAATAGAGATTAAGCAATTTGCCCAGAGTCACTTATCTAGTAAATTGCTATATGTTAGATTGTGTATATAACAGAAGTGGGGATCCTAGTAAAATAGGGCAAGGAATCAGGAAACACCAGGGAAGAAGGCTTGAACTGAGAATTTTGAAGCATGAGTAGGAAAGGAGAGGAATTGAGTGCTGAACAAAGAATAGGATTATCACACAGAACTGTGAACTGCGTACTGTTTGGTCAATTACCATCTTTGTCTTGCCACATGTAACTGGAGGGATGTGTGACAGAAGATGAGGCTAAGGGGAGATCACGAAGTTGAACCTCATCCTTGAAGTTAGGTGGAGTCATTGAAGTTCTTGAATCAGGAGAGTGACATGACTGGATTCATGATTTGGAAAAGTGACTGTGCAGCTATGAAAGAAAGGATCAAAAAGCAGAAATACTGACAGAAGGGAGACTAGTCACCTAGACAAGAAGTTCTGTCTTGAACCAAGGCAGAGATTATGGACATCAAAAGCAGTGTACAGAGATGTTAAGGAGGTAGACTCTACCAGACATGATGAATGATTGGATTGAAGTTACAATGAAAAGGAAAAAGGTCTCTGCTATTAATTATAAATTTTCCGAGTATGCCTCTGTGGAATCAAATAAATGTTGAAAAACACAAATAATTTGGAATAACATTATTTGAAATATAACATAAAGACAGACTAGTGAAACCATAGCTGACAATGGATTTACTATTTGTATGTCTTTTGTTATCAGGGTTGATCTACCTGAGGAAGTGATGAAAAATAGAGACCTGAATGACAACAGGAAATCAGCAAGACAATATCTGGGGGAAGAATTTTCCAGCCAGAGGTTCCAATAAATGCTAGGACTCTGGGCTGGAAACTGAGCATGTGCTCATGAGACACTAAAGGTCAGTGTGACTGGACAGCAGGAGTCCATAAGTCACTCGGTGTTGCACATTATATGAATTCGGACAATGTATAGCATCCACCATTACAGTCTCATACAGAGTAGTTTCACTACCCTAAAAATCCTTCATTTCCTTCATGTCCACTTATTCATCCTTCTTCTCCCTCATTTGCCCTGAACTTCTGACAACCACTGATAGTTTTTCCTTTTCCTGTCACATAGTTGGAATCATAAAAGTATGCAGTCTTTTTAGATTGGCTTCTTTCACTAAATAACATGCATTTAATATCCCTCCATGTCTTTGCATGGCTTGACAGCTCATTTGTCTTTAATGCTGAGTAATATTCCACTGTCTGGACATGCCAGTTTATTTATCCATTCATCTACTAGAGGACTTCTTGATTGCCTCCATGTTTTGGCCATTATGAATGAAGCTATTAGAAATATACATGTACAGACTTTTGATTGGAAATAAGCTTTCAGCACCTTTGGGTAAATACCAAGGAGCACAATTGCTGGATCATATGACAAAAATATATTATTCAGTTTTGTGAGAAATTCTGCTGAATTCTCTTCTAATGTATCCATATCATTTTACATTCTAACCAGTGATGCATAAAAGTTCCTGTTACTCCATAGTTGTGGCAGCATTTGGTATTGTTAGTATTCCAGCTGGGGAAGACTTAGAAGATTTTAAGGGTGACATGACCTGATTTACAGTTTTTAAAGCTCTCTCTGGCTCCTGTAAAGGAGAAATCACTATAGGGGAGCAAGAGTGGGAACCAGAGAAACTAGTGTCCAGAGGTCATTGCCATTGTCTAAATAAGGGATGATGATATCTCAGACAGCTAGTCAATGTGGAACTTAAGGGGCAGACTTGAGATACATTTTGTGGGTTGAGTCAGCATAACTTGCTGATAAATGAGACTTAATGAGTGAGGACAAGGATGAATTAAGGTGTTGCGTTGAGGAGGTAGGTTTTATGGTGGTGCCATTTATGGAGATGAGAAGATTCAGGACAGAGTTGCAGAACAGGCTTAGGAGGGAAAGGTAACAATTCTTTTGACTGTTTTAAAATTTGAAGTTAAAAAACTGTATTTGCTGGATAGTCTAGTGGAGAAATCAATTAGGCTTCTGGATATACAAGTTGGAATGAATGGAATGTCAGGGTTAGAGATACAATGTGGGGGTACATTGTCATATAGGTGGTATTTAAAGGAATGAGATAAAAGCAGCTACCTATAAAGAAAGGTGTAGATGAGGAAGAGAAGAGGCCAAGGGTCAAACTTTATAACACAGTTTCCATAAATCCCTCTAGGAGGAGGTAGGATTTTACAAAGAAAAGACTATGACATGAACCCTCTCCTGGAATAGTATATAGTTTACTATAGAAGACAAAGACAGAAGCAGTTGTTTGAAACATAGTACATATAATTTTGTTAACCAAGCTTCAGTTCAATAGAATATATTTAACAGTGTGATTTGACCTTTGGGAAGGTGTTAGCACAAACAGACTTCCTCCCGAATCCTCAGAAGAAATCGGGTAAGTCTCAGCTTGAGCTCAGTACGTTTTTATGAAATTAGGGCTTTCCTAATTATCCACTAAGTGATAGAATGAAAGGGGCTGGCCCATACTTTAATTGGGCATTTGGCCCACTGTCCCACAGTAGGCACTGTTGAAGTCTGTCCTCACAAACACTTCACAGGGAGCAAAGGGCTAGAACAATAAAGCATGAGTTGATGAGAAAGAGACTGTGCTCTTCGAATACTTATATTTAATAGCTTTTCTTCCTACCCTGGAATCTGAGCTTCCCACCTGCTATGGAATTTAGGCAGTAAACACATAATTTGGGCTCTGACTCACTTTGACCAGATTTGTTCCTGCCCTTGTCAGTAAATCAAGAACAGGCTGTGGTTCCAGGTTCCAGTTATCTCTGTGCTCCCAGAGCACAGAAGATGCTCAATAATTGAAAAATAGAAGCTTGAGAAGTCACAGTTATTTAAAAGCTTCATATCTTTGCAACTTTAATACTATATCTCAGCCACTTTCTTTCCCATTCTGAAAATGGAACTAGCAGAGAGAACTTTGAATTGACCTACGATGGTTGAATGGTATGCCCCACAAAATACTTTCAAGTCCTCACTCTGGTACCTGTGAATGTGCTTTTATTGGGAAATGGCTCTGTATAGATGTAATCAATTCAAACTCTCAATACTGAATCATCCTAGGTTACCTGTATAGACTCTAAATCCATTCCCTTATATTACAGAATAGAAGAATATCATGTGAAGACAGATTGGAAGTAAGTAGCCACAAGTAGAGGAACACCTGGAACCTGCAGAAGCAGGAAGAGACAGAAAAGATCCTCCAGTAGAACCTCCAGAGGGAGCTCAGCCCTATAAACACATTGATTTTGAACTTTCAGCCTACACAGCTGTGAGAGATTTCATTCTATTGCTTTACATCAGTTTGTGGTAATTTGTTATTATGGCCACAGGAAGCGAATACAGTCCCAAACCTTCAAGGTTTGTCTCTACCTGATCTGAGTCTTCCCTGAAGCCCCGGGGAGCCAACACCTCCAGGAACCATGGGACTTGTTAACAGCAATCAGGAGTCCTTGGAAGCCCAGGCTCCCTTTCACGAACATAAGTGATCAAGGTTTTATTTGTTGTTTTCAACCACTGGCCTTGGAGAGACTTTGAAAGCGATGGGGAATTCAGAATAATGCGATTTGTCATCCAGGGAAGTGACTAGATGAAAAGTTGCCAATTATTGGCTTGCTCAGCAGAGAAAAATGAAAAATAATTGTCGGAAATAAAACAAAACCTCCCCAGAAACAGAGGGGTTCTCATTTGTGAAGCACTTGCCTTTCAGAAAGCTACTGGTGTAAAATTGCTTCTCTAAATTGTGTAATAAAGATCTGTGTGCTTTATAATTTAAATATAGCAAAGGAAAATCAAGTTACATGGAATTTCTCTGGCAGTTCTGCAGGCTTATGGTCAACATTAGTTAAGCAGTTTAGGAGTAGCTACCGGATTGCCTCTAAGCCTCACTGTCCCCATCTGTGTAATGGAAATAGCACTCATTCCTATTTCATAAGTTTTTGGTAGAAATAAACAAGATAACTTTTTATAAATAGTTAGCATAGTAATAAGAACATAGTATTCAATATGTTTAGCCATTGTAATAATGTTGCTATTATTGCTTTCTATGTCAGAAGATCACGACACAAAAGAACTAAGTAGTTAAAACTCAGGCTGTGGGTTCAGACAGGTGTGGGTATGAATGCTGATTTAAGCACATATAAATAATGTGATACTGAAAAAATATCACTAAGCCTCAATTTTCTTGTTTGTAAAATGGGGATAACAATTGAGTTTTGCATCTAATCAAAGAATTGTTAAGAGTTAAAGCAATATATGTAAAGTATTACCATAATACATGACAAATAGTCACTCATGTTCCATCTTGTTCATCCTTAGTGGGTAAATTCCATTCATTCATTCATTCAACAAGCATTTTAATGAGTATTAAGCTTTATGACAGTTGAGCACCAGAGGTTTAGCAGTGTACACAACATTACAACACCTGCTTTTCAAGATCTTACCTTCAAGTGGGAGTGGCATTAGCTAATTCTGACATAGGAGGAAGCGATCATATGCACCAGAAACCCACTAGAGGTAGTGCTAAGTTTTTTGTGAGAGATTCATTGACATGCTCGTTGGAGATAAAATAGATCAACTAAACTTACCTGAATGTTGGTAGAACCATTTGTTATCTTTTCTGCTACCCCAAACTGAAGAATTACAAATACTCTCAACTTAAGAGGCAGGGAAAGAGAAAGATGATAGGGTGCAGACAAAGAAATATTAGACATTCCCTGCACACTTGGGGTCCTTTGACACTCTACTGTTTTAATCAGCTTCTAAACATATCTACTATGAAGGTAAATGGCTTTTACTTTGTTGCAAACTAGGGAAGAGCCATCTTGGTTATTAGAGGCTGGGGGATGGGATGCAGAATCTTGACTGTACACCCTGTGATAGAAAGAGGACACAGAGTAAGTAAGGCATTAGGGACTGGGTGAAGTTTTATTGGGTCTTCTGGATCCAAACCCCATAATGTGTTTCCTACAAGTCGCTATTTAAATATGTTTTTATATATTAGAATACAAATATACTATTATATCATATATAGTATACTATTATATATACACCATTATATAAGCAATAGCATATATGCATATCTACATCTATGTATATATATTCATGTAAAAATAAAATAAATATAACTGGATCACATGAGAATAAGTATAATTGCCTTACCAAAGTTACTAGGGCTTAGTGGAGCACCTAATGTGGTGAGGAGTCGAGAAAGCCTCTGAGGAAGTGACACTTGAACCATAATATCAAGGGTGAGATGGGGTCAGTTCCATGGAAAATCCAGCAGGCAGCAGGAACAGCATGGACTGAGGTCTGAGGTATGAGAGCGGAGTTATGAAGTGGAGAGCAAGGGGAACATGATATGGAGGAGACAGAGAGAGACACAGGGGCTGTCAATGCATGACCTTAGAGGCCAAGTTAAGTCTTTCCAATGAAGGGTCTCTAAAAGGTAGGATTTCTCAAGGATCTAGAGGCCTGGGCTTTGAGGTCATCTCACAACAATGAGCTGTCCAGACATGGTCATAACAATATGGTAAACTGCAAACATTTACTTTAAACAAGCTAGCACTTTGTCACCAAAAATACAATGATAGACATGTGTGTTTTTTATAAAATAACAGAAGAATTTAATTTTTTAAAGTTGATAAATGTGTAGTGCTCTACAAGTTATGGGGTCTGGAAATGGGACACACATTTTAAGACATAGTATGAATGCCTTTGTCCAATCTTATTTTTATGAAACCTCTAAATCCCCAATTTAAGAAAAGGTTGCTTGGTAATTTACATTTGAAGGCCCTGGACACATGGCCCTCTCATGTAGGTACCTGCTCTATGCCTTCTGATGGGCTTTCGGTTCAAGGGATTTCTGAGACCTAAGGTTTGGCAGAGAGATAGAGTTGCCTAAGTAGCCTATGAGTATAGTGCTATGTCCTGTGTCCTGACCTGGCATGGTGCAGAGATCACAGTAGATGCTCAGTAAATGTTTGATGTGAACAACTGTTTACAAATGACTCATGTTGACATACTTCTTTCCTGTGCAAAGGAAACATCCTATGGGAACTAATTGACTTCCTGCAACAAAAAGAAAGAAAACAAAATGAAACTCAGAAACTATAAACAGTTTGGATACTCCATATATATCTTTAAATGAAATCCATTTTTTTCCAACACTGTTTTCTACCCCTTTGCTTCTGTAGGTTGAAGTGGAAAATGTGGTAGACTTTAAGCATCAATAACCACCCACCTAATTCCATCTGGTATCTGCTCCCATGAATCCTGCTCTAGTAGGACTGCAACCCCAGGCTTCTCACCTTTAAGTCTCACCTTTAACAACATAATCTTAGTCAGAGCTGCAGTCTCATTTTAACTGTCTGGAAGAGGAAATGAATAGATGTCACAGTTTAATCTGGATAATTTATAAGAATATCATCCCTGCTCTGAAACTCATTTATAGAATCTGTATCCTTATTTATTGGCTGTGTGAGTTTGAGCTAGTCAATTAACTCCTCTCAAACTCTTGATAAAGTCCAAATTACATAGACTTTACCTCATGAAACTTTGAGGTTTTCATGAGACAAGCATGTAGCAAATAAATGATCAATCAATCGTAAGGGTAGGTGCACATTTCCTGAGGACTAAAGCTAATATAGTTTGAAGGATCCTCTTTAAGTAAAGGAATTTAAAAATATTAGGTACAAAGTTTTAAAAGATGTATGCACAAATATTTAAGCTTTGTAGCAACCACATTTGATAATTATCATTTGAATCATTAGGATAAACAACTTTGTTTTAACTATAAAGATATAAGTCCAAAGGAAAAATTTCCCACCACACTATAGTTGTCCAAAGAAAGGAAAGTTTGATTCTCCTGTGAGGGGCAAGGTGATTTTTTTACCTAAGGACATCTTCTTCTTCTTCCTTTTCTCTTTTTTATTCAAGCTGACTACAGCTTCAAGTTCTCTCTTCGTAGTGGATAAATCCAACAGGAATATCAAAGGAAATGACTTAATTTGATTTAATCCAGTGCAAGTCCCTGGCATATCCTCCAGTAACACCCAGTGTTTTTCACTATGAGACAGACTTAGAGGATAAACATCCAGAAGAAACACATGACAGGGTTCATGTGATCTAAGACTTGGAGTTTGGCTGAGGAGACAACCCTGACACACATTAAAAAAAAAAAAACAAGAAAACATGATGTCTAATGTCATGGCAGGTTTGAAAGTTGTTTATCTTCTTAGACAAGATTGTCACTCTTATAAAGTTTGTCCTAAAATCCAGACCACAAACTGCATTTTTCCAACTCATACCACACTTAAGGTGAGTTACTATCATTTGGCTTTTTTGTATCCTGTCCTATAACACTTTTGCATCACTGTCTTGCTTTTTAACTGGTGTGTGTGTGTGTTGCTGTTGATGATGATGATGATGATGGTGATGGTGATGGTGTGTTCCCCATAAGATGATTGACTTTTTTTGAGGGCAAGAACTAGGTTATTTGATTCCATATTATCCCTTAGGTGTTGTTCTGTCCTATTAGATGAATGAATATGTATCAAATATTTACTAGGATATTCAGGCCTAACTCTCTACGTGCCATGGGCTGTTAAAAAGAGGATAGAAATGTTGGTCAGAGGAATAGGGTAGGCTATCAGGCAGGAGATTGAGTTCAGTTTTTATGAACTTCATTTCTCAAAGTTAGTGCCTTTCCCTCGAGTGATGCAAGTCATCATTCCCACTTTTCAGCCTTGCATGACAGTTTAGACCTTTATAGAGAATTTGAGACAGGCAGCTAGTTGATTTGCCAAACTGAATAGAGGGTTTGTTCAAATCAGAGGGTGACTACGGAGAAGAGGTAAAGGTGGAAATTGGAAGATATGTTGCAACCCCATGAAAATGGGGACAGCACAGAGACATGAGACATGACAGGATCTGGCAAAAGCAATTGCAGAACCAATGGCTGAAGCCTTAAGGGTACACAATTGTGGGGTGTCACCACCACACTGAACAGACATGAAAGGACAAATGTGGGACTTACTGAAGTCTTACTTACTTACTGCTCCCTTTAAGCAACCACAGCCACTACATCTACTCAGTAAATGCTCAATGGGTCATATAAAATGCTGGGGAGACTGACCCAGCAATCATTCCTGCTCACTCCCAAAGGATCCCATCCTTCCAGGCAGAATGTTTTGCTCATCCATGGACCTGACTGTGGGCTACCTTTGTACATCTGGAGGTCGGTATCTGGAATGCCTACACTATGGACCTTATACATTTTAGGGTCGTTCACACCTCCTGAGAACCTCTTTTGGTGACCCAACCAGCTCATGCCAGTTTCTGAATCATAGCCCATCAGATTCTAGTAGAGAAACACAGCTCCCAAACCCTTTACCTGAAAGTGACCCTTTTCTCTCATGGTCTGGTGCTCTCTTTGGCCAATGGAGCAATGGAAGGAAGAAAGGGCCACCAAGCCAGTTAGCTAGAGCAGTTTCATAATCAAGCCCTGCAAACATGGCATGACTGGCAAGTCCACAAGATGAACCTTCTATCCCACCCAAGATTACCAATATCCTTAACATTTGCACGTACTGCTATGCATGTTGGCATCATTTTCTAAATTTATTGAGACCTATGCACATAGCAGGTACTCACCAAATCCTCACTGAGTAAGTTGAGAATAGTGTTCTATTATTGCCTTTTCCCCTACTATGGGAAGGCTACAAATTCTCAGTGAGTTGATTTCTTTCAGGGTACAGAAAATTCTGCTGCTGAGACAGAGCCACTTCTCACAACCCAGGACTAACTACTACTTCTTAAACTCCACCCCCACAAGGATAAAACTGTTCTTTATTGAAACAACATTTGGCACTAGGTAGCTCCAGACATTCCTTTTGCAGTATCTTCCCAGTCTGATTGTCTCTTCCAAAGAGATCACTGGGGACTGTAAGAGATGTTCTCGACTAATAAATGCAGCTTTCAAAGCCACTCATCCATTCTTAATGGACAGCCCGTTAATTTGAGGTCTAGGTCATGAATTTGAATGCTATGCACTGAACGCCTCTTCAGCAAGAAAACCTAGTTTTGCCTCAGGGTAAATGGTGATTCATTAATTGTAATTAAATTAGACTGATAGCTTAAACTAAATGTGACAAAATGAAAATCCCCATATAAAACCTGAGATGCATATCACAGGTCTTCTGTCAATAACAGCCAGTTTTTGTCTAAGTGGATTTAAAAAGAACAAGATGCCTCTTCTCTAAGAAAAACAAATAAACTGCCTCGTTAAATAGGGAAATAAATATCTTCTGAATGTTTCTCTATTTTGTATCCATTCGGACTCTGGAACAGAAACCTCAAAGGACTGATAATCGGGATTTCGCACATCTAGGAAGGGACCAGCAGCATCCTAGATGTTCCTTCTGGGTTGGCCATAAAGATGATCTCCCCACATAATCTGGGGTATATTCTGGGGTATAATCTGTGTTCTCTGTCAACCCAATTGCTGCCTCTTGAGATGCTTGGTTATGGGCAGAGCCCTTAAATGGAAAAGTCTAGATTCCTGGCTTTTCAACCAACTACTGAGTGAAATAGCTGGTTGGTTAACTAGGACTCCTTGCCCCTCAATTTCATCACCTATGAGATGAGGATTAGACAAGGTCCTTCTAGCACAGACAAAGTTCAGCAGAAACCCAGCATGTGACAAGTGAAGTGAAACATCTCTGGCTGAATGAGCCTCCCCTACTGAGACTCATAGCCTCGTATCTGAGCCCACAAGAGTCTCAGAGGAATTTGGCTGATGGTGGAGCAGTTTCAGACTTTTTCAGCTGATTATAATCTCAAATCTCTTCCTGTTCCTCAGTTTATGATAAGCATAATTCCTGCCATGCTATCAATTTATGTTCTCTTTCTAGGGAATACCTGAGCTTGAAGCTATTAAATGGAATATAGGTTTCAGTCTATTTACCAAGTATGGAATAATAATTTTAATGAAGAATAAATAATTACTCTAATGAAATACTGGAGTCGTCATTGCCATTCAGTCAATCTAAAAATGTTGTTTGGCCTGTGTCAGGCAATAATAAAGTTTTCATGCCTAGAGAATAGAAATCAGACTGATTCTTTTATTCAGACATTTTAAATAAAAAGCAAAATCATTCAGCATTTGATCAGAGAAGCGCACCACTTTAAGTGGTAAAGCATACAAGCTTCTTAACAGGGGTTAGACCCAACATAGTTGTGGGAGGTGTTGAAGAATGTCCTGCATGGCATGGAACATGTGCTGGCATGGGACCACAGTTAGTATGGGTCAGTGATAGAAGAAATATGGCAACCTGGTAGGAAGGAGATTCAGATCCCCTCCACAGAGCAACAAAAAACTCTCCTATTTTCTAGAGACAAATGATGGTCACTGCAGCTTCAGAGATGGAGTATCCATCCTAACAACAAACAGTGGGCATCTGGTATGGTTTGCAGCTAAGCTGTGGATTTGGGACTCAGCAAAGGAGACACTGCAGTGGGGCAGAGCCAGGGTAGGACGCCAAAGGGCTGAGGACCCATTGCAGAGGCAGTGAGGAGCATGCTGATGGCACCAGAATTCAGAGGTGGGGAAGACTTACGTGGGGTGGAGGGAGTGTCAGCGCTGGGACTGAGCTGGAGCCCACGTGGTGAAATTGCTGGGTGCCACCATAACTGGAAGACATCCAGGGAAATTCCAACCCTCAACCCCTCTGGCCACCATTTTGTGTTGGAATCTCAGGGTCTATCCACCAGATATCCTCCCCGCTAGATATCTCACCTTCAGGATTAAGGGAAGAAGGTCGTCTCCCTGAAAAAACTAAATCTCAACACTACCCACTAGCTGCCACCCTGTAGGTAGAGGCAAAACTGTAGCCTGATTGCCAATTCTGAGCTGGCAGTAAGGTGATTACCCTACACAGCACCATCACTGCAGGGAAACTGAACTCTCAGAAGTATAAACAGAATGTTGAACTGAGCAAAGACACAAAGAAATAAACATGCAATGATGGATACAACCAAAAACTGAGGAGAAAATCTGAATACAGCAGACTATGCATATTACCTGAAGATGAATTTAGGGTACAGTGATTAACATATTCATGGGAGTCCAGAAAACAATAGAGGAAGTAAAAGAGAATGTCAGAATGAAGAAATGAAACAAGATAACAAAGAAGTGAAGAATAAAATAGCTGAACTAAAGAATTCAATAGAGGAACTCAATAATAGGATGAATGAAGCTTCCAATAGAATCAGTGATATGGAAGATAGAACAGAGGAGCTCAATTAAGCAAACTAGCAAAGAGACTTTAAAAATGCAAAGAAATGAAGACAGCATTCAAGACCTTTGGAATAAACATCAAAAGGAATAACATTCTCATTATAGGGGCCCTAGAAGGAGAAGAGAGACAAAAGGGGGTAGAAAACATATCTGAATAAATAATAGGTAAGAACTTCCCCAATATGAAGAATTAAGCAAGCCTCCAGTTCCAGGAAGTTCAAAGAGCTCCTAACAAAAGAAACCCAAGCAGAAATACACCTAGATACATCATTATCAAAATGTCAAAAATACAAGATAGAGAAGAAATTTAAAAGCAGTCAGAGAAAAACATGTCATGTACAAAGGAATCCCCATTGACATTGTCAGTGGACTTCTCAGCTGAAATACTACAGGTCAGAAGGGAATGGCATTATATATTCGAAGTGCTGAAAGAAAAGGATTTTCGACCTAAGATACTATGCCCTGCAAGATTATCATTCAGAACTGAGGGAATGACAAAAAGCTTTTCTGATAAGCAAAAGTTAAAGGAATTCATCATCACAAAACCAGCTTTGCAAAAAATATTAAAGGATGCTCTATAAAGCATAAAGAAACCCTACATAAAACAGTAAGACAGCAAATATAAAAAGTGAGGAGGAAGAGAAGAGAACAAAAATGTGGACAGTTAGAATGAGTGTAAGACTAATCTGCTTTCAAATAATAAAAGAAAGTAAACAAAGAACAGTTAATGTTAACTTCAAGGTAAACTCAAATTACATCCCTGGAGAAAGAGTAAAGAAGAAAACAAAAAGGGAAACCAATCAAAACACATAAGTATAAAACATAAGTATACCCATTAGACCTAAGTAGAGAAAGAGAAGAACAAAGGCATTGTCTGGAACAACATACAGAAGACAAATTACAAAATGACAGTAAGTGGCTGTGTGTGTGTATGTGTGTGTGTGTATATATATATATATATATATATATATATATATATCAATAATCACCCTAAATGTTAGTTGACTGAATTCATAAAATGATGCAGAGTGGCTGAATGGATTAAAAAGCATAATCCAACTTTCTGCTGCATTCAGGAAACTCATGTTCTTTCAAAATATAAGCAAAGGCTCAAAGTCAAAGGCTGGAAGACAATCCTACAGTTGAATGGCAACCACAAAAGAGCAGGAACAGCTAGATTCAATTGGGTAAAACAGACTTCCATCTACAAAGCATAACAAAAGACAGAAATGAGCATTACATAATTATTAAAGGATCAATCCAACACGAAGACATAATATATAAACATACATGCACCAAATGAAAGAGCATCAAAATATATTAAGTAAGTGTTATTAGATCTTATGAGAGACATTGACAACAACACAGTAAGAGTGAGAGAGTTCAACACCCCAGTTACAACAATGAACAGATGAACCAGGCAGAAAATTAACAGGGAAACAGCTGCTTTAAATGACCATCTGGAACAGATAGATGTAATAGACATTACCAAGCACTTCACTTAATGACTACAGATTTTACTTTCTTCTCCAGTGTGCATGGAACATTTTCAAGGATAGATCAAATGCTGGGACATAAAACATCTCTCAACAAATTTACAAAGATTGAAATCATACCAAGCATCTTCTCTGACCCCAGTGGCTTAAAACTAGAAATCAATCACAAAAAGAAAGCTGGAAGACCCCAAACTAATTGGAAACTAAACAATATGCTCCTGAGTGACTCTTGGGTAAAAGAAGAAATTAAAGAGGAACTTAAAAAATACTGAGAGACAAATGGGAATAAAGACATGAACTACCAGAATCTATGGGATGCAGCAAAAGCAATATGAAGAGGAAAGTTCATCGCAATCTAGGCCTATCTCAAGAAACAAGAAAAAATCACAAATAAACAACTTAACTCTACATGTGAAATAACCAGAGAAAGAAAAAAACAATTAAAGCCAAAAATCAACAAAAGAAAGGAAATGATCAAAATTCGAGCAGAAATAAATGAAATGGAAACAAAAAGAACAATCCAAAAGATCAACGAAACCAACAGTTGGTTCTCTGAAAAAACAAGCAAAATTGGCAAACCATTGGCTAGACTCACAAAGAAAAAAGAGAGAAAGCTCTCATAACTAGAATCAGAAATGGAAGGGAGAAGTTAAAACAGATACCACAGAAATACAAAACATAATAAGAGACTACTATGAACAGTTCTATACCAACAAAATGGACAACCTTGAGGACATGGACAGATTTTTAGAAAAATATAGTCTATCAAGAATGAACCCAGAAGACTTGGAAAGCCTGAACAGAATAATCACAAGCAAAGAAATCGAAGCAGTAATCAAAAGTCTCCCCCAAAATAAAAACCCAGGACCAGATGGCTTCTCTAATGAGTTCTATCAAACGTTCAGAGAAGAATTAACACCTATTCTTCTCAAGCTCTTCCAAAATATTGAAGAACAGGGAACTCTCCCAAATACTTTTTTTTAAAGGAAAGGTGAAGGCAGGAATGAAGGCAAGCAGGCAGACAGGCAGGTAGGAAGAGAGAGGAGGAATAATCACTTTATTAGTTTTTTAATTTAGTTGTTGACATTGGTTGTTCCCCCCTGCTCCAGGTCTTGAACCTGGGACCTTGGGATGTATGCGGGACTGCTCTCATGGTGTATTAGATGGCTAGGCAACAAGGACATTCCCCTGAATACCTTTTATGAGGCTAACATTACACTGATACCAAAAGCTCATAGAAACATGACCTAGAAGGAAAATTATATACTGATAACTCTAATGAACATAGATGAAAAAATTCTCAACAAATGTTAGCAAACTGAATCCAACAATGCTTCAAATAGATCATCCATAACAACCAAGTAAAATTCATGCCAGGGATGCAAGGATGGTTTGACATATAAATTAATGTCATACACTATATCAACAAGAGCAAAGAGAAAAAGTACATGATCATAGCAAAAGATGCAGAGAAAACTTTTGACAAGATACAACACACATTTATGATAAAAACCCTACAAAAAAATGGGAATAGAACATACATACCTCAACATAATAAAGGCCATTTACGATAAACACAGAGCCAACATGATAGTTAATGGAGAAAAATTGAAAGCATTTCCTCTAAGGTCAGGTTCAAGGCAAGGCTGTCCACTCTCACCACTGCTATTTAATATTGTGCTAGAGGTCTTGGCCAGAGCAACTAGGCAAGAAAGGAAATAAAAGGAATCCAAACTGGAAAAGAGGAAGGAAAGTTATCATTATTTGACGATCATATCATTAGATATATTGAAAACCCTAAAAACTGTCAAAAATCTTCCAAAACTCATCAATGAATACAGTAAAATGGCAGGTTACAAAATCAATGCACAAAAATCTGTTGTATATTTATTTGCAAACTATGCTAGATGAAAATGATATCATGAAAATCATACCATTTAAAATAGAAATTAAAAGAATAAAATGCCTGGACATATACCTAATAAAGGAAGTTAAAGACCTGTACAACGAAAATTACAAGTCCTTCTTAAAAGAAATAGAGGACACAAAGAAATCGAAAGATATCCCCTGCTTGTGGCTGGGAGAACATCATTAAAATAACCATCTTACCCAAAACAATATACAGATGTAGTGCAATCCCCATTAAAATCCCACAGGCTTATTTCCAGGAAATAGAACAAATAATATTAAAATTTATATAGAACAACAAAAGACCCCAATAGCCAAAGAAATTATTAGAAAAAAAAATGAATCTGGAGGGATTACACTCCCAGACATGAAACTATATTACAAAGCAATAGTGATCAAAATGGTGTGATACTGGAAAATAACAGGCACAGATCAATGGAATAGAACTGAATCACCAGAACCTACCCACTGGCATACAGTTAGTTAAGCTATGACAAAGGAGCCAAAAGCATACAATAGAGAAAGGAAAGTCTCTTCAATAAATGGTGTTGGGAAAACTGAACAGCCACATGCTAAAGAATGAAGCTAGACCACTCTCTAACACCATTCACAAAAATTAACTAAAAATGGACTACAGACTTGGACATAAGACCAGAAACCATAAAGTTTTTAGAAGACAGCATAGGAAAGACTTCTCATGACATCAGTCATAGAGAAACCTTTGGGGACTCAACTTCACAATCAAGGGAAACTAAAACAAAAATAAACAACTGGGACTACAACAAACTAAGGAGTTTCTTCACAATGAAGGAAAACGTCACCAAAACCAAAAGGAAATCTATTAACTGGGAGAAGATATTTGCATTTCATATTTCTGACAAGGGTAAAATATACAAATTACTCATAAAACTCAATAACAGAAAAACAGACAATCAATTAAAAAATGGAAGGAGGAATTAGAAAGACACATTTCTGAGGGGGATATACAGACAGCCAAAAGGCACATGAAAAGATGTTCCTACTGGCTGGCTATTGGGGAAATGCAAATCAAAACAATAATGGCTATTATGCAAAAGTCTGGAAACAACAAATGTTGGTGAGGATTTGCAGGAAAGGGAAAATTTTTAGACTGTTGGTTTGGTGAGAGTGCAAATTGGTGCAACTCCTATGGAAAACTGTATGCAGATTCTTTAAAATATTGGAGATTGAAATCCCATATGATCCCGCCATCTCAGTTCTGGATGTTTTCCCAAAAGATACAAAAACACTAATTCACAGAGATTTATGCACCCACAGGTTTATTGTAGCCCTATGCACAATAGCGAAGAACTGGAAACTACCTAAGTGTCCAACCTCAGGTGAATGGATAAAGAAGATGTGGTACATGTACATAATGGAATACTATACAGTTCTTAGAACAGATGAAATCCTGTCATTTTAATCAACATGTATGGATCTATAGAGGATTGTATTAAGTGAAATAAGGCAAATGAAGAAAGATAGATACCAGATAACCTCACTCATGGTTGGAATGTGAATAGACAAAACACAGGAACAGATGAAACAAAACCAACTCTCAGACACTTGCACTAGAACTGAGGTTACCAATAGGGAATAGGATGGAATGAGGTGGCAAATGGTGGCAGAGCCCACCGGACAATAATGAAGAACACTTGGTGATTTGGTGGAGGGCAGGGTGTGTTGATATATATCTGAGGAACGGAGAAACTTCACATATGGGGAACATATATGCGTGTGTGTTTATTTTAATGTTCAAAATCAAAAGTTACTGCAATTTTTTAAAAAAGAAACCATTAAAGATGAACCTATCCAAAGAGTTGTATTAAAATGCAACAAAAGGAACTGGGAATTGTGTGGGCACAATTGAAATCCAGGCTACTATTTTCTTTTTAAAATGTTTACCTTACCATGCATCCTACTCTAAAGACACTGATTCTCTGTTAGTTTTGCTCAGAGCAATGACTTGCAGTAGAACTTTGCTCATCAGGCTGTCTCAGTCTATCTCCCAGTGACATCCCACAGGGTATCAAGTTACACCTCTCAGGCAGGTGACCATTAACTCTTTCCCTCTTCCCCAGCCCTCAGATGAACTTGGCCCTACTCTAGCATCATCAGCTTCCATTAACGAAGCCAGGTTGACCTTCCTGAATCTCCGTCACCCCCACCCCACCCCCAGCTCCACACCTTCCTTTAGCTAAGAATGGAGACACAGTGGTGGGCAAAAAGAAGCCCTATCTCAGGATCATCCTAGATGTGAGCATCATCATTAACAGGTGTTCTGGGAGGGGCTGAAGTGCTCTGAGTGTGAAGACAATCAGCTAAGCAACCCAAGACTCTGCTCCTTCCTCATGGTGCTGGAAAGTGATTATTCAGCCAGGGACTGTATGGCACAATTGCCTGACACTTACATGGCCATGTATCTAATTTCCAGGAATAGATGTATGTCCCTTTTGGATATTCATGGATAAAAAGCAAATATACCCTGGCTTCTTTCCAGTCTATCAGTGACTAAGAAAACTCTGAGACCCTGGAAGAAGAGGAGCCACAAGGTAGAAGTTATCTGGGTTGCTGAATGACTGTGCAGAGTAAAGCTACCTGCCAGACAGAAGCATCTGCATTTGACTTTTGCACCTATGAGAAAAATGTATAATGTGTTAAATAACTAGAGTTCTCATTTTTGCCTTTGAAACAAATGGGTTCTAGAAATCTAAAGTCCAGGGTAGAACTGTCTCAGCACACACACACACAAAAAGATAGGTGCTTGCATTAGAAATTTCCATTTCCTCTAGCCAATATAGTGCCCCTTTTCTCAGGCCTCTGTTAGAATCTTTCAATTCATTCCATGCAGGGTGCAGAGGACAGAGGAGGACTGGGAATGCTCACACAGGCATGCTTCAGAAGAAACTCAGGCCCTATAGTCAGGGTTAACTAAAAGAAAGCAGAGCGGATTGCCATTGGTTTTGTCACTTGATTTGGGTAAACATTGAGATTGGGCAGATGAATGTCAAGATGGCAAGGAGATATAATATTATTCTTCTGAGTTAATTTTGATTTTGAAAAAATATACCTGCTGGGAAAGAAGCCTCAGCATTGTCTTCCTGGTTTCACCTTTACCTCCTTCAAGGAGTCCAGAAGAGATCAATCTCCTTCCAGTACCTTCCTGGCAAAGGTCTCTGCAGGTCATCTCAGAATTATGGACACTGGCCCACAAGATCTGCTGGGCCAGCCCAGGCTGCATGTGCCCTGGTATAAGGTGCCCTCTCATTGCAGCTGCCCATGACACCAGGAGAGAGCAGCTGCCTGCCTTTTTCTTGCTAAATTCTCCTCCATGCTGAGCTACATGGAGAGAATAATTACCTTCACTCTGAGTTCTGACATTCCCACATTCAAGCACCTGCTGTCCCACTGTTGTCCCAATAGGAAGACAATTTCTGCCACACTTGGTATTTCCTTCACAGCAAACCTGCTGATAAGAGAGACAGAATTTACAAGAGACAATTGGGAACCTGTGTATGTGACCAAGACTAGAGCAACATTTTGGAAATCTAGTTGCTATTTTTCCTCAGTGAAATATGAAGTTCGGGGGAACTTCTCCAGAGCTCCTGGTCACAGGAGCTGCTCAGTCCAATCATTCTTCTAGACAAGTCCAGACCTGTCAAATGGAAACAAATCAGAACCTAAATCCAATGTAAAGGAAACAAAGTCATGGTCATTCAGTGGTACTGTGCTGAATTGATCAGAAACTTTCCCCAAGATTCTGAGTTATCTCATTGTTAGTAGAGAGCTGGATTCAATTGATTCCTTTTAGGATCTGCATTTTCATTCCAGATTATAAAATGTAATACTCAATAATTATTAATCTTGGCAGGGTCTGGGGGGCAAGTATAGAGGGATCTCATGGAGGAGGGATAAGACAATCAAGATTTCAAAACTTCCCTCTCTAGAAATAAATCAATGTCCTTAAGAAATCACAGGTAAAGAGAGGTCATCTCTTATTGTTTTCTTTTATCACCCCGCCCAAAGAACTAACCATTCAGTCTTAGTTAAGGTTACAAATGTGTCCCCCATTTTTCTATTTTTGCAAATGCTTATAATTTTGATTCATGCAAGTAACAGACTTTCAGTGTAGAAACATGAGTGCTGGTATTGGCAAATTATGGTCTGCAGATCATACCTGACCCTCTATTTTATTAAAATAAAGTTTTATCAGAACACATAAAGTTTATCAGAACACATAAAGTTTATCAGAACACAGTCACTCATACCTGTTCACTACCTATTATCTTCTATATTGCTAGGTACATTCAAGTATTGTTGAATAGTTGTGACTATATGGCCTGGAAAGCCTAAAATATTTACTACCTGGAATTTTACAGAAAAGTGAAAAAAGTATAAAAGAAAATGAATCTTTCATAAACTCAGAAATAATGTTAATATTATTCAGTCCTTGCGTTGAACAACTATGGGAGCTACTTTTAAACAAGATGTTGTTTCATGAAATTGGTGCGATGTTGAGACTACATACATATCAAAAGGGCATAAAAGCTTTAGTATTATTTATATAATCAAGTCTTTTTGATAAGAGCCTGAAAGACCTTCCAAATTGGCAGGAAAATGACTTGAGTGACTGGGGTTTAATGGTAGTAGGTGGGGCCAGGGAGATGGTTCCTGCAGGAAGGCACTGCTTCCATTGGAGCCAAAACACCTTCCTAGCTCTCCCTGGGTGAGGCACAAGGGAGAAGGAGGGTGAGGGTTAAAAGCTATTGACATTCAAACATCAAAAGATGGAGTCAGATTCTTTACTATTCCACATTCCCCATGTCTCATCCTTCTAATCTGCACATTTTGGTTTCTGAGAGAAAGCAAATAAATGATTTCACCCTAAGCTTCTATTTCTTCTGGGAAAAGTTCAAAGCTCCTCCCATTATCCTCTCCTGGTACTCTGCCTCCTCCTAGGAAGAGGTCCTAAAATGGGAATAATTTCTGGGCCCCAGCAGGGATGAGGTATAGAGGAAATAAAACTTGGAATCTCAAGAGGAGTTCTCACTCTTCCTCCCCATAGCTCCCACACATCACCATCTTATGGCTTGTTCTTTGAGAACCCTGATGTCCTAAAAGAGCAAGTCTTTGTGCCCCATTGAGGCAGAGTGGCTATGTCTGGGGCAGTCATGAGTGAGGAAGAGGAACTAACAATTATATACAATGTACTATGTGCTTTATATCATTCTTTCTTCTTAAAAGATTTTTATTATGGCAGTGTTAAAAAATGTACAGACAGATGACTACAATGAGCCCCATATGCTCGTGATTCAGCTTAAATAGTTACCCTGAAATTTATACACTCTGAGAAATGGGTATTATTCTTTACACTTGTCTGAAGCCTCAGACCTAGCATTTTGTTGAAGAAATGTTGGTTCTCCCTTGCTCTAAATTTGGAATGCTTTCAATATCATGCTGCCTCCAGGGAAGGCTTTGGGAAAAAGGAAACGAACTGGAAATGTCAAAGAAAAAAGGCATTTGAAGAAGGACTGAGAAGATGAGTTCAGACACACCCAATGCTAACATGAGGAAAGGGGTCTGGCATAGTCACTGGCTATGCATCTCAGAAAGTATCTTCTGGGCCTCACTGCTATGATTCTTGAAAGACAGACTCTGGCCTCAGATACTGTGAAGACATTCACCTTTCACATACACCCTTGAACAGCAGTCTTCAGGTACACTTCCCCATTGTGTGGTTGGGAGGAAGTGGGGCTAACCCTTCCTTTTAGATGTAAAGAGACAGTAATATGTGTCTTGTTATGAAGTCCTTAGTGGATAACCTTTGTCTGCTTCCTGAGTGTATGTTTAAGTGATGTCTCAGCATCAGTGTAATTTTGTTATTTTTGTTGTTGTTGTTTTGCCACCAGATTGAATGCTGCCTAGCTATTTCAGAGGGGACCTGCCTTTGATGCTTCCTGCTTTGTTTATTACTGAGTGCTTCCAAATAAAGGAACGAGGTCTACAGGAAAGGGAAATGAGTCTTTGAATCTGTGAGAGGATGCCAGAGGATGTCTTCAGCAATTTTAATAATAACTTTGGAATAGATGACTGTGTGCCCTTGAAATGATAATAAGTCAAACCCTAAAGAGCTTTATTGTCTCAGGGAAGGAGGAGTCAAATCAGGGAGGACAGATATTAAATATATAGAATAAACAGCCTAGAAGCCCACTTTGTATAGACTTTATCAATTTAGCAAATGAATTAAACATTAAATGAGCATGTAATATGTCTACATTTTGTTCCAAAATATAGATAACTTCCACATATTGTCCATATAATATATAGCTATTAGTTTAAAAAATTAATCTTCCAAATAATATTTTCTCTAAATATGTTTGAATGTTTAATGTAAATAGAAGACATAAACAGCCAACTATTACTTTGCTTTCTAATTTTTGGAATAAAATTCTGTAGGATGTGACTCCTTGACCCACATTAAAACAAAAACAAAAACAAAAACCTTCAGATCCAGTTTATTAAAGGCATCCAAAAAGTCCTACAAGCCGTCTACTGCCAAGAGGATTTTTTAAAATGTTTAATGTATCAAAGTCAATTTTCATTTGGAAAAACCCACAAATAAATCTAATCAAGTTTGGGAATGCACATTTTTTGAACAGTGTGAACACTGTTTTCAGAAAGTAAAAGTAACTCATTGTCATATTCCAGAAAATGCTAGTTGTACAGAAAGAGACAATTGTCCCTTCAGTGGCAGGACTTGGAGGCTGAGATGGATGAGACATGCACAGAAGAGGAGGAATACAGTTCAAGGAAAATATAGGGAGGATAATTTCAGCTCCAAAGTTTTCTTGCTTTATAGTCATGACAAAATAAAACCTGAGAGCTTCCAAACATGGTTTATAGCATATCCCTTCACTCTAGTTAGAGAGGAGGTATATGGATAAGAGATGATACTTTTTATGGCAAGATTTTGATGTTGCTGGGGTATTTAGGGATAGTATATATCCTTCAAGAGGGCCTTTTCAATATTCCTCTAAGGACAAAAAGGAAAGGATGACAAGTTGAGCAAAACGATCTGAACCAAAATGACACACGGGAGACAACTTATCATCAGGCTTATAGGTTTTCTGGTGGGACCAAGAGATTTGAACAATCTGTACTGGACACAGTGACACATGGGACCAGCATAAATGAGTTTCACTGCCCCTGTTCCCAAATCAACGAAAACCTGCAGTTTGAGAGAGATTGAGCCTTTTCTGCCCAGGCAGCTTGTAGATATATCTAGCATCACACAAACTCCCATGCGCATCCAGAATGCCTGGGAAGTGAGTGTGGTGTGACTGCAGCTTCCCTGAAGAAGCGGGTTCCGTGCTCTCGGCCCACGTAAACTATCTTCAGTCTCACTGCAAATGCCATCAGTGTCCTCCCTCGGCTGCTTCAGTGTTATGTGACCTTGCCACCAAGTCTTAGAGGATTTTGTACTTAACATAAAAGGAAAATATAATATAAAATGAAATATACTACTATCAAATGACTAATGTAGTGCTGTTTTACCATACAAATGGGTTTGTACATTGCATTTCTTCTGGAAATAAATACCCAATGTTTTTAGGCCTCCTGTATTTCTTTTTTAAAATATAGGTTCATGGGAATAATGTTTATTTCATAATAAATATTTTAAAATATTGTTCCACTAATTCTTGGATTATCCAAGAATAACCCAATGTGTACACACACATGTAAATATATGTATATATGTACATACAATGATGTCTAGCCTTAATAGAAAACAAACAAATGTGAATCAAGATAATGATGAAGTACACGTTTTTACTTATGTTATTGGCAAACATAAAGAGGAATAATAATACTGAGAGCTGAGAGGTGTGTGTGGGGGAAATGGATATTTTCTTTCTCTGGTATTAGGAGTATACACTTTTTCCTCCTGGAGAATGCTTTGAAAATATGTATCAAATATATATTTTTAACTGTGTGAATTTGCTTTTAGGAATAAATTCTAAGGATGAAATCAGACAGTATATTAAAATAGTAGCATACAAAGGCTCAACATAGCACTGTCTATAATACAAAAAAAGCAAACAAATATTTATCAATAGGAGAGCACTTAAATTTATGATATAAGCCAAATGAAGTATTGTGTAACCAATAAAAATTTATATTATGCAATAGATAGGTGCATAGATCATTAAGTTAAAAACTGCTTTTGAGATAGAAGGTATAGGATAGCACATTCACCTTTTTTTTGTGGCTAGAAGGCTATGCACCAGAATGGAAATAGTCATAGGTAGGAAAGGACTCCACAGATGTCTTCTTTCTCTTCTTTATAGCCTTATTAATTGCAGAGGTTCATTTCCTTACTTATTTGTTTACTCTGATTCATTTATCCACAAAATTAACTGAACGTTGTCCTGGACCAGTACTTTTGTATATACTAGAGTTACAGCAGGCAATTGATAGCACTAGATAACAATCCTTATCTTCATGACACTTGCATTTTATTGCAAGGAAAACAGAGAATAAAGAAAGTAAATATAAATCAAATGGTATGTTAGATAACATTGGATGCTGAGGAGAAAAAGGTTTTGCATCCACAAAGCAAGGAAAGGGAGGAGGCAGGGAGCTTATCTATCTTATGTGCTTGCTCTGGGCAGAGCACAGTGCACTGCTCAGAGTAGAGATCAACAATATTTGCTCCAGCTAGGCACTCCTTGACCAGGTACCATGTTGAAAATGCACCAGGATAACTTCTTCCCTGGGTTCTCTTCACTTGGGTACATGTAGCTGATATAACTTCCTTCAAAGCACACATTTTCTCAGTTCATCTCGTTCTACCTTTCCTCATTCAATTATATTCTAGTCTAGCCTCCCTGGGATTAACATATGCTCCTTGGAATAAACACCATTCTTACTCATCCAGATGTTTCCCAATCACTCTGAAGCATGGATTACTTCTTGCATAGCTGATCCCATTCGTTATATGTTGATCTTCATCATGTCACATGAGTTTCTTCACATAATAGCCACAAACCAAAACAAACTTGGCATTAATAAATGTGTTCTTGCTGAGTGCCCTCCATTGTTTCCTTCTTTAGTTTGTCTTTCTTTGGACTTTACTCTTGTTAGTTCTCCATGAATTTTGTCACAGGAAAAATAATAGATATCAGATTACATATTGCAGAAAGAACCTGCAGTGTGTGAGAAAGGCAGACGAAACAAAGCAGTACACAATGAGCATTGCATTGTTTATATACATACATATAATTTCAGTTGTTAATGAAAATGTCATGATGTACAGAGACAAAGGTCAAGGGCAATTTGTATCTTACAACATGACAACGAAATCTGGGATACAGAGGAAAAGGAAGTGTATTCATTCATCATATTATTTTCCACCTGATTTCAAAACTAAAGTAGGTGAAGTGTTAATGAGGGAAGACTGGCAGAGGCAAAGACACCACACATATAAATTAATATCCAAAAGTATCTGTGACAAGCTGAAAGTATCAGTAATGATCACAGCTTAATGCCTTTTTTAAGTAACTAAACAAGAATTTAGTATTTGAATAGCAAAATAAAGACCATTTAAGGATATCCTCCTAGGAATATCGTATTCATTTGAGTTTTCTGTCAAAACAAAAACAAGAACCAAATACTTTGTCAGATCCCCTATACATAGTCTATCAGTTCTTCAGTTTGGAGCCTTCTCAGGTTCCTGTAATAAACTTGAAAATCTGCATCATTCCCTTCCTCACCCCAATTCCCTATAGCTTCATTTTCACTGATATCTGGTTTTTACTTTCCTTTATCCTGAAAAAAATTGCTTCCTCATCAGTAAAATGGATATATTAACATTTGCCATCAAACCAGCTCTCAGAAATGATGTCTGAGCCAGAGAGCATTCTAACTCAATTCATTGAATTTCTTTGAATGAGGAATATCCAAATATTTAAATTTCAATAGATTTATGACAGGGAAATAGGTTTTAATTATGAAGACATTAAACCCTTTCCTTTCATATCAGTAAAGGAAAAGATATTTCTTCAATGCCCCTTTTTGCATACATTCACTTCTTTAATCCTTACTACTCTGTAAGAAAAGTTATTATTGCAACTTTATGACACAATTGAGACCTGGAGGCATCAGATAGTAACTTGTTCGAAGTCTTGCTGTCAGTACATGGGAGAGTCAGAATTCAAACTATTCTCGTTGATTACCCTGTGCTTTTTTCCTAAAGGGACAGTTCCCTCTTCTTACATCCCGCTCAAAATGCATGTTCCTTTCGGCTGTGTCATCTCCCCATACTCCTGTCCCCAGATTAAAGATTATAAATCAGAAACCTCTATCATAGAATATTTGAGTCTTCTAATTAGTTGGTTAGGTTATTAGCATAATTCCCAGCCTATCTCAGTACATCTCCTTGTTTCTTTTGCCAGGCATTTTTTCTATTACTTGTTCCTGGATATCTTGTTTCTCCTATCAGAGTATAAGGACTACAAAGACAAGCACAAACACTAAGCTTCAGTATCTGTCAATCTGCAGAGAAGTTTGCCAGTAACAAGGAATAAATGATACAATGCCCTGATCTTAAGGGGCTAACTTTGACTTGGACACATCAAATACAACTCTTTGTATTTTTTGAGATTTTAGGAGAAAGGCATTCACTCAGACTAAATTAAAAAAAAAAAAGAGAAGACATGCATTTTTAGAGAGATTTCACAAGTGTCTGAGCAAGGCTAAATAACTGTGGTTCCAGAAGGGCTAGAGCTAAGGTTTTCCCAAGACCTCAGCACCTCCTGCCTGTTTGCTGCATTCTCTTCTCTTTCTGAGGGCAAACTGTCCCATCATATCCTGATATAACTTTTTATCTCTAGTACACATCATGCTGGAAATCAGCTCTCTCTCTAATTGAGTTTCTTTGAATTTCTGATTTACTCAGCTCACCTTTTCAAGCCAGGTCACGTAATACTAAATCAATGAGAAGTTTATGTCTGAGGCACTCCTAGACTGGTAGTTCGCCCTTAGTCTAATTGATTGCAGGGGGTAAGTCTGCAAGTCTCCTGATCTACTATCCACTCTCTTTCTTCCTAAAAGGAGATCCAAAAGTGGGAAGACATCATGAACTCCGTCTAACGTACCTATGTTCAATTCAACTCTCCCTTTACATGAGAAGGTCTACCTTCTCACTTTCTTCCCAGAGAGATGATGATAGATCATATCCTTGACCTTAGCATGAATTTAATTAGTTTCAGTCATTCTCAGTGAGGATGTTTATGGAGGGAATGGGATCACCTCATTAAGTTAGTAGTAAAGTTTTGGATCTGTAATATTAAAGAGATTTAGGGAGAAAATGACCGATATGTTACATTAGGATTCAGTCTTATACTAACAAAAAAATGTCTCGTCATAGCTAATAGAACCATTTGAAGAAAATCTGAAGTCTCTAAATTGGTTCATTCTGAAACTTGAGAAATGGGTCTCTCTCCCACAGGTTGAATTCAGTCAGGACAATTATCGGAGGGAAAAGCTGCAATGTTAGAATTTGGGGTTATTTTAGTGATTAAATTTGATAAATAGTGGGTTTAGCCATTAATGTCTGGGGACTTATTCAAAAAATCTGAATTAAACCCTCCCCCCATGTTTCAACCACAAGTGCTTTATCAGTGCAGCTGTGGAGTGAAGGGGGTTTAAAGTAGATGATTATAATCCCAAATGTGCATGTCTCACATCCCTTTTCATATTCACTTTGCAATTCCATTACTGATTGTCTCTGAAAGCAGGTGTAGTACAACTTTATGGGCAGTCTTTCATTTTATGAAGCTCTCCATCTGAAATATTAGAGAGTTGGGATTAGCGATTTCATAGACACAAGTTCTATCATTCATAAATCTTTTATCTTAAAATTGAAAGCATTATCTTTAAATGTGGTCTACAAATCTTTCCTGGGAATAGAAGGTCATTTATGAACTATATGAGAGATGACTGGAAGAAGTATACTTTATGAAGTTTTTGGAACATTAACTCTAGATTTTGATTTTTCTTCATTTAAAAACAAATGAAACCTTTGAATGTTTTGAGAATGTAATGGGAAAATCAGCTTCAATGAATTTTCTCTTTGTTGTCACTGAGGTAGGTCACTAAGGTGATTAAAGTCCCCCAGCAGACTTTTAAATATTTGAAGCTGAAAATATTTAAGAGTGTACCCAATGAGTAGTGCTTTAATTTTTATTTATATTCTGTTTTTGGTGTGGTAGTGATTATAGCCTCACCAAGATGTGTGATCAGTAACGAATGCACCCTGTTGGCAGATCCCTCCAGGGCTCTGATTCAATCTTTTGAGTTATGAGATGAGGACAAAATGAACTATTTTTCAAGCTTGTAAATATGTGACAAATGACAGTGCAAGAACTATTGATTCCAATCACAGTGATACAATGTTTCATAGTCAAGACTGACTCCAGCTTTACAAATTACTTGCAAGTTGAACAGTAAACCCATGCACAACACGCTTCAAACTGGATCAATCTCTAAGAATATTTCTGTCAGTATTCACCTCCAATTTGAATAAATTCCCAAAGTGAAATGGGCTTTTCTTCTACTTTTTACATTAAAAGGGGATTGTGGGTTTCCTTCCAATCTTCAAAATGAAAGAAAAACTAAATACATATAAACCCTCTGTGACTCTGTTTTTATCTTTAGTTGTTAAATAATCATAATCAAATACAGTTAAGACATGTTGCTCAAGTAACGAGTCTTAAAACTGCTAATGACTCTTAGGCATTGGCTGCCTCAGCACTCAAATTTTATTCATACCTATCTGGAGACGCAAAAAAATGGAACAGATTCAATGGGTTAGAATATGAAGCACTACAGTAGCCATTGTGTTTCTATTTGGGACAATTGGATCAGCATATTTTTGAAAAAGCCCCATAATGAATGCTATTTATAATGTAAAGGCAGACCCTCTTAAATCCATCTCACTTGACTCATAAACACTGCTGTGCGAGAAGAAAACTTGCTATATTATCACTACATGAACCTAGTAAAATATACTTTAGGGGGGCCAGGAGTAATTTTTGCAGCAATAATAAGAAGGTGCCATCTGTGTGACCCCCACCGCATTGGGGAACACCATTTTAAACTTGCCCTCAGGTTGTCATGGTATATTTTATGCAGGACTGACCTTAGCAGAGGCTCTGCATGCTGATGTATTATTGACCTTCTTCCCCACTGCTTACTCAAACAGGTCATCTGGGTACCAGGACAGTACAAGGAATATGGCCAACTTTCCATTCCAAGATAAAAATAAATAAAAAAAAATTGTGGTGGGGTGGAGTCGGGGAAGGAAGGCTCTCAGCTTGCATGGTGGATTTGTTTATTCAGATATAATTGGCAGAGGTTTGGTCAGGGCACAGTTTAGTTCTTTGTCTAACCCACTGGCCTCCTAGCGCCTCCTCCCACTGTTCATCTCCAACAAGTGTGATGAGCCACTGAGCAAGAAGGGAGGACAGAGATGCTCAAGGCCACACCCAGTCTCTCATTTTAGAGTCACACCTCTCAGGAGGTTGATATCACTGGGGTGAGTATTTGGCCAATCCACACTGGTGAAGCCTGCTTTTTCCTTCCACCCTCTTCAGTGCCCCAACTCTGTACTGGGGATTTGCAGTCTTGTGTGTCTGGTTGGCAGCCTTCAGCTCTCAGCACCAAGTTGGATAACAAAGAAGCCAGTCTTGCCAAGGCAGCCCAGGAGTGCATAAAGCTTCCCCAGTGAGTTTTACCCAGGCTGGAATCCATTTTTAGCAGGTTCACGTGGTGATCAATGGCTTCCTTTCAGTGGTGATATCGACTTAGGAAACTAGTTCAGAATGTCAGATTCAGTTCATACCAAACAGCTCTCCAGGACCCAGAGGTAATTGTGAGTTCTTTTCTGTTCAGGACACTACCAATGGCAAGGGCTGGTAGGGGGTGGTGGCGGGCAGGGGATTTGGTGTGTAGTTATGCTTAACCTCTCTTTTGATGGTCAAAAATCTCTGTGTACTCTCCTTTTCTGATGGCAGGTGCTATTTGTTTGCTATTTAGTTGAGGAGCATAAAGTTATTCTAAAAATATATAAAATTAAAAAATATTTACAATACATGAGCTGGTCTACCCTTTTGAGAGTGCGAAGGGTGAGAACCATACCTCAATCACTCAAGCCAAGTCAGCCTTATGGCTGGCACACAGGGTAAGGCACACAGGGCAAATTCAACAAATACTTGTTGGATGAGTAATCACAGCTGGTCTCCATTTAGAATTGAACAACATAACAGGCATGTCAGTTATCACATTCTTAGGAAGTAGTTATTTCCTTCAGTCCCACTGTACAGATTAGAAAACTGAGGCTCAATGGGTTGAGGAGTGAGCCAAGGTTACAATGAATCTTTTATAGAGCCTTGGTTCAAGCTGCAACACCACACAGAATGAGTAAATGCTCATATATCCCTTGGCATGCAAATTAAAAATCTGTATGTCCATTTGGAGGTTAAATAGGATGGCTCTACCCTATCTCTGGATATACTGGGTTGTGATAGTTACTCAGTCTTGGGAAGACTGAACACAAATTGTCAGATCCATTTATTCTCTGTTTATTACACTTGTTGAGGCTGTTTTGTTTGTTTATGGTGGCTGAATCTGAGAGGCATCTAGTAAGTTTGTGCATTAATTTTTGTCTTTTCAAAGAAGATTGATTTGTGAGTTCACAAGTCCATAAAGGTAGTGGGCATTGTTGCTTTAGCAACCAGGTTCTGCAATAGACAAAACTCCTCCCATCATCTTTTGCAAGCCAGGTGACTTTGACAACCACCATAAACTCTTTGACCTTCAGTTTCCTCACCTGTAAAATGGGACATATAAATGGTGCCTTCTTCAAGAGCTGCTGCAAGGAATAAATGAGATAAGACACATGAGACACTAGGCACATTAACTGGCACTGTTTTAGAGGTTAATCTACATGATATGAAAATATCTAAAGATCTTTCAATAACATTCAAAGTAAATAAAAATGAACAAACATAATATAGGCAAGAAGATGTACAAAAAGTAAGAGAAAAAAATCTGATATCACTGTAACTTAAAGATAGTTAAATATGGTAGATTTTATCTTATGTAAACTTAGTTACATTTTAAATGCCTATTTCCCTCAGTTTATAGTACAATATGAAAATAAAATATAACACAAAACAAAAAACTAAACTGTTACTTCTGTGGAAGTTTCTGATCTATAACAATATTTGTTATTTCTATCTATTAATGTCAAATTTTAATACTATGAAAAAAAACATTTTAGAACCATCTTACTTTTATTTTTATTTAGTTGTTCACGTTGATTCTTTCCCCCAGGCCCAGGACTTGAATTCAGCAGTATGTGGTCTGCTCCTTCAAAGGTGATTGACCCAATCAATACTCCATCAGGACACACCAAAAATTTTTGATATTTCCCAAAATCTAGAATGAAAGCTGAATTGGGAGTGTTCCCTGCTGAGGGTCTGTTTGGTGACTGTCTGAAAAAAAGTCTAGACTTCTGGGGCTCAGAAAACAAGGCAGGGCTGCAGCATAGGCAAAGAAAGTTCTGGTTAGGTCCCACTGTGGTGATGAAGTTCCCATTTCATGGACCCCACCTGCTTTGCTTCTGATGCACTGACTTGTCTCACAAAGAGCAGCATTTGCCATCCTGATGTCTCTGAGACCTGCCCTCATGCTTGTCACCAGACCATGGGGGAAGGGGTGTTGACAAGTCTAAGAGCACTTCAATTCACCTTGACTCAGAGGACAAGGTCAAGTAGTAGGGGATAGGGAGTGTGGTAACTGGGGTAATGGCTTGCTTTGCAGCATGTTGGAAGCTCTGTCCATGTCCAAGAAATGCATTTCTAGTCCAAGAATAGAAAGAGTAGATTCAGGATAACTTCATGACAGTACTCAGCAATGCCAGGGACTTTCTTTAACAAGGTAGCTAGTCAATGTGATTAGAGTTCTTTAACCTCTAACTTCTCTTTAATTTGTTCTTCTAATAATAAGTATACTTAAATAATTTTGACTGCCTCCCTTCTTACAGACACTGCCTTTATGAGGCTGTGAATAGCATGGGGTGAAAGCAAGGGTGATATTGCCAAATGGTTGGTAAACCTCAAGGAAATTTGATATATGATCACTGAGTGCTCATCAGCTAAGCAGAGAGTGCATGTAGCAGGCATGTGGGTTAAGTTTGCTTATCACCACCTAGATATGCGGTGTATTTCCAGTTAGAGGTGGGGAGCAGAACTTCCTTGGAGCTTCTTAAACATCTAGAGTCAATAAATCAGAGCCTGAAGGGATATAGTCCAGGAATCTGTGATTTAAAAGCAAGAAAAAACAATGACTGATTCTGATGATCAGCCAGTTTAAGACCAACTAGAATAAATCTATATCCAGCAGAATCATCAGAACAGAAGTAAATATGCTCCAAGTGATGACAGGATGTCTGATGCTCTTAAACATATTCGTCCATTCCACAGCATCATGGAACCCCTTTCAATTGAGCACCTAGTATATGCTGACAATGACAGCGATGAAAATAAGCATAGTCCTAACTTAGAATATGTATTATGGACTTATCTGTGACAACATGTATTCCGAGTGTTGAATTTGTTCTTTTTCTTGGAGAACATGGAGACAGCATGCTCACCTACTTAAGAAAAAGAAAAAAATCAAGCCAATTGCTTTAACAAAAAATATACATCAGACCATTTTCATATCAATTTTATAACAACAAATGTATTTGCTATGTAAATGGGACATTCAAAGAGGAAATAAAAGTACTATGTCCTCTAAATGAGAATTAATAAAAATGACAATAATTTATCAAATACTTACTCTGTGCCATGTATGGTTAGATAGCTTCACAATTTAACCTTGGAGCTGACCTAGCTCCAGTTACAACCTTGGTGGCTTTGGTCTTGTAAGTTTGTATTAACTCCAGGTCCACCACTGAATTGTTTTGTGATCTTATCATCTTATTTTTATTTTACTTTTATTATTATCAATAAAAATAATCTCATCTTTCTGAGCCAGTTATCTCACCTGCTTTGACCTACTTTGCATGCAAGCGATAAATGAAATAATGCTTCTAAGGAGTCAAAATAGCAATAATGTATAATTGGTGCTCAGTCAATGCTTGTTCTTTATTTTCCTTAACTCCTCTCGCTGGTCAGCTGGTACACACTCTGAAAGCTTCAATCAACCCACAGGAAAATGAGAACTGAAATCCTCAGACTTGTCCAGAAGGTGTGCAAATCCACACAAACTATGTGTTTACGTAACAGAGATAGACTACAGGACTGGGATCCCTGCGTCTGGTAACATGTGAAAAATGCCAAAGAAGCAGCTATAACATTAGGTGCTGAGGAGTTTAAGGAAGAACAAAGAGACTATGAACTTGAAAGCATGAAAAGTTTAGAGTAATAATAAGACTTGAAGAACAGAGTATCCTCCAGGTAAAGAAAGCATGTGATTCAAAGTAGACATGACTTGAAAAAGGCATGCAAATCTTAAAGAGATAAGAAACCCATCTGTGCTCAGCAGTCAGTGAGACACTAGGGTGCAGGATGTAGGATATTTGCAGAGGGTCAAGGCAAGCATAGGACTTAAAAATTCAAGTAGGCAGACTACCAATGATTTAGCATGCTGTTGCAAGTAGATAGGTGATAGGGAGCCACAATTTCTTGAGTGATCAAACAACAGGGTAAAAATTATGTACTGGGAAATATTTTTAAGTCACAAAAAGATGGAATTTGGAGGAGGAAGCAGAAGCCAACTTCAAGTAGTGGATGTGCCCACATTTGAAAGATTCAGTCAGAATCCTTCAGCTTTGAATGTACAAGTTATATCTTGGGTCTGCATCTGCTTACTCCCCATCCTTCACCCACACTTAGCTTACCATGGCAGAGGTCTTTTTCCTTCAGACTCAAGGTTTCAGAATCATTTACTATTTCCTAGCCCTTGGCAATCCAATGACAATATTCAAATTGTCAGCCTCACTCATTCATTTAATAGTGTGCCTTAGTATCATTATAACTATATATCATTATGTATCTGCCATCTTCATGGCAACCTGCCAAATCCCTCATCTAGACCTGGATTGTTTCTCCTCTGGTTGACTTCTGCTCTTCTATCAAACATCAGTAACATTCCAGTCAATGTATAAAAAACACAGAATTAGATTATTAGTGTTAGATATAGTCTTAAAAGTCATCTGTTCCAATATTCTCAATTTATAAAGAGAAAATGGAGGCTCAGAGAGGCCACATCACACAGGGAAGAAGATGAAATTTAAATCCAGGTCTCTTGACCCCTATGGGGGTCCTTGCACTTTGCTATACTCTGTGTGATTATAGTGTAGGACTATCCCTGTAGTCAGTGGAGCACAAACTGGGGCCGGAAAAGCTTGAAATAAGGAGTCTACACTTTCTGCTTCATAAAAAGAACTAAGAAGCTCTTCACAAACCTCTTTCCATTAGAGACTAGGGTTACAACCCATCACTTTCCTGGAGAGATTGCAGATAGGTTGAGGGGAGTGTGTGCAGAAGTACTATCCCTGGATCAAACCAGCTGCCTAGTTTTGTAAATAAAGTCACAATGTGTGTAGCTTAGAGCAGAAAACCACATTTATTTGCTTATTGTCTATTGCTACTATCGAGTTACAAGGTGTAGTTGAAGAGCTGTGACATACTGCATGACCCCCAAACCTAAAACAATCACTCTCCAATCTTTTAAAACCTAGATTAGACTACTTTCGCTATATGCAGAACAGGAGGTGGAGTTTTCTGGAGAAACTGTACAAAATAGTGATTGGCTGATCACTGAGAGCGGTGGTTCTTACTCCCCCTCTTAAGTTTGAACTTTAAATCCAGTCCAGCCTCAGTCTCTTCAGATGCCCATGTCCACCTGCCTGTACTCCATCACTTCTTAGTGATCTCCCAATGGGCTTCCCTGCCTCTAGTCTAAAGCCTGCAAGCTGCACATTATCCTCGTTATGAGCTAACTCTCAGGACACATCCAAATAGGAAGAGTTTCCTGGAAGTGTGGACAGTGTCCTGACCAGTAAGAACTGTGTATGACCCACAGTCAAGGCTTGAAAGCCATCTGTCAAAACTGTTGGAGTGGTCTTCCCCAACCTTGCCCCAGCATCCTCCCTGACTTTATTGTCCAGCTTGCCCCCACCCCCATTTGAAGTGGTCTGAGTGCAGCACGCTACCTCAGCACTACCACCCAGGCCCTTGTCCCTGTGGCATCTTGCCTGAAATGTCCTCTCCCTCCACATTGGCCTGTGACTCAAGATTGCTCTCTTACAGACCACTTTGCCTGGGTCTTCTTCCTCAGCCCAAGTGAGGGAGGTGATTGCCTTCACCTCTGAGATCTTCTTGTTCCAGCATTTAATACATGAAATCCTCCTATCACTGAACTGGAGGCTCCCCGGACATTCATTTTTAATCCCAGAAGCTGACACTGTACTTGATTGTGAAAGCCTCTACACAGTGTTGTTTTTGTTTTTGTTTTTTTTAAATAAATTGATAGATGAGAGTAAAAGAAGAAAAGTAGCCAGGGGAGGAGGGTGGTGAGACAGAAGGGAGGAGAGATGGAGAACGCTTTTCCCATGGAGCCTGCTGCCCTGTGCTAACATCAGTGTTGGTTGCTGAATAAGTGCAGTATGCTGTGAAGCTACAGAGAGGAAGAGGGAAGGGTCTTCCTAACCAGACTTGGTGGTGATGTTTAAGTATTTAATTTACGACGGGTGAAACTAAAGCTCAGAGAATTAAACTTGACCTGAATCACTCTGGAAATTTGTGGTGGGAATGGTATTTGAACCCAGAGCCACTGAGTTATGATGCTGTCTCTCACTTCAGGAGTGTTCATGTCCTTTACTCAGGTGTCTTCAGTGGTAGAGTCAACCACGGATAGGGGCCTGAGCCTCCAAATGGATTATTTTCTGACATTTTTGCAAATCCTCTGCTTTTCTCCATGTTATAATCAGTTTGCCATCTGTGGCACTGAATAACTTAAGGGTTTTATGATGCACTTAAAATATACCTAATCAAGAATATTTTCATTACATGGGGAATTGTTTTTCTGTATAATGAAACATTGCCTCCTTCCCCAGATAGGAATTTTCACTTGAGTTGCTAGTTGCCTACAAGATAAAAGGGAGAGACAGCACTTGAGAAACTTGCATTTGCTCTGAAGGGCGTTTTGCATATAGCTATTTCTGCTGATATCCTTTTAAAATACAGCTCTATTATGGATGCATTTCATTAGTCAAAAGGATGACATTTCTCTATATTAATGAAATAGAGTTAAGTTCCAATCAGATGAAACTGACATAAATATACAATTCTAACTGATAGTTTTTACACTTTCATTGATGATAAAAAATGGCTTCTTGATTAAATGAGAAATCCTTGCTGCTTCTTAGAAGAATATTTGGGAGGAAATGGAACATAAAATAAAGATGTATTGCAGAGGACGGCAAAGCTATGCAAGTTTCACATTTTTCTTAAATGCATGTGACAGGGCTCCAGTGTAAGCCCTCTGGGAAATAATTTATGACAGGTGAAACTAAGGCTTGGAGGAGTTAATTGAACTTGCCCTGAGTCACTCTGCAAATTTGTGGCGGGAATGGGATTTGAACTCAGAGCCACTGAGTTATGATGCTATCCCTCATCTCAGGGGTGTCCACCTTAGAGACTTCAGGAATGCTATTGCAAAACTAAACACCAGAAAACCTGGCTGCTAAGGCTGAACTCTACCACTAATTTTACTGGCCACCTCCCAAGGCATGCTGTAGTATATTTGGGCTGTATTGTTATATTGTTGACTGGTTAGTCATTTTCCTCTCAGCATGTACATAAGGTTGCAGTCATTTAGTTTCACAGTTTATTGTTTTAATGTCAGTGTTTCCCCTCTCAATTTAAAGCATAGGGGAAATTTGTCAAAAGCATGGTTAAAGTTTTCTAATTTAGACCCCATTAAATTGAGGATTTATAATAATCCCACCCAAACTGAAGCTGAATTTTGTGCTGTTTTGGAGATAAGATGAACTAAGCAAATTGATTTAACACTGTGTTGCAATAATTCTTGGTATTGTGAGGATCCTGGGTCTTAAGAGAATCTGAAAAAAGGTGAGAAAGAGCTCACATTCAAAATGTTGCATATGATTTCAAGCAGGTTTTTTGTTTTTGTGTGACTCAAGAATGCTTGTCCTATGACCTATTTATAAATCTTTTCAGTTCATAAAAGTAGGTCATCATTTGAAATCATATTGTTAGCAACATGTCTGTTAAATGACTGTATTGGAAAGTGACACTACATTTTTACTATAACTAGATTAATTCTGTCTTTTCACTAATTCGTCCTTAGATGTTAGTGAAAATTGTGTGAAGATGGACTTGAATATGACCTTAACACTAATTGATAATTTACCCAACTACTTTATTTTTGACTATATCCTGATTATTCTATGAATCAGTCTGGAACAAAGTTGACAATGAGTCTGGCATAGGTGGCAGTAGTTACATGTTAGAGTGTGGACAGAGGCTACAAACAGGAGACTGAAGTCAGTGCCATGTGAAGCTATGTTGGAATCTGAGGTAAAATGAAAAGTCAGTAATACTAATCCTGTCTTAAGATGTTTGTGTTTTCTCTATCATGAATTCTGTTTTTTTAAAATATTGTATTGTAGTGGAATACTACTCAGCAATCAAAAAGATGAAATCTTGAAAATTTCAGTAACATGGATGGACCTGGAGGGAATTATGCTTAGTAAGATAAGTCAAAAGGAGAAAGTTGGACATCATACGACTTCATTCATATGTGGTATATAGATAACCAAGCAAATAAATGAATTAAATCAAACAAAAAATAGTCTTTTAGTCAATAAAATCAAATTAAAGAAAAGGAAAGTAGGAGAGGGTATTAATTGTATAGTGCAGGAGGAATGGGAATCACAGAGGTGAACTTGCTGTATTATATACAGATTTGATTTGCAAGGATGCATGCCTTAAACCTATAGAAAGTTATAATACTCTTCCCATAAAAATAATTTAAATAAATTAAATATTATGTGGAGATACTATTTATATTGATGACTGAATTTTAAGATACCCCCTTACATTTTTCACCCAAGACCAGTGGCTTATTTGCTTCACTAAAATCCAGCCCTGGATGAAGGACTGGATGTGACTAGCAGACTGTTTTGTTTTGTTTTAAATGGGACATTTCCCATCGAGATCAGTATTTCTAGCAACCCTTGTGAAAACTGTAATATCTGGTGACATTGGTCTTGCATTTCCACATGGCAAAAAGTGGCTTCATTTGAATGACCACTGTCTCGGTAGAGGTGAGTACTGTCTTATTCTCCAGTCCCCCTGCTTCATGATCAGTTCTTGACTGCTGGTCCCTATACAGCCAGATCAAATGTACACATGTTATCCTTCAACCTTCCAAGACTCTTCCAGATTCTGCCATAGCCAGTAAGTTTCCTTCAGTATTATAAATGTGCCACCCTTGATATTAAATCACAAGATAAGATCACTGACAGCAAGACCCTGGAAAAAGATTCCACTGACCACTCTTAAAGCACCTTAGAGCACTGTGCTGAGTGTGCATATATTTTCCAGGCAGAGAAAACTTTTGTATATCAAGGACTCAAGCTAACAGATATTTTTTTATCATGGCTAAGATTTTTTGAGTGCTTATGATATTCCTAACTCTGTGATAAGATCTTTACATAAATAAGTTGTTTAATCATCACAAGAATCACATGAGATGTAAATGAATATCCTCATTTTATAGATGTATAACTGAGTTACTAGAAAGTTATTAAAATTGTTCAAGGACACAGAGATAGTTAATAGAGGAACCTGAACGCAGACCTGGATGGATGACACCACAATCCTATACTGTTGACAGCTGTGCACGCCGCCTCCCAGCCCTGCCATTGTCTTTAGTAGTAGACGCCCTGCCTGCTGAATGGGATCATGCTCTCTGAGACACCAATATTTCATAAGCACGTAGAATTTGATCCAATGCACACAACAGCTGCCAGTTGTATGAAATTCACTTGAAGAGTCTAGCTTCCTTGTTTTCATGTCCTTTTTTCCATACCAGATTAATTTTTCAAAGGTTAATCACATGACACTTATTTTAATTATGTCTCTCTAGTCACGACAAATGACAGCATTTGACTTCTTGTTGCCTTCCTTTGTATTGTGTGACCAATGAGATTATTAATAAATGCCTTTTTATTATGTAGTCATGCTGTTGGTGCCCACAGGGCATGGGGTGGCCTCATGTATTTTATCCTGGGTGCAGTGTCAGCAGGGCCTTGCGGATTTGCTAATGAGCTAAATCCGTTTAGCACCACATGCCCTGGACTGCCAGAGATCTTTTAAATACATCATTGCTCTCAGAGACTCAGCTGGGTTCAGTTTGAGAGAGATTAACTTCTCTTTCCAATTAGCAGAGAGCCATCCTGTTGGAGAGAGAGCTGTGTCTACAGCTCCAAACCTAGGTCCCTCTGACTGATGAACCTGTGACCAGCCACCAACAAATCGGGACTTAAAAGAGGATGGCCTCCAGGAAGGACTTTGTTATTATTATTTGTTCTGTGTGTGTGCCTTAGAGGACACCATCTCCTTAATAGGATGGGCAGTAAGAACATGGAAAGTTGGTTTGTTTCCCATGTGAAAAATATATTGACTTCTATCTAGAATGATGCAAGGTTAAAAAAAAAGCAGAGTCCAAGAGTTAGTCTTTGCTTTGTCCATTTGCTTGCTTTGTTTCTTTGTATTTCTTTATATTGCACAGTAACACTGACGACAGAACTGAGATTACCATAGGGGGAGGGCATAGGGTGGGAGCAAGGGATAGAGGGGCGGCAGTGGACAGTGGTGGAAGGTTATTAGAAATTTGGTGGTGGTTGCGGTGTGAACCTACACAACTAAACATTATTTTGTAAATAAAAGTTACCTCAATAAAGAAAATGGCATGAGAATGAGTCATGGAAAATGAAATTGAGAATTTTTATGATCCTTGACCAAATCCCTCCTCAAAAACACTGCGTGTATTATTTTAATTTCTATGATTGATACTTTTTTCAGATAATAATACTACTAGTTAACCATTATTGAGCACTTACAGGGCCACACTACTGTACTTGCTTTATGTGTATTCCTTCACTGAATCCTCATAATAGCCCTTGGGCAAGATATTATTATTCAGTACTGTTGTACTGCTCCAAACCAAAGTTTGTGAGATAATATCTCTTCTCACGATTTGTTCTTCTTGCATTGAATAAACATTTTTAGCTATGCATAATCTCTTACACATTTTGTTCAGAGGGTAAGTGAACAGTTATTTTTAAAGTGGAATGCTTTGGGTCATTAAAGTCAAGTCCAAATCAGGCTCTAGAGGTAGTACAAAATTATAGAAAAATTCCACAGAGTAGCAAGAAAAAATATATACTTTTTCCTCAAATATAGTATCTGATGAGAAAAAGATTTGAAAAATAAAATGTTCTGCCTGCAAATCAAGAAAACAGTAGAAATACAGATCTTTTCATTTAACATTAATGGTGATTCAGAAAACTAAGATTTAAAACATGCTCAATAGTAAAGAAAAAATATTGTTTAGATTAAAATCATCTCACCATTTCTCTATAGCAAGACAAGCACACTGGCTCATGTGAAAAGAACTCCAAAGGTACGCCTGATTAGAAATCAATGTACAGACCCTAACCACAAGCCCATCTAAAAATCAATGACGCTAAAAATCAACAACAACAAACTTGTTTTACAAGATTGTATTCTATGCAAGCCATGCAAAAGTCGAAGAGTTATATTTGAGGGTTTGATAAATATTTTTTCAAAAGTTTCATTCCAATAGAAGACAAAAATATGAAAAAATTCTAAATATATAAGTGCTTTCTGAAAATACACACACACACACACACACATACACACACACACTCACACACGCTTCCCTATCTAGAGGCAGCCAAAGGCAAGTCTTGCCAGGGCACAGGGTTGGGATGGACATGTAAAGTGTCCATAAATGTGCTTTTTCAAGAGTCTAATTGCTTCCTTATTCTTAAGAGTCACAGCTGGAGCATCACAGTGGCTCACATGGAATATACAGTAGAGTAAAACGGATCCATTTGCAAAAATTACAAGAGGCAATTTGATGCGTGTGTATATGCAAATCTATGGGGACGGGAGTTGGTGGGGGTAGTGGTTGAAGTAGCAGGGACACAGGCACCAACAGACAACACAAATCCTGAAATCTGAGCATTTCACCTATACTCACTTATCACAACAGTCATTTTAGAAAGGAAGTTTTTTTGTTATCCATATTTCTGAAATGGGACTGCTCACCATTTGGGTCCTACGAAACCTCTTTTTCTTTTTTCTTTATTAAAAGCAGCTTCATAAGGATTCACCAAGTAAGGGGAAAAGATGTCTCCCTCATAGGGGCCAATTCCTCCAAACTGTCTTTACCCCACCCGATCTTTCTACTAGACTAGATCTCAGCTCCCTGTTCAGCTCTGGGCAGCTGCCTTAGGCTCAGTGCCTGTGGGCCACTGGAGGGCCAGGGCTGGAACTCACTCCTCCATATGTTCCCTGAATTCAGTATGCTGATGCTGTGTGGCCAGTAATGCTTTGCTGAATGAAGAGCAAGTCCAGTTAACTCCTAAAAGCATACTTACTGAATCTGCTAAAAAGGAAAGCAGGAATGTTTATAATATCCCTTTGTACCACTCCATTTTTTAAATTAGGATAATATTTTCTGTCCTTCTACAGGTCCAAAAAACACTATAAAATGTCATTTTACAATGAATTAATAAAAATCTAAGATAAGAATAATTTGCTTGAAATAAGTGTTTAGTGAAGATAAAAACAAGAGCAGCAATATACTAGTATGGAGAGAATTATCTTTGGTGTCTTAAAAATAGTGAACAAAGTTGATTAAAGCAAAAGCATTCCTAAGTGTCAGGTTGAGTTCTTGCAACATAGTGTTCAGTCTGATAACCCTTATGGGAGTAATAGTAACTCAGGTTTGATCTTACAGGTTTAGAAACTTCTGGTTGGGGCCACTGTGGATGTAACTGGGCTCTGGATCTTCGTGGTTTTCCATCCTCAAACTCACGTAACACTGATTTTTATCAGATATATAACAACATATTTTATGTATTCAGTAGCATTGAAGTTACTGACTCATTGCTTAAAACCCTTAAGGTTAGATCTCCCCACCTAAATTGAATCACAAAAATACATTTATAGCTAATTCACATTTTAGAACAACTTCTATCCATTTTAATTTGTGCAATTAGAGATTTGCACATATTTTGCATGCCATCCTAACCCCTCTTTTCTCTATCTAGTTTTCAGCCAATCCATCACAGTTGCACAGTCAAAATATAGGAAACACAGCTGAAAATTGTGGAGTGGGGGAAAGAGATAGATAACCTAACTTACTATCCTGGCACCCTCAACCACCATATGAGGGTGAAGTTTTCAGATATGAAGACCCAAGTTACACAATTTAATTTCTGTGCACTTCAACATTTCATCTGCTAAATGAGAGGGATAATATCTCCCCAAGTCATTACAGGCTTGGACATTATTAAGAATTGTGATGGTTCTGCACAATGGTGAATAACACACCTATAGCCTGAACTCCAAGAAGAAAGTTCTTCTGTTCTTTTCTATCACAATATTTTATGAAAGAATTCTGGCTATATTTTCAAGGACCTGGGGCTCAATGCACATGAACAGAGATTTTCAGGTTGGAGAGACATTGAGCTGGGCATTTTGGAGGAAAAACTATAACATGACCTCTACACTAATCACAGTACTTACTTTAAAGAATATATATTTATGTTTGACTTAATAGAGATTAACATGTTCGTACTTCACCATTTCTATTAAGATATAAGGACCTAGAACACATTAACTCCTGAAATTTCTGTTCAATCTTTGACATGCATTTGAATTTTTCTTATATTTTAAACTCTGGAAGATGTTAAAATTATTTTCATACAATTAGTATTCATTTAGATTTAACCGTAAATTGACCCTTTCTAGTACTCTTCATTTCTTCCCTTATGTCCATGTTTTCCTGTGTTAATTTTATTTCTGTCTACAGAATTTCATTTAGCATGCATTTTTCTTTTTGAATTACCTTAATTTAATTTAGTTTTAGTGATATGTTACCAATTGTAAGAGCATTTTTAAAAAATAATGAATGCCTTCAGATTTTTGTTTTACTGACATCTTTTATTACTTTTGTGTCTGAGGATATTTTCATTAAATACAGAATTTTAGGTTGTAGTTACTTTCAGAACTTGAAATATTTTCTTGCTTCCATGATTTCTTTGGATAAGTCAGCTATCAACTTTATTGCTGCTTCTTTGAAAGAAGTCTTTTTCCTATTGATAGCTTTATTTTTTTTTCTCTTTGCATTGCTTTTCAGTCATCTATAAATTACATGTCTTGAAAAGCTTTTCTTGTATTTATATTGTTTGACACTTGTATAATTTCTTGAATCTGGTATGATGTCCTTCAGATTTTGGAAAATTTATGAATATCTCTACTAAGAAATGTTTTCCACCATTCATTTCCCTCTTATTCTAAAATTGCAATTATACATTTGTTAGACATAGATACTATGTCATATTTTTGATACTCCTATCTGTTTCTCTATCCATCTTTTCCCCTTTGTACTTCAGTCTGAATATTTTCTATCAATCTACCTTCTGATCTTACTCTTCCGTCTTCTGAGCCCAAATTTTTGTTAAATTTACTGACTGGATCCTTAATTTCAATTATTATATATTCCAGTGCTGGCATTTCATTTGACTCTTTTTTTAATAGGTTCAAGCTTTCTGGAGAACTTTTCTATTTCATCATTTCTTTTATTGAGTTATTACTAGCAGTTATTTTAAATTCATATCTAAATTCTCTAACATCTTTATCATTTGTGGTAATAATTAGTATCTGCTACTTTAACTTTTGTTCATTTGATCCTGTATTCTTCTATGCTTTTTAATATTCTATTGAATACCAAACATTGTATATAAGAAATATAGGAATGATTTAAACTCTGGGTGGTGTTATCTTTTTGAAGAGAACTATTTTTCTCTTTGTTATTTAGTGTCTTAAGATATAATGTGGTATATTAATTTTAAAAGGTACCTGAATGCCACACACCCCTTTGCTGTCCTTTAGGAAGTTCTAGAGTACTTTATCAAAGGTGTGGGAACTACATTCATAAAAGGAGCCTCATCATCCTTGAAGAGGTCTGTGGTACTGGTCTCTGTAGGTTAGGAGTGTTAGTGTGTTAGAAATGCTATCATCAAACCTGAATCCTGAACTAATAGTAACAATCACCAAAGACTGCTTGTGAATGATTACTATAAAGGGAAACAAAATCAAAGCATAATCAAAACAATTTGAATCACAAAGACAACTTTGATTAACTTATCACAGTGTCTCCAGAACTGAAATAGGCAGAAACTAAATTATTCTTTGATATATGTAGGGAAAGTACTCAAAATCTGGTAAACAGGAAATTTGACTTGAATTATCACAAAGGAAAATCACAAATTCTCAGGGTGAAGGCAGTTCCAGCAAAACTTTTACGTAAGGAGAAGGCTGAACTCCTTTGAAGAAAGACCCTATTAAACTACCAACATTTTATGCAGTGCATCTTCTCCAAAGGGGCTATGGTCATTTACCAGAGTAACTGTGCATTGATGAAGGGGGTTACTAGACAGTCTTCAAATTGACACTAATTTCTAGAGACCCAAATGCCAATCTGTGAGACACCCTTTAGAGTATGGGCTTATAGAAATCAGATGAAAATGGAGTTTGGGCTTAGGTCTGTATCATTATGGCAAGGTGATCCACAGTCATGCATCTACTCTCCATCATCGGTAACTTAAGTGTGTATATGTTAACTTGCTTATGTTGTCAGATAGTGAATTCATCCATACTCAAAGTGCATTTTAAAAAAGGAGTATATATTAAATCACAGAATATGTGGTTACAATAGGATAACAATAAATTTAGTCAAACATTCATGACCCCAAATATATAAATGATGAACTCTGTTTTAGAAAAACTTTTGTGCGTGATGCCTAGCATTTCCCACCTCCCCATTAGCCCTCATAGTAATGGGAAGCATTCTGATTGATAGATGGGAGCCCTCTTTCAGGGAGCAAAGGAAAAGCAACAGAAATCATAGTCTCAGAGCTCCGTGCATAATTCACTGTCACAAAGATAATAAAATATGCCAAGGATAGGAAATGAGATTCTATCTCTTCAAAAGATTATAATGTGAGTGGTGAAATTTGCTCCCTCCTCTTCAATAACTGTGCAACATGACCATGCCTCACTGTAATAGTGATTTTCAATGATGAGCTGAAATCTAAAGCTTCTTTTAAGGCATTTTGAAAACATACTTTGTTTTCTTAAATGTTTCTCTCTAACAATTAGATGCCTAGTTATCCTGGTTTTCCCAGGACAATTCAATTTATGCCTGCATCCTGGTATTTCATTCAGCACTCTATCAAAAGTAACATTGTCTGGAGGATAAACAATTACTATATATCACTATATGTCTATATTTAATTCAAGGAAATTTTATCTATGTAAAGTATTATAATCTTTGTTGAAAAGGGGGAAAATAAGAAATGTTGGAGTCCTCGACACTAGAGTGATGAAAGATCAAATATCTTTTAAGGCACATAAGGTAATGTGAAAGACTTATTCCTAATCTTGCATGATTTTGAGTCCATAAAATGTGATACTGAATGAGATTCTCACCCCAGTTGTCCATAAGAGTGATTTCTTATTTTAAGAGATGGACTTAAACTTCATGGCAAATGGGAGAAAAACAAATGCCAAAGTGTGTTTTGCTTTCACTTTTAAACCAAATAAATTAATCCTCGACTTGCCCTCTTGCTAAGTTATCTCCAAATCAAGAGTAAGGCTCTTTAGTGCTCCAGAGGTGACAGGGTCCATGTCCAAAGGTCTCTTTTTCAGTAATCTGCTGTAGGTCTTGAAGTGACATTACATAGCACCCATCACTGCTTATGTCACAAATGCTCATATATCAACATCTAGAGCAGATGCAGTGAAATCAGACACTTCTGGTGGGAAGGCAGTCATTAGGTTCACATTAGAACACTTGTTGGCAAAATGCATATGGATAGGGACCTTCAGATGGAGAGTAGCTTTATTTTCCTTCTATAACAATGCATCTTTCCCCCTTCTATTTCTTGCTTAACTCTGAAATTCTTTTCCATCTACTGTCTACTATGATAATAAATCATTTTGAGTGTTTACTGTCAGACATCTTGTTTTTATTAAGTTGTATTTCACTATAGATAGAATCAGTGTGCTCACAATGTTAGAGTGGGTACCAGCCTACAGTTGAACCTTTTGGCAAGATTCTCTCAGGTATCTGTTGATACTTGAGATAGTCATGCCTTAATGTATAGAGATAATCCTATATTTTCTTTACTGTGTCTATGGTCTTTCAAATTTTATACACAAGACCTCAGAAGTACAATCATTAGAAGGCAACATCCAGTGCATTTAAACATTAGACATATATAACACAATTCTGTAACACTTGATTTAGCAAGCCCATGACACATGACAAGTAAAATAATCTGGCTCTGCTGTGTTCATTGCCTGGGGCAAACTAATTTTTGTCTTTTCCAACTATTGGTATATTATACCACAACAAAAAGTAAAGTAGAGTATCCTTGAGTGTATAACTGAATGAACTTTTACATGAGTATATTTATGTAACTATGACCTGGATCAAGATGAAGAATAGTTCAAAGGTTGTAGAAGACTCCCTTTTGTTTTTTAACAGTCGATGACCACATCTCCTCCCTAAAGATAATCATTATTCTGACTCATCACCACAGATTTGTTTTATCTTTAATTCATATGAATGTGCCTGGCTTCAGTCCCTCAACATTATGTCTGTAAGATTCATTTGTGTTGTATGTCGTAGTAGTTAATTTATGTGAACATGAATTACACATACAAATGCTTGAATGTTACATATATACACACATTTACATATATATGTATGTAAGTAGATACTACCAAAGAGTTTTTCAAAGTAAATTTTACTATTTTGTGGTCCTTCTGGCAGTGTATGAGTTTCATTGTTCACCATTAACTAGCTAACTTTTGCTGTTGTTATTGACTATTAAGAAATGAAAAGGAGCCTTCTACAATGTTTGAACTATTCTCTATCATAATTCAAGTCATAGTTACATAAATAAACTCCTGAAAATGTAGCTCCATTTGCATTTGTAAATTAGTCAACTGGATGATTTTCTTATGAAGTGCCTATTTAGGATTATTTGAGAGGTAGGAAACCAGAGAAAGGACGGGGAAGAGGAAAAGAGAATTCCTGAAAGGAGCCATCTAGGGTTTCTAATCACCCATCTCACAGCACAAATCAAATAGAAGCAAGTATTTGACTATATTTGACTTTTTCAGGGACAAACATACATAACTGATTGTACATAAGGCTCCCGGAAGAAAAAAAGTTGTTGTAACTGTCCCTGCTGCTTCAAAAAGTAAAAGAAAAACTAGAGAAATGTTCCTGGATTCAAACAGGTGGACAAAGGAGAAGAAATTAAAAAAAAAAAAAAAAAAAAAAGCAAAACCCACCACATTGTGAATAAGCTTTTCAAAACAGTAGCAGAAGAGAGATTGGGGCAAATGTGGTGCATGGGAGTTTGATGAGAGCAAGTGAAAGTGATTCTTGAGGAAGCAATTGCATCCAAAAGAACAGTGAAAATGATGAGATTTTACTGAACATCCTTCCTGAACATCTCCTCTCTAATCCAGCAATGGGTTTGTCTATGCTAATTAGAATCGCACTGAGTATGATTCCCTACCATTCATAATGCCATTTAATGATTCCAGGCTAAATCTGTTCTGGAAGAACAATAGGTTTGATTTCCATGTCTGAGTACATAGAAAAGAGGCTCCCTGGAATCTTCGTGTGTGTGTGTGTGTGTGTGTGTGTGTGTGTGTGTGTGTGTGTGTGTGTGTCCCTTGACCAGACCTGTCGTCTCCTTGGCCTTGACTTGCTCACATGTTGCCTGAGCTGCCTCTTTCGATTAGATCTCACTCCCAGAGTTGCTTTTCTTGTTTGAAGGCCTTGAAAACTCCCTAGGGTCCAGCAGATCTACTGAGACAGTCACTTCCCCAGGGCCCTGCCACCTCTCTGGGGTTAGCTACTTGCTTTCATTCATGAAAGCAGACTTTCATGTTCAAGGGAATGCTCAGTTGTAAACATAATCTGCTTTTATGGAATTTCTCATCTCCCAAAAAAATGTTGAATGCCAGTATCAGTAGAACCTGATCCCTCATCTGGTCCAAGTCCTTCTTTTAACAAATAGACTAACGGAGATGCAGAGAAGTTAGTGACAGAGCTAGGATTGGAGCCCAGATATCCATGTGCTCAGGTCACTACATTTGCCTCTTATACCATGGTTATATTAATTTTGTGCTTAAATTTCTCCCACTCTTCCCAAGCTTTACTATAATTTGCTTGCAAAAAGTAACATGGAATTGAATACTCATTTTATGGGTTGAAAGTTTGTTAGCCAAATATGAGTAAATCCAACCCAAAATGGCAAATGAGGAGATATTTTTAAACTTTGCTTCATATCAGTTATGAAAATTTTAATTACTATGTGGCTACAGAAAAAAATATTTTAGAACATTCATGTCATATGCACATAATATAAAGGATATTTTTCTATGTTATTTCTTGAGTTCTTTGTATATTTAGGCAGAACAGTACCATCTCTGAATTCTGAATTAGATAATTTATAACAATGACAGTTCTGAAAGTGACATCTGAAGTACACCAGGAAGTAAATGACTTCTCTTCAGATCATTTCGATAGGTTGGAGAATTTAGTCCTTCCTTGAGATTTATGTACACCAGCAAAGTGCATGGAGGTAGTTGCCACCATTTTTTTTTTAGTAGTATATTTGTCCTGGTATTGAAGCTAGTGCAGGGGAAGACAATATGGCTTAGGGAATAGAATAATTTTAATAGCTAAATTAGTTCTTAGATATTCTGGAAAAATAATGAAGTCTCATAATTAGAAACTGAATTGGAATTGAATACTCAAAACTGATACTTTAATGAAGATAATAACTGAAGAACACAGGGAAAGAGAAAGACAATATTGAAACAAACTTTCATTCATCTCATTATAAAACTTTAATATTGAATGAGGGATTATAAATTTGCATCTACAAATAATCAATATTGTCTATAACAGGCAAATAACCCCGTTTGAAGGAGGCAATGTAGTATAGAGTAACTCAAAGGCAAAATACCTGCTGGTCTCTGTATGTGTAATTAAACTGGTAACCCCTTAAAGAAAAAATAGATGCACTAGGTTTTTTAAAGTCCACGATCTTTGAACCCACAGGGTAACCATTAGTTTCCTCCTTTGACTAGGTTTTATTTCCCACAGATGGCTCCACATATGATGCCCCCCAATAGTTCAGCACAGTTATTAAATTAAGGCTGTTGGAGGATATTTCTTGAAATCTTTTAAAGAGCTGTTCCCAAGTGAACAGGGCAAATGTCACCTATCGCAGATCAGGCTATAGGTTATTATTTCTTCCTCAATTAAATGTAGACAGTCCTCTCATTCTGGCTTCATAAAGTATCTTGGGGTAGTGCGACAGCCCAGGGATCTCAAATAAAGGGAAACATAAATATCACTCCTTGATTTTGAAATAACCTTTGAATGCATTGTTAGTTTTCTTTACCTCTATAAAAAATGTGTTGACCAATTATGAGTATTGTTTCTATTTTCAAGACTATTGATTGTAACTCTAATAATAAAGTAATTCCCTCTCAAACAAATAGAAAAATGAGATACACTCTGTTGATTTTATTTCCTTAACAATCAAATAAAATGATAAAATTTACTAAGAAACAAAAATGGTCATCATTTTTTCTCAGCATTGTTGAGATAGACATTCCTGATGTTCTGGATTTTCCATGTGTGAAGCTGCATTCCTGGTGCTGCATTAACACTGTAATCACATCTATCTGAGTGACAAATCCATCAGAAAAAGGCTCCTCTACTCCATTCATTTCAATGGCTACATGTATAGCTTTCATGAAGGACAGGTTCTGACTGCTTCTATGTTTTTCTCCATTTAAGGATTGAGTTATTGTTACTTTAAATATAAAACACAACCTCAAATATGCTTTATATGGTGTGTGTGTGTGTGTGTGTGTGTGTGTGTGTGTGTGTGTGTGTAATAGTTTGGAGCAGAGGAAGGAAAATTGGGTTGGAGAAAATAATTTACATCCCAGATCTGTTACTACTATGTAAACATAGAATGTGACTCAAGTACCCTGAGTTTCATCACCTACAAAATGTATATGAGAACATCTTTGAGGATTAAATATGCACACGACAATGAATTCCAAAGCCTAATATTCTATATACATGAAATTCTATTACTATTTCATTACTATTAGTTATTATTCCTAGTACAACTGATGTTCCTCATGATTATTTACAGTATTCAATTTCCCAATTGCATAAAGTGAAAATATTGAAGTCCCAAGATCAGTAATGTTTGAGGAGTTAATAAGCAACACTAAGGACAAACCCTCTGATCTCAATCTGTATTTCCTCAGAATCAGACTGAATTGGATAAAGGGAGAACTTCAAGGTAAAGAAACTGGTTGGACTGCTGTTGGGGATGATCCAGGAGACAGGTAATGGTGGTCTAAACTAGAATAGTAGCAGAGGGGCTGGAGAAAAGTAAATGAGAAACTAAAAGTGAGAGATAGAATGGAAGATAGAATTGGCAGATGAAGTTAGAGATAGAGTGGAAAGTAGAATTAAAGATATAACCTACTGATCAGTTAAATGTGAGTGATGAGGGAAAGGAAAGCTGTGAGGTTTAGTATTCTTTTCACTGAGATAGGGAAGAGCAGATATGAAAAAGATGAAATGAGCTCACTTTTTGGCCTGTCGAATTTGACACATTGGTGATACACTCAACTGGAGGTTATAGTAGATGGCTACATAAATGGGATTAAATCTTAGTAGAGGATGTAAGTCAAAATTTTAGAGATGAATTCATCTATTATCAATGAAGCCAGGAGACTGGATAAGAGCATCTAAATTTATGAAAACAGAGGTCTCAGGACAGACCACTGAATACCTCTAATGTTTAATGAACAAGTATAGGAAGCTATTACTACAAAGAGACATAAGATGAATTATCAGAGCTAGGAAAAGAACCAGAAAGTACAACATCATGAAATTCAGGGGAAAAAAGAAAATCTATGGATGCAGAAAGAAATGGGAGAGAGTGAGGGGGTGGCAAACAGGATATAGGGGATTAATTGTACAGTGAAGTAAAAAGTGCAATAGTGGAAAACTTATTATATGATATACAAATGTGAAGTACTGTGATGCATATGTTAAACCTACTTAATGCTATAATGCAATATTCTTTAAGTAAAATCAATTTAAAAGAAGAAATTAGGATTAGGGATTTTTACTTTGGAGCTTGGATATAAATATCTTCTAAGTTTATTAATTCCTAAATAATTACTGTTAATTTTTTTAAAAGACAGGGAATAGTCAATATTATTAAAAGCTACATAATATGTAAATAAAGATATTGTCTCATTCATTAGCTGAAGAATAGGACTTATGATTTTAAAAATTAGGTTTATTTTAAATATCCAGCTTTATGAGTTTTGACAAATGTATAGTCATTTAACCTCCACCACAATCATGATGAAGAGTAGTTCCATCAACCCAGTTTCGTCATATCCCTGTCTTCTCCCCTTACTATAGCAACCACTGACTGCTTTCTGTCATTGTAATTTTGCCTTTTCTAGAATTTCCCAAAAAGGGAATTTAGTAAGACTTGCATTTGGCTTCTTTATTTAATATAATGCTGTCGGGACTCAAGCATGTTAGGCATATAAGTAGCTTTTTCATTTTATTTCTGAGTCACATTCAACTGTATGGCTATACCACAGTACATTTATAATGGCATCACCTTTTTAATGTTATAAATAGAACTCTACAAGCATTCATGTGCACATCTTGATGTGAATATAGTCTATCTCTTTGGATACTAGGTTTGGGATTTCTGGGTCATGTGCTATGGTTAAATTTAAGAAACTGACAATGATTTTCTAAAATGCCTGCATTATTTTTGCATTGTAATCTGCAATGTTTGAGCCTTTCAGCCTATCCAGTCTCATTCACACATGCTATTGTCAGTCTATTTAAAATTAATGGAGTCTTTCAAAGGCTATCAACAGGGCAGTGGTACTTTCATATTGCTTATACCAGTGGTACTTACTATAAGTGTGCTGGGTCTCCCCCACCAGCAGTAGTAGCAGCACCTAGGAATTGTTAGGAATATATATTTCTAGGGCCCAACCACATTTTAAAAAGTAAAAAATCTGAATCAACTGCTTTATATTTTTAAATTTAATATTACTGTGGTAACTTTGATTTACAAAATAATATAAATCATATATACAGATTCCAATTCCTTAAATATATGCCAACACACAATACCCACCATGAAATTACACAAAGTTCTTCACTATTGTCCATGGGACCGTAGTACCACTTGCCTCCATCCCCCTGCTCTGTTCCCTTCTCTGTAACCTCATTTCTATTGTTAATGTCCAAGGATTAGTTTTTGTTTAGTGTGTTCCTTGACTTTGTTTCTTTGTATTCCACATATGAGTGATATCATCCAGTATTTGTATTTCTCCTTCTGACTTATTATGCTTAGCATAACCCCTCTAGTTCTCTCCATGTTGTGACAAATGACAGGATTTCACAGTTTTTAGGGCTGAGTAGGAGTCCATTTTGTATATATATATACTGCATCTTCTTTAACCATTTATTTTCAGATGGACACTAAATTTCCAATTCTTGGTTATTATAAATAATGCTGCAGTAAACATGGGGGTGCATTTATCTCTGCAAATTAATGTTTTTTGTGGAGGTGGATAGGATCATATGGGATTTCCATTCTCAATTTTTTGAGGAATCATCATATTGCTTTCCATAGGGTTGCACAAATAGTGTAAAAATGTTCCTTTTTCTCAGCATCCTTGCAAACATTCACTGTTGCCAGATTTTTGTAACATCCAGTCTCACAGTTGTAAGTAATATTTCATTGTTGTTTTGCTTGCATACTCCTAAAAACAAGAGATGAGCAACATCTTTTCATGTGCATGGTGACCATCTGTATGTCTTCTTTGAAAAAAATATCTATTCAGATCTTTGAGCCATTTTTCTTTTTAGATTGTTTTTCTGCTGTTGAATATTAAGAGCTCTTTATATATTTGGGATATTAACTTTTAGTTAAATATATGATGTGGAAATAGATTTTCCCATGCAGTATGTTGTCTTTTTGTTTTGGCGATAGTTTCTTTCACCTTGCAGAAGGTTTTTAGTTTGATGTAGCCCTGTTTTTTGTTTTTGTTTTTGTTTCCTTGCCCCTAGAGTTCAGTCCCCACAGAACTCTCCAAGTCTGATGTCTTGGAATAACTAGCCTATGTTATCTTCTAAGTATTTCATAGTTCCAGTCTTATACCCAAGTCTCTAATCCATTTAGATTCACTTTTTTGCATGCAGCTGTTGATTTTTTTCAAAATCATTTTTTGAAAAGACTTTCCTTTCTCCATCATATGTTCATGGTTTCTTTGTTAAAAATTAACTGACCATATATCTGGTAAGTCTATTTCTGGTAATTCACTTCTCATCCACTAATTTGTGTTGCTGCTTTTATTCCAGTACCATGCAGTTTTGATGACTATTGCTTTGAAGTGTAACTCAAGCTTTGAGAATGTGATACAGCCACTTTTTTTATTATGATTATTTTGTCTGTTTGGGATATTTTGTTATTACATACATATTTTACATTTTTGTTCTTTTTCCCTGAAAAATGTTAGTAGGCTTTTGATTGGGGGTGGGGATTGCATTAAACCTGTATATTGCTTTAGGTAAGACAGTCATTTTAACAACGTTAATTCTTCCCAGTCCTGAACGTGAGACTTCTTTCTATATCTTTACAACTTCCTCTATCTCCTTTAGGAAAGTCTTAGAGCTTTCATTGTATGGGTCTTTCATTTCCTTTGTTAAATATATTCCAAAGCATTTTCTTTTGTTTCTATTTGAGTAAGATATTTTCTTGATTTCATTTTCTTCTATCATACTGTTTGAATATAAAATTGCAACAGATTTTACATGTTGATTTTGCAACCTGACATTTCACTGTACTCATTGTTTAATTGTAGTTGTTTCTTTGGATGGAGTTTTGGGGTTTTCTAACTATATTGTTAGATCATCTGTAAATAGTGATAGTTTGCTTTCTCTTTTCCAATTTGCATTCCTCTTATTTCTTTCTCTTGGCTAATTGCTCTGGTTAATACCTCCAGAATGATGTTAGATAGTAGCGGCCAGTGTGGACAACCTTGTATTATTCCTAATCTTAGAGAACATGCTTTCAGTTTTTCACCATTGAGTATGATGTTATCTGTGTGGTTATCATATGTGGCCTTAGTTTTGCTGAAATTTGTTCCTTATGTCCCAATTTCATGTATAGGTTTTATAATGAATGGGTGCTGAATCTGTCAAAAGCTCTCTCTGTATCTGCTGAAATGGCCATATGATTTTTCTCCTTGCTTTTGTTGATGTGGTGTATTACATTAATAGATTTGTGTATGTTGAACCATCCTTGTGTCCCCAGGAAAAATCTCATTTGTCATGCTAGATGAACTTTTTGATGTATTGTTAGATTTGGTTTGCTAATACATTTTTAAGAATTTTTACATCTATGTTCATTAGAAATATTGGTCTGTAATTTTCTCTCTTGACAACATCCTTATCTGCTCTTGGTATCATTGTAATATTGACCGCATAGCAGCATACAGTATTCTTGTTTGGAAGTTCTTTTATTTCAGTACTTTGAATATATCATACCATTCTCTTACGGCTTGTAAAGTTTCAGGTGAGAACTCCACTGACAGTCATATGGGGGACCTTTGAATGTAACTAATTTTTCTTTAGCTGCTTTTAAGATTCCCATTGTAGCTTGTGTTTTTGACATTTTAATGATGCTGTGTCTTAGTGTGGGTCTGTTTGGATTTTTTTTTTTTGGAACTTTTTGTGCTTCCTGGGTCTAGAGATCTGCTTGCATCCTCAGGTTAGGGAAATTCTCAGCTATTATTTCTTCAAGTACAGTTTCCCTCTCTTTGGACCTTCAGAGATTCCTATGATGCAAAAGTTATTCTCACTGTCTTATCTTCTAACTCATTAATTCTGTTGGAGGCTTTCTGCAGCCAACTGTTGAGTCCTTCTACTATGTCCTTTAGTTCAGATATTGTGTTCTTATATGCTCCATGAATTCTTTCTGGAACTGTGTCTCTTTTTTCTATTTTGCAGTAGTTCTCTTTTTGTTCTTCCAGTTCCCTTCTGATTTTAGTATCAATAAAACTGTTCCTTTAAAGTCTTCATTAGGCAATTTACTTAGGTCTGTTGCATTCAGATATTTTTCCTAGGGTTTGTTTTGATTCATCAATTCATACATATTTCTCTATGTCCTCTGTTTGGCATTCTGTGTTTATGTATATGGGTTAATACCACTCATTTGTGAAAGTCATTCATTTCCCCCAGAGAAGTGGCAGTCCCGTAAGTGGTGGCATTTCAGGAGGTACCAAGCAGGTAGAAAATTGTTTTTGCTATAGCCGTAAGTTATCATGAACTGACATCTTGCTGGAGCCCTTCCAAATATTTTTACTGTAAGAGAGGTAGAATTGAATGTTCCTTGCCTGGAACAAGTAAATTGTCCACAGAGTGCTATAGACCTGACTGTCTGACTACCTGTAGAAAAGCAGTGGTAAGTGCCAATAGTTGCTTACCAGCATTCCTCCCACCTACCCATTCTTTCCCCCAACAATGACAGGGAAAATGTTCACAAGGACGTTAACTGACTTTCCACCTTGAGCTAAGGCTCCGAGCCTAGTGACCAACTCCCAGGTATGGGGACACTCCAGAGAGTGTCAGTTTTGCTGGTTTCTTCCCATGGGCCCAGAGACTCCAAAAAGGGTGATGTGACACTGAGACACATGGGCTTCTTTTACCTTTAATGAAGGAGTGTTTTCCCTCTCTTTGTGGAGATGTTGATCACATTTTTTTTCAAACATTGTAGTTGCCCAATGAGTATTTCCTTGGTTGTGCTGTGGGGAGGAAGGGATCTTGAGATCATAACAACCTAAGATCTTGGAGCTGGAGGCAATCTGCATTTTAACATGACCTTCATGTGATCCTGGTGCACAATCAAGTTTCAGGACCGTTGATTTCATACTTAAAAAAACATAAAGGTACAAAGATCAAAATCTGTAGGACAGATATAAAAGCTTGGGAGAGAATCTAGGATACTATAATAAAGCACTATCTTCACCTCTAAAAACCAAATGTGGTATGAAAGAGAGTAAGTAAAACATGTTTCTCAGCATGTCCATTGCTAGTCTAGCTCTACATAATTGTAAAGCAGCCAAAGTGCCCAGAGCAAATAATTTTATTTATTTTTGGATTTCCTTAAGGAATGCTGTATCTTCAATGCATTTAATGGCATAAGGATGATATTTTGTGGTAGAACATAATCATAACTGACTGAGTAAAAGAGAAATTCAGAAGAATAAGACTGAGGAAATTTTGGAAATAACTACCCCCAAGAATCATGAAAAACAGAAAAGTAAATGAAGAAGCAAAGGCAACACCAATAGGAGAAAACAAAAATCACTAATGGATCAAATAAAATCATGGAATCCATATAAACATACAAATATGATATAACCACAGCTCATAAAAGATGATCATAGAGATGTAAAGATAGTAATTATCCATATGACAGATACAAAAGCTAATTCTAAAGAGAAGCAAAGCTGGGAAGCAAATGCAACTGAAAGAACCAACACCATAAAACATATAGAAAATAGGAAATAAAAATAAATGGGAAATGAAACAACAGAAGCAGGAAAAAAGACTCAAGTGATGTCAATAAAGCCCTATATATCAGTTATCATTTTAAATGTGAATGGACACTAATCAAAAGTTGTTGGGTGGATCAACCACCAGTATCCATATATATTATGCTTACAAAAAAACTCATATCAGATCCAAAGACAAGCACTGGTTGGAAGTCAAAGACTGTAGAAAAATATACCAAAGCAACAGTATGATAAGAAATCAGGAACTGCAATATTAATTTTAGACAAGATAAACTTTTATCCGAAAAGGATATCTCAAGACAAGAAAAGGTATTATGTTATGGTCAAGGTGGTAATTCACCAAGAAGTAACTATCTTTAACATATATTACCCAATTCAGGACCATCTAAATAAATAAAACAAATACTGACAGAGCTAAAGGTAGACATTAATAGTAACAAAATAATAGTAGGGGAGTTCAATACCCCACTTACATCAATAGAAATATCATCCAGACAGAAAATCAGCAAATAAATAAAGAACCTTAATGAAGCAACAGAGCACATGGACCTAATAGACATATGTAGGGTGTTCTACCCCAACAAAAAACAGTATACGCTCTTCTCAAGTGTACATGGAACATTCTTAAGTAGACCATATCTTGGGACACAAAACAAGTCTCAGCAAATTTAGAAAGAATGAAATTATAAAAGCATTTTTTTCTGACCACAAGGAGATAAAACCAGAAATTAACCAGAAGAGCAAAACTGCAAGAATCACAAAAAGGTGAAGATTAAACAACATGTTCTGAGCAACCCATGGATCATTGATGAAATTAAGATTTATCTGGAGAGAAATGAAAATAAAGAGCTGAGTTATTAGAACATGTGGGATATGGTAAAGCAGTTCCGGGAAGAAATTTTATAGCACACATCAAAAAACTAAGAAAGTGCCCAAATTAAATTCCTAACCTCAAAGCTAAGGGTAAGAATAATCAAACCCCAAAATAAACAAAAGAATGGAAATAATAAAAACTAGAGCAGAAATAAATGAAATTGAAAGCAAAAGGATCATCCAAAAGATTGATGAAATCAAGAGTTGGTTCTTTGGAAAAATAAACAAAATTGATAGAATTCTAACAAGACTCACAAAGAGAAGAGAGAAAACCCCAATAACAAAAAGCAGAAATGAAAGAAGTGAGACTAAAACTGACAGCACGGAAGTGCAAAGGATTGGTAAAGACAAGTTTGAGAAACTATATGCCAACAAATTGATCAATCATGAAGAAATAGACAGATTTCTAGAATCCTAAACCTCCCAAAAAAGAACCAGGAAGATATGGACATCTTGAACAGATCAATCACAAACACAGAAATTGAAGCAGTAATCAAAAATCTCCCCAAAATACAAGAGCCCAGGTCCAGTCTTTATTCTTTCTGACATATCAAATAATGTTACATTACACAATTTAGGCATTTTAATTTGGTGAAACATGATAAGTCACAAAAGTATTCACCCTTTCTTTCTAAGTATGTGTCTTTGCCTAGTACACCTTGGTTTTAGGAAAGATCCAAAATTTATAAAATTGTAGTCCCTGATTTGGTTGGTTTCAGGGAGAAAGTTGGCAGGGTCATAGAGAAGAAATGGAAATTCACTGATAAGCAAAACAAGTTTCCTAGATCTATAAATGCTTCTCTCATATTGCAGTCTACTAAAAGTAGACACTGCACATTGATTGAGTACACATTTTGGATTCTAATTAACCCCAGTTCAAATCTTGGTCCAATCATTAGTTAGTTACGAGGCTTTAGACAGGGCACTGAATCTCTCTCAGATTCAATCTCCTAAAACACAGGATAAAGTTCATGGATTGTATCAATGATTGAGGTAGATAATTCACATGAAGTGCTTACAGAATGCCTAAAGCATAATACATACACTGGGATTAGGAGCTAATATAATAATTACATGGAATCTGCAATATTACCTCACTTTTTGACCATTTACAGGACAGCTGCCTAAGGGGGGCTTTGACCAAAAGAACAACAAAGGGAAGTCCATGACGACTGGCTTAACTGCTTGAACCTGTATAGGAAGGATCAATCCAGGTTTTATTCCAATTAATGAAATTTTACTCTCTGAGAAAAATCTCAAAACCATTTCAAAACCTTCAACATGTCAATTAAAAAGTCTTTCTAATCACATGTTACATTATCAAAATGAAAATGGTTTTTCATTAGGGAAAAGCATTTCAGAGATTATAATTATTGTTGATGGTGAGGATCTTTGAAGAAAATGACTAGTGGTCAGAGAAAGACATATTTCAATGTGACTCATCTATCCTCTACTGAATCAACAAGGAAATTTTTCTTTCCCGAACCAGTGATCATCACAAAACACTTGAATCCTCAGAGAGCCCCTTCCTTGATAAATAATGTAGGCACAGAAATATAAAGAGAGCATCTGGAAGAAGGGCTATCATACAGGTTGAAGATTTATTCTTTTCCTCTGTAGAATGTTGAAAACTGTCATGAGGTTAGGAAGAGTTGTGGGGTCTGATCTGAAAGACAGAAAGCATGCATCCTTTTATCCAAATGTCATCTGCCTCTTTAATGTTTTATTTTAGTTACTGATATAGTAGACTCTGAAAAATAATTTGAAGTCTAAAATAAGTATGCTTAAATAAGGCAGACACTCATGTAAGACAGATGATATACAGAGGATAATAGATAACTAGATAGATGATAAATTGACAGAGGTACTCACTGTCCTTTTGGAAATGTTAACAAGTTTGTGGATTATATGGGATTAATTTTTTATTTTAATTGCATATCCCCTTGTCCTACTATTTCTTGTCTTGTTTCCTTATTTTCTCTTGATTAATAATGAAATATAATCATTATGGAAAATAATTTACTGTAAATTTAAGCCATAATGAGAAGTCTACTCCCTAGAATGTTAATATGTTCCAGAGTTAAATCCATAGATGCATGAGAGATAGTGTTTTAAGCGAATTATATTATTGAAGATTAGTAGATGATGCTTACAGTTATATTGAAGAGTGAGGTTAGTTTGCCAATTCCTCATAGTGTCTCCATTTTCTGTATTGAGTATACACCTACTAACAGTAATTAATTGGATGGAAAATTCTGCATTCTGGATCATCAGATGACAGTGAGGCATTTTACATGTTTTTATTCCTATAATTTCTTGTCCAATGTGAATAAATATCCATTATATATAAAAGGACTTGTATTTAATACAAGGTATAGTCTACCTAAGAACATAACTCTCCATTGACTAGGGTACATAGTCTTGCTGACTGCACACATTTTCTTTATAAGTTTTAGGGCAACAATTGCATACATACATGGCTTCCGATTCCATTAGGAAGTTATCTACAAACTAGCTTCCAATGAAGTTCACCTCTACTAACCTCTGAGATTTTTCTCTATGTACCATATTTTCACTGGTTTCAGTGTCAAAATATTATCTTTTTTGACCCTGCCTCAAATTTTGATTCAGACATACTATGCTATATTCTGACTATAGATTATACAGGATCTGAGAATCATATTGAAAGAAGCCTATTTTAAAGACTATTGGCAGCAATTTCTCATTTTATCCTCGAATTCTGTGTCATGTCAGCACTTGTGGACATCTGAAGATTACTTACTTATGCATTTATGGAAAAACATAATCATAACTTTGTATTTCTGCTGAAAATGAAACAAAGAAATAAACTCACCATAAAATCAATTGCTTTTTAAAAAAAGTGGCATCCTCACCATGAAGTTTCTGTCTCTTTGGTTAACTAGAGAGGAATCACAGTTTCTTTCCAGCTACCTATGTTCATATGAGTTCCTATGTTTGGCAGATGCTCTGAAATGAAATATGTTCTGTTGCCAATATTTTATTCCTGGAATTAACTCATTTTGATGGGAAAGTAAGCAGTGATGTTTGAACCAACACTGACCCTCATCAATCAGGCCATCTGGTCAACTCAAGGTCCTGTGGGAAGTTTGGAATAAGGATAAACAACACAGATGAACCAGCGGATGAGTCTTGTGACCAGTGAGGAGATAAAGTGGTCATTTGCAACCAGAACAGTCCTAAGGGTCCCTGTCTGACAGGCCACCTAAGAGACCTTGGAAAAGGTATACATCAGTTCAAGGAAGACGTTAAGCGTATAGATTATTTAGAGTCACTTTGACTTCTTAGATTAATGTGCTGTTACAGAAGACAGAAGTGCATGCAGATGAAAAGGCAGATGAAAGTGTCAAAAATCAGAAACCTCTTGCTTGCTAAATTGGTGCAGGGGTGTGAGCCAGAGTTTTAGAACAGGGTAATACTATTCACTCACTTGCTCTTCCTTTTCTCTTAGATGCCAGCAAAGGAAGTACTTGCTTTGAGTTATCAAAAAAAGAAGTCAATCATATTATCTTACTATCTGTCTAACTCTTCGGCAACCTAATATCTGACCAGGGAAAGCAATATGAGTTACAAAAAATATACACAGTGCATTTCAATATAAGAAGACACACTGTGAAACTTTTATTAATAGAAATACTGATAACTGGAGATACAAAAGTAAATATAGCCTGACTTCTTTATTTCACTATTAGAAAAATGTTATTGCAGTTACATACAATAAAAAAATGAAAACTAACTCAAATTTTCAATAAGGGTAAATTATGATACATTCATATGACGAAATATTGTGTAGCATTCTAAATAATGTTTTTAAGAAATACTAACAACATACATGCACAGAGAGAGAGAGACAGAGAGAGACAGAGAGACAGAGAGACAGAGACAGAGAGAGAGAGACACAGAGAGAGAGAGAGAGAGAGAGAGAGAGAGAGAGAGAGAGAGAGAGAGAGAGAGAGAGAGAGAGATCAAGGTGTCTGGTGAGGCTGGTGAGGTTCATAGGCAGTTGTCTCCTCTTTGTGTTGGTTCCCAGGATGGTGGAAACAGGCTCATGAATTTTGCTGGCTTTTACAATGATGTCAACAGCAGTTTGTTAGCATATATGACCTTGTCAAAGACAGTTATCCTAGAGGTGGGTTTACTCTCTTTGTACTGTTGAATTGTGGAGAAGTCATTGTGTTTTCATAAATATTGGTAATTCTGCTTTCCTGTTGGAATGAGTAATCCGAGCATTCACTGTGGTCCTCAGAGAGAACTTTGTGTACTCAAAGTTCCTTGTGGTGTCTGTTATGAGCACAGGCATGCGGAGAGAGCTGGACAAGTACATTGGTATGCTCTCCTGGGGCTTTTTGTCTGGGTCTGCTTTCCCCACCCCTCCTGGGTCCCCATTTGTGGGGGGAGGAAGAAATGAAGGGAGGGAGGAAGAGAGGAATGGAAGAAGGAAGTAAGGGCCTGACTCCTTTCTTTAAGGAGATCATGGTCTGTGAAAGAAGAAACAGATGATTACATAGTGATGGAATACACCAGAGAGCAAAATTAAGAAAAAGGTAGTCTGCAGATCTAGAAGCTAACCAGCTTAGCTTGGGTGGGATCTGAGAGGGAGATTTTGGAAAAGATACGTTTCCTTGCCCATCATTATTTTTTAAAATAAACTTTATTCTTTAGAACAGTTTTATATTTACAGAAAAACTGCAAAACTAGTGCAGAGAATTCCCATATATCTTATTATTAACATCTTACATTAGTATGGTACATTTTTTACAATTAATGAGCTAATATTAACATGATTATTAAGTAAAGTCCATAATTTATTCATATTTTCTGTTTTTCCTCATGTTCTTTTTCTGTTCCAGAATCTCAAATAGGATACTGCATTATATTTAGTTGTCTTTTCTCTCTTTTTAAAAATTGAGTTACCTTTGATTTACAAAATAATTTTTTTTAGATGTGTGAGTTCACAGTTTATCAAACAAGTGATCATGCCTACCACGAACTTTCCATTAGTCACCACTGACCACTGGCTCCTTACTTCAATTTAATCTCTCCTCCCACCCCCTTCCCCCAGTAACCTTATTTCTCTTGTCAATGTCCAAGGGTTGGTTTTTGTCCTTTCTGTTCCTTTGCTTTGTTCTTTTATATTTCATGAGTGAGACCCTCAAGTATTTGTCTTGCTCCTGCCTTTTTTCTCTTTGCATAATCCCCTCGAGTTCCATCCATGTTGCTGCAACTGTCAGGGTTTCACCTTTTTAGGGTTGTACAGCAGTTCATTATATATACACCACACATCTTCTTTATCCAGTCATTTGTTGATGGATCTATAGGTAGTTTCCTATTCTTGACTATTGTAAATAATCCTACAATAAACATGGGTGTGTATATAGACTAACAAATTAGTGGTTTTCAGGAAATATCCACAAGTGACATGATGGGATCTTATGTTTTCGTATCTCTTTATGTTCCTCTTGTCTTTAAGTTTCTCACACTTTCCTTGCTTTTGATGACTTCAAAAGTTTTTTTTTTTTTTTTTTTTTGGCGTATCAGTCATTTATAGAATGGTCTTCCATTGGATTTGTGTAAGGTTCTTTGTATAACTAGAGTTGTGGGTCTTTTAGAGATGCACCACTGTAGTTAGGTTCCGTTTTTATCACATCGTATCAAGGATTCATACTACTAACATCACTTATCACTGTTAATGACTTCAATGCCCTGATTACCAGACTGAGGTACTATTTATCAGATTTTTCTGCGGAGAATTTGACCGCTAACCCTTAGCCCATTTTCATGCTATACTCTTTGGAAAGAAGTCACTATGTGTAACTCACATTTAAGAATTGCAGGGTATGCTCCCCAACCTTGAGGATGGAATATCTATATTATTTGGAATTTTTCTGCAACAGAGGTTTATTTCCTCTCCCACTTATTTATTCAGTCATTTATATTAATATGAATTTATGGATATTTATTTTATATTTTACATTATAATTCAATACTACTTTATTTAATTTATTGTCCAAATTGTTCCAACTTTGGCTTTCTCTCAGTTGACTCCTGTATCCCTTGAACAAACACTCATCATTGTGGGTTTTGTTCTTTGTTTGAGAACTTTTGTATTTTCTGGAACTCCACAATTCTCTAAGGTCATTTTGTATATTTTCTGCCACTCTTCTATCTTTTGAAAGATAAATATAGTTGATTTGCTAAAAAGTCTGATTTTAAATATGTGGATTTGGTCCAGCATGATTAACATATTAATAATTTGACATTAATCTTCAACAGACACAGAGCTGCCAGATGCCCAGTTGAACACACTAGATCTGAATCTCAGCTTGTCCTATCTTGAGGCAAGAGAGCAGGCCTTTTATAATCCCCAATTCAACTATTATTGATCTATTGCTACCCTGGGGTAAAAATTTGCAGGTACTTCTGACAATAAACTGTGCTCAGGGCAACACAGTCCCACAGCCCAAGGACAACTTTCCAAAGGACTAAGCAGTGAATTTACTGTTTGGACATTGAAGGGAAGCAGGAACAGAAATGGAAAAGGTAAAAATTTCGAAAAAGGATTTGAGGGGATCTGGGCAGTACACAAACATGGTGGACCAGAAGGACAGAGCATGGTTCCAAGACCAAATTCAACAGCTTGTTGCATATTGTTGTGCATTGTGATATAATATAAAAAACATAAAATTCATTCAAGTTGTATAACTCAAAGATTTTTAGTATATTAGTATAGTTGTGCAACCATCACCAAAATCTAATCTTACAACATTTTCATTTTATTTCAAAAAGAAAGCTTGCATCCATACTCCTCATCCACCTCCAAGTCAAGGCAACCACTAATTGACTTTGTGTCTCTGTGGACTTGCCTATTGAGGACATTTTATATAAATGGTATAAAGGAGAAGTTACCACATATAGTCTTTGTGACAATACAATATTTTCAAGGTTCATTCATATTGTAGCATCCATACTTTATTCCTTTCTATGACTGAATAATATTGCTTTGCATAAATATACCAACTTTTGTTTACCCATTCACAAGTCAAGAGACATTCATATTATTTTCACTTTAGGGATATAAATAATGATGCCGTGAACATTTGTATTTAAGTTTTGTATGGACACATGTTTTCTTTTTGTCAAGCTTTATTGAGATATAATTGATATATGACAATGTACAAATTTAAGATGCCCAATGTTTTGATACACATATTTGATATACATATATCACAAAATGATTACTGTAATAGCATTAGCTAACACCTTTATCACATCACATAGTGACCGTCTCCTTTTTATATTAGAACATTTAAGATTTAGTGAATCAATAACTTTCAAGTATGTAACACAGTCTTATTAGCAATACTCGCACTGCTATACATTAGATCCCCAGAACTTACCAAAAAACTGTACCCTTTGGCCATTATTTCCCCATTTCTCCCATCCCTCAACCCCATAGTAACTTATTTCAGTGAACATAATTCCTTCAAGGCCCATCCATGTCATCACATATGGCAAAATTTCCTTCTTTCTCATTAGTGAACAATATTTCATTTTTTATAATGTACTACATGATGTGGGAACAGGGTAGCTTAAATATAAAGCAGGGATGCAGATGTATAAGCATGAGATAAGGTTGACTGGTCAAGCTTAAGGTGTGCTGGCAGGTCTCACCCAGGTATAATGGGGATGGGCTTATAGCAAAGACTCTTCACTCTTCCTTAGCAACATAGGACTGGATATGCCTCCTGGTTACTCCCCCCACCTCACCCTAGAACTGCAGGCACCTCTCAGGAGAACTCCAGCTCTTGCAAGAGTTCCAAGCAACCTTATCCCCTCTCTCAATTCTCATTAGAACTGAAGTCTCTGGGCATGCCCACAAAGGGAGATCCTCTCCAACACTCTGTATATATGAGCCACAATTGTGGAGAGAGTGCTCTTCTCCTGCAACCTTAAGCAACACATATTTTAGTTTACTGAGCTGTTTGAAATAAACTTGCTATGTGATGCTGGAATAGGGATAAATACTTCATCTGTTATTTTATGTCTTGGTATTATGAATAATTTGGCAATGAACCTGGGAATGCAGCTATCTCTAAGAAATTCTGTTTTTATTTCCTGAAGAAATAGGGTTGCTGCATCACATGGCACTTATATTTTTAATATTTTTAGGCCCCTCCATACTATTTTTCATAGAGTGACTGAATAATTTTACATTATCAAAAGTAAGGCATGAAGGTTCCAATTTTTCCATATCCTGTCAATTCTGGTTACCTCCATCTTTTTGGTTACAGTTACCCTAATGATTATTAAGTGGTACCTTATAGCAATTTTGGTTGTCATTTCCCTAATGACTAATGATGTTAAATATCATTTCACGTGCATATTAGTCATTTGTGTGTTTTCTTTGGAGAAATATCTATTCAAATCTTTTTCTCACTTTTAATTGACTGTCTGATGCCTGCTTTTGTAAATTAAGTTTTATGGGAACACTTCCATGCTCATGCGTTTACTTGTCCATGGCTGTTGTGCAAAAGAGCAGAGTTGAGTAGTCACAACAGAGGTCACATGGTACACAATACCTAAAGTATTTGTGACATCAGCCTTTATAGAAAAAGTTGCTAACCCCTGGTATAGACTATACCACCCCTGGAAGGTACAGCCTCTTCAGGGCTGTAGCTCATTGCTAAGTGCTTTTGGAGAGTGGAGCAATCACGGGGACGCCACCCCACCTACCCTTCCTCCAGGAGCCCCCAGTGGAATATGTGCTTCATTTTGTTTATAATTGTATTTCCAGCTATTAATAGGACAGCTCACATATAATGGGCACTCAACACATCCATGTGTATTTAGTGAATAAATCCAAAAAAGAGTGAACCAATGGAAAGTTTTGAAAGATGTTTTAGTGATCCAAAAAAGGATACTCAAGGGAATCAAATGTCTTGCTTTTAACATGGTTTTAATTTTCTCATATTTTTGTTAATGAAATTCATATATCAAAAACTTACAGATTCCTTTGTAAAATAACTTTAGACTAATGGAACAGATTTTGTCATTTGCAAAAAGTGAATTAGCCTTTTATGTTTCTGCAAAAAACAAAACTTTATTCATGATCCGTTCTGAAGGTTTTGTTCAGATTGGATGCAATTTAACCACTACATGCTATTGTGTCTAGAGCTGGCAATGTTGAATCTTCTCTGAGATGTACTGCATGTCACAGAAATAAAAAGTTCTCATAGTTTTTGACACATGTAACAGAATGACAGAATGATAAACTCAAACTCTTCCTATCTCAGTGTCACCAATAAAATAGATGTCTACCAAGGTATAAAGCTAGACATCACATGTATGTATTTCATTGAAATTTCAAAATCAGCAGAAAAGAGTCATTGTGGAGAGGAGAGAGAAAGGGATGGAGGAAGAGATGAGAATTATTTTATAATTAAAATATCTTTTGAGAAAAATGGGCTACAAAACCTGATATCACCTACCCCCATCCCAAGAAAGTATGTGTAAGGGTGCTGTGGAGAGGGGGCTGTTTTCATGGCTCACAAAGTGAAGAAGTTTCTGTGGAGATACTTGGAACTGCTATCTCAGAGTTCACTAAGACAAGATGTATGGGCTGTGTGCATGTTTCCTGAGGTACAGATGTGGAATGATCTAAGCCTCATTCAAAAGTGACGCTTGCACAAGGTGAGTCGACTTCAGCAGGAAAAGGCTAGCAAATAGCATTAAATTCTTGGAGTCTGAGGAAGGCGCCACCAGACTAGAACAGAGCTCAAGAAATGGTAGGAGAGAGGGACTCCACAGGGTGTTTCTACCTGCTGCTGTCACTTTCTAAAGATTCACTTCAGTCTCTGGTCCAGAAGGTGAAAAACCACTCAGTCTTGTGCAAGCTCTTCTATACTTTACTTCTCCTTCTAGCTCTGTCCATAAACAAGGGGCACAAAAATTTAGTAGCTAGAGGTGGTAATGAAGTGAGCAAAATGGAGAGCTCTTCATTTGTGGTCACCTCATGGACTCAGGTTGCAGCTGGTTCCAGTGGAGGGAGCTGTAACTTGCATTTGGAAATTCTATTATTACATATTGCTGGTCATTTGATTTTCTAAATTGAAGAAGTATTTGTGACTTAAAGGGACTCTAGTTCTTTATTAATTCAGACTGACCTGCTGCATTTCCCACCTTATTTAGGGGTAGGGACAGGTTGAGTAAAATGTGAGAAGATAAAAATAGAAGTAAATTTTTATTTGATTGCATCACAAGTTGTAATTGTTCAACATACTTGTCAGACACATAGGTGAGATGCTAGCCCTAAATGTACAACTATTTGCCAGGTAGATTAAAAATCACTTGGTACCTAAACAAAGTAAAAAGGAAAAGTTCATCCATATTGTCTAACTTTTGTTTCAGTAAGTCCATGGCTCAGTAGATGTTCTTATTGCATATAGTCTCTCCATATTTTGATGATCAGTAAGATCATGTAACAGAATGCATACCATTTTGTTAGGTCAGATGTCATCTATTTCAGGAAGGCTTCCCTGTGAATTCCTCCTCACCTTCCCCTCTCCAAAGCAGGTGAGGAGACCCTTAGAGTTGCCAAGGCATGTGGAACCTGTACTTTCAAAATTCCTGTTATTTTACTCTGTAATGTTCTGTTTGCTTGTCTATCTTTCCTACTAGCCAGGGAATTCCTTGAGGGCAGAGAGCATATCTTGTTCACTGATGTGCCTGCCATTAAAGTAAGTATACTCAAAAATATCTGTTTAAGTCTAATACTGCTCAACTAACTCATTTATGTCAAATTAGTTAAGATTGGGTGTAGCCAGTACTTATCCCTCTAAGTAACCCCTAAACTTATTATAATGTGACACAAAGGAGAAAGAGTGGGGAATGGGGAACAAGCAGCACAAATCCATACCTTTTCCTGGGAAGCCAGGAAGGCAGTTCATTAGAATCCTCTTCAGAGCAAATCGACACATGATGGATCAGCAAACTTTGCATTCTGTTGAAAGTCACACTGAAAGCCTTTTCCCCCTTTAGCTGCTCCAATATTTCTGAAATGAAGTTGAATAAAGCAACTTCTCTCTGTACCTCTGAGCGGATGCCATTGATGTGGATCACTGACCAATTGATGTGGATGCAGCAATCAGTATCAATTGGAAGGCAGCTGAAGAAAGAGGATCAGCCATCCTGCAGTCTGCTGTGAGCCCCATATAGCTAGGGCCTGGACAATTGATCTTTGTTGCTTTGAAGGATCAAACTGCAACCTATTCAAGATGCATACAGTTTCAAAGGCTCCCAAATGCTGATGGCGGACACTGCTAAAAGGGGAATAATGAGCCTAGCACCATTACAGTTGGAGTCAATTAGCAGAGTCAGGAGACTGACATTGTGTGTTTCTAAGTATAATTTGCATCTTTTGTATCTATAATAAAACCTTAGCGATTTTCCTTAACTTGATCATTCCCTGAGGACTCGCATTTGTAACTCAGTGGAGTAGTGTGGGGTGACATGAGAAATGTCATGAGGTTACTGTCCCTAGAGGTTTTAGGCATCCCTAAACTTCCACCATTGAAACTTTCAAGCTAAGAATTGTTTTCTCTGAGCCATCATTCCCAGAATGTGCTTGCCACAGTATATGATATATTATTTGAGAAACAGCAGTTCACATGGCAAAATAAATGTGGGCCCTATATCAGATAAAGAAGTATCTTTATTTCAGAACCTTTCAGAGTTAATGTATTCTGTCATGTATATGTATATGTATCAAAAATTTCTAAGGGAGAAATAATGTTAAACAAACATTTCACCAATGAAAACTTGGTCATGCAGCATCTAGTGGATTATGCGCTTAGATACACATTTAGGAAAAGCCATCTTGGCAAAGTCCTTCAGGGTTGAGTTTACACTGTTCCTCAAATTCTGCTGTGAAGGCATTTGCAAGGTGCTTCTCCCCTAACATTTTATTTAGAATTTTTAAAAGTGTTAATTAATTTAAAAAGAAAAAAACCTTCCCATGGTAGAAAAGTTTTAGATTTATGAAAGTTTCAAAGGTGCTAGGAAGTTCTCCTGTAACCTATAAGCGGTTCCCTCTATTGTTAACATCATCTGTTACTGTGGAACTCACACTGGTGCATCACTATCAAATGGACTCCACATATATTTGGACCTCATGAGTTTTTCACTAATGTCCTATTTGTATTGCAGCCAAGATGTCATCAGCCATTATATCTTTAACATACTCTGGTCTGTGACAGTTTTTCAGACTTACACATAAGGACCTTGAGAGTTTTGAGGACATTGCTTTTTAATAGCAAGGTAGATCAGAGAAGCACAGTGAACCTGAGAATCTTATGGAGAGAAGGGATGAAGAAAGTTTGAAAGGCTGGAAAAACACAAGAAAATAAAATGGTAGGAGACAAAGTTTATTGACTTCTTAGCTTTTCAAGATCAACTCTACCTATAAGCTAGTTTTGTGGAATATCTGCATGGAGAAGATAAGCACAAATTCAATTGTTAATAATTATATCATTCGCACATATCAAATCATATAATTTTCTTATAAAATGCTATTTGATGTAGTTCATAAGCAAAGCAAACAAATATTGAGCCAAACTTAGAAAAAATTAGAACTAAGAAAGACAATACTGGTTTACAATACCCAGAGGGAAGGAATTAAGATTACAGGTACTAAAGGAATTTTCCATTGAGATGAGAGCTCTTTGACTTGAGTTGGTAGCTTGTGAAGCACATCTTTGAAAAAAAATATTATGTACATTTAGATTATTTATTTTATAGTGATAATTTTGATTTTAAAAAATAAAGTAAATTTAGATTTTTAGGTTGACTATTCATTAAATACATAGTAAAACACTACATTCACCATCAAATTTCCAATAGTCCTCCACCACTAGCTATTGAATACCCACTACCCTTCGCCCCCACCCCTGGTAACCTCAGTTCTGCTCTGCTATCAACATCTAAGTATTAGTTTTTGCTTTGTTTGCTGTTTGCTTTGTCTCTTTATATTGCACATCTGACTGAGATGATCATAATATTGGAATATTGAAGTCTCTTATTATTATATTGGTATCAATATCTCTTCTCAAATCTGTTAATAATTGCTCTCTATTTTTATCCTCCTCATTGAGTTTTGCTGAATTGACTCCTTAAACATTATATAAAATCCATTCCTATATTTTACCTTCTTTAGTGAGAAGTTTATTTTTTCTGCCATATTTATGGCTGTCCCTGCTTGATTTAAGTTATCATTTGATTATTTGATTGTCTTCTAACCTTTGATTTTGAGCCTATGTTTGCATTGAGAACTTAAATGTGTTTCCCATATGCAGCAGGAAGTTGAGTTTTATATTTTAATCCATTTGGCCACTCTATGCCTTTTGATTGGTGAGTTCAGTCTATTAACATTTAGGATGATTATTGATATAAAACTGCTTATCATAATTGAGCTATTTTTTTCTGGGCATTGTTGCAGACACTCGCTGTATAATTGTTCTTCTTTTGAAAGCTTTAGTGTTGATTTGCCTTTTCATTTTCTTCTTTGTTTTTTTCTATGGATTTATGTTTGTGAATACCCTAGATTTATATGTAATTTTCTATGCTTAGAACATTTTTTAACTTGAAAGCGAATTTGTCTTAAGTTCATTCTAAAAGTCCACATTTTTATTCTTCCTACCTGCTGCTTCTAAGTGGGGTTTCTTTTCATTTAATAGAAATTCTTTTAGTATTTCTTGTAAGGCTGGGATAGTTGTATGAATTATATTTTTGGTGTTTTTTTTTTTTTAAAGCTTTATCAGTCTTTTAATTCTAAGTTACAACCTAATATAGTGGAGTATTCTGGATTGGAAAGCTTACTCTTTCAACACTTTGAGTATATTGTGCCATTACTTTATGTCCTATAAAGAAAGAATATGCTAAGATTCTACACATAGTTTTATGATGCTCTCTTGCATGTAATTCATTTTTCTCTATTTGCTGTCATGACTACTCTTTATTTTTTATTTTTGTCATTTTAATGACAATGTGACTTGGTGTTTGTCTGCCTGGATTTTGTTTGGAACTTTTTGAGCTACTCAGATCTGGATATCTGTTTCTTTACCAGGTTATGGACATTCTCAGAAATTATTTCTTCATATAAGGTGTCCTTTCTCTCTCTTCTTCTTCTGGGACCCCTATGATACAAATATTGTTCTTCTTGATGTTATCCCATAAATCTCCGATGCTCTTTTTGTTTCTCTATCCACCTAATAGACATAACATGAGATAAGGAGGTACAATATATTATGATCAAAAGAGTAATCCAGGAAGAAAAAATAACTGTCACTAATATATAAACACCCAAACTGAAAAAAAACATAAAAATGAGGAAATAGATCAGTGTGCTTCTGAATAACCTATGAACCATCAAAGAAATTAAAGATGAATTAAGTGTTATCTGGAAATAAATAAAAATGAATAGATGAGCTACCAAACATGCGTGATGTGGTAAAATCAGTTTCAAGAGAAAGGTTTATAGTGATATAAGCACACATCAAAAATCAAGTGATATAACAAATGAAATACCTAAAAGACACCTGAAGGAATTAGGGGAAACAGTAAAACCAAAAATCAGTAGAAGGGAGAAAATAATAAAAATTAGAACAAAAATAAAATTAAATTTAAAAAGACAATTCAAAAGATCAATTTAACCAAGAGCATTTTTAAAATAAAATTGATATACCCTTATTCAGAATACAAGAGAAAAAGAGGAGAAAATCCTAGCAACAAGAATCGGAAATGAGATTACAATAGATACTTCAAAAATACAAAGACGCATAGAGGCTATTCTGAGCACATATATGCCAACAACTTCACCAAATTTCAAGAAATGGAAAGATTTCTAGACACTTAAAACCTCCCATAACTGAACCAGGAAAACATAGATAGCTTATATATACCAATCACAAGCATAGAAAATGAAGTGACAATCAAAAGTCTCCCAAAATCCAAGAATCCAGACTGATGAATTCACTAGTGGATTCTATCAAACATTCAAACCTCTGAGAATAAACTTAACACAGAGGTGAAAGACCTCTACAATGAAAACCACAAGACATTAACAAAAGAAATAGAATAAGACACAATATATGGAAGACTATTCCATGTTCATGGATTGGAAGAATTAACATAATTAATATGACCATACTACCCAAAGTACTATACAGATTTAATGAAATTCCCATCAAAATTCCAGGAAGTTTTTAAAGTAGAATTGAACAAATAATATTGAACTTTGTAAAAAATCACAATAAGTTTTGAACAGTCAAAACTATTATCAGAAACAAAGAACAAAAGAGGACTCACACTCCTTCACATCAAACTATGCTACAGAGCAATTGTCATCAAAGCAGTATGGTTATTGAAACAAAACCAGACACACAGACTAGTGGAATAAAATTGAGATCTCAGAATAACACCACACTTATATGGTCAGTTAATCTATGACAAAGTAGTCAGAAGCATACAATGAAGGACGGGAAGTCTATTCAACAAATAGTGTTGAGAAAATTTATCAATTATCTGCAAAAATGAAACTAGATTACTCATTAGTGCCACAGACAAAAATTAATTCAAAATGGATCAATGGCCTGGACCAGATTATTGATCAGAAGCATTCTTATACACGAACAACAAACTATAGGAAAGAAAAATCAAGAAAGAAATTCTGTTCAAAATAGCACCTAAAAAGATAAATACCTAAAAAAAAAATTAACAAAGGAGGTGAAATTACATTGAATGCTACTGATCTGGACCTAAAGACCAGGTCTTATAGGCCTGAAACCGTAGACTACATAGAGAAAATGCAGGGAAAATGTCCTACAACATCAACCTCAAATACCTCTTTTGGGAAGTGACACCTACACACACACAAAAAAAAAACTAAACAAGTTGGACTACATCAAACTAAAATCTTTTTGTATAGTGACAGAAAGCACCACCAAAACAAAGAACAAAGAAACAAAATAAAGCAAAGAAACAAAATAAACAGATGAATCATAACAAAATTCACAGGACAAAAGACTGTGGCTACCTGGGTAGCAATAGGGGGGAGAAGAAGGAGGGAACAAGATGGTGGTAAAGAACACTATAACTCTGGTGGTGAGAGTGATGTGAAATACACACAAATTGATATTGCAAATCACGATGTTAAAATGCATATATAGTAATGCAAATAAACTAAAACAAAGATGAAGCATAAAACACACAGGAATATTACTCAGCTATTAAAAAATGAGATCCTGCCATTTGCAACAATATGAATGGACCTAGAGGAAATTATAGTTAGTTAAGTCAGAAAGAGATGGATGTCATATGATTTTATTCATATGTGTTGTACAGAGAAATCAAACAACAAATGAACAAAATTAAACACAAATAGATTTTGAGTCTCTAATATCAAATAAGTAATTACCAGAAGGGAAGTAGGGTGGGGTAGGAAAATCAGATAAAGGTGATCATTTATATGTTCTAACCCCTCAGAACTCAGAGAACACAAGGCAGTAGCTACCAGTGTTGGGAGTAGGGGAGGACAGAGGGAACAGATGGTGTAAAGGACACTGGAAGTCTGGTGGAAGGTGTGGTGTGAAGTAGACATGAACTGACGAGTAATTTCAATATCCTAAAATGCATACAGCAATGTAAACAAAAGAAACAAAATTATTAAAAATGTGATGTTCCTTCAATAATATTTTTAAATAAATAAAATATAAACACTATAGCTATAAACATGACTAGAAAGCTATTAATATAACTTCCAAATGAAAGAAAGGGTTGGTGATTAATGAACACAATTGAAAAAATCACAAACCACAAAATTAAATATCTTTAATTAGTTAAAATGCTTACTGTAACAATCTAGATAAATAAATTAAATTAGAATTGCCTAATCTTTATTCTTGGTGGTTCTGAGTTTCTTCCAGCTAACATATTTGCTTTTAAAACAGCATTAAAAAACTTTACTCAGTTGAAATCTGCCATAGGCCTGTAGTGTAGTTTAGTTGTTATAAACCCAGATTTTGGCATAACATTTAGGCTTCAGTCCTCACTAGAACATTTACTCTTTGTATGATTGCAAGAAAACTACTAATCCTCTGTGTTCATTTTAATTATCTGAAAAATTATGATGACAGGTAGTATCAATCTCATAGTGTGATTGTGAGAATCAAATGATATAGTTCATGTAAAGTAACTGGAACAAAGCAAAGCTAAAGAAGTGTTACATTGCTATTGTGGAAATAGTTAAATCCAAATCAAGTATTTAGTCTTTACAACATGTAGTTACCAGGTATGGAGATTAATATCTTTGAAGTTCTAGCAGCACACATAATACCCCAAGGCTCTACATGTCTTCTCTTGGGGAGGTAAGGTACAGAAGAGTATCTGGGCATGGAGTCCCCTCATTCTCAAACCCTCCAGATTAGAAATTTTGATCTATGCTTTCCTTGGACAGATGCTTCCACATCCTTCCAGACCTTTCATTCTATAGATCTAAGGTTGTTAGAGGTTTCATCACTTCAGCACCTAGATGGGACGGTTTACATATTGAAGACAAAAAAGGGAAAGAGTTATTCTTAAAGTGCTATACCTCATATAATGCAACAGACAAATCTAGCAGAAGGAAAAACACCTTTAGCTTAGCATTTGCAGACAGACATGGGTGGTGAGTCAAATCCAAATTACAAAGAAACAGTTTTCAATCCCACTCTATACTTGGACTATTTTGTGATGCAGGTATCTCAAGTGAAAAATGAAGTGCCTGCCTTATAACGCTGTAAGGAGTCCATGAATTAATCCATATGTTTAGTACGGTGCCGGAATACCATGAGTACCTGAGAAATAGTATTATAGTCATGTCATCAGGCAGGGTCACATTTCATTGTTGCACTCAGTGTTGTCATCTGCACACAAGGAGGTGCCCTCAGGCTGTTATGAGCAGCTATTAAGTCAATGGTCAATTGAAGAGGGATGGGGGAAGTCCCCAGATCCCATGAATGCTGATGAAAAGAGGCCTTCCTCCATCCCTCCTTCCTTTTCCTTTCTTCCTTCCTTGCTTTTTTCCTTCCTGGGGAAAGAAGGACAGAGAAAAAAAACATCTGGAGAAAGATGCATTACAGAGGAAAATTATTCCGTGAATGAATCAGAAGTCTTAGAACTCTGAGGCAATTGTGGCTCATGGGAACAACAATGAATTTATCATCAAAAGTCTAAAATGCAAGCTCCATAAAAACAAGGATCACATACATACATGTGTGTGTATGTATATACCTACATGTATATATACCTATGTATATATGTGTATGTGAATGCTTTAATCAATCAAACCATGCCCAGTCTTAGTAGCTCTGTGATCTTGGACAAATTAACCAGCTTTTCTGAACCTCTGTTTATAATCTACAAAATGGACATAAAAATAGTACATACTCCACAGGACTACTTGAACATTAAGAAAAGTAATGATTTACTGGAATGCTGTGTCTGGTCAGTAGGACTGTCAACATTGCACACCACAAATTCAAAAGAAATGATTGTAGTTGTATTTGGTAAGTGATAGAATGCCTTACTGGTCGGGTCCTTTGGAGACTCTTCACAGCAACTCAGCAGCCTCCTCAGAAGTCACAGCAGGGTGGAAGGCTGAGCAGACACCTGTACTTTCTTGAAGATGATGGTCACCTTCTTCCTCTGAAACACAAGTTTAACCATAGTCTTCTCACCCTCAGGGTGACCACCACCCCCCAAAGAGAGTATCACATACATGCAGGTGGACTTTTGGGGTTTGGTTTAAAACCTGTCTCCTTATATCTTCATCACACATTATATTATATACAGAGTCAACCACAGAAATACCTCACCCACTTTTTCTTTACCTCATTTTCCTCTATCTTTCTTTTTTCATCATCTTAATATCCTTTACTATCCCCAACCTAATCTTTTCTGTCCAGCTTCCCTGGTCTGGTAGACTAGAAAGAGCACCAGGGTTCTGGCCTTGGCTTTCTTGTGTCCAATCACATGTGCCTGTGCAAGTCATTTCATTGCTCATTATCTTGGTTTCCCTATTCCTAAAGTTGTAATGTTGTGATATAATAAGAAATATATATTTGGTCTCTTTCCCCAGTTTCCTGACACAGAGCTTCTGAAGCCTCTGTAATTTCTGAAGTGAAAGAACATCTTTTTAACTCAAAATAAGCCCTTTCACTGTACCTCAGTTTATGTGCATTAAGGGACTCGTGGAGGATGGGAGCTGACTGCCAGAGGAACCAACCGGTGAGTGGAGAGTTGAAATTTTTAATCCTACTACCTAAACTGCAGGGAGGGGAGAGGAGCTAGAGATTGACTTGTTCACTGATGGCCAGCGATTTAATCAATGATACCTATATAATGAAGCCTCAAAAAAGTCCCTAAATGTTGGGGTTCACAGAGTTTTCAGGTGGGTATAGAAAGGATGGTGTGCTGAAGGAGGGCATGGAGCTCCCATCCCTTTCCACATATGTGGCTCTATGCAGCTCTTCCTGTTGACAGTTCCCAAGTTGCATCCTTTATAATAAATTGACAATAATAAGTACTTTCCTGAATTCTATGGATCATTCTAGCAAATTATCAAACACAAGGAAGCAGGCATGGACTCAATTTATGGCAGGTCAGTTAGAAATAGAGGGGACAACCTGGGACTTGTGAATGAAATCTGAAATAAGGGTGGTCTGGTGGGACTGTGCCCTTAGTCTATGGGGTCTGCACTAACTCCAGATAGTCAGTGTCAAAAATTCTTGGTGTAAAAATCAACATATTTGATGTCAGAAGTGTTGAGAGTAAAAGAAATATGAATTTACTGTTAAAAGTGAGAACACTACACCAAACTCATCCTGAAAGACTAAACTGAGATTTAAAAAAATCTACACATTGCGTTGTATTGTATTGTATAAATTCTACACATAGCAAAAAAAAATTTTTCAAACTATTCATATTTGTTCATTTATTCATTCTGAAGCACCAATTGAATGGCATAATTATTATTAATAATCTAACTGTTCTCCCACCTACCTTGGCTAATGAGAAATGTCAACTCTTTTCTGAAGTGACCCACAAATATTAGAACAAGAGAGACAAGAAAAGAGATTCTCAGTGAAGGAATCTGTGCCTTCTAAACTTGTGTGTTTCTCAAATCTCATTGGCTCTCTTCTTCATGCCACTTAGACATTGGCACTACAGAAGCCCCAACCTCACTCCCAGAGCCACTGCTAATCAATCTAACCCAGTCTTGTGACCCAGGCTTCAGGGGGCCTGGACTCTTATGAGTTACATGTTGGTGTAATTAATCTTCTCTATCCTGAAGGCCTTATATGTGGCCAACTGCCATGAAAGCCAAGAGCAATGGTGCAGATTAGTTGTTTAAGTGCAGCCTGAAAGCTACTTTCCAAGTGAAGTGGTGTTAATGAAACCCTTCACCCTTAATGTGATAGGCGCTTTCTCAGAGACTCAAGTGTTAATCATGGCCAGGCACCATTTTGGAATTTGTTGATTAACTTGCACATAGTTGATTAGCTCTCAACATAGAAACACCTATTTAGTTTAGGGAAGCCTACTGACAAAGATTTCCTGAATCTATGTCTTTTTATATAGTCATAAGAAAATTATTAGAATTTCACCATTAAGCAAATTGACAACTTTCAGTAGTAATTGTTATTTTATTATCCTTGAAAACTCAGATCAGAATAAAAAGAATACAGCAAAATTAACTTATACTATAAATAGAAACAAGGCATATTTCCATTGACTTAAAATTTTAGGCATTAGTTAATTTTATACATTTTAGAATAGATTATAAATGAAATGAGGCTACTTAGCTATGATTTGTTTCCCCTCTACTGAGGAGAATGTTGCTTTAATGTAATAATTTATCTATATTGTGGCTGATAACATCAATAGTAAATATACTAATTATGTAAAACCTTTCATTATGAGCTGAATAAGTGTGAAGACTTTTGTGGGGTCACTATTTGTGTTCTTGAGAAAATTTCATTAATATTTATTACTTGTACTAAATTTGCTGCTGTTAGATTTTAAAATCATAAGACATAAGGAAACAAATGCCCTGAAAAAAAATATATACCTAGTGAGAAAATATTTGAACAAAGTCTATTCCTATATGTGTCTGTGGGTCAGTGTGTAAACAATTTATTTTGGACAGATTTGGGGTGTGTATGTGTGTGTCTGTACACAGGCAGAGGATTTGCTTCCCAGTTCCCACCCCAATTATTCAATACCATATTTATTGCAAAAATGCTGGAAATACAGAGAAGCAAGAAAAATAAAACAAATCATTGCTGTCTAATGCTATCTTTATAAAGTGTATGGGCTAAGACTGGAGGGAGAGTATAATCATAATTATAATTATAATTATAAGCTCCTCCGCTTAGGTCAAGAAAGAAAAATTTTAAGACAACCTTAGAAACACATCCTATAAATGGTCTATTTAGGCAATTTATATTCAAAAGTGATCAATTACATTAGGTAGCAGTAACTAAGTCCCAGGCACTTCATGGATATTTTATTTCATCTTCCTAACCAGCCTAAAATGGAGGGGCTATTATTTTCACCATTTTAGAGTGGAGAGTACTGTGTTTATAGAGATGAAAGCAAATTGTTCACAGTTATTTCTAGAAAGTGATTAAGGCAGGATACAAACCCAACACCCAGATTTCAGAGACTATATTATCAACTACCATATTACATGCTACTTTGCTAGTTTCAGAGACTTAAGTATAAATACAAAGTACTATAAAATTCCAAGCAACAAATTGTGAAGCAGAAACTACAGCTTGGTGCTGTTTTTAGTTGTAGGACTGTGTGAAATAATCTTCTCGGTAGCCTCTGAGACTTGCTGTCAATATGGCAAAAAAACAAGAAAGATATACACTGGACACCCAATTTTACATCACTAACCTTGGCGCAGAATGATCTCAAATTTTATTCAGTTGGTGAAGAGAGGAAGATGAGCTGAAATCAGAAAACGCCAGTTCCACTGATCATGGTATTAATGTAATCCCTGTCTTGGTTCATGTGAAATGAATAGTTTTAACAGTACTTGACCAATCAAATAGAATATATTTTATTTTATAATACTGCTTTTTTTTCCTCAATTTAACATTTCTGATTTAGTGTTTATCTTATAATCACTGCCTATCTTTAATTGGGATTTTTCCCGAAAAATCCAAAACTGTGATAAACATGCTGGTGTAGTTTATAATACAGGAAATAATGTGTTCTTTGGTCCCCTCTCCCAGAAAGAACGCCATCCACAGACTTAGCTCTTATGCAGAGGTAAGTCTATGTGGGTGCATTTTCCAGTGTCAGGTAATCACAAAGCATGGTTTGTGAATCTAAATAGGACAATACATTAACCATTAAGCTGACGGCAGGCAAAATCTCTCAAAAATATAAGAAATAAATATCTTTACCAATCGTTCCCAAGTTAGAACATAAACACTCTTGCAGAAACCATGAGTTGCTGTGTGTCTGACTACAAATACTCAGAATTACATATTTCATTATAAGTTTTCTTTATCTGAGCTATACCTGGATAATCATATGTAAGATGGGCACATAAGAGACAGTAACCTGAAACTTGTACAGTATACTACTATATAATGTTACTGTTATTCCTAAGGTTGCAAAGTATTTGTACCTATGGTAGTCCACTTTTCACAGCAAACACATTTCCTGCATGATCACAGGTACTGCCACATACCGGAGATTTAAAACTAAAATGGCTTACTAGTTTCAAAATAATCCCTTAGGAAACAGTTTAGTCTAGACCATTATCTTGATAGTTCATAATTAGGTTCAATAATAAAGCTTGTTTTGCTGACCTAGGTCAAATCAACATGTCCACAGCATCTGGGCACAGTGACCTTGCTTTGAGAGGGTATTGTTGGAAAATCCATTATTATCATCACATATACTTCAGAGAAGTGGTTGTTTTGTGAATTGATGGTGTGATGTTGCCACTTTAGATAAAAGAGTCCATGAATTATTGACTTAATGAGTTAATGTTGCTTGATTTCACAACAAAGTCTTTACAGTCTCCATGCTATTTACTGAACACAGAATCACAGCATATGAAGGAAAACACAGGTGATAGGCTGTGAGCCCATCAAATCTGGCATGACCTCATGGAATGCGTTCTCTCTCTCTCCACTGTGCTCAGTATGTCCCAGGCTATTCATGGACAGTCACTGTCACTAGAAATGGCTTTTTTCCCATAACATTTGCCCTGTAGACACAAAGCAGTTAATTGCTTTTTCCTCTCCTCCAGAGTTCATTTTGGGCTTGGGTGAGGCATTGGGATCAGTCCTGTGTAATCATCCTGGCCGTGTGGTGTGATTGCTGCTAGGTAGTTCAAAGACAGTCCCAGAGAAAGGTCAACACAGAAAATATGCTTACCATGGTAAAATACAAGCAAATCTTCAGATGCCATGGTGTTCCACTTTAGAGCACACCAACACAGAGGAAATTGTAAAAGCTCAGACACAAAACAGCTAATAGTTTTCCAAAGAAACTGGTGAGTAAGACACATTGATTCAGTGGACTGCTTCTAATTTTGGTTTTGTTACCATATATGGATGCTGTTATCTACTAAGCAATATATGCACTGAATTTCATTGTATCCTATCAACAAACTCAATGTAGCAGTTAATATTTTCCATTTTACAGATGTGGAAACAAGACCAGAGAGAAGAAATAATTTATTCATAACTGCAGAACTAGCAAGGGAGGAGTCAGGATCCAGACTGGTATCTGGCTGATTCTACTCCTCAAAACTCTGGCTTCCTGACTGTCCTTATTCCCATGTCTTTCATGGGTGTGTTGTTTCACAGCCTATAAATCTCATAATCTGTGGGTCTCATTTGTAAAAACCTTCTGATACCCTCCAAGTGAAGTTAAAGTTCTCCAATATTAAAAAAGTCCCCAGTATTTCAGTTCCAGCATGAGTTTCTATTCTTAGTTCTATCAAATCCAATTCACACATCTTTCCTCTCATTTTCCCAGCACACCCTCTGCTTTTTACTTTTTCTCATATTGCACTTTATTTTCCTTCACAAATATTAACTAGACAGACAAGTGAAGCATAATGGCAAAGTGGCTTTTTTCTGATAATACAAAAAAGTGCCATTATATTTAATGGTAACCAGAGACTTACTTTCTCTTCACTATCTAAAGTACACTTACCATATATTCTTTTTGTTGTACAATGTTGCAGAATATCAGCCAGTCCTAAAATTTTCTATCTTAAAAGCAACCCATGGAAGGTGAAAGAGTTAAATAAGAGTTTTTGATACAAAGTGTTTTTGTATACTTATTTTATTTAAAGCAAAAATATTCCCAGTAACTCAAACAAAAGCAAAACTTGCTAGAAAATTTATGAAGTAGTACAACAAACACAATCACCAAAGCTCCTCTAAAAAATGTTGATGGGCTACGTCCTTCAAAACCATCCCAGAAGGGAAAACTTAATGAAGTGACAAAACTGGAAGGTCTATTACATAGTCCCCAAAAGGATTGGGTATATGGCAATACTAAGAATCTAGACTAAAGACATAATTATTAATACTCCCAGGGTTTTTTGATGAACCTTGGCTCAGATCATCCCTTTCTGTCTCTATTAAAATTTTATCCACTTTTCCAAACAGATTTTTTATGGTTTTGCTTTCATGACATCTTTTCATATCCCCTACCTCCATTAAACATTATTTCTTATTTCCTTCATCAAACCCCTTAACACTTGCATCTGGCTCTCTTAGGGCATTTCATTACAGTCTGATCTGTGACTATTTCTAGTGCATTTTTCTAGCTTCCTGGAAAAGGAAGTCATTTGAGGGCAGGGACCATGTCTTAGCCGTCACTGTATCTACAGGGTTTAACATCATTGCTGAATGAGGGTACTCAATAAAGATTTATCAGATCAATAGTTTGGTGAATGAGTTAGGTCATTTTTCAGAGGCACTCCATGTACTTTCTTGGTGAAGGGACTACTGTGAAGATAGTCTTTGCCTATTTTTCCTTTGCCCTTGTCTACCATTTTATTTTCCTGAGAGAATACAGGTATGAGGTTGGAAAATAGACTGATGTGCAATGATCCATCTCACTGGTCCTATTTCCTGTGCCTGCAAGGAGAGTTTAGTCAAACAGGAGAATTATTGCTCCATCAAGGGCATGTTATCGAATCTCACTATACCTCAGTTTCCTCATCTGTATAAGAGGCGTATAATAGTATCTAGTATTTTTTACCTCATTTATGGATACATATTGTTTCCTGATTTGTGGTTTCTCTGTCATACCGTCACATATAATGGATTTTGTCAGAAAGCTCTTCTTTGATCCAGCTGTAATCTGTCCCTTTTCAATATCATGCATTAGCACAAACTTTATGAACATTTTTGAGTGACAAAAATACCCACTGGAAATTCACATATACAATTTATTTGGGGAGAAAAAAATGTTGATTGGCACTTGGATTGATGGAACCATTTGGGGAACTTAAGGGAGAAGAAGCCCATTGCATGGCTTCATCCCTGACTAGCTATCTTCTACCATGGGAGTCACCATGGTATGATAGAAAGAAGATAAACTCACAAGTCAGATGTTCATGGACTCAATTCCTGATCCAATTGTTGGATGTGAGGCAAGTCAGTTAACTACTGGAGTCTCATATTTAACCTACCTTAAAGGGTTAAAGATTAAAAAATATTAATAGAGGCAAAGTGCCCAACACATAGAAGATATTATATAAACTCTCAGTTCTGTTATCCATCAGTTTCCTGTAAATGCCCCACCCCCTTTTTAAATAAAGTGATCTGGGGCTCTGGTTGAAAAAAACATAAACAGTAACGATAACTATTCTAGTGTAGAAAAATATTCTAGTGCAGAAATATATTTCCCAAGAGCACCAAATATACACACAATAAAATAACATCATGGAGTTTTCAAGTATTCCAAAATGGCTATTGCCAATTCATCAAGTATGAGTAATTTTGCTTGCTTTTTTCTGATTTTATTTTATTTTTAAATAAAAAAAAATAAATGTGGCAATATTTTAGGCCATGTCACCCGAGGGTTCTATGGAGTGAGAAAAGTTGAAAGCATATCATAAAGCATATTCTTAAAAGGTTGACAATCTCTACTACAGTCAATACTTTGAGGAATAGGAAAATGGAGCTGAAAGCCCAGGGAGATGTATTCTGTATTCACCTCATTACTACATAGCTTTCTTCTCCATAAAGGAGAGCCTAAGGGAGGCAAACCCAATATGGCCCTTTCCCTAGGTCCTCCCAGTCGCTCCACTTTCTTCTGTGTTGTAACTGCTGGGGCCCTCTACCTTTAGAATCTCGGGACTATTTCTCCCCAGGGATGTACCAGGGAAATGTGTCCACTCAACTGCATCCATGAAGTTAAAAAAAATTAAACATGACAGGAAAATCAGACTCTTCATCACCTCGGTGCCTTTGCTCTAGATGTACCCTTCCCCATTCCCAAAGGAATGTCCTTTCCCCATACCTTCACCTATGTCTGAGAGGCAATTCTGCATGAAGTTCACTCACATGGGTCTTCCTGATTTCCTATACACATAATTCTGTAGGAAGGGTGTATGCAAGGCTGCTTTCATCTCCCTTTTGTGGTTGTTCAGTGTATCCCTTTCCCTGCTTTGTCACTATAACTTATATTCTACTGGAGGTGACTGTATTGTTCTCCTTTATTCTTCTCTGCACCACAGAATCACTCTTAGAAGTTGTCTGGATTTACTCTTCCATGTCCTTCCTCATTCCTAGCATTCTGAGCATGTGTCTCTACCCTTCATGAAATGGAATCCCTAACACCTGTACTTCAAAACTTCCTTTATGCTAAGGAGTTCAGCACTAATTTTAGTGCCAAGCTATATATGTCAGCTTTAGTGGATCTTTCTAGTTGGTGTTTGAGTTGTTTTATTAAAATGTTTATTTCAGTTGTACTGTTTGAACTGTATCCTAATATTTTAAGTCTCTTCTAATGCTTTTTGGAAGAAAGCAGGGAATAAATGTCATTGCTAAAGTTACCAAGACATATGACCTCTTAGCTCTTACTCTTCTCATCTCTTCTCTGATTTTTGATACTGTGACTAGTTCTGTCACCTAGATATGCCCTCCTGGGCCATGTCTTCTCTGTCTCCACCTCCTTTGCAGTCCTCTATCCTGTCTTGACACAGAAACAATCTGTGGCATTCAGTCGTTATCCTCTCTTCCTTGTTCCCCCCTTTCTTCTACTCCCTACCCTGTTCTCTCTCCCTTGACAGATGTCATCAGTCCTATGGCTATAATACCAATGACTACCAAACCCAGTGTTGATCCAAACTCAAGACCTGCAATATAGTGGCCTCCACAACAGATTTTCTTTCGAAATGTTCCAAGTGTCCCCAGACTCAATCAAAAACCAGCTCAATTTGACCACTTCTCCCATCTTCATTTTTGCTCATGACTTAGAGCTGTCTTATGCTCCTTGCCGTCCCTCAGCCCACAAGTGATCAACAGCTAATTCCTGCTGCCTCTGCCTCCTGTGCCACTGAGTGTCCCGCTTCTGTTCCCTCATTTCTATTCTCACGGCCTTTGTCCTAAATCAGGCCCTTATTAGTACTTGATTAGAGAACTGTCACAGTCTCCCAAATGGCTTCCCTGTTTCTAGTCTTTTCCCACTCAAATATATTTTCAATCTGTGCCAGTCATATTCCTAAAATACCTCTCTGATCAGATCATGTCACTCCCTATTCTAATGCCTCTGATATCCCTTACGTGACAGAAAAATGACCAGTGACTTACCATACCAATCAAGACCCATCTTGCTTACTTTCCTCTATTTCCCCTGCCTTCTATTTCTCAGAAACTCTTTGTCTTTTATCTCCTGTCTTGATTCATGAACTTCCCATCTTTTCATCCAAATGTAGTCTAGTTTTCAAATGTTTCCCCAATTTCTCTGGCTAGAATACAATTCCCTCCTCTGTATTTTGCTATCACTTTGTTATTATTTGATATAAATCTAGAGGAAACTGATTTTTCATGGGAATGGAGAGAGGAACATCCTTTTATGCTGGACTAAGAGGCTTATATCTGTTCTTTTAAATTCCCATATATAATTCTATAAATATGTCTTATTAAAATCATTTTACAGATGAGAAAACTGAGGATCTTATAGATTAAGAAACTTGGCCAAAGTCACAAGGGTAAGAACCATTTTCTCTTCAGTCCCCATTCTCCACACCTTTCGGTATACTAAACATCTCCTTTAAAAAAGTGTTCTACTTTGTCCTCCTTGAGGACAAAGAGCCACAGAAATCTAAGGGAACTGATGTGGCCAAGAAACCATGACAAAACAGCTCTGACTTTGGAATGTCCTAGCCCTCATTCTTTACTGGAGTATTCTCCTTTCAGACCCTCTTCTGATATTTGGTTACTGTTGCCTTTTAAAAGTTTATTATGCATAATGTATTCATTGAAGAGCAGCATTTCCTGTAATTTATGTCTCTTTGTTTTACTACTCAGCAATTCCTCAGTATTTAACCTCATAAATTTCCAGTTATTGTCCTATATTTACACATTGCCTCTGCCGGAGAAGTCTGTGCAATTTAATACCATGTGGAATCCAGAGGGACACTTACAAAGAGGGCTAACCTGCAGCTTATGCCTCTCCTCACAAAGTCAGATTGCTCATGAGCGAGAGCAAATAATCGCACCTTCCTCTACCTTGTATTTATCTTATTAAATAACAGAGGGACCTGAGTCTCTGGTGCTTCTGAAGTCATCTCCAGTCAGTTCCTGGAAGCATGGCTGCTGGCTTCGATGTCCTTTTGTGGCCACAAGGCATTTGTCATCTCTGTCTCTTCATCAGCTTCGTGAACTGCCTGTTCCTCGCCCTCTGAAAGGCCAAACTGTACTAAAACCTCACCAAAGGGAGCTGCCAGCTCCCTTTGTCCTCTTACACTGCTGTGCCATTGCCCTCAGGACAAAAAATCTTCAGGGAAGGGCCCCTCTTTGGTGTTGGGCACAATTTCATTTACTGAACATCTCTATGTACATTTTTGATGCCATATAACTAATAATAAAAACAGGACAGCCTAGGGCATCAATTTTATTGTCAGCTCCTTGGCAGCTGTGGGGGATGGGAAGGCCCAGGACAGAGTGCAGGAAGGCACAGGGTTCATCATGGAGGCTGGCTCTCACTGTTTCTTTCTGCTGAGTTACATCCCCTGGCAAAGGACTGTGATCACCATCTGGGCCTTGTCCAGACCATCTCAAGAGCTACCATAGAACAGACCAGAACAGGGGATTCTGCGTGCTATAGGGGAGCCACCTGACTTGTGCACCCTATTACTTTAATAGGAGCATTGTGCCCATTTCTTGGTACAAGCGATGGTCAACGAACCCGCTATTCACTGCTCTCTGCTACTAACTCAGTTGGCTCAGATGCCATCACTGCGCGATGATCCATATTGATGGCTGCACTTTGGACAGTCAATGCAGCTCTGTGTTCCTCTGTAACCATCTGTTCTTTGTGGACATGTCCTGAGTAGTCTTACGCCCCTAGATCCTCTGACCTGAAATTCAGCATGTTGAAAAGGACATGACAGTATTTTCCAGGTAAACATTCCCTCCATGAAGGCATTCTCAGGAGGCAGCAAGGAATAATGGAAAGTCCTGACTGAAATTAACTCAGTTAATTTCATTTTCCCAACCTGCCCTTTATCAGCTGTGTGGTTTTGGGCAGATCACTCACCTTGAGTCTCAGTTTCTCTTCTACTAGTGCAGAGAAGAAAACAACTCTCTACTTTGAAAGAGTGTTTAAAAATCCGATATAGTCTCTTCATACATTAAATATATGTACATATTAACATATATACATACATATATATAAAAGGACATATCTAGTATAGAAAAGAGTGTGGGGAGTGGGAAACGAAGAGAAACTCCTTCCTACCCTTGTGACTTTGGCCAAGTTTCTTAATCTGTATGATCCTCAGCCTTCTCATCTGTAAAATGATTTAAATAAAATCTATTTATAGAATTATAATGGAAATTTAAAAGGACAGATATATAAAACACTTAGTCCAGCATAAAGGAATGTTTCTCTCCCCCCTTCCCATGAAAAATGAGTTTTCTCTAACATCTATATCGAATTATATATACATATATATGTGTATGTGTATTTACTGAGAAGCATGTACAAGAATTTGTTACCAAGCAATGGTCTCCATGTACATAAAGCCAATATTATGGCACTTGGTTTTGAGAAAAGAAATTCATTGTGAGGTCAACTGGCTATAAGTCTGGAGGCAAAGCTTAAATCTGTCTCCCTGATTTGGGATTAGGGCAAGTACTTTAAGGGTTGGGATGAGGAAGTAGAGGGTAGGGCATTTGGTGATGGACCAGCTCTGGCTGAAGCAAGATTTGAACTTGTTGTGGGTGCAGACTGCAGCAATTCTAGCACTTGCTGCTTTTTATTAGATTCTACAGGCTGTGGTGGCAGGGTTCTCAGGGGAACAAGGTTCTGCCATCCACACCTGAGTTCTGGAGAAGTCTTGTGTGTGACTCACTAATTCCCTTTTAAATCAGTGCTGGCTGGTTCTAATCTGTTGCTTCAACATTAAGCTCAGCCACTTGATCACAAACAAACTTGGAAGGGAAGTTAAGCAAATGTTCATGGCTTGTAAAATAAGCAACACTGAGCCATGATTTCAAGGTTATTATTGTTATTGGGACTATATTCAAATACTTTATAAATGAAAGAAGGGAGCATAAGAAAATCTCTCTGCTATGTCTGTTACTACAGAGGTGTAGCAAGGCGATGAGAAATGCTGAAACCTGTACTGAACAATAAACTGCTCATTTCCGTTTTAGCTGATTCCTTCAATTTTTCAATGGTTGATCTGGAACATGTGGCATAGTTCTGCCACAAGTCTAATTATTGGCAGCAGCCACTAGAGAAAGAGCCTGGGAAACTGCTTCAAGCTTAAAATGAAAATCAGTGCTGATTTTCACATCTGTTCAGAGTGTCTTGCTTGTAAACAGTTAAAGGAGTTTGTCCTGTGAGTTTCCATCCATTAGAAGCAGGAGAGTACAGGGGTGGGATGTACTGAAGTAAGGAGCTCTGTCCACCTGACTGGTGCTGACTGTGGGCACACATGGTTCACTGAAGGCAGCCCTAGGAATTTGCCAGAGTCCAAAGGGACTGCCTCTAGTTTGCTAAGTGTGTGTCAGTGAAAAAAGATTCATTTTGGGCTAGATATTTAGTCCTGGTGCTACAGTGAAGACAACACAAAGGAAAGTGCACTGACCACCCAGGATGAGGGCCAGTTTGCATCCCATTGGGAGATGATGCTAGTTATCTCAGCTGTTCCTGCCCCACATATTGTTTGAGGCACTAGTTTCCCTCATTTTTTAAAATTGTCTTCTTCTTCACATATGCAAACCCTCATCAGCACACTGTGAATGTCATTGTGGTGGGTCGGGTTGGGGGGTGTTACTAAAGCTGAGTAACCTTTATCTCTGAACTACACATGCTAAATGCTGCCCTGGGTCCTGCAGAAGAGAGGGGTCAAGCCCCCTTATGTGTTCTGAGGATCTCATAATACTTTCAGAAACAGAAAGTTAATACAGAAGATAAGAGATGGCTTGTTTTAGGGGAATATTTTCTTATATTCAATAAGGAATACACCCCATGGTACCTTTTTGACTGTTGATTTGCTCCTTTTACCAGAAAAAGTTGAACAAACACCTTAGTGTCTCCCTTTTTCTATAACTGAGAAATCCTTTAGCCTATAAACAATAAGGTCATGAGGAGACATTTCCACCACTACGGGCAAAGGAAGAGGCAGCAGCTGTTTCAGATTTGCTTCTACCTCTCTATTGATTGTGATGCCTCATTTGTGTGTGTTGGAAGGTGTCTACCTATTGGTCCCCAAATCCAGTATTTCAGGTTTCTTTAGTCATTAGCAGGAAGAAGAGGGTCAGGGCAGACACTCACAGCCATTTATCTTCTTCTTCAAGTGCCACATTCTTTGTAAATGAAAGAGGCCAATCAATAGGGCAATAAGGAAGGAGGACAAGTAGCTGGGAGGGCCCCACTGCTTGGTGAGGTCTATTCACTGCCAGGGCCCCATGCACACTTGGCCCAGAGGTGTGCTCATTAGCATTCCACAGAGGAAAATGGAGATTACTTTCTTTTAAATTAGCTCTTTATTAAACAAAACAAGATAGTTACAGTGAATATTTTCACACTGCAGCTATAGAGTAAATGGACAAATAGGTTTGGAGTTATTTAAATCCAAGCTTGTGCACATTAGTCTTCTACAAGGGGTTAGTGCTATAGAAGGAAAGTCACAGACTCAGGATCAGGCAGATTGACATTTTATTCCAGACTTTGGCACTTATCAGTCCTATCAAACTGTACAATTGTACTTATTTTTCTAACCTTCAGTTTTCTAGCCTTCAATTTCCTCAGTTTCCTTGGGGTGAGAACGTCTTCTGAATTTTGGTTATATTTTGAGGACGACATAAGATCACTTATGTTTAAGTATTTCACAGACTCATGTTGCAAGGTCTCAAAAGAGTGAATTCTCATTAGTTTTATTATATAAAAACTGAAATGTTAAATGTTTGGGAAGAGGAGATAGAGCACTCTATGAGAACTTCTAAGTATGGCATGTTATACTTATCTTCAGTTTCTTTAGGAGGAACTTTTCCTTAACTATGTGACTTCCCTCAGGAAGATAGGAAGCATAATTGTGAGTTGGATGGAAACGACATGCCAATATCCTAAATATCACCAGTGTGCATCTCCTGTGTTTGGATCACATAATGTTTGACTGAAACAGAACCCTAGAGAAAGGGAAGTCTAGGGGAAACCCTGAGAGGGGCTAAGTGACTTGCCAGGTTGAATTGGTGGCTTGAGTCATTAACTCTCTTTCATTCTATCTAGGTAATTTCCCAGGACTTTTATAAAAGAGAACATTGATAATAAGAAGGGAATAAATGGTCTCTTGAGCAACTACATGAATAGTCAAAGATCTTATAGAATAAGTATTTAAAGTCTATCATTCTTCATTTGAGAGATATGACCAAAATCCCATTCGCATTCTCCCCTAGTACTCAGCCTGGAGTTCTAAGATCAGCTATGTGCATTTTATCCTTTGACCACATTGCATTTGAAGTATTCTCGGTTTTTTTCATAGTGATCCCTATTGCCTTCACATCCCATGATGTGAAATCATATTGACAGACTCTGCTGTACCCCACAGGCTGCCTGCACATAACAGCTCTGTGGTTCACCCAGAGATATCTGGTGGGCTCTGATCACTGGCTTTCCCTGTTCAACAGAATGTCCATGCACCAGTGAGTATTCTGGAAGAAAAAGGGATGTCAACAAGTGATCTCCAGGTACGAGCTGGTATCTGGAGGAGGGATGTGATCCTACTCTTGGAGGTGACAAAATTTCAAAATTACTTTCTACTACCCCTCCCTATTTGCAGCCTCTTATGAACAGAGAATTCCATCTCAAAAGTCTATCTATAATATAACAATAAGGGAAAAATTACAATAGAAAAACAGGCATAAATACATCCAGAGTCTATTTTTACCATAATTACTATTTATAAGTCTTTTGCTTCCAAAAAATATGATTCAATTTCCAGTGTGGTGAGAAGACAGTTTAAGATATTGTAATGTGCAATGGGCTTTGGAGCCTGAGAGACAAGGATTCAAATTGGTTCTATTTCCCAGCTCTCTGTCTCCAGGCAAGTGACTTTAACATTTCCGAGCATCCTTTCTACTTTTCTTTTAGACCTATGTAAGGGTTAGAGATATATGTGGTACAAACTAGACCTAAAACTGAATTCTGGATAAACGTCAATCATAATTCAAGTCAGGGCTATCTATTGAGAGAACATTCTAATGAAAAATATCTGCCCTTGACATTTTTTTAATATTAGAACAAATAACTGGCAACATGGAAATACTTTGGATGAGCCATTCGTAGACTTGGAAATGAGGTCCTGGCTCAAAATCTTTTATGTGTGTATTGAATGGATAAAGTCATAAAATAGGGGTTGATAAAAGCTAGATTTTCCAATATAAAACACATGATTTTCAAACACGTAAATGATAGATTTCTTTCATTAGTGTTACTTCACTAGAAGTCACTGGCTTTAATTATTGCAGACTTTGCACATTGATTCACTCCATAATTTAATTTGCATACAGCTCCCAGACATAGCCCTATATCCACAAGGAGAAATACCATTTCCTTCCTGTCTGCCTCCAGCTGTGGCGCATGTCTGCTCTAAGTTCCATTCCTCCCCCATTAGTACCAGGTCCTGGGGACCAGGCCTTGACCACGAAAGACCATTGAATTGACTCCACGTGCAGTCCTTGCTTCAGGACCCTAGTGCAGATGAAGATGTCAAAAGGCAATCTGCAGCGAGAATGACAGTGTGATTAACCAGAATGAGGACTAAGTCAGAAGTAGCACGGACCACTGGGAAATTAAGGCACCAATTTTCACCGTCAAGATCAGCTGTGATAGTGCGGTATATCCTAGCAACAGCAGAAGTCTTAACCTTGCCATCACAGCAAAAACTAATTTTGTAGTGTTATCCGTTCCAGTATCTTTTAATCCAAAAAGTCTTTAAACAGAAAGTAAATACTCACACATTTCTTTTTCAAGATCTGCCATTGCCTCTAATTGGGAAATCCTTAATTCAGTGAATAAAAAGTTGACAGTCTTAACACAAATTTCATTTGCTTTCATTCAATACAACTGTGAAAACCTCATTGGAGACACAGAGATCATAATAGTTAACAGTGTTCATGGATGGAATGATACTTAAAATCACCTGGTGTAACTTAAACCATACATGTCATATTTTATCACCCAGTGAACAGTGTTATAGTGTGCCAGTTATTGTATTGATTCAGAAATACCACAGGGCAGTGCGATCTCTTAAAACACAAATTCACATAAAGTGACCACGCAGTCAGCGTGGGGACTTTTTTGTCCCTTGACATCAGTGTTTTCAAGAGGCTTGGCTATGATATACTTATATTTATAAAAATAAGCTTCACAGGCATCCAGCTGCCAGTTCTGTTCTTAAGACAAGATAAATCAGTGATTTCATGCACCATATTAAACTGTCAGATCATGCAATTTCTCTTTTGAAAAATAAGCAAAAATAAAATTGCTTTTTAATAAGCCCAATCCTCCATTTAAAGGCAAAACAGTGACAGAGGCCACAATTACTCTGCATGTCCCTGCATTTCTGGTTAGAAGAACCTAACCCTAATTCTCTAAACTGCCCCAGATACCCAGCTGTTCCTGAAGCAAATTGTTTTGCTCAGCCCTTCTTGACCAGGACCAGAGGGCCCCTGAGAGCTAAGTCCTGTGTGTGGGATTCCGGATGAAAGGAGAAGGATGCAGAGGGGAGCAGCAGCCAGGGCTCAGGAAGTAGAGAAGAACTGGGCCATTTGGAACTAGGGATGCATGGGAGAAGGCAGCTTTAAGGAAGAGCTGGGGGAAAGCTGTTGAATTCAGTCTGGTTATTATGAAGTGGTAGACTGAAGGGAGGTATGACTTTGGAGGTCAGCAGTGACCTTGAGATCTCTTTTGTGGTTGGACAGAAGCAAAGTGCAGGTATTCAGGGATAGAAGGCTGGTGGTGGAAAAACAGGAAGGAGTCACAGTAGCTTACTCATGTATTTGAAACTCCAGCCAGCAGGGAGGACACAATTTAAATGCAGGTTGTCAAAGCTGACAAATGCCTGTCCCCTGGGTCTAGCAAGATCCTTAATTCAGGAGAAAAGTAAGTCCTTTTATCATGGAAAGAAATTCTCCCTTTCCCAGAAATTCATTCTTGGGATAGAATGATAGACTAACCTAACACTCTGGAGCTGGGGGTGGAAGAGGCAGTCTGGTGGCAGTAGGGAGGGGGTGGGGCACAAAATGACAACAACAAAAATAGAATAGAAGCAAAGTGAAGACTCTGTTTGTATGTTTCCCTCAAATTCAAGCAAAGGATCAGATTAAAAGAATTCAGGAGCATTGGACATAGGAGGCTCCCTACACTGTGGTACCTGGAGTGACTTGGATTTCATACACTAGTGGCTTTTGTCTTTTCTGGTCTTTACAGAACACATTTGCCTTGATGAGAACTAAACGCCTGGCTCTAGAAAGTCTTAGGATTTTATCCAGGAATGTCAGTAGACATTTGGGGGTATCTCCTATTAGACAATGCTGCTGTGGTCATTGCTGTTCTTACATGTGTGTGAAGCTGTCTTGAAAATCTGAAGCTTTCCCAGTGGCCTTCTTGCTTCTGGACACCCACATCATGTCACCAACTGTGTGGAGATCTCTTGTCTGAGGGTCACCATTAGCATTTCTCTGGTTGTCTGTGCTGTTACTAAGTTGCTGAAAACAAGTCACATTTCTTCATTCAGTTGCCTGACAAGTTGGTAGCTGCACAGGTGTCCCCTTTCCCATAGCTCTCTGCTGGTGCTCAAGAGCTGCATACTGCAATGCATCCTACTCGGAACACTTTTTATCTCCTTATTCCATTCAAAGTCTGTCAATCACTCACCTTGCACCTTCTTTCCTTCTCTTTCAGAGAGAGATGCGAATGTTAATGCATGGACTTGGGGACCAATTGCCTGGACTGAATTCTACCTCCCCAGCTGTGTGACTTCAAATAAATTACTCAACCTCTCTGTGCCTTTTTCAGACCTGCCTTTAAGAACAATTTCCTGTATGACTATCAGAATCAAGCTTTTGGTGTCTGAATTTTAGGAAACTAAGTAAGAAATGTCCTCTACAGAATAATCTCTTCCTAAGACTTCCTTCTATCTGGCCGTGCAGACTATATTGGCCGTCACTATTGCTTGTTTTTTTTTCTTCTTAATCAGTTAATGTACTTGATTTTCTGACAAGTTTCTTTATCAGTCTATTATTCTTGGGTTGAATGTTGTTTTATATGCCAAAATGCCTTGCGCTGATATAGTTTGAGTGCTTCACACAAAGTATTTTATTTGATCTTCAGCAACCCTGTGAGGTAAAAAAAAATCACCATAGGTAGTATTATTTGCACTCTACTGATGAAACAGTTTAGAGGGAAGCCTCTTCTCCCAGGGTCAAATGCATAACAAGTGGCAGCTGGTTGTCCACACATTGCAAAGCTGTCACATTCAAATAAACAACAGGGGATTTCATCCCACTTACAATTTGAATGTTTGTGCCCCTTACTAATCCTCTCAATGATTTTCCAATCAAGTTTGGTTGTATTTTGATTTATTCTTTGGGAAGTTTCTAATAAGGTTGGTAAACATCAACCGCTGTCAGAAGAATGGCTGGCTTGATGCAAAGCGATATGTGAGCACCAAGAGGTTGCTGTTAATTGATTTGTTGATGCCCTGAAGTGTGAGCAAGTGTGATGAAGTGTAAAGAAGTATATGATGTGTATGTGGCAGAGCTGTCACATAGAGAGAACTTTGACCATCAGAAGAGATAACTCCTCAACCACTGTCTATCTTCCTGTCCAAGCACCTGTCCCAAACCATTTTTCCTTAGCAACTCAGGGACATGGCATAGAGATATTTGCTATCTTCCTACATACCTAAGTAGAGTGGACATATGTGACCATGCTGTAACTTGTATTTTCTTAGAGGAAAGGGATTATCTCTGACTTAACATTAGAGACAAAGGTGATTTCTAGGAGTAAGATTTTTTTTTAAACTGAAATACTATATCCTAACTAAAGCCATTTTTAAATTAAGAAATCTGCATTTAGAAAGCCCTTTAGTCAGTTCTAAAATATCTCCACCAAAATGCAGCAATGATGAAAAGCCAGATAGAATTAGAAAAGATGAGTATGGTCAAATAGCTGAGGCCATAGGGTGACAAAGCATGCCTGCAGACACATAGGTATGTACATGCCTGAGCAAGTACATGTTGTTGCTGTCACTGCCATCTTCCAAATGTCTCTGGACACCTGCTGTCCTGTGTACAGTGACTTTTGCAGCTGGATAGTTTCCATGTCTGAAGGTGGAGATGTCAGATCTGCTGCTCCAACTTTCTTTCCTGTACCCTTTCCTGCATGGCACCTTTGCTGGTAAGGGTATTTCTGCATTCCTCTAGGACATCAACACTCTATGGCAATGGAAGTTTTCAGGGGAACGGGGCTCTGGAAGCAAAGTCTGAGATAGACTTTGATGTCCAAGTTATTTATCAAAAATGAATCAACATGTGTAAAAAAGGAAGGGAATAAACAGACTGGATAGAAGGAAAAATAGGACTGTGATACGGATCAGAGGTCAAAACTTGATCAACCCAGTGGGAGCAGTAGCACAGATATGGCCCATCAGTGTTGTCACAGGGTGTGAATTTGTCCTGACTTGCCCAGGACTTTCCTTGCTTTTGCACTGGAAGCCCCACATTCTGAGAGTCCTGCAGCCCTTGGCTAATCTGGACAGCTCGTCACTTTAACTCTTGTCTTGTATTGGATATCATGCATGTCACCCAGGCTCAAATTTTGATTGCTGAAGCAGACCTTGAAGAGATTTCAGGCAGAGACATCTGCTAAGTCAAAGTGGTGATGGAATATCAAGGTGTACCTTGAAAGGAGGTGTGTGGGGCATCCCTGTTATAATACAGGGAGAGAGAGCTCTAACCCAGGTCTGAAAGGCCTGGTTCATTTGTTCTCTTTTTCCTGTTCACTTACTGTGTTTGAGAATAAGCATGGCCTGTGGAGATATTTAGACCTAAATTTAAAATCTAGTTGGACTGCTCATTAGTTTCAATCTTGGGCAAGTCAACTTCTGAAGCCTTAGCTTCCTATCTCAGAGCTTATTGTAAAGATCAATGAGATAAAATACGAAATCAGCAAGGATTAGGTCCTTGGTAAGGATGAATCAACATTATTTTTGAGGAAAATCTCCAACCTTGGAAAATGGTGAGAAAGTGTCTCCAGGAGCCCCCACTCTTGTTAGCCACCTGCCTCCTCATACCTGTCCTCAAATATCCTTTTAAAATTGACCTCTCACATTTATCTGCTCACTGGATGTTTTCTATGGCTGTGCAACTGGATGAAAGCAACAGTCTCTGACAGCCAGAAATCCTGGAATACACGTGGTGGCCAGAAGAGAAGAACTTTGACTTGCGTGCTGACAGTCAAAGAGGGCCTGGGAGGTACCATGCGCCTGTGTGCACTGAGGGCCTGAGATCTGAACTATAGGCTAGCAGGGGGTAATCTGACTGCGCTTCAAGAAGTGTAGTGGAAGGCAAACAAACAAATGATTTAAGGTTTTGGAAGAAAGACTTTTGAAGAAAGCTTGACCTTAACCTCTGGAGCTTAGAGCAAAGCTCGACTGAGTGAAGGTAGGGTGCAGTAGTAAATTGATTTGGACAAAACACACAGAGAGAGGGTCATTATGAGAGGAGGAAACCCTCCTCACCTGGCTGGGGTTGTGACTGCTGATAAGACAAGTCCTTAAAGGGCAGCCTACTGGGAGGAACTGGGCTAAATTCAAGGACAACAGCAAGCCTCATTAGGGCCAGAAACCCAGGGGCTGTGTGTGGTATTGGAGACCCACTTATTAGGCTATTTCTTGAGATACTTGCCTATGGCTGGTTGACTCAATAGGATAGAAAAGGGAGTTGCTGAAACTAAGGAAAAAGACTGAATTCCTGCAAAAACCAGCTAACTTTATACTTTTCCACTGCACTGGATTCCATCACTAGGCTAGACCAGGCAACTCACACACATATGTTTACTTGTTTCTGGTGGCTCATCCAGATGTACTCTCTGGAAAATCCACTAAATTCTTAGCAAATGTGGAGATTAAAGAAGAATTTCTTTTGAGGCTCAACCAGTGTGCTACTGAGCCTGCCAGCAACACATTAATTCAATCACACCTTCTTTCATTTGGTCAATAAACAGATATTTGAGTGCTTACTCTGCAGAGGTATGTGAGATGTCATGGATGCTGTGGTAAACAAGAAAAAAGAAGACCCATCACTGAAGAAACAAGACATTCAACACAGGAAAGAGACCAAGAGTTGATTTAAGTGTGTGAATGCAAATCCCGAGATGACTGCTGACAGTTGTGTAGCAATCCAAGGAAAAAAAGATTCCTGATTAGGCAAAAAAGACAGAAATCTGTTTTTTTTTTCTTTGAAGATTCCTTTAAGAAACTGTTGAGATGACCAAAGAGTTTGAATGTAGAAAAAGAAGATTTGCCCTTCTATGGATAAATCTGTGGTACATGAACCTACATGGAAAATCAAGAGAATTAAAAGGTAACAGTTCTAGAGAATAGATTGCATGAGAAGAGGGATGGGATTACAGAACAGGTAAAGGAGTTGAGGGAGGCTGCATGAGGTGGGGCTGAAATTGGGAATGCAGAATGAGGAAGGGCTAGGGACTCCTCTTTTTCATATAAATCTATTAGTGCTGCTAGATTTTCCTAAATTATATGTTTATGACTTGGGGAAAATGTCAATGTTATAGATTTGAAAGCAAGGATAAGCAGGTATCTACAAAGCTAAAAAATGGCAACTAGATTTAAGACTATTTATTGAAGCAAACACGTAGAAACATACTGAAGAACATTGAAGCCCATTGATGATAAACTGGTGTGAAACTATTAACAGCATAAATGTTCATCAACAAAGGATTGTTTAAATAGATATCAGCAAGTCCATAAAATAACTGGACTATTTCACAACTCTTGAAAATAAAAGTTGTTGTAGATCAACATGGGAAGAGCTCTTTACATATTTTTAAGTGAAAAGATCAAATTGCAGGAAAGGACCTACCAAAGCGTGCATACATATGTGTGTGCATGCATTTAGGAAGGTGGTGGAGGAACACAAAATAAACTGTTTACTGTGGTTTCCTCTAGGGAGTGATTGGGGCAAAGTCAGATAGATTCTTACTTTTTATTTCTAAATTTATTATCTATATTTCATAATGAGCTACCATTACCTCTATTATTAAAGATAAAATCCACAAACATGGTATTTTTTAACTGAAATTCATCGAGAAGCAGTTGACTCTATTGCACCTGGTTTTAGGAAGCTCACCAGCAGTATTTTGGAGGACAGGCAGGGTAGTGGGGAGGGGTAGAAAACATGTGGACCCTTAGAAGGTAATGCTGACCAGGTAAGCAAGATGAGGACTTGAAATAGGACATTGGTGGAGAGGATGGAAAAAGTAAGGTGACTGAATCTGAGTTAGCAGAGGTATGCCGTGGTCTTTTCCTTGATTTTCTAGTAATCATGAGGGATTTGTTTTGATAGTTTGTATTTTGTGGTAGATAACAATGAGGAATGACTGGGATCCAGAATCTCCAAACTTTGAGAACCTCTTTAAGTCCCTAGGGCATCTCTGCTTGAAGAACAAGTCTAGCAGCTGACTATGGTTTGGTGACAGGCCAGTTTTGGTTCCCATACCCCACTGAGAAACCTTGGTGCTCAGTCATAGCACATGAGCCCTAGTTCAATGCTTGTTGGTCTGACTGGAGCCAGGCTTCCTTGGCCCCTTTCCTCTTGACGACAGCCTTTGTCACTATTCCATCCCTACTGTGAGGAGAAATCAAGAAATGCGGCAGCAAAAACTGGGATGCAGAAGGTGTGTGTGGAGGGATAGACATGTGAAGCCCAAGCTGACTGTACATGCTTTTGTACCCTGAAGGGGCAGTAGAGGAAGGTGCAGGGAGAGGTGACCCTATGTCACTGGGGAATGCATTTGTGCTCAGCCCCTGTCCCACTGCAGAGGCAGGTGGGGGGAGGCAGGGAGGTCCAGAGCTGTGTTTGGAAGGAGGGGTAAGGGAAAGAGAAGGTAAACAAGTTTATGAAGGATTTAAGTCCGAGGTGGTGGAAAGAATCAAGGAACAGTCACCCATATAAGAATATCTGCAGTTCGATGTGAAGTCATTTGCTTATCTCTAATATAAAGACTGCCTCCTCCTTCAAACATTTAGCAAAATCTGCTACACATACAGAGGCCTTATGGGTGTGGGTTTGAGAGCAGGCCTAGATAAATGGAATGGATAGTTTCCATATCTGGAAGAAAAACTATGAATTAATGACAGTTCATTCAGGACAGCAAGAAAATATACGGAGCTGGAAGTTAAAAGAGGAGACACCTCATTCCAACATTTAGGTTGACAGTGATAAAATTATTAAGGCATGTGGAACATGTTGTCTGCTGGGATCAGTCCTTTGGAATAGGAAGCCGAGCAGAGAAGAGTAGGGAATATATCTAAGGGGTAAAAATTTTCCAACACACGGACACTCCAAGTTCTAGGAGGGGTAGTGAAATGCTGTTCTCTTGTATTCCATGTTGTAGAGAAACTAAAACATTTGTTGAAAAGCCCAAGTGGCAACCCAGATTTACTGACTGTGGAAATGTCTCAGAATATTTAAAAACCAGAAACAATGGGGCTTCTGCGGTTTGGGGGGTTACTTTTATACATTTTAAATTTTATAAATTATAAATTTACTTTTATAAAATCCTCCCTAGTCAAAACAGTGTGGTAGCGATTCCTCTATGAGGCAGGTTTCTCTATCCCTCATGGCCCAATACGCTGTTTTCCAAGGAACTAGGACAATTTGAGTATATTTGAGAGGTAGCCTTCTTATGTTTTTTATATTTGTATATTACTTTAAAGTTTACCAAGCCTGTTTAACAAGCACTGTCTCATTTTGCACTAGAAAAGATGACATGAGGTATTATTACCACTTTTCAGGAAAATTATCTCAGAGGTAAAATGTCCAAAAAGACAGAATAAGGACCCCATATCAGACCCAAGTGGTACAACTGTGGAGAACATCAGATCCCTGGCCACCTGACCCTCCTGCCATGTGGCCATATGAGCTGCACTCCTTTGGCGGATAGGGAAACTAGCACAAACTGCACATTCCCAAACAGCACTAAAGCTGTTGGGTCTGGGAGCAGCTGGTACCTGGGCACTCCTGAATGCTTTATGCTGGAGTCTGCTCAGGAGGATGCTGGTACCTGAAAACCAAGTCTACTGACAGGCTTGTTGTTGCTTGTTTTGACTAGGCTCTCCCTGTGGAGGAACTTTTGGAGCAACTGATTCCAAAATGTAAGCATAGTAGTTCCTCTAGGAAAATGTTCTCCAACCACTTAAACCCACCTCTGACCTGAAAAACAGCATGAGAAATATGATTGCTAAATTGATCAAGTCATCAAGTCATGTGTGGTTCATCTACATATAGAAACAAACAGATGGTCTCTCTCTCTCTCTCTCTCTCTCTCTCTCTCTCTCTCTCTCTCTCTCTCTCTCTCTCTCTCTCTCTCTCTCTCTCTCATCTCTCTCTTTCTCTCGCCTGAAGTGGGCCCTAAATGGAGAACTTCTAGTTTTCTATCATCTGTACTTTTCCCAGAGGTTTTCATAGGCTAGGGTGCTAGGAGAACATCATGCCCAAAGAAAGATGGCATGAGTAGAAGAATCTATTCTTGCTTTTAGCAATATCTGTACTATTCCCTTCCCCCATCATACATCAGTCACTCTTGCTGTGTAGCTGGGACTGCAAATAAGACTCAGGAGAAGTAAGAGGCCATATTGCCCATTGTCAGTGTAACTGGGGCTCCAATCCAATTGTCTTGCCAGACAACCTGCTTAGCAGGCACATTTCAGATGATCTGGATGTGAATCCTGCATCTGCTTCTAGTATCCATGTGACCTTGGCAAACTTCTCATCATTTCTCTGATTTAATTCAGGATGGGAACAAATATAGAGATAATAATAATAGAGCTTACCTCCCAGATAATGTACTGTAATCTCTTAATAAGTATTACCTAGTATACTACTACTAGAGTTGTTATTTTGTTGCACAGATTTCCATCCCCACCACCAGGTTTCCGAAACAGAATCATTTCCATTTCCATGAAGTCTTCTACTCCCAGAGAAGGCATATAGAGCCACAAGAAGTTTATTGTTAGCTATTCTCTGTGTTTGCTAGAAGACAGATCATTATAGGTTACACCAGTTGCTCCAAAGTGGAGACTCTGTGGCTAAGGAGAACTTAGACTTCAATGTGTAAGTGCTGAATCCAGAATCTGCTTTTAACCACCTATGGGAGCTTTTAGGCAGGCTGTCAAATTTCTCCAAGCCTTATTTCCTCTGGTTTAGGACAAAATATAATTCTAACTATATTTAAATGGGTGAGAAATAATATATGCAAAGAGCTTGGTATGGCATCTGGCTCATGGTAGGCAAGCAATAAATTGTAGCGAGTATTTTAATTCATGTTATTCCATCTGATCAATAATATTTATGATTCATGACAGAATAGGCTAACCATACATACTGTTTTAAATGGGACAGTCCATTTTTTAAAAAAAAAATATTTCCCAACCATCCCAGTGTTTTAATATAAATGTTGATTTTGTACTGTTTTTAATAAACCAGGGCTGAATTCAATGGGGGCAAAAGGAGTAGTTGAATTGCCTTGAGCCCAGTCTATTGAGGGGACCCAAAAGCAGCTGCCCTTTTTGCCCTGTGTTAAAGATGGCTCTTTCTGGCACTAACTAAGGTAAACTGTGGCCACTACAGCTGTTCCCAGGCCCGGTGAGAAAACAGGAGCCAGAAGAGAATGCCCATCTCATTTTTATCATCCCAATGTCCCATTTTTGTCTCAAGGAAATATGGTCACCGTAACATAGAAGCACATAGGCATACACACACAAAAACACATACACACACTCTTAGGCCATGCTTTGGAGATATTACCATCCCTTGGTAGGAATTGGTTCAGATATTGATTTTAAGAGCAATGAGAGATAGATGAGTGAACGGACATTAAAGAGTAGAATAGAAAAATAATTATGGCTAATGATCACATTGCATGTGATAGTTTGTAAACCATAAATTTCACTGAAGTTTCTCAGGTCATGTTTTAAGCAGTGATTTAAGTTGACACTTCAAAATTGTGTTAATGAATCAGCAATCCTCACTTTAGACTACATGTAATTTCATGAATGTTCTCCTCCTACCCCTTCGATAATTTCTTTGTGTCCCTCGATAGCTAGGCAAAGATTACAGCTTGTACGATGGAACTTCCATTTTGAGTATCGGCCTTGCCCAGCAAATCTTAAACTAAAGCAAAGTCTCAAAAACTCTTAAGTAAATAGTGGCCATTCCACTTGCCGTGATTTATTGGTGTTTTATCTTTAAAAAAATCTTGTTGTATAGCTGTTCTCTGATACCAAATATATGAGACATTAAAGAAATGAAACTGTAAAAATTGATTTCTAATCATTATACTATCTCCTGGACTATTGCCTTTCTCTTGAAGTGAATTCAGATTAAGACTAATTTACATTGATTTTTAAAATCTAAATTGCACATTCCTCTAACTACATTCAAAACAGCAGACCAAGTTTTATATTATTGTTTAAGCCTTTTGGAGAGCTTAAGTGAACAGCATTTATGGGTGACCCCAGTCTGCACTGAAAATATCTTAGTGCTTTTAGTGCTTTACATCACTTGATAGGGTGTCTAGGAACTAGATGGTCCACATTATATACATATTACTTGAGACCCTACCTTTCTCTTATCTTCCACATGACACCAAAACAAGATTGGAGGTAGTTTTATGAATTTGAGAAAGATTAAGGATGAGCTATTGTTTATAGGCAAGTTCTTACTATTATCTTAGTGCCTAGAACAATAGGGGTTAGTCCAAAATAATAGACAGAATAAATATTAATTATCCATGTTAGCAATATGCACTAATAGCAGGAGTTGAGATATAGTTAACCAAAGTTCATGAGTATTTGACATTGTCACATTAGCTGCTTCCATTCACATATTTTCAACTGAGCTCTCCTCCGTTTTTAGAATTCTCCCAATATTACCCATGTGCCACAAAGAAATGGATCCAATGTTTGTTTGGTTCTCCCAAAGATTTAGAGAATTTTGGGTTTTGGGTTGAGAGCATGGAAGGAGCGACCCAGAGAAATGCTGTGAATAGCCAAAAGAGTTTACTTGGAACTTTTTTGGTTCATAATTTGCAGGTCTATGACCTAGATTATCATGACAATCTCATGGACTTTCCAGTGATGGTAAGAAGTTTTGATTTAAGCCTGTAGAGCATGGTATTTCCCTGAGAACATTTACTGGCCTAATGTTAGGCACACAAATTGAGTTGACCCAATAAGACCAAAGAAAATTGGATTCTATGGTTCAGAGAACAGTTTTCTTTTGCCTTCTCTCATTTTCTTTTCTTTCTTCCATTGCCTTCCCTATTCCTCTCCTCTCCTGGAGATGAACAGGTGAGAACACTACAGCAATTGTCGTTGAGAGCCATCTTGTAACAATTAAAACACCAACATGAGCATAAAGCATCCACATGGAAGACATAGATGAAAGAATCATGAGAACAGACGCAAAACACTGAGCACATTGCCTGGAGCCCGGAGCTACATTGGTGCTTATTATTACGTAAAATGATATATGCACATATTATTCAAGCCAACAGTTAATTCAAGTTGACCGTTTCTTGCAGCCCTAAGAATTTTACAAACTGAAAAGCAGGTGTCACTAGCAAATATTAACATTATAAATTTTGTAGCTAACTACCATTGGTTGCTTTTGTAGACATGAACTGCTTTCCTTGTATCCTCAAGTAACTCCCATTTGTTTCTGAAAGTATCCAAGAGTATCTTACTTGTACTAAAATGATGGGGGTTCATGTTTCTCTTCCAGTCTCTTTGTGATGCCTGTACGCCCTGATATCTGGAAATGCAATTTTAACTAGATGAGGAGACCTGCTACTGACTTCTGTGACAATGTTACTTGTCCATCTCAAAGGCCATCTCCAATACTACCCTCCCTCCATCATCACACTGACAGGTTATGTTCTAAGCATAAATGTGGGAAATATTCTGATCTCTGTTTTAGAATAGACTAATATATTACAGCAAAGAAACTCTTGCACTTAGCAACTTAAAAGAATAAAGCAGCTTATTTCTCTCAAACATAATAGTCAAAATGAGTGTTGGTTCAGTGAAGGAGATTTTGGAGTAGAAGTCTCAGGTCTTCACAGTCTTTCAGAGACCCAAGCTGGTTGTAGTTCTGCCATATTCAATTAGTAGATTCTAGATCTCTTTGTTGATCTCTTTCCCAGGGAGAAGAAAAGAGTATGGGAAACAAATATGAGAGGATTGTGGTAGAAGCCTGAAAGTTGCATATCTTTTCTACTTGCATTCCACTGGAGAGAAGGTACTCAACTCACAGGTCCACATCTAACAAAAGAGACTGAGAAATAGAGCTTCTCTGGAGGTCATATGCCAAATTACAATTCAAATATTATGGAAGAAGTGATGAACAGAACTTGCGGGAAACCAAAAACCTCTGTCATATTCTTAACTTGCTGTCACCCATATCCCCAATCACACTGCTTATGTACCAAAAAACCCAAAGTCTCTAATAGAAACAGGATCTTCAGTTTGCATTCTCATTTCAGGGCCTATCTCCCCACATTGCTTTTAAAACTTTCTTTTAACCATTATTTCTTTTGATTTTGAACACTAATGAGAAAGATTGGACAAATATTATTGATTCCATTTTATAGACTTAGACTATGTGACTTGTTTATAGTTTACCCAAGATTTTGGCAAAGCTGAGACCTGAAAAAATTCTCTCCTTCACCAAACTCTTAACAGGCTCTAAAGGAGGAAAGTGAGCCCCAGAGTTATGATTTGGCTTCTTCACATCATTTGGCTAACTGGCAGCAGAGTCAGGATGCCATGCCAGATTCCTCATTCTTCTCCTTCAAATGTATTAAACTTTCAAGTCAACATAAAGTCCTAAGCATGACTGAACTGATTAAAAAGTAAGAGAATTTCTGGAAGAGCTAAAATAAAATATAGAAAGAGCTAATCCACATTGCTGAGTATTGGAACCAGCCCTGTTTTCTATATTCTAAGTTTTAATAGACCTGTATAGGAGACAGGAGTCAAAACCTAGATCCTGAGTAAAGTAAGAAGTTGTATTGAAAGCCAGTGTAAAGCCAGATTCTCCAAAGGATTAATACTCTTTCTAGGGATAATAGAAAAAAAAAATGACCTACCCATAAAGGAAGATAGTTGAAAATGATGCAGGTCTCATCTATGACTTGACTCTGAATGATCGAAGAATAAATAAAACAAACAAACAAGCAAATAAATAAATAAAGGAAACTTCCCTCACAGAGGTCTGGTTTGAAAGGTAAACTCTCTGACCCAAAGAAATACATAATTTTAGTTTAAATTAGTTCTGGGTTGGTAGTGTCAGCAAAACCTGGAAAAAGGACAAGTCTCTCATGGAAAAATACACTTTAAAGCCAGGTTTCAAAATAATCTCCATAGATAAAGTTTGTGATAGACTGAACAATGTCCCCTTAAAATGTCCATGGTCTAATTCCTAATTCCTAATTCCTGACCATTGCTCTATATGTTAAAGGATAACTGCAAATGGTAGTAGCAAAGAAAATAACTGAAGATGTTTAGTTATGACTAAAAATACCAAATGCTCAAATTTAGAATTTTATCATATTCAAAGTAGAATAAATAAAGTGATCTATACATAGTGTGGTGAAACTATAAGACATGAAAGATAAAAATCAGTTTAAAGAAAGAGAGATAGTGACAGTTACCTACAAGGAAAAGACAGAAGAATAATTGTCTTAATAAAACAGAAATCAAAGTTCAGTAGTATAATATTTTCAAAGTGATAAAAGAAAATTACATTCAAGTTATAGTTCTATATCAAGTAAAACTATTTAAACAGGGGGAGCAAAATATAAAAAAAATTTCTACATAAACAAAAACAGGTGATTTTTACCAAAAGTTAGTAAAAGAAATGTAAAGGAAAAATAAAAGATGATACAAAAGCTGAGAGAAATGAGTGGTGAATACATAAATTGATGAACATATGAAAAGTTATGGGACTAAAAAAGGAAATAATACAAATAAATTAACAATAGAGGGTGGGCTAAATATTTGCACATTCCTTATATTATTTTTAAAGTAGATAAAGAAACTGATAAATGCTAGACATTTAAATATGACTGTTAAACTCTTTAGGGAATGGCTAAACTAATACTTTCAAATGAATATAAAATGTAGTGAGGGAAAAATCTCACTCTTAAAACATTTTTTAAAAAGGAATGAAAGAATAGAAAAGGCCATAGATATAGTGTAAAAAATTTTTAAATAGGTAAAATGTAAAAGATGTTAGAAATGAATCAAAATGGGTAGGTAATCATAAACATTGTAAAATGACTAAACTTTTCAGGTAAAAAGATAAGAATTTTCAAAAGGATATTTTAAACGGTATAGAATTCAGCATTATGTTATGTTATTATGTTAGAGACAAGCCTAGAAGTTAAAAGTAAATGGGATGGAAAAGATACTAAATTTCTAACAGAGAGTTATAGTAATATCAGAGAAAATTTATGTAAAGCAAATAAATAAATAAATATAGCATTACTAAACATAAAATGATCACTGCATGTATATTAAAGGTGCAGTTCATCAGGAAGATAAAAACATTCTAAATACTTATGTATCTAATAACATTAATTCAAAATATATAAAGTCAAATGACATAACTAAAATAAAAAATTAACACATCTGTCACCAGAGCTGTTAATTTAGTACACCTATGTAAATAACTGATAACTCAAGCAGGAAATAAATAAGACAACTTATTGCCCTCAATTGCTTCAGATTACAACATGTTTCCAGGTACAAGTGAGACATTTACAAAAATCAGTCATGTACCAAGCCAAAATCAGTAAATTCCAAAGTATCAATATAAATACCACATTCTCTAATCACAATGACATTAAGTTAGATTCAGTAGTGAAATGGTAAGTAAATGAAACAATGTTCCTGCCTCCAAGTAGTTTATATTTTAGAAGCAGACATATAGAAGAAATCAACAATTTAGAATAAAAGTCAGTATAAGTTTAAATGAAAAAAGCAATTTTGAGGGAATATAAAGGAAGTTTAATTGATCAATTAGTGGGATCCAGATCAATTGAATAGATGTGATAATATCTGGGCTGCATGGTAAAGACATGATGATGAAGAATGAAGATAGCTGCCTTCCAGACAAAGACACAGGATTAAAATTTAATACCTAGTAGCTTGGAAATGGTCATTAAGGTCAATTTTTCTAAAGATCATTAGCTGATCTTGTGCCATAGACTCCTGGGTAGTCTGGTGAATGTTTACAGACCATTTACCTAAAATCATTTCACTGTATGAAGTAAAATGCATAGAATAACAAAGGAAACCAAAATTAGTGAATACAGTTTTCAAAAATAGAATTTGTGATGTGTTCTTCTAATATAAGCATAATTTTAGCATCACAATGAATTGCAAACAAATATTTCATAAGATCTGTAATAATTGTACTATGATATGAAAATATCTATAATTTCTGTTGGTGAAAATGTCACAGGACTTAATGCTACTTGATTAATTTCTTGTTTTCATTAACAAAAAAGACACTTCACTTAAAGTTTGGTGAAAATAAATGTCCAATTTCTCTCAGACTTTGGTCTATTAAAATATTATAGGAAATAAAATATAAGCTTGATCATGAAGCACTTTGATGTTAGATTATGAAAGGAATTTAAACAAACATAGGTGGAAAGTCAAGATTTATGGAAAATATATCAAAGTAATAAAGATGAAAGGAAATCAAGAATTGCAATATTAATATTAGACAAGATAAACTTCTTTCTGAAAAAGATTACATGAGGCAAGGATAGACATTATATTATGGTCAAGGGGTAATTTATCAGTAAGAAATAACTGTCAATAGCATATATGCACTCAGTTCTGACCCTCCTAAGTATCTAAAGCAAATACTGATGGAGCTAAAAGGAGACATCAACAATAACACATTATTAATAGGAGACTTAAATTCCCCACCTATATCAATAAATATATCAATCAGGCAGAAAATCAATCAACAGAGAAATAAAAACCTTAAATGAAGCAATAGCTTATATGGACATAACAGATATATAAAGAGTATTCTACCCCAACAAAAAAAAAATATGCATTCAAGGATAGACCATATCTTGGGACACAAAATAAGTCTCAGTATGTTTAGTAAAATTGAAATTACAGAAAGCATCTTCTCAGACCACAAGGGGCTGAAATTAGAATTGAACCAGAAGAAAAAAACTGAAAGAACCATAAACATATGGAGATTAAACAGCAGGATTCTCAACCAGTTGTGGGTCATTGATGAAATTAAAAATTATCTGGAAACAAATGAAAAAAAAAGATGAGCTATCGACATGTGGGATGTGACAAAAGCAATTCTAAAAGGAATGATTATAGCCATACAAACACACATCAAATACCAAAAGACAGCCAAGATTAAATATCTAACTAAACATCTGAAGGAACTAGAAAAGGGAGAATGACCAAAACCAAAACTTAAGAAAGGAAGGAAATAATAAAAATTCAAGCATAAATAAATGAAATTTAAAACAAAAGGACCATCTAAAAGATGAATGAAACCAAGAGCTGACTTTTTGAAAAATTAGACAAAATAGCCCCCTAGCCAGACTCAAGAAGGAAAAAGAGAAAATACTAATGAAAAGAATAAGAAATGAAAGAAGTAAGATTATAGCAGACATCACAGAAATATAAAGGATCATTAGATATTATTATGAGCACCATATGCTAACAAATTCATGAATCATGAAGAAATGGATAGATGTCTAGAATCCTATATCCTTCCATCACTAAATCAGGAAGATGCAGATCAATCGAACAGAACAATAAGAAGCACAGAAACTTAAGTGATAATCTAATGTCTCCTAAAAAATAAGAGACCAGGAACAGATGGCTTCCCAGTGAGTTCTACCAAATACTCAAAGAATAGCTAATCCCCATCCTCCTTAAACTCTTTCACAATACCATAAGGGAGGGAAAACTCCCAAATATATTCTATGAGGCTAAGATTACCCTGAACCCCAAACCAGAAAAGGACAGCAACCAAAAGAGAAAATTATAGACTGGTATCACTGATGAATGTAAACACAAAATTCCTAAACAAAATCTTGACAAATCAAATTCAACAGCACTTTAAAAAATTATATACTATTATCAGGTGGGATTTAGTCCAGGTATGCAAGAATGATTCTACATATGCAAATCAATCAATGTAATATACCACACCAACAAACAGAAAATAAAAAGTATTATCATATCATTGGATGCAGAAAAAGCATTTGACAATATTCAACACACATTCATGATAAGAAAAACCTTTACCAAAACATGAATAGAAGACTCATACATCAATATAATAAAATCAATATATGACAAACCCCCAGCCAACCTCATACCCAACAGTGAAAAATTGAAAACCTTTCCCTTAAGATCTGGATTAAGACAAGTTTGCCCACTCTCACCACCACTGTTCAAGAAGTCTGTGATTGAAGTCTGGGCCAGAGCAATTAAATAAGAAAAGGACATTAATGGAATCCAAATTGGAAAAGATGAATAAATGAACTTTGCAGATGCTGTGATAGTATATTACAGAAAATCTTAAATTATCCACCAAAAACTACTAGAAATACTAAGTGAATACAGCAAAGTGGCAGGATATAAAAATCAACACACAGTAGTATTCCTATATACAAACAATGAGGTAGAGGGAAATGAAATTAGAAAGAAATCCTATTAACAATAACACCAAAAAAAAAAAAGATAAAATATCTGGGAATAAACTTAACAAAGGAGGTGAAAGATTTCTACAACAAAAACCACAAACACTACAAAAGAGGTGTGCCCTGTTGGAGCAGCAGTTAGGCCAATTGTCTCTTAAGAACACAGGACACATACCCTTGGGTTTGAGCCCAGGGGGAAACAACCAATGTGAACAACTAAATGGAAATAAAACAAAATGCTTCTTTCTTCTCTCTCTTCCTGCCTGTCTGCCTACTTGTCTTCATTCCTGCCTGCATCTTTCCTTTGATCTTTTTTTTTCAAACAAAAGAAATTTAAAAGATGGAAAAACAGTCCATGGTCATGGATTGGAAGAATTAACTTAGTAAAAATGGCTATCCTACCCAAAGCAACATACCGCTTTAATGCAATTCCCATAAAAATCCAAGGGACAGTCCAAGAAAATATGAAAAACAATACTGAAGTTCGTATGAAACCACAAAGGCCTCAAATAGCCAAAATGATCCTCAGAAAAGGATTAGAAGAGGTATCACACTCCCTGACTTTAAACTGTATTACAGAGCGATTGTCGTCAAAATAGTACGATATTGGAACAAAAACAGATACATAGATCAGTGGAATAAAATTGAGAGCCCAGAAATATAGCTGCACTTATATATACAGTTAATCTATGACAAAGGGGTAAAAGAGCATACAAATGCAGGAAGGGAAGTCTATTCAACAAACGGTGCTGGGAAAACTGGATAGACACCTGGAAAAAATATTACACCAGATTACACATTAGCTACTCACACAAAAGTTAACTCAAAATGGATCAAAGACATGGGCATAAGACCCCAAGCCATAAAATACATAGAAGAAAATATAGAAAAAACACTCCATAACATTAAGCTCAAAGACGTCTTTGGGGAAGGAACACCTATGACAAAAGAAACCAAAGTAAAACTTAACAACTGGAACCACTTCAAACTAAAAAGTTTGTGTATGGCAAAAAAAGAAAAAGGAAAAAAAAAACACCACTAAAACAAAAAGGCAACTCAAAGAATGGGAAATGATATTTGCACAACACGCATCAGACAAAAACATAACCTCCAAAATATATAAGGCGCTCAGACACCTCAATAATAGAAAAGCAAAGAATCCACTCAAATAATGGACAGAAGAACTGAATAAGCATCTAAAGAAGACACACAGAAAAAAATGCTCTACATCACTCATCATCAGATAAATACAAGTAAAAACCACAATGAGATAAAAGCTCACATCAGTGAGAATGGCCTATATCAAAAAGACTAGAAACAACAAATGTTGGAGGAGGTGTGGAGAAAAAGGAATCCTCCTTCACCTTTGGTGGGAATATAAATCAGTGCAACCTCTTTGGAAAACAGTATAGAGATTCCTCAATAAAACACATGTAGTTACCATTTAATTCAGCAATCCCATGCCTAGGCATATACCGAGAGTATAAAATCATGAATCAGAAAAATTATCTGCACTCCCACGTTCATAGCTGCACAAGTCACAATAACCAAGTTATGGAAACAGCTTAAATGTAGGTCAACAGATGACTGGATAAAGAAGTTGTGGTCTACATCAACAGATTTTATGCCATTACCAAAAGAGATGAAATTTTGCCCTTTGCAGCAACTTGGATGGAACTGGGTGGGTGGAAAAGAAACATGTTAAGCTAAATAAATCAGAAAGAAAAGGAGAAACACAGGATGGTTTCACTCATATGTGGAATTCAATCAAACAAGTGAACTCACAGGACACAAGTTTGTGGCAATAAAGGAAGTGGGAGGGGTTGGGAAAAAGGAGGAAACAAGGTGGTCATAAAGGGCCCTGGGACTCTGGTGATAAGTGTGGCATGATATCCTCGCATACAGATTAGAGACTGCAGTATCCTAAAATTCATTTAGCAACATACCCAAAAGAAATAATAAAATTATTATTTTAAAAAGAAGTATTTCAAGCATTATTGTATGTGCTAATTTGTGTGTGAAAATAAGTACTCAGCGCAATAATAATGGTAAAGATGAATTTAGTTAGAAGTAGCAAATATAATCTTAAATTTCTAGGTATTGTATACTTTCAAAATTCAAGATATTTCTTTCATCTCCTAATGCTTAATATGGAGTGTGAACTATTACTACTTTCAGAAAATCACATTCAAGTCTTCATTTAACACCTCATGTTTGAATAGCAAGTCTGTTTTAGTTGCCTGAAGTGTACGTGCCTCATTTTGGTAATCTACTTTAGTCTATTTCTATGCACTGAAATACAATCCAATTCAGTATTCCACACTTCAATATTAATTTGTCTTTTCAACTATTTCAACAGTGAATGTGTGTCCTCTGCTACAACTTGGCTCAAATCCATCAGTCATTTTATTGACCTCCTAGCAACAATGTCCAATGCATCACAGATTGAGTGCTCTAGCCACACATGAAACCAGGACAATGTTGACTGTCTTCTTTTAAAAAGAATATTCACAATAGCAGAGATTCTTCCACTGGAGAATAAATATACATCATACAAATTAGCATATGGAATAACGAATAAGAGATCTAAAAATTTCAAAGATTAAGCAGATCACTCAAAATTACAATTGTAAGTGGATGAAATACGCATTTTCTTTTGACCCAGAAACATTCTCATGCATTTCCTTTAAATGTTGGTTTATAAAGGGCATTTTCCCAATAGTTTTAGGAGAAGCTCGGAGTAATTCAGGTAGATCATTTTGAAATAAAATATCTTTTTGCTACAATGGCAAAAAACAAACAAAAACAGGTGACTTTGGGGAGCAAATTATTTCCCAATATAAAATTTTCCTTTAGTAAACACATTTATGAGACCAGGAGATGAGGGTGAAATATTTTATTTTAATTTCCTTAAGGGTATGTGATCTTTAATGAAATTGTACACAGAAAAATTCAATATAAGTATAATTTTAATCCCCTTTATCTGTGGTGCAGTTCATTGCATTATAAGAGAGGGTTGCTGTTATTTATTTTGCGATTTAAATGGTCCCAAATAGGAACCTGGCAAGCAGTCATTCCATAAATGTGAAGTGAGGGAGACTAGTGGGATTTTTCTTAAATCTTTAACCAGAAGGAATGCAGTGCGTTATTTATCAGGTGAGGGGGGACTCCACTGACAGAACAAACAGAGAAGTCCCTTTGGAATTAGACTCTTTTCTTTTCTGTGTACAAATGCCTTTTTCTCTGGGCAAGAAGCAAATTGTTCAACATGACTACCAGAACTACCCTGCCTATAAAGCTAAGTAACACCTGCTTCATTACCCCGAGTTGTTATTTTACTAAAAAAGATTTTATGCTAGATTCAAAAAGAGGAAATAATTCTAAAAGTGAATTTCTTCCAAGTAGTTCTAGGAATAAAAGATCCATTCCCTCTTCTGTCAAATATTAATATGCATTTTGGAAGATATTCATTTTGAAAAATCCATACTTCATGGACTGCTATATAGATTTTCAATTGCATTTCAATTTTCAATCAATTCCTACATTCCTACAGAAACACTGATCCTCAAAATGGATTTTTTTGTTTGTTTGCTAACTCAAGGGTGTACATATATCTATGAAAAACTTATAATAACAGTGTATTGAAATATTAATATTAAAAAGCTAAAAAAATGGAGATAGTTGTGAAGAAAATGAGTATAATTTAAGAGAAATGCAAGGCAACCTTTTGACAACAATTATCTTCAGAAAGGATAACTTTCCAAACTTTAATTATTGGCTATAATTCATTTCTATAAAGTAAAATTTCTTTTCATGTACTAATTAACTAGAAAATTTTTCCTGTCATATGGATTGCTTATCCACATTCAAGTCTTAGCTCTTCCTCCTTCTAGTTGCCTGACCTTGTAAATCACAATCACTCAGAAACAGTAAAATGAGGATAAAATTATCTCTGTCTTAGGTTTTGAGGATTAAATCATATAATGAATGAGAATATGCTTTGTAAGCAGTAAAGTCTTATTGAAAGATTAAGTACCACCACAGCTTTTTAAAGTACAAACTGATATATCATAACTTATACTTGATATATTGTAAAATGTTTCTCTCAACCCGTTTGAGAAGGGTTCTTCCTGAACCCTTCTCTGTGCTCCGAATTGGCATGGAAACTTATTGTTTCAGCCAAATGAGTCTGGATATGACTAGCCATTTATTTGAAGTTGTGTGTCAACATTACTTGAAAAAAAATGTTATTACTTCAATCTTTGATACAAAAAGTATTAAGTCAAATGCATGAAAATTATATTTTTATATATCAGAAAAGATAAAATATTGGCCATTGCTTTTGGCTCAAGCTATTATCTATTTAAATAAAAATGAAAAGAAATGTCAACTTTATAGGACACATTTAAACAAAATAAAGGATTATCATCTTGAATACATACACAAATCTACATACATGCAAAAATACCTGTTTCATCATCCAGTAACAGTTAATGCAAATTTTTTGATATTTCATTTTATATTTTCTTTCTCCTCTTATTTGTGGTGCAGTTGAAACAAAATTGTATATATAATTTTGCACACTGCTGTTTAACACTGGGAAATTATATCACAGTTTCCAAGGTTAATTCACTCTTGATAAACATGACTTCTATAGAGAAGGCATATAATAGCTCACTAAGTCTTTGCAGTTGTTAGATATATAGAGTTTTATATCAAATATTTTAATGAATGTTATTTTACATATTACTTTTCTCTGTTCCATTTTTTTCACAAGATAAAGTCTCAGAAATAAAATTGTTGAGTAAAAAATAACTCTTGATTGTTCTTGATACATATTAGTAAAGTACTTTCCTTAATTTATACTCATCAATAGTATTTTAGAATAACTATTCAACATGAAATATTATCACCTAAAAGTTCTACTAAATATCTCAGTCTACCTTATGAGTGTTCTCTTGCAACTGAAAACCTGTACTGTAGATTATAAATACTGTCGGTTATAAATAAAAGAATTAGAAAAAGGTAGTGTATTTTTTAAAATTATTATCTCTAAAAAAGTGACTTCCCAGGATACAGGTGCAATATTTGATAGAAATATCATCTTTCAATCTCTTTTCTTGAGATGTTTCCAAAGTACAAATAAAATATTTGAGAATACTGAATACTATAAAGACAATATAGTATTAAATGTCCAGCTAATAATGAATCTTGTGATTCAACTCAACAGAGAAGGCTGCACCAAGTCTTTAACATAAAAGTAATGAAGCTTTATAACAAAACAGAAAAGCCCTCTCTGAAATACAGATAGAAATCTTTTCAGTGAAAAGACAAGAGGATTTGTGATTGAACACTGAAAATCAGTGTGAACACTGAATATGCTACAATCTTTAGTTAAATACCTTAATCAGAATGCACAGTAGGGTAATGACTGTCCCTCGTCATTTCACCTCTGCACTTGCAGTGTGGAACTAGTGCAGAGAGGAAAAGAAACCTCTATCTAATGGAAATGCACACACTTCCAAATCTAGTATCAGAAGTAACAGCATTTTCAAACTGGGAGGGACCTGAAAACATGGAATTCACCTTCCTCATTATACATTTGGGAAGGCAGGATGCTCAACGAGAGTTTGGGAAGGCAGCATGCTCAACGAGAGTTAAGCGCTCAAGGACACAAAGCAAATTTGTGTCAGAAATAAAATAAGATTCCAGAAAGTCAGACCTCGGACTAACAACCAGGTTTTTCCCCTATCATTAAATTCTTCACTTAAATTATTTTATCATGATGTTTGTGCTTCGAATAGCATGCATTCAAAGAATACTATCTGAATTTATTTTAAATAAATTAGCAAAAACCGAATAACTTACTCTTAACCAGGAGAAGAAAGGCCAAGCCCAAGCTTTGTCAAGGAAAACAATGGGATATTTTGTTATAAAATACTAGGAGCTTAACTTGTTTTTATTTTTATTTTTTCTTTTCCTAAAAACAAATCAAATCCTATTTCACTCCTGCTTTTTTGTTAGGATCTGTGCTAGGACTTCAAGGAGATCACAAAAGATGAATAAAATACAATCCTTGCCCTCAAGGAGCACAAAATCTAATCCCTAATTTTTCTACAGATTTAAAATTATTCCAAAAGAAAAAGTTTAACGTAAAACAGGTCTTTTATTTGATCAATTATCTCATCTGACCTACTCAAAAGCAGACAGCAGCTATTTCTTGTCTGAAAACAAGGAAAAGAAATCATTCAAGTAAGCTAAGTGTAAAGTCAGCGACATGGTTTATAATGAGCCTACCTAGCCACAGTTTAATGCCAACTGGATCAAATCTAAAATACATCTTTTAGTGGAACCAGCGCTTGAAGAATATATAATTATTTTTTCATAGTAAGACATCTTGACACCCAAAGGTCCTTTTTTCCCCATGCTAGTGGGTCTGCCATCCCAGGGTGGATGAGTTTTGAGTTACAAAGTCCTTTGGATTTATAAAGGTCAATTAGTTTGGTTCTACTTTAATTAGAAGCCATCATAATAATGCTGTGTGAGTAATTTATAGAGGCATAAATATTGACATCAATTTTTGTCAGATACTCTGATATCATAAACATCATGTAAATCTAGGCACCAGCAATCAATTTGCACATAATAGACTAATTTTATTAGAACTGTATGACTGCACTATTTCGTTTTTAGAGTACCTCTCCCCTTGCTACATTAAATCATCATTTTAAATCATGTCATAGTGTTCCTCACAGCAAGCAATCAAAAACAGAAAATTTAAGTTTATTGGATCTTTGCCTAATTTAATGATTTTTCTCCAGAGTTGTGCTCTCTCAGAGCCCTCAATGAAGCTTTGGCCCTGTGCCTAAAAACACCTCCATATTGCTCAGCATAGGGCAAGGCACAAACCCAAGCTGTAACACGGAAATTCATCATCCCTCCTAGAATCAGGTGAGACTTCTATCAGAGCTGTCTCCTTTCTGTTAGGATCTTGGTGGGGAAGCTCACTGCTTGATATTCAACCTAAAAGCAATAACAAAGAATCCCTGAGCCATGAACCTCAATAAAGGAAGGCAGAAAGATCAGTTATTCAAGAGGGAGGTGCTGGGAAGGGATGATCCTCTGCTTTTGAGAGTTTGTCCCTATTTGCAGAATGTAAGCCTAGGTTGATGTGATGTTCTTGGTATCAAGAAAGTGTTTCTTACATAATTTGATTTCATTCTAAATGAAAACCATTGAAAGGTGAATAGGTTCTTCCAGTCAGATGTTTCTCAAGCTGTGATCTATGTATATATTTTCAGGGGTTCTTAAATTATCTAGAAAAATGTTAACTCTTGTATTTAAAATTAATTTCCTTATTTATTATCTCTGTTGTTTGGTATTCTTTTTCTACTCCATGAAGAAGTGATCTTATCTATTAAGTGCTTGGAAATATCACAAATATCTTTCACAATTCCAGCACAAAGCAAGTACTCAGTTATTTAATGGAATAATTAAACTAGGCAAATTTTGAGAGGAGTCGCAGGATTTGAGCACCAGCATCGGGTTTTATCAAGCTGGGGTCTACGGGCCTCTGAACTCTATGGAAATATTCAAATGGTTTATAAATTCTCTATATGAAAAAACATTGGTCAAATTCAACTTCTTCACATTGCAGATGAGGAAACTGAGACCCTAAGAAAGAACACACCAGTGCTTTTATAGCCTGGTCCTAAATGTTCCCATTCTCCGGCACTAATATTCTTGAATGACTTGATCTTTTACTCAGAAAGTTCTAAGTTTTAGAATCCAAAACTGCCAATCATTTGAGTAAGGAAGATATTTCATCTTCAGTGGTTTTTCTTTTTCTTGCTTGGCATTATGCTGTTATTTCATGATGATGACTTTATCTAAAGGCTTTAAACCTTGAAGAATCTATAATATGGCTTTGGTATCTTGGTTACTTCTTAGTTATTTTAACTTGCCTGGATTACCAATATACATCTTCCAATGCACTTCACTTAGAATAAAATTAAATTATACAAGAAATATTTTATATCAAGAACATCAAACAAACCTGGACTTATATTCTGAAAACTGGGAAGAACTCTCAAAAGCTGAGGATGACCTCTTCCCATCATATCTCTCTTTAATAACTGATTTTTCTACTTTTTTTTCAAACCTTAATTTTATTCAGGAAAAAAATCTCTCTCTTTCCACATACAAGCCTGGCCCTAGGACATACTTCATACCACCTTTGGTGTAGTACCACTGAATTAAACAAAAATGTTGCTAAGTGTTAGTAGGTGTTCTCTTCAGTTATCCTGTTACTCATGTCAGTTAATTGAATCCAAAGACTTAATAGTCTTTCAAAAGTAGAAAATAAGTTTAAAGAAATCATTAGGGAAAACTTTTTTCAAAATTTTGTAAATTATCCATCCAGGGACAGTGCTCCATAGGGGATCTATAGACTATTTTTCACAGCATTATAGATTCATAGTTAGACCTGGAGATTACTAGAATCACCTGGTCTGAATCAACCAATAAAGATACTGAGGCCCATCAAAAGGAAACTTTTGTACAAGGATACTCAGCAAGTCTGGGATGTGACAAAGACTTCCAAACTTCTATTTCTATGTTTCTATTGCTTTGATAATGCCCAGGTAGTTTACATTCAACAAATATTCCTACAGTGTTTATTACAGAAAATTTCTGATATTTAACCTATGTGTTACAGGAGTCGCTGAAAATTCAGTCATATTAGGTCAGAGGTTCCCTGTAGGACATTCATAACTTCTTCCCAAGCTTTCTCTGATGAGATACCAGTGCTCTTCCTGAAGGTACTACTTACCTCTTTATTGTGCTTAAAATATCTTACTAAGCCATTATTATATATTAAAAAGAGATGATTCATTTATAGAAAAAAAATGCAGAAGCACAAGAATTAACTACTTCTCATAGATATTCCATCTCAAGAATAAGCCAGCCATGTTTCCTTCTCTCCACTGATTACATTGACCTGGGACCAACTGACTCATCACTGAACCAGTCAGTTGCTGGCATACCCATAGACTTAAGATTACAAGTTTGGGTGATTATGATAGGTATGGGAGAAGAAGCAATGGATATCTTATTGATGATAAGAAAGACTACAAAAGGGTGGGAACTGGAAATATGAGCCATTATAAGTATATTCCACTTCCTATTAAAATAATGAAGTTAACAGAAAGATGACTAGGACAAACATCATGCCTTCAAGGAATATAGGAATATACACACATTATGGAAGAAATTATAAGAAAACTGTGATAGAAATGACAAGAGTTAGCTTCAAAGAATTTCAGGAGACTAGAGGAGGATAAGATCTATAACTGGGGGAGGAGGAGTTTGGACAATAACAAGGAATGGGTTGGAGTCCAAGACCACATTTAAGACGCAGTCAAAAACTAAACTGATTTAGGTGTGTATCAGTTGTTTCTGTCTCCACCCAGGCAGTAGCTAAGCAATTAGGATGTATGAGCAGCAAGTCTATAGAATTAAACATTTAGTGTTTTGATTGCTTGTTTTATGATCAATAAGAAATGATAGCTCCAGGCAATCTTATAGACTCAGCCTCGAAGTCAAACTATAAAAGTCTCTTCAAAACTTATGTAGAAAGTGATTCTCCAAAGAAAGAGATGGTATTTAAAAATTCTTGCTTTATAAAGGACAATAGGCCATATACTGGTCTTTGTGGTTATATTTGTTATGCATATTTGTCATACACTTGTTGTGCATAAGCATATCTGTATATTTAGGACCAGATATTCTTTTCCTCACATTCCAATTACTAAAGCCTGTCAAGTCTACAACCAAATCTTTGTCTGCTCCTCAATATTCACTCTAACTCCATAATAATTAAAGTCAATTTTGGCATTGCAACCATATAAATGCACAGATTTAAACTTCTAATTCTTTTGCATAAGGATCATCTGGCATTGCTTGGCATCACAGAGTGGGTCCTCATTGCCCATCAGTTTAGCCTTATGTTCCTGAATGTGATATTCAAAACTTTTCTTTCCCCTGAATTCCTTCACTTTCCACTTAAATACATCCTATTTTAATAAGGATTCCCTTAAGTATCACAGGGGTGTGTGTTCCCATACCTTTGTAAATGTTATTGCTATGCTTAGAATTCCCTTCTCTAATGTCTACCCAGAGAATGTTGAACCATTCTTCAATATTCTTCTTTATTACCACTGCCACCATGATGTAATTCACCACACAAATCTATTCTTCTTTGTGATCATTAATTATCTATACATACCTATAGTAGTATACATCTCTTTTCACTGTAATAATTTGTTTGCATGCTTGACCATGACTTTATCAGTGTAGGAATTCTCTTTTTCATGTATCCATAGCATAGCAATCATCAATTTGTGTATTTTAAAACAAGTGATTGATCTTGATAACAGCAGGGCAAGCCGAAGGACAAAGTTCTTTGCTAGTGCCTCATCAGAAGGAACTAATTTTTGCTTATTTATTATATGCAGCACTTTTTAAAGTGGAGACCACATGGAAAACCCTGAATAAATTTATGCATAAAAAATGAATACTGGTATAAATGTGTGGACAAAACTATATTCTAAACTTGTTAGTCATTGACCCTTTCTTCAAAACATGACTTAAACTGGCTAATATAAAAATTAGATATCAATGTTAATTGATCTTAACAGTAGCTACTAAGAGTACTTATTGAAAAGTTCTTCATTATATTAAAACTATAAAGCTTACATATTTTTAACCTAAGTATATTAAACATCTGGAATATTTTAACCTATTTTCTCCATGTAATTTTGTATCCTTACCCAGTATTTGAGTGATCACTTTGAGACCTAGGATGCTCACATGAGTACATCAGCATATGTATTTATAATACCCAGCACATAGTAGTTCCTCAATAAATGAATGAAACCACTAACCTACAGTATTGAGGTATAGAATTTAGGTACAATATTCGCATACAGGTACAAACAAATACATGGCATTCTGTGAAACAGAAAAAGTATTTACTGAAATAGGAATAATTTAAACTAAGTATGAAGAATAAAGACATGCATTTTATAGGTGTGGGCAGCTAAGTGGAAGAGGTATGAGTTGGGAAAACAGCCTGACCATGGTTTGATTTCTAGGTCTGTAATTTACCTGTGCAGTAACCTTGGATAAGGTTTACACTTCAATTTCCTCTACGGCAACACTGAATTAATATCTTTTTAACCAACTATGGTAAAAATTTAATCAGCTAATATATCTGAAAGCACCCGTCAGAATGCCTGGCACAGTCAAATCATTCCATTATGGGGGCTTATTAGGGTTGCTCTAGTCGTTTCTATTAGTTGGGTGCTGCTAGAGAGCCATGACTCTTTGAGCAGTGTTTCTCAATATGCAGCACACTAACCTGGAGCATTATTAAAATACAGATTGTGGGGCTCCACTAGAGCTTCTGAAGATCTAGGGTGGGGTCCAGAATTATATTTCTAATAATGGTCTGCTGATCCTTGGACCAGAGAGAACCACTGTATTGGAACAATTATTCCTGCAATAATGAGAATTACAGCAGGGAGGGAAAAAGACATTTGTGTGTTCTTCAGTATAGATATCTCCAGGGGCCTCCTGGGGCTTAGATATATAGGAGTAGAGCACTCTCCCCTGTCACCCTGTACAGGGAAAGACTGAAATTATTTCAAGTTAGCCAGTTGTTCTCAATGGAGAAACCCAGAGCAATCACAGATGGACTGAAAGGCAATGACAGGACAAAGGGGTAAAGACAGGCATTCTCAGAGTTCCCAACAATCTGAGTTCTGCTGTTCTCAAAAGATCTTTTGCTGACTATTAGAAAAAAATTAATGATTTTGCAATTTCATGTACTGAATATGTACTTATCCCCAATATTGTGCAGCTATGTAACTTACATACAAGCTAGGCAGAAGCAAAGAGAAACAAGTGTAGTTTCTGTCCTGGTAGAGTTCAGAATTAATGTGGTTGATAGGCATGTTAAGGGGGGAAAATGATCTAGCATTATTAGTGCTACAATAGAAAGAAAAGGTAAAAGGGAACAGAGAAACACATAAAGGAAAGACAGATAATAAAGAGCCAATGCATTTGTAGTGCTTATTGTCATGTGTGTCACTGTTAACTATTTAATACAACAACCTATGAGGCAAACAGTATGATCATTCCCATTTACATTAGAGGAAATTGAGACACAGAATGATTAAATGGACCCAACATCACACAGCTAAAATGTAGCAAAATCAGGATTTGAATCCTGATTATCTTGGGTTCTTTGCTCTTAATTATTCTACTCTCAAGAAAATTGCATAGGGAGACAAAATTAAGATGGACAGAGATAAAGGATGAATCATGAGAATGGTTTAAATTATCAACTAGAAATTTACTTCTCTTCATTCTTATAGCCAAATTCATCTTGGGACTGAACTATTTCTGATCCAGAAGCTGAACTGCATTGCCTAATTCATATAACCAAGGAGCCACACTGATTATGTTCACTGTCTTGTGTTATGTTGCACTATTTTCCTAAATATCCCTTAACAGGAAGAAAGAGAGTCTTGTAATAAATTATGTGTCAATCCTGTGCATTAGGGCTGGCTGCTCTCCCACAAACAATGTCAAAATTGTAAGCAATTGGCACAGAGTTGTTGTGACAATATGTAAATTACTTGTAAAGTGAACTTTATCTTATGTAATAAATGCTATTTGAATCTTAATTTGCTAACAATATTTTAATGCAGTAATTGAGGTCATGAAATATGTGGACTAAAGATGAAACCATCTATAACCATCGGCTTTCAACAGAACTCCATTATTCAGTTTATAAAATACTCCAAGGAATTAAATGGCAAATGCAATGCTCATATTTGCTATGTATAGGCCCTGAAACATAACTGAATAAGAAGACATTATAGAAGAGGTGTTTGGAAATAATCTTTATTCTGACTTCTTGATTCTGGGATCACCATCCTCTGACACACCGAGGACTTTTCTTAACGAAATAAAGGAACATCTCAATAAATAATATGGCCCCAGCTTAATTCTTAATAATTTGGGGCACTTTCTCAACTCCATCCTTTCATAATTAATCATCATGCCTCCTTTGTCTTCTCAAAGAAAGTCCTCTACCAATTACCTGCCCACTCTTTCTCACCTTTTTGGCTATCAAATCAAAATCACGTTCAGCATCTGCAAAACTGACCCTCAAGTGTGAAATCATTTTTAATGATAAAGTGCCAAGGCATTAAGCAAGTATAGGGTATTAATTGAGTGTTATAATTATTATTATGCAGCTACTTCCCATTGTGATGACCTTTGTTCTCCTCTACCTCTCCTTTATGTGTTGTATTTTATGGACTGTCATTTTTGAGGGTTTAAGTCCTCTTGTGGTTTCTGAAACCTGGAACTCCTGCATCCTTTCTTTCCTTGAGTTCTGTGGACTGGACTAACCTTTATCCAAACCCAAACTACCAGGTGAGAGCCAAGCTTGACTCTGATTGGAGACAAAGATTACCATTCCTCTTCCTACTAGTAACTCAGCAAAACTCATGTTGATTGACTCCCACTTATGTGGATTGGGTGCCCTCCAGAGCAGGAAGATCTGAAGAAAGCCACTCATCAGTGAGGATCTAAAAACAAACCTCTTTATGAAACCTAAAGAAACCTTAAGAAACCTAAAATACTATTTTCTCTTTATCAAGTCAAACAATGTGTCTTCATTCAGGGTCGTGGTCTTGTTGAATATAACCCAATTAATCACGACTTGTTTAATTTCGGCTTCTTCTCAACTCATGCACATGGTCCTTCCTGCCCTCCCAGGTGAGGACTACCCATGCTGTTCATCATCTTGGTCCTAGTCAGTTTTCCAAGCTTATTTCAAACCCTACCTTTGCAGCAGAGCTGTGTATCACCTCAATGGTCCCATGTATTTCTTCCTCCCTTGATTCAAACACTTGTTCAAAATCTATATCTTCTAAAATTAGTTCCTTCCTCCTCTGGGCTTTCAAAATACTTTGTTTATAATTAGGTGAAAAACACCACATTGTGCTGCAAGAATTGTTTATATATCCCTTTTTGACTAAACTGTATATCTTGTATATCCATCACAAAATCTGTATATTGTTCATTATATAATGTAAAAAGACTTAATAAAATATGGTTTATTACTATATGCTCAATTATTGAACAAAATAGTAAATGATTCCTGAAAGTTCATGTTTCTGTGTGTGTGTGTGATTTGTGTCCATGACTCTTGTTATATAAGCACAAAAGTTGACCTTGGGATTATACCTAAAAGTTGAATTTCTAAGACACAGAGTATTTAATGTCAAACTGCTTTCCAAAGTAGTTGCACCATATTTTATTCCTGTTATCCTCAGAGCTATCTTATAGATCCATTTCCTCTCCAAAATTTAGTATTGTCAGGCACATAAATATTTTGCAAACCAAATGAGAGTATAAGTGTATCTCATCATGCATTTAGTTATCATTTCCCTGATAATGTGTGATTTTCATGTTTTTGCACCCTTGTCTATTTTTAATTATTCATTTTACTTATTCATTTGTTTCTTTATATATTCTTCATACCAGTCTTCTGTCAACTGCATGTATGAAATAGCTTCTCCCATTTCCAATTTGTCTTTTTACTTTGTTTCACTTATTAAGATGTTAATTTAATATGGTCAAATTCATAAATATTTCATTTTATATTTAACATCTATTGTGTTTCATTTTGTTTTGTTTTTAAAATGTTCCCTCCCCATTTTTAAAAGGAATAAAATTCAGACTCAGAAAAATCTGGGTTTATATCCATGTCTTACATTTAGTTTATATGGGATCCTGGTCAAGTAATTTCTGTGGCCCTCTAATTCTCTTTTATTTTGTAAATATACAACTATGATACTAATATAGACTTGTCATAGGGATTCAGTGTGAACATATGCTTTATATATGCATGTTATTTGTAATAATGATTATGATTAGTTTTGTGTCGAATGAGATAATCCGAAACTTCCAAAATGAGAATAACACCAGAAAAGGATTTAGAATACCAGAGTTCTTAGACCCATTTCTGCCATTACCTTCCTGAGCCTCCTCAGACAAAACTTCTAACCTTCATCAACCTATCATCTGTGAAATGGCTAAAATATATGTGCCACCATGATGCTGTGAGTTTATGTTGTTATTTGATAAACAGGGAAAGAATGAAGGGAAGGTGAGTGAGGTACACACCTGGGTACGAAACTTAAGGAGTCACCAAAAAAAAAAATCTCAGTAATCAAAAGCAACAATATTTTAGACTGGTATCTTTTAAAAATCAAAATTGGTACACAATTCTACAATGAACCTAATATCAAAATTTTAAGTAAAGATAGGATTTTATTTTTAAGAGGGGTATTTGGGTAATAACCACTTACAAAATTATCTCTTATAGAATGACTAGAGGTGGAAACAAAAACATAGGTGGGGGCAGGGAGGTTATCATTTGCAGCTTTTTGAGAGCACTTACAAACACTTGATCTTTGTTCTTTCAGCCGCAATCCATGGTGAGTGGTCGCTGCTCAGTTGTCGGGTGACAGTGTTTTGAAAGCTTTGGAAGCCTGTACTCAGCTGATTGGTTCTTTTCACTATTGGTGAGTTACTCTGCCTAATCATGGCTGACTGATCTCAGCTGGCTGTATTCTTCCATCCCAGCCCTCTCATGAAGCCAATGCTAATAGCAAAGGTGTTGCTTTCCCTGGGACTACTGAAGCTTCCTTCTGTCTAAGGAACAGCAGGTCCTGTGAAAGGGTTTTTCTTGAATACAGAGTGCTTCTAGCACATGGTAAATAATTAACTGAAACTCAGCCAACTGGTGACAGGGATGGCTTGGTGACTGAAGAGTGTTTAATACCTTATAAACACTGAACATTTTCCAGCTCTACATACTTGGAATGCTACAATAAGTAATGAGCTGGATATGAGTTCTTGCTTTGGAATCACCTCGTGATGAGATTTACTGAAGAGGCAGAAGGGACTCTGGATCTTTAATGCACATTCAGGGATATAATAGAAGAGGATAAGTGTACTCTGTATAATAGCCGAACATACCCTCTGTTTTCACTGTTGGGAATATTGACTTCCAAATGGATTTAATCAAAATCAATAACAAAATGTACAGTAATGAAGTAATATAAAATGCAGTAATGTATAGGCCAAGAGGTTGAATGTGGAATATATTAACAGAAAAGCAGCTTTACAAAAATAACTCATTCTGTTTCAGAATCTTTCTTCACCTAATATAAGATAAGCAGAAGGAGAGGTAAGACTCCGGAGCTGGCCCACAAAACAGGCCCTTTCCAGAACTTCAGAAATTTATCTTCTTAGCAAATTTAGTGAGAGGATTGGCCTCTGGCTAGAAAAGCAAAACAAAGAAATCTGCTTACAAGATCAGAAGGCTGACCCACAGGTGGATGGTGCAGACATTGTCCTTTCAGGCTGCCTTATGAAAAGAAGCAAAATGACTGATTTTTAATATCATAATGATTTTCTAAAAGTTTAATGATTCTAAAATGTTTCACATGTGCCTTTGGAGCATGCTCATGCATTCTAAAGTTAAATGGCAAAGGGCACAATTGCTAAAATTGTCTACTTATTAAATTTATATCCTAAGAGGTAAAAGAAGGAAATGTATTATCTAGAATTGGCTAGAAAGGCCCAAGGTGATTTTTGAATAATCAATATTTTCCAATATATGCTGCAGTTTTAAAACAGAGAAAAATAACTGATACTGGCATTCACTAGAAATCTGTTTTTTTAATGATTTGCTGGTAAAGATTGACTATAATGCAAAGATTTCAAAGAGCATTTTACCAAGAAGGAATAGCATTCCCGTTTTATAGAAAACCAAACTGTAGTCTCAGGATATTAAGAGGTTTCACCATAAATCATTGGATAAGCTTTTCACTCATTTATCATTTCTATTTCTTTACAACTTCAATTTACTTTTCCCTTCTCATATTTGGCTATTACTCCTCTCAATTAACCTTTTGTTACCATCTGCTTTCCCTCATCTCCTCCCTCCTCTACTGTGCTTTCCTGTTTCTTTTCCATCTGATAATTCTTATATCCTCTAGAGAAGCTTTGAAAGAGGAAAGAATAAAGGCAACAAAGAGGGGGAAATAACCTAATTTAATCCTGGGTGGAATAGCTTATTTAAGGCAAGAGTTACCATTTACTGACAACTCCTCTTAAATGGATGAAAAGATAAGGAAGGGAGGGAAGGAGGAAGGAAGGGAGGGAAGGAGGAAGGAAGGGATGAAAGATAGAGCAGTAATTAAAGGAGGACTAGGAAATAAGTGAATTACCAATGTTTGCTAATGCTGTCCTGCAGTGATGAGTGTAAACTTCCACGTTCCATTTCTGTGTAATGCTTGAGATGAGCACTGACATACACAAATATTATTAGAATCTGAGCAGCAATCGCTGCCAGAAGGGTGGATTAGCTCAGAATTCAGAAAGCAGGCACAGGCTGCATAGGTTCTAGTGGCATTTCCTACTGCTCCTCAGGGGAATCTGTCATGGCTGGAGTAATAGAAGTCAAAACTTCAATCAGGTCTTTATTGGTTATTTTGCACACAGGATACGAAGAGATAGCATTGTTGGTGGCAAATAAGAGAGATATTGCAGCTTAGAATTGACAATGCTTTTTTCAAAGCTCTCTTTGACTCCTCAATATAAGGTTAGGAGCAGGTCATGTGCCAGGTTTTTTACCAAATTAATGCTATCAGGGGAATTACACTTAAACAGAATTCTTTCTATCTAAACAATTCCACCTAGTTTTGTCACTTCTTTTCCTTTCCATCTTCCCCTTTATAAGGTAATTCAGAAAAGTAGACATCTGGAATAATATATAAAGAATCAAGTTAGCAAACAAGTCGAGATTTAATACTAGGTCCTGTGCCCTCTCACTAAGTCATCCAGAAAACGAAAGTCTCAAATAGCCAGTAATTTTTTGACAGGTTTCAAATAATCTCCGACATTCTTCTCATGCACAGTCTTCATTCAAATAACCAAAAATAAAATTTAACGAGACTCTTCCATTTGAAAATAATTCCCTTTACGTATTTTTCATTTAAACAGCACAGTGGTATGTTTAAGAGAAGTTTCACTAAATCAACCATCAAATACATGTAGAAATCTAAATCTAAATCTAATTATCAAGTTGATTATCCCTTACTTAAGGCAAGAAGCTCTTCCTTATGGCATCTATTTTTCTCAAGTCTATCGACTCTCTTGTATAGCATTTCTATAACAAAGACTCATATTGTCATCAACGTGCCAGTTCACTGAAAGAAAGCTTTTTTACACCCATATCCATACATATATGATTCTGTTTATTTTCAGTAATTGAGTGCATTTGCAATAATTCTTTTGGCACCTATGTGCCTACAGATAATATGTGTGAAAGATGAAGCATTGAGGGTGGGTTTATAAAAATAGACTTTAAAGTGACTCCAAAAAGCATGATAAAAAGTGACAGTGGGTTAACAGAAGTGACAATGATTCGATAGAAGGCCCTGCATTCTAGAATAAGAAATATTTAAATTTTAGCTACAAAATGATATTGTGCTATTGTAGATTCTTAAGCTGAGAAATGATAAGATAAAAGGTATGTTGCTGGAAGATTTTTCCATTGTATATGCTTGCCTATTGGTGGAAGGGAGGGAAGGTAAGTGAGCAGGTGTAGGGTGGGAAAGAAAATGGAAGCCAAGGATGGTAGGATGTGTATTATGGCAATAATTCATAATAAAGTCAAAGGAGCCTGATATAAACTGAACATTTGTGTTACCCCCAATTCCATATCCTGAAACCTAACATTCAATGTGTAGTAAGAGGTGGGGTCTTTGGGAAGTAACCAGGTCATATAGGCAGAGCTTCATAAATGAGATTAGTCCCTTGTAAAGGAGGTTCCACAGAACTCCCAAGCCCCTTCTGTCATTTGAGGACACAGCGAGAACACAGAAATCTTGGAACCAGAAAGCAAATCCTAGCAGACTCTGGATCTGCTGGCATCTTCTCTCTTTCTCTCTCTCTTTTTTTTTTTTTTTAAGGAAAGTTGCAGGCAGAAATGAAGACAAGCAGAGATAGGCAGGCAGGATGAGAGAGTAGGGGGAAGAATTTTATTTTATTTAGTTGTTAATCTTGGTTGTCCCCCTGGTCCTGGGACATTATCCAGGATACTTGAGATACATGTGGATTGTGCTGGCCACCCAAACCCCTACTCCACCCGGACATGCCTCTGCTGATATCTTGACCTTGGGCTTCACAGCCTCTAAATTTCTTTCGTTAATAAGTCATCCAGTCTATGGTATTCTGTTCTAGCAGCCTGAATGAACTTAGGCATGATCTCAACCATAGGTAAAGCAAAAGGATGAAAAATGGCAGTTGAGATGGAAAGCATGACTTTTTTATTGTGAAGATTGACAAATACAGATAAACAAACAATTATGAAAGATACATTATAAGCTGTGATGCCAGAGAACCAATAGAAGGAGTTTATCACCGACAGGAAAATGGAAGTCAGGATGAGCACTGGTTTAGAAGTGGGAAGGAACAGGAGAGAGGGCAGAGAAATTAAAGGATGAAATATTCTAAATTTAAGTGGATAAAGTTATATATAAAAGCAATTTAATAATCAGAGAAAAAGATGGTTATCTGGGTTAGAAGTAAAAATTGAAATGGATGTTTTAAGTAATCAGCATGGAAATGACAGCTGATGCTGAGAGAATGATTAAACCAGGGAGAAAAGACTGAAAAACAGAAAATCTAGGACTTGACCTTGGAGGAAAAGTGACTTTGAAAGATAGGAAATGAATGAATCAAAAAAAGAGAACTTAGAGGAGAGGGAAGGAAGGGGCCTAGGCATGTTGGAATCCTTGTTAGTGTTCTTTCTAGGAAGCAGAAGAATGAATTCTAGTTTTAGTTTTCTCGCTTACTAATAGCAACTGATTTAGTTATAAGATTGCAGTGCTTCTGTGAAAGAAAGGGTATAAAAGAAGTGATTTCTGCTTAAGCCACAGAAATCTAGATAGAGCCCTGGTAACAACTCTTTAAATGCCAGGTAGGCCATAAAATCACAAAGGTTTTGAACCTTCAGAAGACCAGATATTCGACCAAGCACATAAGTGCTCACTTAACACCATTAAGAAGTTTTTGGAAAGTGCATCTCTAAGTAAAACAATGGATAACAAAAGTAGATTCTCAAATAGGATTTTTCTTAAGACCTGACAGTGCTTTTTTTTTTTTTATCTCTCATCAATGTTATAATGAAGCAACATTATAATGTATCAAAGGACCTGATGTAGCTTGAGCTGCCAGAATAGACAGATACCTCCAAGAAGAGATGGTCCATGCAGACTGGCTCAGTGTGAGAGGAAGGTGTGAAAACTGCCATACAAGCAAGTAAGGAAAAAATCAGCTAAAATTGTAGGCAATGTAACAGGCCAAGTGGGGACTGGTGTGATGACATGGAACCCATGAGGCCCAGGACATAAGGACATGCATACTCACTAATAGGCTTTGTCCACACATCTCTCTTGGGTGCTGATGGAAACCTGCTCCTCAGAGGTGGGTGTGCAGGAAGGGTCACACTGACACATCAAGGAAGCATAGCTCTGTCCTCTTCCCAGAACATTTTCTTATGTGGAGCACAGTCTGAGCATACTGGGGCAGGAGCACAAATCTTCTCTCCCCCAGGACACAGGTGAACACTCATTAGAATAAAATACCAAACCTCTGCCTCAGGGGTAAGAGAAGGAGAGAAGAATGTGTTCTGCATCCAGGACACCATACCAATATCATTAAAGGTCTTTTATGTTCTCCACGTGAGAACCGCTCTCCTATAGAAGACCTGCCAAGGATATAAGGCTGCCACAGTGAGAATAGAAAGGGATTGTGAGAAATCTACAACCCCGAGGCACACAGAGTTCTGATTAGGAAGGTGACCAGTACACCAGCAATAGCAGAAAAGTGGCCCAGCAATAACAGCTGACACATGCTTAATGCATGCTATGCAATTATATTGCATGCTTTCTCTGAAATAGTGCCAATTGACAGATGGTGAGTAGCAACTGTTGTGCTATACTAAAACTTGGTGTCACTGAAGCCCAATTTGTGAGTCAGTCTGCAATGGGCACTTAATAGTAATGTCCTTTCAAGGTTACTAATTGACCATTCACCTTATAAATGCACATTTCTAGTCACAGGGCTCTCTGCATCTGAGTAAGTCTAGAGAAGGGTAATTCCAACTCCAGGGATCGCAAACAACTGTTGTCAGAAAATAAACTCATTTAGTTACATGGGTTCTACAACTGAGATGCAGAAGAAACTCAAGTTCAAGCAACAAACCTGACACTCACAAGTTTGCCTTCAAATTAATTTGCAAAGCAGAAGTTAATCCTCAGATAGTTAGATTGACAGTTAAAGTCACAATACTAAGGAGGGACATTGTTAGGGGTTGAATTGTGGCCTCCCCAAATTTATATGTTGAAGTTATAACTCCTCAAACCTCAGACTGTAGCCTTACTTGGATTTAGGATAATTGCCTATATAACAATTTCTTAAGATGAAGTCATACTGGAGTAGGGTAGGCTCTAATTCAGTAGAACTGGTGTCCTTATAAAAAGGAGAAATTCGGACACAGAGACATGTTCACAGGGAGAATATAATGTAAAGATGAAAGAAGAGGTCAGGGTGATGCTTCTAGTAGTCAAGAAATGCTAAATATTGCCAAAAAGCTACCAAAGCTAGAGGAGAAGCATGGAATAGATTCTTTCTCCCAGTCCTCAGAAGGTCTGAGGAAACAACATGGCTGAGAGCCTGACCTTGGACTTCTAACATTGAGAACTGTCAGACAATAACATTTCTGTTGTCACACAGTTCATGATACTTGATTATGGCAACTCTAACAAACTAATCCAGGCATTGAGGAGGTTTGGAGGTGGATTCACTAATTCATTTATAGAAAACATTTTTTCAGACCAATTATGTGAAATAAACATACTAATGAACAAAACATATAATGTTCTGTCCTCAAGGAAAAATTATCCTAGTTTAGGACACAGGCAATAAACAAAATGAATAAGTTGTATGCCAGCGGCATGTGCCTTTAAGAAAAATAAAGCAGGATGAGTCGGTAGAGAGCATCAGGGAAACAGAGAAATGCTTCTTTGAGGAAGTGTCAATGCATAGACAATGAAGTGGGAATAAGAGCCCAGTGAATTCTTGATGGAATAGGGGCCAGGTTGAGAAACTAGCAAAGATCTTGAGGCAGAAAGTTGCTTGGAGTGTTTTGAGAAATAAAAAGGAGACCAGAGCATCTAGAACAAAGTGAGGTGAGCAAGTAGAAACAAGGTCTAAGGGGCAGAGGCATGATCATGCAGGATATATAAGAAATTTGAATTTTATTCAAAGTATGATGGGAAGCCATTGCGGGGGTAATGAGAAATAATTTACATTTTTAAAATTGACTTTGATTGGAAGGTTAAACTTCAAAGGAGGGGAAGTGTGTAAGTAAGAAGATACTTTGGAAGTACTGTAATTTTTCATGCAGAGTAGAGATATTATCTTGGGCTAAGGTGGGAGAAGAAATGGTCATACACAGGATGTATCTCGACGGAATCGCTGACAGCATATGAGAGTTAAATGAGTGTTAGGAGGAAATCTCTACCTTGAGAATAATTTCTAGTTTAAACTAGAAGACAAGTAGATTTCTAAGTTTTGGAAAGGAATAAACTCTATGGTATGGTGAAGCACATAATGGTTGTAAATATTTTAAAATGCTGCAACACATCACAAATTGTAGACTCCCGACAGAAAGTGCATTTTAACAGAGAACATATTTGCACATTTCCATCCTTCAAAATGTTTTCCACGTTTCCACCTGGGGTGCTCTCCCTAGTGAGAGCCTTTGGTGGAATCATTTTAAAAGTGCTTGCCTTTCATCACAGGCCAAAATAAATCAAAAACTGTGGTCACAGCTTTTGCGAGGATTGGTTCAATTGTGAAAAAGAATATGTTTGATCTGTAGAGGCTCTCCACGCGAAAATGTTTTGAGTGAAGGGCAGCATTTTATTTCCTAAAAACAAATGCTTCATCATTCTTCATCCATAAAGGCTGCATTACACACACAGAAATGAAGTAAAAAAAGAAAAAAGAAAAGGTGCACTAGGAAGATACTAAAAGGAGGGAATACCAAGCATTGTTGAGATCACAAGGGGATGGTTCTTGTCTGAATTATTCAGATTAAATATCTAACTGAAGCACGTGCCCAGTTACTGTTTTACTTTCACTTCATCTAAAAGGAGGGAGATCTTGCTATTTTTTGTTTTCCTAGAAACTACTCACAATTTTCTTCAAAAAAGATAGACTTCCCAAGAATTATGCTAAGTCAAAGGTTGGTAAATTTTCATAATTTTGGATATTAACTAAGAACTGCTATGAATTGCAATGGTCTTCTAAATGTCAACCAGTACTTTTCCCATGTGGAAAGATAGTTTTCTTGATTAGATTTTATAGCTTTTTTCAAGATCTTAATCAATGCAGTCTCAAGCAAATAACTCTAATCAACTTTGCTTTGTAATTTGATGAATTATACTAATAAACTCCAATTTTCACTAAAAAATGTAGATTTACAGCCAATTTCTTTTTTTTTGAATGAGATGCTTCCACTATTTCCAAAATTATACACTCTCAGTTTGGTTTTTTTTAATTTTCAGAGGTTTTTACTAACCTAAATCTTCTGTTGGAATGTGCCCAAGATACTAAAGTTTTATACCTCCACAGATGGTGTTGGATTTTTTAAATCAGTTACTCTGAAAACCTACTAATAGATCATATTTCTTCCAATTCATAAATGTCTGATGGTAGAGGGAGTACCTCATTTGGGGATTTTGTCTCGAAGAGCAGGACTATTCTGAGATTTGATTCTGCCACTAATGTCATACACTGGATCATATAAGTCTTAAGCTCTCTGTTACATGGACACTTTTAAATATTCTACCCTGATATTCTAATTTTATATTTGTATGTATACTCTTTCCTTTAGCCATTAACAATCTTACTAAGATTTTATATCTTTTTAGCATAATTTTATGAGATGATAAGAACAAATCACATGTTCAGAAAATATTATACCAAATGAAATAACTATTTTGTTCACAAAATTGGCCACCAAATTAAACATGTCAACTGTCAGGATTCTATGTCACTTCTCAGGTTTTTATTTTTGCCCCATTGTTGGATTTCCAGTAAATATTGTCAACTGACTAAATGCTTAATGAAGTAAATTTCTCAAGCTGAACTGTTTAATTTAACCAGTCTCATTATGTCCCTACTGTGTGCAACATACCCTTCTAAGTCCTATTGACAACATATTGATGAATAAAACAGTCCTTTGTTCATGAGTTCACGACTTGGACAGGTGGGTGAGAATTCTAGATTGTTTATTGTCGTGAATTATCCTAGAGAAGCATTTATCCTGAATAGATACAAGGCTGTGGAGAAGCTTATTTGTAAGAAAACATAGAACAATGGCCTCAGAGTCAACTGATCACAGTTTCCCTAGTCAAGACATTTCTTTAATCATGGAATCTTTCAAGCCACTCCAAGGAATAGAAGCACAAGCTCCTAAGAAAAGCCACAATACTCAGTGACTACAATGTTTTAGTTCTCTTAATTTTTAATGGAAAAAGAAGCTATTTAAAAATAAATGCCATGTATATAATTATAGGATTGGGCAGGGTCTTAGAAGTCCTTTTTAGTCAATACTCTTATTTTACACATGAGGGAGCTGAGTCTAAGAGAAGACAGGTAACTTGTTTTAGGTCATCCACCCATTAGTGACTGATCAAGAACTAGAATATGGCTCAATGAGTCATTCTTACCTTGACTTCCCTGCCTCTCTGGCTAACTGAATATAGTACATGATCCATATGTAAATACTAGGAAAAATGGAAAGAGAAAGGGAAATTTGGTAAAAGTTACCACCATAATGTTAAAATTCAGCTCCGTGAAGGTGAGAAATGGAAGGCCTAGGTGGAGTTCCACATACTGACTTTCTCATGCTGGAAGGCTGAGGACTTACTTCCTCCATTAGCAGATTAACTTGGATTTGTGAGAGAGAAAAATCTGTGCAGAAACTTTGTTAATCTAGGAAAAAGACCAAGAGCATGAACTCTTTAATAGGAGGAACACTGAATTACTTTAGGTACATGAGGTCAAAACCCATCTTTATTGTATTTATCATGCTTATTTAGTTGAGCTACTTAACCTCTCTGTGTCTTTATTCCTCATCTTTAAAATGGGATAATATCTACTTCATAGTGTTATAAAGATTCAGTAATTGGTGTTTAGAGAGCGATTAGATTTCAGATAAAAAAATGTATTATATAATATATAATGATATGTTATACATATCATTTAACTATATGTATTTTTAAACACATAAATATTTAAATACATATTTATTTTTAAATGATATGTGTCCAGCCTGTCTGAACTATAAACCAGAATACTTAAGGGAGATACATGTTTTCTAAAAGAGTTTCAGTTATGGTTTTTATACTAGCCAAATATCAGATTTAAAAGATTATGTTTATGGTTTATGGTGCCATTATCCTTTAGCTAAAGGTGATACAACATGATTCAGATGGAAGGCAGAGGACACATCCATTTTATAAAAACTACTAATCACTTTAGATTGGTATTTCTCACTTTGGTTTTTGTGGAGTATCTATTTCCTTGGAATTTAAATATGAGCCAAATGAATTGAAAATCTTCCCTTTTGCATAACTTTGGGAAGCACTGTGATAAATAGAATATAATAGATTTCTTTACTTCAGGATTTTTAAGAGCTTGTACTATGCTAATGTGAATTGTGAGTTCTATTTATTAAGGTGAGAAATAAATTATCATTAAATATAGATTTAAAAAATAACAGTCAAAATACAACTAAGTTTTACAATAGCTTAAATTATTAATAGCTTTTAAAAGGACATTCCTACAGGCACTTATTCTGATGAAAGTTTCGAAGTATAAATTATATAGCTGTCTTTAGTCAGTGCCCAATGAAAGGTCCACATAAGTGACAATCTAGTATAACTTTACGCAAGACAAAAAGAAACAAAATAATTTTAACTTATTAAAAGGAAAATTAGCATTGTTTTGATAGACTGCCCAGCAAATTAACATACCTTCCATTCAGCGAGAGTGAAAAACTAATTTTTTTCCTTGTATAGGTAAAACACGTTTTCCAATAACCCAACATGTTTGATTCCTGATGGGTTCATTGCCAGGAGCATTTCAAAAAACATTTGGAGCCTAGTATTCAGAACAGAATTTAAATTTTTATGTTAGGAATTCCTTTTGCTGACGTACATTCATCTTGCAGGGCTCATTGAGTTGAGCTGTTGCCCAAAAGGTGAGTAGGTTTGCATTGAATTATGCCAAAGACATGTGGAATATTGGAAACAGTTTTCCATAGGCCAGTAGAGCTTCTAAAACATGACTAATTATTATGCCACAGCAGCTAAGCCCGCTAAGCTACTTACTTTTATTCATTGATTAGAACAACCTAGAGCATCTCACATCTAAGTGGTTGACACAGTGGAAAAGCTATAATAGGATTGAAATGTCATAAATTCTTGTCATCTTCTATAGTTTCATCTGTATACTTTCTAATTGATCTAGTCATAAAATTTTCTGATAAATATTATCAAAATCCAAAATAGAAGAACCAGAGTTAAAACTCTGGTGCCTAAATTAAGACATGGCATCCATGGGTGGGTTGTTCTCACAGTGTGAGGCTTAAACACTAGGTAAGGGTTTATGTTTCTTAGCTTTTTGATAACTGAGTCAGTATTAGGACTTATTTGAAAAAGAGGAAATTAGAATTTAAAGACAGTGCAGGAAATTTTTCAATTGAACCTCACAAAGTTAAAAGAAAAGCATTTGAATCTTTTAGGGAGAAGGTTTTTTAAGAAGATGAAGATCATGTCAGGAAACTGCTCTGGACTTAAGTTTTCACTGGCAATTGGAAAAATATTCCTTGGTGCATGATGTATTTCCCTCCTTAGCTAGTTTGAGCCACAAAGATAAATATACATTTGCAAAAGTTTCTTTCCAAGTGATTCTTTGTCCTAGGAGTATACAACATTGGAGCCACAAGGAATGAATTAATGTATGAATTGTAGGACAATGTTTGCTGAGCAGGAAGAATGTGAAAAGCCATTCTGACTCCAAATCATTAAGACAGAGGCATATATTCTAAGTCTTCCCTCTCCCCAATTCCCATTTCGACAAGCTACCAATTTGCTTCCCATACCCCAGCAAGCATGACCTCTCCTTCATGCAAAAACCTATTAATCCTAGGAGATTACCTCCACCCCTGATCTCTGGAATTGTATTACAGAGAATTACAACTAGTTACCATAATAAGGCATTTTTACAGGGTTAAATATATAGACATTCTCTTTCAGGAATGCATCTCTTTGAGTTATCAAGGGATATTTGTCCTTGTAAGTTTTCACTATTATTTTATTTTAAGGCATATTAAATTTTATCACTATATCAGGTTGAAATCAAATGTGGAATTTGTAGCAGAATTTCAGATAGTGATAGAATTCCCAAAGGATTCTGATGTCCTTTTAAAAATTAAATACAATAATGGAATATAAACTGTGTAAAATGCCAGCACTTCTCTTGCCCATGTTCTCTGTGTGCTAAGTCAAGAGGTCCCATGGTCAATCATATTCTAGGAAAGAAACAGTAGAGAGTACTTTCAATAACACGCATGCTTTCATTAGATGCTGTTTCTCTGATTTGATTTTGAGTTCACTATTAATTTGCTGTGCATATATATATCTACATAAAATATACATACCTTCTCTCAATATAATATAGGCTAATTATTGGTAATTTATAAATACCAGATGGATTAAGTTATTATTAATTTCAATGAAATATGGGGAATCATACACAGAATAAAACAGATATTATCTACTTTCTAATTAAATATGAAGAAAAATATGTATCTTATGTTTTCCTACTTTAAAAATAATCAACAAACCATACTTGCTATCAACATTAAAATGTTTCTTCAAATACAGTCCACTAAATTCTCATTTCAGTGTTCCAGTATGACTGTAGAGAATGTCAACCCTTTTTTGCTGTCAAAAGACTGGTATTCAAACCTCCCATACCCAGTTTCAAAGAAACATTTATGACTAAATTTAAAATGTCAGAACAAAGAGCTTTAAAATGAAATCTCTGTTGGAAAAAAAATGTCCATTGATACCACAGCATAAATATTATTATGATAATGTGAATAGTATTAGATTTCCAAGAAAGACCAATATAATAACTAAAATTTTTTTCAAAAATGTGGGAAAAGGAAAATATAGGATAGTTCCAAATCTAAACTTGAAGATAAAGAAATTAATTTCTTTATTAATGCAAGCAAAATGGCTTATCTTTTCATAACATGATATCAAATCAAAATGTGCTTACTTTATACACCAGCTACGTCTGTAGATGCAGTTATTCCTCCTTCTAATATTCTCAGTATTATTACAATGCCTCTGGCTAGTTTCTTTTAATTTTTTCCCTTTACCTTTAAAGAAAAAACACAACTGTTTAAATGACAGAGCTAGTTTCTTCTAGATAGCTGGGAAATAGTAAAGAAAAATAGAATCTTACTAGACACGTGAAAATTCTGTAAAATATCACACGGTACCCTTGTCTGAGGATCTAAGTGCAGGAGGTTGTCCTTGACAGCAAACTGGTAGGAGAATAAGGTGACTTTTCAGCTTCAAATGATACAATTTCTACTTTATGTATCAGACATTTTATAAGAACTAATTCTACTTCTAACCCCCATGGTTATGTCCAATAGTCTTAAAATCTACTTAGTCATTTTATCCATCCACCATCTGTAGGTCCACGGATTTACCACTACTGAAAAGAGTCACACATCCTCTAAGTGCTCTACAGAACGTCTGTAAGGCTGCTTTGGGCTGCCACAGCTTCGGTGTCATGTCATAGTCTGAGACTGACGGTATGTTGTTGTACATTTCTATCTCTAGATTTCCTCCTCCCCATTCTTGTGTTTACCAAATAGAAAATTGCTCCTGTCAGTTTGCTGTCCAACACACACACACACCGCTGACACACACAAACATGCATATGTATATACACTATAGAATTTCCCATCCTTTCTGTGAAACAGGGAAGGCCAAGGGAGATGGCGATATTACAGACTTCACAGCACTAAGGAACAATCCTTCATCTTACCCTCACAACAGTACTGGGGAGTCAGTAGGGATTTTTATTTCTGTTCACAAATCACGAAATGAAAACTTTAGTACCCTGGCCCAATGCCACAGCTTCAGGTGACAGAATCAGGATTCAAAGATAGGCCTGAAGGTCCTCCAGTCCTTCCACAGGACCACTCGTTTTAAAGATGGGATCGTTTCAAGTAGTCCCTTCTCCACTATGTCTTCCCCTTTGTTCCTCGTCCTGCCATGCACCCACTCTTTTAAGGAGCCTCAATAACTTGTTACATAAACTTGATTTTTTTTTTTTAGATTAAATTTTCAACTCTGTGACATCAATGCCCCCATTTGAGTTCCTTTAATAGCATTTTAATCCAATTCCTCAATAACTGAGACTCTTTCAGATATATAAATATCGTCCAAGACAGTTTATACCTCTGTTCTCAGATCCAGTTTAAAGCTCCAGTCTATACAGCACAACAGGGATTCTGGGGAGAAGGGACGAGAGGGTGTTTGTTTTCAAGGTCCATTCTTCAGTCTGAGGTTCCGCCCTGTGTAGGCAAGACAGAAATCTTTGGTCCACTCTAGCTCACAGAGTTGGAACTAGGGCAAAGCACTTCCCTGAGAGTGAAGACCTCCTTACATTTGGATACTAACTCCTCCCTTGCCTAACTGTAGTCCAGACAGACTCAGGCCCTCTCCTTCTGAGCTGGGGCCTCCACTCTAAGCTGACCATACGGCCCACTTAAAATGGGACAATACCATTTGTTTTCATGTTTCCCAACTGTCAATTTCATTCTATTTTTAATAAACCAGGACTGGCTGTAATGCAGGGTGAGGGGGCAGTAGAGTTGCCCCAGATCCAGCCTGCAGAGTGGGCCAAGAAGCTCCATCCTATTTTGACCTATTTTGAAATACGGTCAGCCTTATTAGGGGGCACATAGCATGGTCTATCAGTAGGGTTTGGCTTTCCCCAGAACTCTTTCTTCCCTGCATCCCTTGAAGAGCAGAGTTCCCCTGGCTTCCTATATTTCAGTTATACTCCCTGGTTGAGTGCCCCTCACATAGCCTAGAGTCCACCTCTGACTCCTCCTCCAGCTCCACCCTCCTGTATGTGGAGCCTTAAGAAACATTGGGCTCTCTTATGTCCCCACTAGGAGCTATAGAGAACTAAGATGGGGCAGGACTTGCTATTCCTCCTTACAAACTCTGTAAAGCACAGTTCGTTTATGACCTGTTGGTATGACCTTCTCAACCAGCCTCCTGCCTTTCCAGATTCTAGGTGAAAACCAGCAAGCTCCAGAGGACATACATTAGGCTCTCTGCCAAACTGCCCACTGTGTTCTGGCAGAAGGTGCCAGTCTTGGGGAATGAGGAATGGGGAATGCTTTTCCCGATGCCTAATTAAGTTCCACACCAGATGTAGTTTTAGAAACCGGGAAGTCCGCTTTTTATAAATTTATAGTCAGTACCTGAGCTTTCACAGATTTGTCCTCCTTAAAGTCAACACCACCCAGGTAAGACTTTCCTGACTCTACAGGCCTGGGAGTGAGAAATGCTAGTTGCCCATACCCTGACCTTGAGCTAGTTGCCTGACTGGGATATTCTTTTCCACTATCTTTAGAAGCACTAAGCTATTTCTGAACCCTGGTTTCTTTTCTGATTGCTTACCAGGCAATAATTCTCTTAAGTTCTCCATTTGTTATAGAAATGGAGTCACAGTTCACCAGAAAGTCAGGTAAAGTACAGTAGTACAGTAGCATTGGAGGCCACCAGAGCCAGAGACATCAACTGCATTTACTAGGGCCTCAGCATGCATTTCCACAACCTCCAACATGATGTGCTTGTGTTGTCTTGAGCTCTGAAGCTATGGGGACCCTCAGGGCCTCCTGGCTCAACCTTCTGTCAGATACAATTGCATCCTGACCTCAGAGGTTGGCATATTGAGGACAGGAAAGTGGAGGATGCTGCTTCCTAGGAAGTCTTGCAGAAGGCAAAATTTTGCAGACTCGGATGCTCAGAACCCAGGGAGTTATTGACAGGGTAGGCAGGAGGCCAGGCTATTTTTTTCTTGATATGTTTTACATGCTGAATTTCAGAGATAATTAATATGAAGAAAGGGCTCCAAGTATTTAAAAATGAAGAGGATATGGAAATTGTAATATTTGGTATGAGTGTGTAGATCATAGGTCTGAAAATTAGGACGCAGAACAAATTAGGCTTGCTCTCTGATTTTCTGTGGCATGTGTGCTAATCCTTTTTTAAAAATATTTAAGAAAAATAAAAGAAGACAAATAAATGTGAAAATCATAGGGCTTTCAAAATAAGTGTCTAAAATTAAAGATTTATTGGAATACACACACAAATAAATGAAAGTGAAAAGGAGAGAAACTGGTCACAGAAATAAGTACTCCAGTCCTAGCTGCATTTTTCACATGTCATTGATTCTGAGAAAATTATTTAATACCTCTAGACTAGTTCCTCATTTATAAAATTGGGGTTAACAATTCCTGCCTAATTGTCTTCAAATGGCAATTGGCATGAAATATAGAAAAGTATTTATATTGCTTAGAACACAGAAAAGGACCTTGCTTTATATTTTCCTTCAATTTTCATGACAACCCTGTAACATATGTTATTGAAAAAGTTACTTTGCATATTGAAAAATGAAATGAGTTCAAAAGTTCATTAAGTCGCTTAATACAATGACCCGAAATATGCTCTCAATTCTAACGCTTGATCCTCTTAGGAACAGAGGACTTAGCTGTGTTTCAGATTTATTTTGCCTTTCTAAACTTCATGATAAATGTCCATTTAGATGGTAAAAAGTGTTTCCGAAGTAGAGATAGTTTGACAGAACAGAAGGAGCTCTGGGCCAGAGTTTGGTCTTAGACTTGGACTCTAAGACTCCAATCAGGGTCAAAGAGATGATCAGTGTTTTACAGCTCACACTGCATGTGTCATTTTCTGCTGTTCTCCACATTTCTGTCCTGCTGCTACTATCTGCAGAAATGCTAAAGATAATAATGGCTGCTGTTCATTGAACCCAAGGCCCAGTTCTTACTGCTTGATATATCTTATGTAATATCCCAACTCTTCAACACTTCTGTTAGGTTAGGTATGCACATTTATTATTTCTATTTTACATATGAGGTATGTCATGCAGAAAGTTAGATGACATTTCTCGAGGTTCCCTGGTTAGTCACAATGTACATGCCACTGCTGCTACAGTTATTTACCACCATCTCTCTGTTGTCACTACTGAGTCAATCACCATTGCTGTGGCTCCTGATGATTCTGCCATCACTTCTGCTACAGGGCTGTCAAAGCCCCAGCTTATCTTCTGGACCCCAAAAGGCCAAACTGCTCTTCTCATTTTATGGCACCCTCCTTAAAGAAAATGGAACAAATCCCAGAAAACACTTGAAGTTTCCTCCAGACCCTATTTTAAAAAGTGCCTCGAGATTAAATCTAAGCATCTCTATTTTCTCCTAGCATGAATTGCCTATCTACCTGGCAAATGCCTCGGTGGCTAGGGAACTCTTTATTCCCTTTATATTTTCTTCTGAGAATTATTATCATCATGACTATTTATGGAGTACTTTCTATGTCTTGAGTACTCTACTAAGTGTGTAAAAACATGCATCATCTTATAAATCTTTACTCCAACTCTACGACATAGTTACAGTGATTATCAAAGACATAAAAAGGTCAATAACATACTCAAATTTATACAGTGAGTGAGCAAGAGAGACAGACCTCAAAGCCAAGCTCTTAGACATCTAAGCAAACACTTTTAACCACCAAATGTTGTGAAGGAGTTCAGTTATCAAGACTCCACCCCTACTCGTCTCAGGACACAAGGTATCAAATTCCTCCCCTGAAAGCTCAGAGTACGCCTCACTATGTAAAAATCATAGAAGATTAACTCACTTTGGGTGTAGCTGTAGAGCTTTTTATTGTCTGAAAGGATATGGAACTTACTGTGTAAGCTCTGTTGAAAGCAGACAGGGAAAAATTCTCTTCCCACATTGCCACCTTTTAATGTGGTTTGTTTTGTGTGCTTTTCTTGCATTCATTTCTTTATTCCCTGCAAAATATTTAGAACATGCATATTCTCTTTGAGTTTACTATATAGTAACAAAGCTACAAAAGGAGTAATAATACTTTATTATTCTGATGGCAATAATAATATTAATAAGCTGATTTCCATTTGGTTATTTGATCAATTAATAACATACTGCTTGCATCGGGCATCAGGATAATACTGTGAAAATTCTGAAGATGATTCAGAGCAGAATAATCTTCAAAGTATTCAGCTACTACTTTTAAACACAGAAAACACAAACTTTAAATATTGCTAGTGTAGAGAGCCAGTTTTTCCTCCAAAACCATCACAAACATCCTTTGTCATTGTGCACCTGAGGCATCCTTGTGTACTACCAAAAGTGAACATATCAGATAGCAATGGCTACATAATATTCAGAGTCCATTGAAAATGAAACTGTGGGGCTCCCTGTTCAGAAATAACTCCAAGAATCTCAAGAGAAGAACAGTAAGTCACTAAACCAAGCACGAGTCCTGTATGACTGCACAGGTCCATTCACATGAGGTCATTCCTGGTATCTGGTCACTTTTTGTGTTCTTCACCAACGTTGGTTCTGCTTCTGGACATTTACTCTGACCACCCCTAGGTTGCTCTGCTTCCTAGGCCAGCTGCCAACCTTGACCCTTCCTAAAGGCCACACTTGCTCCTCCTACTTCCCAGTGAGCCTCTGCCCCAATTTCTCAAATTTATTACTTTCTGTATTCCTTTCTTCCCCTCAAAATGTGTTGGTCTCTCTGACTGGCAGTTTCTCTGCACTCAGAGAAATCTAACTCCAATCCTCACTCTTCCTCCCACCTGCAGGACCCTTTCTTTTCCCCAGTCAGAAGCAGGGAGAGTGGGGAAAGAGGCAGCCAGCAGAAAGAGCAACAGAAAGTTAAGTCTTAACATTCTCTTGTGGTCTCACTGATTTTTGTACTTCCCACCATACATGTTATTTTGCATGGTATTCCCTGATGATTAGACAAGACACTTATGGACCCCACAAAGCAGCTCGCTTTCATTAAAAATACTTTCTCAGTTTTCTTTGGAATTTGTGACCAAGATGAATTAAAGGACTATATTCTTCTTCCTGATGAGTATGATTGCAGTGGGCATGTCCATTGTTAGGCTTCTCTAGATGTAAAGCAATTATCTGAAAGGATCCTCTCTGCCTCTGTGCTAGCATGAGAGATCAAAAGAGCGGTGCTAACAGTGCAGGCGCCAGAGTTCAGAGTTAAGAAATCTGAAAGTCAAGTCTTCATGGAGGAGGTGAGGATTTAAAGTCTTAGCTTCATATATTAAAATAGAGTAAGAGCTCTGCAAATCTCAATGAACGTTTTTCCATATGAAATTATATCATTTTCTTTATTTCCTTTCAAAACCCAGATTTTATTATGTGATCTATATTTCTACAGCTTTTTCCAAATCATTTACAATTATTCCTGATATGCCCAATATTTATTCTTATATTTTTAAAGATCATCACCACTTTATTTTTTCTAAGTCTTCATATTGACTTCCAAGATTCTTAAGTTAATTCATTTATTACAAAATAGCAGGTATAAGCTTTGTTCATGGGATGGTTTAGTTTTGAATACGATCCCCTAGTCAGAAATCTGTCCAGGCTCTGAAACCCTTTGCTACTTTCTCTGTATTTTTGTCTAGCAATTAGTACTTTCCCCCGTGTCATAGGGCTATAAATAATATCCTCAATGTCTTCTCTCCTTACTGATCTGCATGTTCTCCAAGGACAAATTCATATATATGCCCTGCAAGTAGGAGGTAGTTAATAAGAGTAGGTGGTTTGACTGATTGGTTGGTTGATTGGCTAGCTGATGTGAAGGGAGGAAAGGAGCGGGGAAGCAAGGAAGAAAGGAAGAAAAGAAAGAAGTAAGGAAGGAAGATTTTCTATTTTATATGAATCTTCATTCCCAACTGAAGGGACCCTGCTGTCAATAGCTAAGAAACCTGTGATCAACTTTATACCTGCTATTTAAAAAAAATTCTTTACTACTAAAATGCTAGGGAATCCAAGAAAAACTACTGGAGAAAAATAACAATAAAAAACTAAAGCACTGTTAATGATGCCTGACTCAGTAATTCTAAAGTTCAACACAACTAAGATGTCTTTGCTATAATTTTCTTCTAATAACTCATCTCTCAAAATTTCTCTTCCACCAGATTCTCTAACTAAAAACCTAGAGAATAATCCTACAATATTAGAGTCAGAAGAAATCTTACATTTTTTCTAGTCATTTCTCAGTGTTTAAATAACATACATAAGGTGTTTTCTGACTAGTATCTCTGCTTCTGTTTAATTGCACCCCATGGGGAGGAATTTACTACTTGCTACTATACCCCATTCCATTTTTTCCTGCATGCTTTTTTAATTTTTTAACATTTTTAGTTAAAGAAAAACATAGAGAACAATGAAAGGGTCCCTCATAGAAATATATGACAAATGTGTTTTGCTACGTTAACAGCAAAAATTATAAACATGTAGTTGCATACACACGAATATATACAAATAATTAAAATAACATAGGTCATGTAACTACAAAACACAGCATTTTCTATTATTTCCAAATATTTGTTAATGATACAATGAACATTTCTTGAACCTGTTTCCAGTGTAAAATCCCTACATCCAGGTATTTATGATTGCCCCAATTTGGTTGCACGCTCCACTCTGAGTTCTATTCGAAAATTTATTATGCCTTCCTCAAATCTTCCCCACTTCCTTTTGACAGAAACATATTCCTAGAACAACATCAAGGAAATCCTACTGCCTTCAATATTTGAATGCTATAAATATCGCCAAAGAATTGTGGTTGCTTAATCATAAGAATAGTCACAACAGCAATATCTTCTAAATAGGTATAATACAGCTGCTTTAAAGAGAATAAGTTATATTCAGTCCACTAAAGCCCACATTCTCTTGTTCAAAGGGGAAATGATAAATGTCTCTGACATCAGCACAATTTTAATACTGGATTAATTCTGATTTTTAAACTGAGAAAAAAAATATCAGAAAGAACTACTCTTATTTGTCTAATATAAGGTACAATAAATATGGACTCCAGCATTCTTAAGGTTTCATTCTCTGTCAGTGGCTCTTCCTAAAGTCTAAATAAAAAACTGAAGCAAAATGTCTCCTCTCCTAGGACTGTGCCTTTAAGTCACTGATTTATGTTCCAGGACCTGAAGGCCTCTTTTTACATAGTGCACTGCACCAGCAGCATAGTCCCAGAAGGTGAGTGTATCACTTGAACGGGTTTTGATGTAGAGAGGGAAGAAGCACTACCTCCCAGTAATCACATGATCAGCACACCTAAATGGACCGTCCAGCCTGCATATTTAAACCGGCATGGAGAGGCAGCTCTGTTTGCACAATGCTGTCCCGTGGCAGAATTACACAGCTCGCCATGGCTGCAGCCAGATAATTATTATTGATTCACTCTCAAACTGTCAATCCAGGGACAGCTCTGAGGCAATCAGTGATGGACAGAAGTAGGATTGGACAACCACCATCCAAAGAGGAAACTTCATCTTGAAAATGAACTTAGATGAGATGGTGCCGGTGGATAAGGGTAATTGATGATTGTTTCAGAATGGAGGAAAGGGAAGAAAGAAAGATTTAAAAAAAAATCCTTCTTGGCATTCATCTTACTGTCCTTAGTGGAATGCACCAGGGGTTGTCCACAAACGCCATAAAGTTTCTGTGTGATTTTTTTTGCCTAAGAAATTGATGGATTTTAGGATGCTATTATAAAGAAAAAATGTAAAATTTGGGTGTTTTCTTGATTACCTTAGATTTTGGAAAATTTTGAGGACATAGACATATAATTTTTGTTTTTTCACCCCTAAACCCAGATCACCAAAACAGGTCCTGGACCATACATGGTCTGCATCTTAGTCACCTAAGCCACAAGGATATACCCAATATTAATTTTTTAAATGTGTTTAAATATGTTTTTGTATACTCCTTATACCTATACTCTCTGTACTTTGAAATATGTGTTAAGTTCCTAATATTTATAAAGCAATTCCATTCACAACCAAGACAGGTAAACCATAAAATATCAGTTGACAAATTGCTAGGTGGGTAAATTGAAGTACAGCACAGCTAAATGACTTATCTAAACTCATTAAACTCATTAGAGACTGAATTAGACAAGAGATTCTACATTTCCTGTCCCTTAGATCCTTATTCGTCCCCTAGTATTCACTCCATTCTCCAAATGGCTCCTCTGAGCCAAACCCTCTACAAGACACTTTACATAAATGATCTCATTTAAAATTCACGATAGCAAGGTGGCTTGCATGAAGGCTTTTTACAGATGAGGAAATGAAATTCAGAGTAATTACTAATCTTGTCTAAAGTCACTCCAGAGTCTCAGCCAGAATTTGAATCACAGACTCTTTGGTGTGGTAAAGTTGTATCCACATATTAAAGCCACTTCAACAGTAACTAAAAACAAAACAAAACAAAGATTTTGGACAATGATAATTGAACCACAATCCTGTATAAGGAATATCCTTCCTGCCAGTTAAGAGCAATACAGCTTCTGTGACATCCCCCTGCTCCAACGCCCAAGACTTAGAAGTCATTGAAAAATTCTCACTACAGGGCATGGCTGCTGTGTGACGTTGTGTACAGGGGTCAGCACCCTCAGTCTTTAGAAGCCAATGGTCAAGCTAATCTAGACACGACTGAAACCATCCTGCATGGTTACACTCTTCCCCAGTCTCCCTTTGTCTCTCTTCATTTGGAGCCTGGCCTATATTCACTGATTGTCAGTGACATTGTTTTACAATAGTCATTTCCAGACCTGGGACTGTGTCACCCTTGGGCACCTTCAATTATCTCAAGGAATCATTTCCAAATGCTTTTAAAATAGCAGGAATTATCAGTTCATCTTAATTTAAAGAAAGAAAAATAATCCAGAGAGTATTTTAAATGGAAAAAAGTAAGTCTAACAATCAAACTCAAACAGAGACACACAGAGTTAAGAAATTACTGGTTAAACAGAAGTCACATGTTATTTGGAAAAAAAGAGATTGATATTTCCATACATAAAAAGTTGAGTCAAAAACCCTAGGTTTTGGCAGAGAGGGAAAAGAAACTGCCTTTTGTTCCTGTAGTTCTGGCCATTCCCAGCATTCACAACTTTAAATATTGGTCCTTCTTAACTTAAGAGTGAAATTCTAATGGCTGTGGTATATGGATACAGATAGATCCTCTGCTGTGTATCCTTAAGCCTGAGTAAAGGTTTTCTCTGCAAGCATAATTTTCACTCATGATCACACACTGCACACAAATTCAGCACTCAGTGTTGCTTTCACTATCATTTGACACTCATTTCATTTGTCCAACATTCTTAATCATCTTTCATCTCATTTGATCCACATAAAACTCTCTAAACTGGATCTTATTACTGCTAATTTACAGACGGGTGAATTAAGGATCCACGAGATTAAATGACCTAACTAATGCTGCTCAACTTGTGGGTGACAAAGCTTGGCCTAGAACTCAGAATTTTTGACTGCTAGTTCCAGGTTGTATTACTATGTCTCACTGATGCTGCAGTTGTGTTTTGTTTTCAATGTACTAGATCCACTTTGCATGCATGTAAGCTAAACATAGACACTGGCAATAGAACAGAAACTGTAAATTTGTATAAATATCACAATCTCCCGGTATGAGTCAGTAAAGTGTCTCATTCCTCAAAAATCAGTTTAGTAGGACAATGTTGTAAGCAAGGAAGGATAGCTTCTTAAGAAAATATTATGTTTTGATAATGCCTAAAGGCACCATAGAGCCTTAACCATTGACCCTGCATATCTGGTTTCAAATCTGATTCTTAGGAAGAGATGGTTAGGAGAAAGAGAACAACAGAAAATCTAAAAGAAGCATTTGTTTAAATTGCAAATATTGGAAGCACAGGCCACTTTCTAGTTTGTCTGGCAGTATGTGCTATTAGTAGGCAGATATCAGGCTCTATGAAGGTAGGATTCTCCCTGTTTGGACTAAAGAAGATCCTCTTTACCAGGTTTTGGTGGTATTGATCTACCAGGATCCTGATGAATTTGTGGTACCCACACAGTATTGTCATGTGTCAATCCAAGTCTGGATAAGTCAAGAATAAGAATGGAAAAAGGTATATTCCAGGGGAATCAAGAAGACAGTATTTACAATCCTTCGCGATGCTTAGAAATAGGAGGAACAGGTGAGGGGAGACTCTGAATGGAGTCTGGGTCAAGGTTTAGAGTAATTATGTTTTTACTACTGGTATAGTTATAACTCAAGTATCTTTCCCAAGACGAGTGTGATCTGGAATAAAGGAGAGAGTTCACTTTATTTTTTAGGTTATTATTGAAAATGACTATTTCATTTTTGTTTTAAGGGGAGGTTCATGGATTTTGGAATGTGACAGAATTGACTTTCAGCACTAGCCCAACCATTTACTCATTTGAATTCTTGAACAAGTAGTAAAACAAAACCTGACTAAATCTGTTTTCTCTGTAAACTTGGGATAAGGCTTACCTCATGGAGTTGTTGGGGCTATCAGATCTTAAAGGGACCTGATTCTTCACAAAAATTGAAGCAACTGCCATTTAAGAAAGCAAGGGGAAGGCTTTATAATCTTGAAAATTTCTTATCTATCTCAGGAGTTTATACAGCCTCTGTGAAACAGAGTGGACACTGAGACTTCTCTCCATGGCACTGCCATTCATCCCATTGTTACCTAAGGCCACATTTCTTCACTACTAAAATACTAGGGAACCCAAGAAAAACTACTGGAGAAATAAAACAATAATAAACTTGTGATGTGGGACATGAAGACAGTTTAAGTCATATCCTCCTCTCTCCTCTGATCTGGCCTGATGTTCTAAATCCCTACATGTGTCATTTCTGAGATGTTATCCAAAGGCCTTACCTTCCTACTTCTGGAGGAGAAAGATTGAGACCTTGTGAAGTCACTGTCAGTACCTCTGGGGTAGCTCAGAAATCAAAGTCCCAATCAAAGGCAACAGTAGCAGAGGAGAAGGTCTATTTCAGGGAGGGAAGGAAGTCAGTCTGTGGAGAATGCTTAAATAGAATTGGCAGTGGAAATCTCTGATGGCCCTAGCAACAAACACTTGAGTGGCAAGACTATAGTGTTGATTTTCCTTTTAATCGTCTCTCACCTTCATTATACATAGTTCTCTGCTGGAAAAGTCAGTTTTATCCATTTATGGCACTGAGGCCAAGAATCATAAAAATATTACTTCCACTAAAATTCTGAAATAAGATTTCATTCCCCTTCATTAAAAAAAGGTGTCTTTCTCCATATATATGATCTCTCTTTGTGGTCACAGTGTTGCTTTCCTTGGCTGTATCTGTCAAATGCCCATAAAAGTGGCAGGGCCAAGCCCATATACTGATTGATGAAGGTTCTGTCAGAGGTCACTTACAAGAAAGGACAGAGGGCAAGAGAGCAAAAATATTTAGAATGAAAGAGAAGTCCTTAAATGTATCTGTTACTGGGGATTGTAAGTCCATGCTGTTGGAAAAGCCAGAAGAACAAAGGCAAGTGTTATGCAATCTCGCACAAAAGAAAGCATTGAAGGACCAAGAATTTGTTATTAGAGAAATGATACATAAATGTACCTTTGCCTTTGACTAGGCTCCTCATATATGGGTGGGGAGAGCAGGTAGAGGGGAAACAGCATGGAACTAAAAGGATCTTCTTGGAGTTGTTCAGTTAGAGGTAAACACCACTGCATAGTAAACACTGACATTGGAGAGCTAGATGGAAACCTAAACAAATATTAATAAAACCAAGGTGAGATAATTTCATATAACTCCAAATAGTTACTGTTGTTCCTTGTGTTTAGTCCGCTCTGTCATAATAAAATGCCACAGACCACATGACTTAAACATTTAGTTTCTCACAATTCTGGAGCAAGAAGTCCATAATCAAGATGCGAGTAATTAAGTTTCTAGTGAGACCTTTCTTCCTGGTTTGTACATGGATATCTTCTCTACATGTCCTTACAGGACCTTTCTTTGATGTTTAAGAGAAAGAGAAAATCCTCTGGTGTCTCTTCTTGTAAGGACACTAATCCTATCAGATCAGGGCCCCACCTTTATGACCTCATTTAACCTTACTTCTTAAAAGGCTTGAAAATATTATGATATACATAAAAACATATTCAGATGACCAAAAATATTTTTCATATATATATTTGGTCTTTATCTAGAATTCCTGACTCACAGTTCCCATACCCTTGGAATTTCCTAAGCATTAAGAGAAATTCAAATGTCTTTCATGATGTGAATAAGGTGACTTTTGGAAGCACCTAAGGATGAAAGCTGGTTGCCAAGAAAACCAGCTATGACTAGAGGGTTGGAACTCCCAGTCCCACCTGCTAATTTCCAAGGAAAGTGGATGGGAGTAAGTCAGTCACTAATGGTCAGGGAGTTACTCAGTCATGCTTTCGCAAGGAATCCACCAAAAACTCAAAAGGACAGGGCTTCTAGAGCTTCGAGGCTGGGAAACTAGAGGCCCTCCATGTGCCACTATATCAGGCCCCAAGATCCACAAGGACTGAAGCGCCTTTGTTCAAGACCTCACTTCACTTGGCTGTTGATTTGTATCCTTAATATTATTTATAATAAATTGGTCATCTAATGAACAAGGAGGCTTCCTGATTTCTGAGTCAGTCTAACAAATTAATCAGACCTGATCAGAGTGTCTTGGGAATCTCTGATTTATACCTAGTAAGAAGTACAGGTAATAGACTGGGTTCACAACTGGCATCTAAAGTAGAGGGTGGTCTTAGGAGACTGAGTCCTTCACCTGTGGATAGAATCTGATACTATTTACAAGTAAATAGTGTAAGAATTGTGTTACATTATTAGACACCCTGCTGGTGTTTGAGAATTATTTGTTGGTGTATGGAAGTCTCTACATACACTCACTTTAGAATTGAGTCCAAAATCCTTTCAAGGTTCCGAAGATAGTCATATAGAGATTAGGATTTAATTAGGATTTAAACATATGAAAAAAATTTTGGTGGGCAGGAGCATGAACATACGTTATATGTGCATAACACATGTTCCGTCTCATGTTCCATCTCAGTTCATTGTCTTACTGAAAGAAACAAATCCAGCATCACCCCAAAAACCACAAAAAAGGAATTAAAGCATTTATGAAGACTCTCAAAGAGACACACATGCTTACTTGCTTACTGCAAACCTAGCAGAATGCTCAGATTCTTTACCATTCTCTCTAAAGTTTCACTCAATATAAGAGTTGCTTGCAGACTCATCAATATGCTTGGCTCTCTTCCTCCTCCTCAGATTATCCCTTTCACACTAACTTCTAGATTGATCCCCTTTTCCATGAGTTCTTTGTTCTAGACCAGAGACTCAAACTTTGGTTGGTATCAGAATCACCCAGGGAGCTGGGTTAAAATAAAGCCTAGTCTATTCCACTTCAGCAAACTCAGACTTGAATACTCTTAGCATCTCAGGTGATTCTGATGCACACCAAATGTCTTAGCTCGGGCTTCCATAAAAAAATCGGGGGACTTCAGCAACAGATATGTCTATTCTCACACTATGGAGATTAAGAAATCTAAGATCAAGCTGCCAGTAAGCTTTGATTTCTGGTGTAGACTCTCTTCCTGGCTTGCTGACAGCCACCTTCTTGTGTGTGTTCACATGACGGTTCCTCAGTGCCTATGCACAGTGACAGAGCGTGCACAATCTCTTTCTTCTCTTTCTTTTTCTTCGTGTAAGATCACCAGTCCTATTAGATTTGGACTCTACCCTTATGACCTCATTTAATCTTACTTTCTTTCTAAAAGCCCTATCTCCAAATACAGTCACATTGGGTATTAAATGTTTCAGGCTTTACTTCTCAAATAGAGAAAATGTTATTCCTTCAGGGACGCTGAACAATGTCTGGATTCATTTTTGGCTGTCACAACTTGGTAGAGGCCTGCTAGTGTGTAGAGAGGTCAGAGATGGTGATAAACATCCTGCAATACACAGAGCAGCCCTATACCTGCCTCCCATACCTGACAAAAAATATCCAGTCAAAATGGCAATAATCCTGTTATGGAGAAAACCTACTCTAGTTCTTTCTTTGATCCTTCTACTCATGGAACTCTACCCATTAACCTAACAAGCACAATGAAGATCAGGCAGGTCTAGACATCAGAGGAAAGACTGGAGGGACAAGGAGAGAAGCCTGGGAGCACTATAAAAATGCTGCAATTTGTATCTCTCTTACATTCATCTGGATTAGAATAGTGCTTCTTAAACATGAGTGTGTATCTGAATTACCTGGAAGGCAAGTGAAAATTAAAAAAAAAAAAATGACTGTTGACCCAACACTGGAGTTTTTGATTCATAGACCTGGCTGGGGCCCAAGACTTTGCATTTCTATAAATTCTCTGATGATGTGATGGTTCAGGAACCTCACTTCCTGAACCACTAGCTTATATTAATGGCTTACAAATATGAGTAGTTTGGGAGCAAAAGCAAGATTTTGAGGGGGATCAAGCCTATTATAAAAGATACATTTCCAGCATTAGAAGTTCTAAACACAAGGAGCAGTTCACTAAGGGAAGAAGCTTTAGAAAACCATAAAGAAACTGAAACTCCTGTGATTTGATGGGCAGAACACACTGGTGTCTGGGAGGAAATCATGCCACTCTTGGAACTCAGGGCTCTTTTGTAAGCTACTGAAAAGTAGGACTTAGAAACAGAATAGGGATTCTTCTGGTGAAATATAATGCACTATAATGCCTTTTTATGTAAAAGAGTTGGTTTTAGACTTTCCTCCTAACTTAGATTAGAGGCACACCTTTCAGAGTAACCCTGCAGGGAAGGTGGGGAAGGATGAAACCTCAAGCTGAGGATTGTCCTCAAGCCAGCAACCCTCACCCTACTGAGCATCAGAACCACCTGGAGAGGAAGACGAGGCATCCTCAGCCTGACTGCAATGACATGATTCAATAAGTCTGGGAAGGGACAGACAGCAGAGTTTCTTTTGCTACTTTAATGGTCTACAAATATGGTCCTGGTTTCAGACCCCGGGACTGGTGGGAACAGCCAAGATGAGCAACTAAATAAAATAATAAAAATTCTTCTTCCTGCCCCACACCCACCCTCCCCCAAAAGTTCTACAAATATTTGGAGTCATGAACCAGGGTTACGAACACTGTAGGGACAGCCAGAATGCCATATTACATATTGTATAATGAAACAATAACCTTTTAATCCATTCCCAGTTCGAATGATAAAAGACCCAGAAGACTCCAGCCTCCCTATCACTAGCTGTTAATGGATAGCAAGGAAAAACTGAGACTGTTACCGAATCTGCTGGCCCATCTTAGTCAAAGGATGATGTGTTGAGTGTGCATGTGTGCGTGCACACCTTCCGTTTGGGCTGGGTGTGTGTGTGGGGAGAACGGCATGAAGTTAAGATTCCTCTACTTCATTTTTTCAGGCTTTGTAATCCGGCTCTGAGGGTATTTTACCCCTTCCGTAAACTAATTAACAGAGAAAAACAAAGTAGATTTATCCCTTTAAACCCAGTCTAGGGTGGATGAGAATAAGAACACAGCAGGTTTTCTGAGTCACAAGGTCCAGCAAATGATTGTGCTGTTAAATATTAAGAAGCAGAATACTTTCCTCTTCCCCACTGACATTTGGGTAAGGATTCATTGAAGGAAATTAAAAGTAAAACTAGGAATAGATAGTCAGTCCAAAGCTCAGAGCGCAGATTCTGTAAGAAGTCAATTAATAAAAAGATCAACAGATTCAGTTTTATTGTCATTCTTGACTGTATTAATCCTAGCTAATTTAGATTTACATTTGATAAATCTTATAAATTGATTCAGCAATTTATTTTTAAAAATCTCAGTGAGTGAAATCATTCATTTATATCAGACACTACAAACCTTTTTTAATTTATCTGCGAAGTGTCCCAAGTATCCCCAAGGACTCATGAGAATCAAATGAATTCGCAAGCACCTGGTAAGCTGTAAATTGCTGCAAGAAATGCATCCCTATCATGACATTAATTTTAAATTCAAATACAAACAAGTAGGGAGCATCTGGGAACGCCATACATTCAGTTGCTCTTTTATTCTCCCCCATTCTGCTCTTTTCACCTGCCTTTCCTCCTCTTTCTTACTCCCCTCATCACACTCTCTAGCATGTTTTTGGCCAAACTCCAGGAGACAGAGGCCCATCTTTTGCATTTATAAACACAGAATTAGCAACAAAGAAATAAACAGTGATAACGTACATATCAAATTCTAAGTGGTTGGCCTGCTCTTAATAAAAGAGTAAATATTATGTACACTTGAAAAAAATACAGAAAAATGATCACAGGAAAGCTACAGCATCACATGGGCATTGGAATGTCCTTTTATTGCTCTTTCAAAGTTCTTGGAGAAAGATTTGATTAATCAAATTTTAAATATTAAATCTAATTTTAATTAGATTATATCACTAAGGCCTTGACAACCTCAAGTGTAAGTATTCCGGACCCAATTCCATTTTTGAGTGTGTGGAAGTTTGCCCATATCTATAAGAAATTCGCAAACATCAACAGGGTTTCAGACTGAAAATTCACCTCAGCTCTGACACTATCTACTAGGAGATAGTATCAGATCCCACAAGTGAGGGGCTGTCTCCCAAGACTGCCCCACTTCAAACACCCATCACAACCAGCTACAGATTAGAGGTTCTCATGACCCCCTCCTGAGAATCCAGGTGCCAGCTGCGGGCCCAGGTTATTACCTGTGCATCTGACCAACTGGCTATAGATCAGAGGTTCCCAGGACACCCTCCTCTGGTTTGATTAATTTGCTAGAACAGCTCACAGAACTCAGCAAACCTGTTTACTTACTAGATCACGGATTTATTACAAAGGATATAACTCCGGAATAGCTATATGAAAGAGATGCATAGTGCATGTATGGGAAAGGACTCGGGGCTTCAATACCCTCTCCAGGGGCACCATTCTCCACAAATTTTCTCATGTTCAACAATACTGAAACTCTCTGAACTCCCTCTTGGATTTTAATGGAGGCTTCATTACTTGGACACGATCAATTAAATCACTGGCCATTGCAATTCAACTCAATCTCTACCACCTTTGCTCCCAGTAAAGGAGATGGGGACGGAAGCTCCAGTCCTCCATTTCAGCTAGTTTGTTCCTCTGGAAGCCAGTCCTCAAACTTATGTGTTCTTTCAAAGTCACTTAATTAATGCAACAAGAGACAACTTTATTACTATCAGCACCAAGACCTTTGGGAGCTATGAGCCAAAAACTGGATAACTCCCCATCACTAAAATCACTTTAGATGGTAAAATTCAGGTGGTCAGAAGTTTCAGAGACTGTTTTCTACCTCACTAGCTTCCTTTTGTTGTTCCTGATACTTCGGTGCTCACTTCTAGTCATAGGGAAGGCCAATGATAAGAAAAGCTGTTGACTTAGAAGTCAGACTTCTGGGACTTTGTGACTGGCTATGACGTCTTATAATGTGGACTGTGGCCTGGTCAGACCCCATGAAACATCTACCCCTCTCCATCCATGAAGCACCTATATGTTTTTAGGAACATCCCCACCCTTAACTATTGGTGAACAAATATTTTCTGAATAAATTATAAATATTTGATATATATATACATACATATGTTTGTGTGTATATGTATAATTATATATAATCAAAAATACATCAGAATGTACAGAAAGATCCACTAAGGCACTAAATAGACATTTTCCTGGTGCATCAATTTTCCTGGTGCATCAACTCAAAACAAACATATCATGGAATAGAATAAAAAGTTTACAAGCTTTATTAAGATAAAAGTAATTAAAAGACATTTCCTGGGAAACTTTGGTCAGTTCTCTGGTTCATTCACTCTCCTTTGCCTGGGTATCAGTTGAATAACTGAAAATCAGAGCGCCTAGAGAGACAGGACACCATGATCACACTTGGCTGGTCTTTATAAAACCCTCTGGTATTTTACAATTTACTCCTGGAGACAAAATATCCCAATGCCAGTGCAGAACCTTGACACCTGGTCTTCATTTAGTAATGTGAGTAGAGCAGCCAAGTAGTATTTGCCATCTACTTATTGACTAATTTCAGGTCCCTTTGACTTGCTGCCTGCAAGGAATTGGGCAGACTGCCCCCAGCAGAGAAAAAAAATCTAGGATAGCTTTGTTCTAATAAATCTAACATATTCAGCAGTCACCTCTCTATTAATAAAAGGCTCACTTTGCTATATTTATACCAAAAGTATGAATCAACATGCCCAGGCAGTTTTTTTACTACATGAGACCTGAGTTCCTCTAGATCTCACAAATGCATGAATTCAAATAGTCCAAATAATAGTAGAAACTCAAGCTTCTGTAGTTCTTGCCTCTACAGTTTGCTCTTGTGAGACTTCAGCTACTTACAATATCTCACAGTAGCATGTCTAAAACTTCCCAGAGAGACCTCATATATATTTAAAAATTTATCAGAAAACCCACCAGCATCTCCTGCACTGATCATTTCCAGTGTCCTCAGTGAGAAGTCCCTTGAGTAAATCTTGTCACTGTCATTCCCACCTGCTCCAAGGTGCATATGCTGAGGAGGATTTAAATCCTCGAATTTCAGAGGCAATAACTATTTAGCTGCCAAGTGTATTTTGTACAACAGTGGGGAGGATGACTCCCTTTCCTTCCTGAGTCCCACATTATCATCCAGTAGCTAAGTAACATTCCTGATGCCCCTATTTCTGACCACATTCCCTGGGAAAATAGCCTCTCAATGTCTGAATGCAGTTTCTTTTAGCACAAGACACAGAGACTTAGGGTCAGGCAGGACATAAATATTAAAGATAAACCCCATGCAGTCTGCCCTTTGTAATTTTCTTCTTCCTTCCTAACCATACAGCCTCATTCTCCCTTACCATATCATTTTTCTCTAAGTAAATTCCTGACTTCCTTCTCCTTGTTCATCCTATATTCACAAATGTGCCTGAATCCTCAAGGCAGGTATCTGTTAAGGTCAAGAAAGCAAAATTGAACCATGCAGATGAGAAGCCTTCAGAGATATGAAAATTCACGTCTTTATACTGTTATAGTCCACAGGTTATTTTTACTAGATAATACTGGAACTGACCCAGAAAATACAAGATGATTCTTCATTCTAAGTCCAGGAAAGTTGAACCTGTGGTGGAAATCTATGCTCTGCCCACCAAGCTTAAGGGCTCTGAGGTGCCTGTCACATGAGCATAATGAGCTGAGCCTTCTCTTCTACAGGAACCAAGGTTAAATGCACTCACATTTGTTAAAATCCTTTCTAGGTCTTCAACTGAAATGTGATACAAAAAGACAAAGTGCTATTACATTAACCAAATTACGAAGTTACTTGCAAAGAGCAAGTTTGAGTATTTACATTTGCGTAAAAGCTAAAAAGATGATCAACTATACTCCGCAGACTCTGAGGCTCCTGTCTTTATTTACCAATTTCTAAATCTAGGAGGAGGATTCTGTTGTGCCCTGGAACTGCTGCTCAGTTCTGCAGAGGTGGACAGTGCAAGATAGAGGGGATAATAAAATTACAGTTGAAAGTAATAACACATGATATGCATTTTTATGCAATAGAAAATATATGAAATGGCAAGATTAACAGATAAAAGATAAGTGGTTTCAATTAGTATATTGGCACTGTGTAAGTTTCTATGTATATAGGCCTCTGGAAAGAAAATTCCCTTATTTGGAATGGTAAAAGGGGGCATGGAGTGATTTTATATTTCCATCTCATTTCAAATTTGCACAAGACTACACAATCTTAAAATTTTTATAGCTGGGGAAAGCCTGATGAAGAAATAAATGTATTTACTTCAAAGACATGATAATTAGATTCAAGATTTGAATAAATATACTTACTTCAAAGCCATGAGTAACTGGGAGATTTGAGATTTTGTAGTCAGATAGTGTGATTTTTTGGGATAGGATCAACCCTTAGACGTTCAGTGCTTCTCAGACAGTATTTTCTCTTGTCAAAGAAAATTCTTTATCCACTTCAGTTACCTACCTCACTTATTCAGAGTCAGCTATTTGGAGATTGCAACCATCCAGAACACAAAAAGCAGTTGAGGGATATCTGTGAGAAACAGACACAAGTGGCATCAAGTTGCCCTACCATGTTCACATCTTAGTCCTACAGTATAGCTACCTGAGTTCTCAATTTACCTATACAAGGGAGACACCAGGACAGTGAGGTATTATACTGACACTTGATGTTTTTATCTGTAAAATGGAATAATTTTTCCTCCATCAAATTGCAGGCAGGGTTAAAGGTGTTTAGAACTCTGCCTGTTATATATTAACTGCTCATAGCTGATACTCTAATTTTATCGCTTTACCTATTTATTACTATAAATCCAACTCAGCAAGCATAATTATCAGGCTGTTGATAGAAGGTAATCAGAAAACAAAAATAAATCTAGTAGGAGAATGTTCTTCTAGAAGCACACACACTGAAAACACAATTAAACTCAGGACAACAGTTTGAAAGTGAATGAAAAGACTAAAAGAGCAATATATAAGAATTCAAAAGTATATCATTCTGGGTCCTCTTCATCTCAGGGACAATAATAGACAAACTTCCAATAGTTACTCAAAATATTAAGAAACAGCTGTCAATCAAAGTAATAAAATACACAGAACTTATGTTCAATGTATATCCATGAGATTTCTTATAGAGTGAACAGAGGAAATGTTTTACTCTCTGTAGAGATGGGGTATAATTTTTCTCAATTTTTTGCAATTAAAAAGTGATGGACCTGACCTTTTCTTTGTTACTTTGTCTACTATGAAGCGTAGAACCAGTTTCTTAATCTTCTTAATCTATGAAAGCTCCAAAGAATCTTAGGGACATTTTTCATTCTAATATCTTTTCTTGGACCATGACTTTCTATTGTAAATTTATATGATTTGTATCTGAAATTTCACATTTCTCATTTATACGTTGATGTTTTATTTATGCTGTTAGCTTACTCAAATTCTGTGTGAAAAAGTTCCAATACAAACAAATTCTGATACCTAACAAACAGCTATTGAAATCTGATATACGTGCAATATAGTCTCAGAAGACTTAACTACAAACTTTTTTATTAAATTAAATTCAGAAACTAAAGGGATAAGCTACTTGGGAAAACCTTTTGCAATGAAGAATATTTCTTTGATGGAATAACATATTCCATCACAGCTCCAGAACAATAATACATTAATAATTATTCTCTTCCTAAATAAAACATCAGATTTATCCCAACTCCAAAGTCATGAAGTCTCCATGTTTATTCAATAAAAAGGAGTAGCATTAAACATCAGAATAGTTTAAGTACCAATAAAAGGCCCAGTTGTTAGACTCCAGGTCTCAGCTTTCAGGGTCACAATCCAAGTAAGGATTCCCTCAGCAGGCTGACTGATGGAAGACAGGTGACTGCAGATGCCCAACACTAGTTTCCTTCAAGTTTCCTGATAAACGATATCACCAGAGAAGAACCTTTTCCTGATCTCCTGTATAAACAAGAATCTCTTTTTCTTGTCTACCTACTCCTCTTACACCACTTTAGTGTTCTCCCAAGCTCTTAACACCTTTTGACACATTTTGACTCCTTTATTCTGCTATCTGCTATCTGCTGTCTATCTCCTGCCATTAGTGTAAGTTCCATGAAGTCAGTGACTTTATCTTTTGCTTGTTGTTTTATCTCTAGTTCCTAGAACAGTATCAGGCAAATAGTGAATATGTAGTCAATTGTTGTTGGCTGAATGGTGAATGAATTAATATACATAAGTGATCAATCAAGGATATTTTTCTTTCTGTCACTTTAGAAGGAAATGTTCAGATATTTTAAAATTCATAACTAAGTCCTTTTAAGACTTCAAATTCCAAAAAAAACCTTGAGTTATGTGTATTTTACCAAACTGTGTGACCAAATAGAGAAGCAGTAATGTTACCTGTCCTGTCAAAGATCTCATGGCTTGCCAAATGTTACTCTTTGCCACATTGTCTAGTGTGTCTTCATAATCATTTTGAAATTTACATCCCTCATCTAGCCTCTTCAGTGATCTATGTTGAGGCTTCTGGATAGCCTCCATCACCAATCTGTCTAAAAACAAACTCTGATTTCTTTTCTAGATTAATTCTGTGAAAATTTTGTTGCTCCGGATGGATGTAGACATGGAATGGATATTTTCAGTATGGAGTGTGGAGTAGGCCCTAAGGGAGTATTAGTCATGCCGCATTTAAATCATTTGGAAGATACACATATAAAAAGAAAGAAGAAGAGAGGTACATCAGATAATCTTTTATGTGGTGGGGTGAGCTAGCACAGAGAGAGCCACAGAGGCCAGGTTACATAAGGTGGGTACATAGAGGAACACTATAGAGAAGCAGGCAAACCAATGCTACTTCTTAATCTTTTCTGGGGCAGTGAAGCACTTAATGACCCACATAACAGTAGTAAAAGCAAAGATGTCAGAGAGGATGATTTGTGACATAGACAATTGGTAGAAGTTTTCTGCAAATGCAATTGGTTCTCATTTGGCCCTGGTTCTTCCTGACCTCCAGAAGTTGTAGCTCAGAAGTGCAGAGTCACTTTGCGCATTTTGATTAGAAATAGATTCTATTAATATACATCACAGCTTACCTAAAAAGCACCTCCATTCTTGCCAAGGTTTCTTCATCCCTCCCTAATGACAATGTAATAGAACTTGAGCCAGAACAGGGCAGAAATTGCTAGCAATGTATTGGCCTGGCTCAGTTCCCTTCTTCCTATCAGGCAGGTGTTAAGCCTACTGCCTGATATTTTTTGACTCAGTTTTCTATCATATGGTGGAATTACAAAATCCTTTTGTCCTGGTATTTATTGCCCTTTTCAACTCCCAATATTCATTTTTAAAACATTTTCACACTATGCTTAGGTAACTTGCAAAGTAAGAACAAATGTACATCATAGAAAATTTGCCCTCAAATACTGAGAGTTTTGCTAAAGGAGCCTTGAGATTAATAAGTAACATCTGTGCCAGATTTTGGCATTTGTAAAGCACTTTCTCAGTGCTAAATCATCTAATATACCCCAAGAGATAGGTATGCATACTTTGACAAGCAGGAACATAAGGCTAGGAGACATCAAACAACCTGCCTAGAGCCACATCTGGGACCTGGAACTCTTCCACCATATCAGCCCTCCACTACCATGTCCCTTTTTAGCTCACCTAATTACACAAAGGGCACTGCAAACCAAATTATTGTCATTCATTCCACAGTATCTCTCCCAGCATTGCCTTTTCCAGAGCCAAGAATAGAAGATCATATTTTGTCCCACTCATTTAGTCAGGCCACATTCACCTGCTGGCGCTATGAGCTCTTTTGTTTATAAGTCCCAGGTTAGCATAATTCATTTGTTCATTTTACCTGTTTATTGAGTGCCTACTATGTGCAAGAAATCAGTAGTGTGGTGACTGTGTAATGCAAGTGATTTATTAAATAATGATAACTGAGAATATTAATCATCTTTTTAAAATCTACTTAAATCATACAGGATCCAATGATCTATATTATGTTCAAAGTAAAGTAAATCACAGGGCGGCTGGCTCCAATTCTTTTGTAAAGTAGGCAGGGTATAAATAATAAATAGAATAAAAGCGGCACTGTGAAAATTTTATTGGAAGTAATAAGTGTGGAGGAGTTAAGAGGCTGGGCTTCAGTCCAGATCCTACTACCAGCAATGCATGACCTTGGGTGAGTCACCCCACCTTAGTTAGGCCCCTGTTTCCTCCTCAGTAAAGTACATGAATTAAATGATTTTTAAAGTGTCTTTTCTTATTAGCCATCTCATTATTCTGAAGCTGAAACATCACTCAGTGCACCTGATCTTCATCCCCAAAGGTCTCAAAGGCCGAAAGAAATATTGGGACTGGGTTACACCTGGGATCCTAAAAAGTAAAGTACCAACAAGAGCAAACAATAAATCATTTTGGGAGGTAATAAGCTGGTCTGTAAACATAATGGATTTGAGAAAATTCATATAGTAATAAGTGAATATTGGAGAAATTGCTAACATTGGGCAGTCTCCTACAATAACAGATACCCAGGGAAAATGAAAAAAACAATAGGTAGCAATGTATCAACATTGCTTCCTTATACTGTGATAAATGGTCCATGGTAGCCAAAGATGTTGACAATACTGGGTGCAGGGATACAGAGAAAGTCTGTACTATATTTGCAACTTTTCTGTACATCAAAAACTATCCTATAAAAGGCTTATTTAAAAAAACAAATCAATAAGTAATTCTCATCTACCTAAGAAAGTACCTTCAAGATAAAGATCGCCTCTCGTCATTTGTACAAAACAGGTTAGATTCAGTATTATCATTCTGCCTATAAAGGCATCTTCTTTACTCTTAAAAGCAATATTCTAATCCTTTTAATTTTGAGTGCATATCCTTCAATATTAATCAGAAATTTTAAGTGGGTTAGATGAATTATTTTGTGTGATTCAGAAGAGAAATGTGAGTTCTTCTCTGCAGTTGGGAATCCTATTTATGACATTGGAAATACACTCCCCAAACTGAATTAACTGATGGTGACATTTCCATCCCTCCCAACTTCTTTAACCACCTCTTTAAGAGGTCCAGTCTGAAACTAAAAGGCAGTCACAATCATGGTTTAAGTTTACAAACTTATCTTTAAAGGCTCACTGTTGAAGACAAAGAGTCTGAGGACATGGGGCTCTACCTTCCCTGGTGTTTGGCTACCACTGGAAGCAAAGTAAATATGCACACACACCAGGAAGGAAAAGTCAATAGTATTAATAAATCCACAATGTGGGTTAAAAGCTGTGTTGATTAAAGGAAAACGTCCTATTACTTCTCTTTATTAATGTTAGCAAATTCTTATGTAGCTTAAAAGCATTAAGATCTGCAAATCTGGCCTAATTTTATCTTTGAGACATAGACTTCTGAAATGTGCCTTCTTTGGTCTACACATTACCTTTTGATATATTCTATTAGCTGGAAGCTCTAGCATCCTTTATTATGATTCCAGCAGCCTTTGCTCTCTGCTCACAAATAATTGATGCTCCCTTTGCACCAGGCATAGTTTTCAGCTGATAAGCAGCAGGGTAATTGGCACCTTCACAGGATATTAGGAAGAAGGAGGGGGAACTAGATCACACTTTGCAGACAGGAAGCAGACAGCAGAAGGAAACCAAATAATCATTCTCCTGAGAAGAAGGCTAAATTCTTTTGGACAAATTATATACTTTGCATTACTTGTAAATTTTATATTTACCAACACACATTGTAAGAAAAAAACTTCCGGGTTAGGGTATTCCCTGGTTTTATTAAAGATGAGGTGTTATATTACTATTTATTCTAAGTAATAAAAAAATTGATATAACTTCTAGTAACACTTCGCTTTAGCAGCTTATATGTTTTCCATATTCATTGTGACATAATGATGCTTCATCATGAATTATTACTAAATTAGGATAGAATTCCTATAGAATTATGTATAATGTACTATCACCACAAATGCAATGCTAATAAAAAAATCTAGGTTAATGTGTGCCTAATTTTTTTAAATCTAATCTTTTATTTTAACAAAGTACATTAAAAAGCATTGGCTTTGCCAAATTTAAGGAAAGTGTATCATGTTTTCAGGATAAAAATTGTCCGTAATTTTGACAGCAGCACAGGGCATGCATTTTTACATTCTCTGCTTCAAAATAAATAGATGTCCCATAGAACAACAACTAAACAAAAAGTGTGTGTGTGAGAGCAAGTCAGGAGGCTGAGATGCTCTTTCCAGCCCTGTCCCACCTCCCACCCCAACAAAACTAACTACTACCCACTGATGAAGATCAAAGACTAAACTCAGTCTTGATGGTTGAGTACAGTAAAAGGTGATCAACACTAATCAACAATGCCCATTGTCTCTTCCAATATCACCACCACCACTTTGCATTTTCCACTTCTCCACATCTTAAGGGATCCCATTGAGACTCTGCCATTGTAGGACCTTCCCATCTCAGCCTCAGAAGAAGCTTCCCTGTGACCCAGATCAGATCTAGATCTGCTGTTCCATGCATGACTTGACCAATCACTCTGGTCATTACACCACACAAACTCCTACCATCCTTCCCAGTTGACTTTCTGCATCCAGTCACATTTGCCATATACCGTGTGCTCTGCTCCTCTGTTTTAACATTTCTTTGTAACTTAAGGGTTCTTTAGAGTCACAAGTCAACCATTAAAAACAGCCTCACAGTATCCCTAGTCTACTCTAGATCAACTATGTTAGCAGTTCAGCCAAACTGGATGCCCTTCTGAGCCAGAATGTTGGGACCTTAATAAAATATCAATTCATTTCAGAGACTTCATTCTCTTGAATTGATTAGCCCAACTACATTGACATATGGTATGATTTTCACTTATTCCACAACCATATACTGAGATTTTACTATGAGCCAAGGAAGCAGATGCCATTTTCTCCCTAAATTCTCTCTCCTGCGACTCTTATTCTCCAATCTGCCTTGGATAGAGAGGATGCTCAAACCTTTCGATCTTAGGACCTTTTACTCTCTTAAAAATTATTAAGAACCTCAAGAGTATGTATTTATGTGGGTTATAATTTTTGATATTTACTGTACTCAGTGAAAAAATGAAAATATAAAAAACATTTGTCTCAAAAACATTATGCTAAATGAAAAAACAGACTCAAAAGCTATGTATTTTATGATATTCTGAAAAAGGCAAAATTTAAGAGACAAAATAAATCAGTGGTTGCCAGGGACTTAGGGTGGAAGGAAAGAACTGACTATAAAGGAACATCTGAAAATTTGGGGATAGGAGGTGATGGAAATACTTGAAATCCTATTTGTGCTAGTGAATATATGACTGTATATAATTGTCAAAACTCCAAGAATTATATACTTAAAGGGATTAATTTTACTATATATAAATAATTTCTCAGTAAAGTAGAATTATTTTTAGCGGAAAGGAATGGGGAGAAATGAAGGCAAGTAGGCAAGAAGGCAGAGAGAGAAGAGGAAGAAGCACTTTTATATATTTGCTGTTCATTTTGGTAGTTCCCCCAAAACCTGGGTCCTTGGGCTGAGGACTAATACATGAGCCACCAGGTCACACCTAAAGTAGACTTTTAAATAAATCACACCCCTTACTTCCCCAGCTATCTTATCAGAAAAGGCTGTGAGCATTAGGGCATTTTCCAGCTCGTGGAGAAACTTCCCAAAATTCTAATTTCTGCTTCAAAAGTTGAATTTTATCTCATTGGACAAATTCTGTAAGTATTTAAATTTTTCAGCTCCTTTTTCTTTAAACTCTGAAAGACAGGTCTCAAATGACACTAAACTTCACACTACTAATGCTATTCAAAAATATTCTTTTGTAAATGACAAAATAAGGACAATTATTAACATGCTAAAGTCAAACGAAAAATAGCATCCATGTTATTTTCCTTGAGGCAACAGGATCACTTCTTTCATTCTGGGAAAAATGTCAGACACTGAAGCCTGAGTACTCATAGTTTGTCTACCCAGTTCTTCTTCAGAATAAAATTGATGTTCCACTAATTAAGGTGGTAACACGAGCTCCCAATTCAAATCATATTACAAGTGCTTTTTTCTAAAAATAGTTATAGCAATTCAGAATAAAGTAGGGCTTTACCTATACTTACAGTTTTATCATATAGAACATTAGAAGGATGTATTCTCAAGGGTTAAGAATTAGTGAAATTAATCATTTACAGCTTTGCCAGTAACTCTGCTTTTTCAAATTGCAAATGCAGTTTGCAGGGATTACAATTTGTGGGATTACATTGAATACCTCAACTGCTTTCATCTGCTAGGACACCCATAGTTTTACCTACCATAGCTTTGCACCTTTGTGTAAATGTCAACACAGTTGTTCCAAGATAAACCATTAGATTAAAAAAAAGTTACTCAATACTTTTGAATATTTCAGCACCATTCATGTTTGTTGCCAAGGTTTCACATAAAAGAAGATCATCTTTGATGATTCATTGCTGATGATGCCAGATGAATACAAGTGAATGTACACTCACTCATGTGTATGGCAAAAGTACAGATCCTCAGATGAGATATATTAATTCCATCTTCAAATACACAAAGCCATAATGTGTGCATCTTCAGTCAATGTGCTAACATAACATACCTATAAGATGCTTCTATGACTATTTTATCCTAGTATGAAAAGCTGTAACAAAAAAATATTGTTTTAAATATATACGACTACATTAAGATATTCAATTCCTTTTTCTTTAAACTCTGAATGGTTGATCTCAAAAGCCACATGGGTACGATAGTACTATTCAAAATGACACAACACTGTTAAGTATTATCACCAAGGGCAAGAGGAAAAGAACTTTCATCAGACTTTTCCTTCTTATTTACCGTTGCACCCAGATTCCTTCCTTCCATGAGTCAGAGAACAATCTATAGTCAATTTAATCTTTTTCATCATCTTTAGCTAGACAGCTTGGTTGTGGATTAATAAATATATTCTGCTAATCTATGGTTTTTTATATCAACAACCCATCTTTATATATAAGATAAAATATATTATAATCTTTTATTTTAGAATGTTATTAAAATAAAAAATAAATTTTAGTCATTTAAATTTAAATGTTTTATATATGTACATTTTAAATGTTATAAAATATTGAAAACAAGACAATAAAGTATGCTTCTTACTGTGTTTCAACATAGGCAAAAGAAAATCTTCAAAATAATGATCTGGTGAATGAAATGAGGTTACACTTGTAACCTACTATCAAGGATGGTAGAAATGTTGAAAAGATACAGAATTACCATGTTAAAATGCTCATAGTTTTACCCTAAAATGACTCTTAAAAAACACAAATACACACAGGGCTATTCTATTATAGCAATGATGTTGACACATGTCCAAATATCTGTGAGAGAATGAGAAGAAAAACAGCAATAACATCTTAGCACTAGCATGAAAATAATTTTGAACTAGCAAGTCCCTTGAAAGTCTTGGGAACCCACAGCAGTCCAAGACAACACTGAGAAACACTAACTTAATCATGAAACTCTCCCAAAGAATGATTAGTTATTTTAACGAATCCTCTCTCTTTTAATGTTATTGAAGACACATAGGCTGCTGGTGGACATTGGACAGTCCCAGTTGTTTAGGAAATAGGAAAGATACTTGAGTAGGTAGCAAAACTTTATTCCTGAGGGCATCCACAGTCATGGTTAATGATGACCATATTGCCAGTCCACAGTTGAAGCTAGAAATCTCAGGTTCGTCCTTGAATCCTCTCTTGCTTTTACGCCCTACAGCAAGTACTATTTGCCTCTGTCTTGATCTGAGCCCTCAGGATCTCTTGACTATTCTTTAAAACCATGCTTGACTAGTCATAAGAGCCCTGCCTCCTCCACCACCAGCACCACTGCCACAAAATCTTCCCACACATTGTCTACTAGATCAAGGACAAAGGGAGCCCTTTAAAGTCAGGTCCCATAGTTTCCCCACCATATCATCTGTTCCAACCACTCTAAAAATATTCCTGCATAACACTTTTTGCTCCTCCTAGTTTATACACTTGCCCTTTTCCTTGAATTCTGATCATTTGTTAGACCCATTTCAAATGTTGACTCTCTCATGGAACCTTCCCCAAAGGCAAACACAGTCTATGCTCCAACTCAGAACAAGCAGCTTAAAGACTACTTTTATCATATCAGATTGTCTCTACTTATTCACATAACTGTCTCCCCAATCTTCCTGAGAAGACAGAGCTTCTCTAGGCCACAGATAACTAAGCTCTTATCTATTGCCCTGGTCCATAATAGAAGTCTAATCTTCTTTTGCAGAATGATGCCCTGGAAAAGCAGTGGGTGCTCCCGAGTCACGACCAATTTCATTGTTAAGATGAAGTCTCCCATTCTTTCTCTGTCTATTGGTTCACTTGATGCTCTGCTGCAATCCTGATGTACAAAAGCAGATTGCTGCAGCACAAACCATACTGCTCCTGGTGGACGAATTGCCCTGGTAGCAAGAACAAAGTCTTCCAAATCTACAGAATCTGGACAGCCTATATAGTTCTCAAAACAACTATATTTTGACCATGATAGTCAGGAGCTGTAGCTCAAATGGTCATCTGGTCATCATAACAAGCTTTTGATGGAGACTTTATTGGCCCCACTTCATGGATGAGGAAAGTGCAGTGTGAAAAGAAACATGACCAAGGCAAAAATCTGACATTTAAGCCAAGTTCCCCAACATTAAATCCCAACAACTTCTCTCTGCTGACAGAGAAAGCTGGTACATAGTAAAATCCTGTCCAAATGAAACTTCTCTGACTGAAAAAGGATTTTCTCCTATTAGTAATTTCTCACAGCAGATTAATGAAGTTTTTTCTCTACAAAGGAGAGGGACCTCAGAATTCAAATCTCAAATGCTTTGCTTTTGTAATTGCCTGTGACAAGTTCATGAATGAAACCGACCACCCTATAATTGGTAGCAGACAGACCCTGCTTTCCAAGCTGGTATCATTTTTGCAATTAATAATGTTCCCTAGCATCTTATTGAAAAGCAGTGTGTACACTTTAATTGTGATAGGTTTATGATAAGGTGTGGCATTGTATTTTATTAATAAGAATGGGGACTGTTAGTGGAAATAAAGTCTAATGTTATATAGCATCCCATTCCCAAGACAAGCATTCGTGTCTGTTATGAGGATGATGTTGCTATATTTGTTTTCCAATTACATCTTTAATCAATTCAGCAGATCACAAACCATGGCAGGAGAGATCTACTTGCTGGCAATTATGGCTTTTATTCTGCTTACGGATGGTGACCATTTTCATTGTCCATTTGTGTCCAGTCTATAAAAGTACAATAGAAATCCGAAGGCTCAAAATGTGCTTTTTATAACTTTAGAAGAGAAATGCTAAGACATTCTTCTTCCTCATCAAGAGGAAAACTTGGTGAAAGAGGAAACTGGTCATTCTTGAATCCAAGGAAGAAACAGAATCAGAAAACCTAGACCTTTCTAATAAAAACAGAATTTTACAACCTAAGGGATATAGTGTAGTACAAATCATCAGTGGTCTGAGAAAATATTTTCTAGAAATAGACAAAATGATTCCTTCCATGTGTCATAGGAAAAGACTTCTAGGAATCTATATTTACCTTTCCTTAGTTTGCATTTTCATGACTTCCTTCAAGTTATATTATTATACAACTTAATACATTGTTTGGGTTTATATTAAAATTATTACTTTTATTTCACTTAAACTATTTTCAAAGAAGTTTCACTATAAGTGAAATGTCAGTAAAATATGGAAACTAGCCTGTAATTTGAAGTGTAAATATATAAAGATGTGGCATCAGAAAGATTTCAAATAACAAGCTACTGCTTTAATCAACAGATCTTGACTCAGTAAGTTTTGTCATATAAAAAAATACAACTTATGTAATTAAGCATTTCAAGTTTCATTTGGAACTTAAAAAAATAGGCTAGCCATGTTGCTTTTAGACTACACTGATGGTTTTATGCTTCCAAAACTTGTGGGGCATCCTTAAACTCTTTCTATTCTGTTCTATGCAACTCACTCTTATAAAATTCAGGCACTACACATTATTAATTCTCTTAAGTGCTATTTTTGTATTTTTCTTTACAATTATTTCCAACTTTCAGGTAATAAAAATATTTACATATTTTTTTTCTTTCTCAGTACTGCATTTTTGGGAAAATTTAGTGTGAATTTTAAAATGATATTTGAAAAGCTGTTTTATAAATTAACAAAATAAGTTTCAAAAGCTATCCATATTCATTCACCAGACTCTAGATTTATTTTCCAGTTATTTATAATGAATATATTCAACTATTTGTATTATCCACTGAAGTTACCTCAGCTCCTAACTTTACATTTTGTAGTCAAATATACAGACACACTTCATTGAGAATCAGCATAATTCTAGTCTCATTTAGTTAGTATCTTTTCATGTAAATAGGGAAATGAGTTAGATTATATGTTCTGGAGTCAAATTATAGTCATTTAATAACTTTGCTAATTTCCTGTTTCATTTTCCTCACCTATACAATGAACTAAATAGTAGTATCAACCTCATAGTGTTGTTATGAGAATTAAATGGAAGAAATATGTTTAAAGTGTTTAAAATTCTGCCTTACATAATCTGCAATGTTACTATTAATTAGAAAAATTATGCTAGGATATTTGATTCATTTGAAATTTATATATGATTATATATATAAACAGATAATATGCATACATATACTTAATGCAGTAAGTCGCTTGCATTATCAGAAAAATTGTGTCCATTCCCTCCTTCACTTTTCATAGGAAACACAGTCCACATCTCTCAATGGGAATAAATCTAATTCTGTTCTATTTAGCCAAATGTCTTTCATAAAACTAGATCACATAGGTTACACACACACACACAAATATTTATGTATACCATACATATATACAACTATATATACTTATGCATGTATATATATGCAATTAACTTTTTTGTCTACTGTCATTAAATGTCTATTTCTTTTCTGGATTAAAAAGAGCATTGTTCTCAACTGAGGTGGAGAAGTGGATGGATGAAAAATGATCAATCCAGATTTCAACAGAGTAAATCTGCATTTTAAAAATGCTTTAAAAGAAATTTGTGTTCCCCCAGGATATGAGACTCTCACTATTCACTCTGCTCAGTAATATAGCTCATCAGTACATGAATTTTCCAGATTAATTGCATAGGTATTCAATAACAATGATTAACTATTCTACCAACTAAATCCTTACACCAACAAATCTAGAGTATATCCACTTCACCAAATGATACTTAAAGGAAATAGGTAACATGCTGCTAGACAAATATAAGGCGGGGGAAGGAGGGAGAGAGAGACAGAGAGAAGTGAGATGCTTGGGTCTATACAGGATTTGGTGACTGAATACTCTGGGAGAGAATACCCCACAGATTAAAAAAACAATGGGATTCTGTTCATTGGTTTAATCCAATCCTACACCAGCAATGGTGGTATTTTCACAAGATGGTCCAATAAAGGGACCAGAAAGATCTTTTTCTCACTCATTTATCTCAGTCTTCATTCATGCTGTTCCACCCTCCCCTTCCAGTTGCTCACTTAAACCCTAGCCAGTCATAGAGCCCAGCACTACCCTGGCGTCCTTCATGATATCTCCTGTGACAACTCTAACTAACACATAACTTTTCCTCCAGTACTATTATCACAATTGAGGACATCCCCTCAGTAGACTCTTGCCCTCTGTGTTACATTACAGAGCATGCTAATTCAGTAACCAGTGTGGAGAAGGACCATGAGACTAGCACTCTGTTGGACATTGTGGAAGGAATAGAGGGAGAAAGAGAATATTTTGATACCCATTATGTGTAACTAGATACTTTATGTAGCTTTCATTGATGCTTTGGGAGGGATGTTATTACCCTCCCCAAGACATCACAGAGGAAACAGAATCAAAGGATCTAAATAATCTGCCAAAATTGCACATCTAATAAATAAAATAATCAGAATTTAAGTTCATATCAATCTGATTTCTTACCCCTTATTCCAGAAGTTATAGACATATGACCAAATAAATAAAATTTGTTTAGCTGGTTCAGTGTTTTCTATTTAGAAAGAAAAGGAGTGTGAGTAGTGACTTTAAATAGGACATATGCTCTCCAATTCTCCATAGTTCCAACCCTACCCTATTGTCCCAGCTCATACTCCAAGACTCTATTCTATGTGCTCCTAAGTGCAGTAGAGCTTGTTCCCCACTGCTCCTCCAATAGTCTAATTTGGCTCATGCTTACAATCTAGTGGGGGAGAAACCATAGTATAGAATGGAAAAGAGATGTGCAGAGATTTTCAAGAGGATGAAGAAGTCTTCCCAGATAAAGGATGGCATGAGCTTTGAAGGCTATGATTTTAGAAGGAACAGCTAGGGGAAGTGTGCCAAGGAGAGGGGATGGGAGAGAAGATCCACTAGGTGAGATAAGTAAGCACAATCTGACTTGATAAGCAGGAGTTTGGTTTTACTGGCGAGTGGTCTGTTAAATAAAACAGCAAGAGAGAAAGCTGAAAAAGTTAGTGGGGCCTTGAACCCAGGAAATATTTTATGCCATATTCAGCAGTCTAGACTTCATTGTATGGTAAATGATGGTATAACGGTTTTTAAGGAGACACGTATTTGGAACTATATTTTAAAAAGAACAATCTGGCTGGAATAAGAATCAATTATGTATATGGAGGAGTGGGATGGGTGGAAGAGCAGAGAAACAAAAGATGTGGCCAGCTGTATTTGAAATGAGATGCTGAGAAGGAAGCTGAGAATAGCAAGGAGAACAGAGAGAAAGGGAATCTGAAGGAAATACTGGGAATCCCACGGCCTGGTTTGCTTTATGTTGTGTGTGAAGCACTGGGCATATTGATCAAATGACTTCTTATCTAACATGCTTTCCCTCACCACCTGACAAAGCAGGCCTCACATCCCATCCCCAGCCTTCTTATCCCCCAATATTGCCTTATCTTTCTCCATAACCTTTATCACCATTTGACATACTATGTACTTGTTTACTGCCTGGTCCCCCGGCTCCCCTGAGTTAAGCTTCAGACAAACAGGGATTCGTGTTTGTTTTCATTCCCTACAGTCTCTCTGAAAGTGTTTGGCAGGTAGAAAGTACTTAATGAATATTTGCTGAATGAATAAATAAATGACATCTTCCTGAGGCCATGGTATCTTCAATCTATCTACATCATAAGACATGCTCTGCAGTCTTGTACCCCCGTGGTACCAGTTCAGGCATAGTGACTATCCGAATACCTACCAATATCTCTATTTCAGTGTATACATCATGTAAGCTCACTCTGTGCTTTTCCTGTATAATATTTATCACAATGTAACTAATGAATTATATTTGTTTACGAGGCTTGTGATTCTCAAGCCTACTAGATACAAATCCCTGTTTCATGACAAATATTTTTCTTGTACCAATTTTACTAGCTGAAATTCATATTAATGGATAATAGAACGTGCCTACACACATATTTTAGAGGTCAATATCCTGTCCTAACTTTAATATAAAAAGACAAGGAAAGTAATTTATAATAAAATAGTACGTATTTCAATACACTTAGTTGTTTATTGGCTGGCTCCCCTGACAAAAAGTTAAGCTTCAGACAGATAGGAATTCTTATTTGTTTTTATGGGATGGCTGTACTCAGACACCTAAATAAAGTTTTCAGGTGCTTATACGTGGAGATAGTATCACCATGAAATGTGAAGCTACCAGTGCAGTGTAGACATGTCATACTGAAGACCCAAATACCATGAGTAGTCATAGCAATGCAATTTTCCAAAATAGTGACTACTTATAGTTAAGGTTCATGGTGATTTTCCCATCAAGAGAGGCGTCAAGAAAAATTAATGCTGATAGATGCTTAGAAGCATTCTGAAAACCAACGCAGATTCATCATATTCAGGCATTTGGAGAAGCTACAGGAACTGAAGACAGGTGGAAAAGAGCTTACTTGTAAATGCCTGTGCTGTTTTTAAGATGTCTGTGGAAGAGCCTGTCAGTTTTCCAGCTAATGTAACCTACAAAACTAGAGCAATTAGTAAGTTTTGTCATTGATGTGTACAATAAATATATGTTCTTTCTCTTGTGGTTAGAAACACTATATTTTTTGTAAATTAATATTTTGTAGATTTACTTTATACCCTAAAAACAAATTTTATATATAATACAACCTACAACACATACATTTTCCCACAGATACAGTTCTGTAGTTCTATAAATCTTTTGCACAACAATATGAATACTCTTAACACTACCTAGCTATACACTAGAAATGACTAAGATCATAAATTTTATGATTTGGATTTTTAACACAATAAAAAGATATATGATAAAATATCACCAAAACTACTCAGTTCTATATATAAAAATCGGGTTCTAGATTTGTTGTAAAGAAACTTTTTAAAAAACTGGATGCATGTCCTCCAAGATGTCTGAAAGTCATATGAGGTAACAAATACTACTTCAGTGTGTAATCAGGTCCTGCACATTGTAAGATTCTTAGTTTCTCTAGACCCTGCCCACCCAATTCCAATAGCTCTGCCAACATTTTGATGCCCTGAACTACCTCCAAATGCTGCCTACGGGATGTAAATGTGCCTACTGAGTTGAGAAACATGACTCTAGATGGTAAGTTCCATGAGGGCAGTCCCTGTGTCTTGCTCTTGATTATTCTTCCAGAATGTAGCACAGGTTAATTACACGCTACTAAATGTGTTCAATGAGTAAGCATTGAGTAAATAAGTGATGGTGATCCTGAGAATGGAGATGGTGTTCAGTCGTCTTTGGAGCCCTTACCGTCCCTAAGACAGTGTGTGGCATGTAGTAGATGCTCAAACACATTTTCTTATTCACTTAACACTATGTAGTGCTAAATCATTGGATAAAACTTACAGCCCCTACTCTTAGAGAACTCAGACTGATTAGAGAGACAGTAAACAAGTAAATAAAGTCTAACATAGCCAGGTCCCAGGTTAACAGTAATAGCTGTGAATAACAGTAGTAGAAGTAGTAGTGACAATACCCCTCTCAATTACTTCTTCCTAAACTATTACTTCTAAAATAAGTTGCTATTTATAGAGCCTCTACTAGACACTAACATGGAATTTTAAGTAACTCTTATCATTCTGGTCCAGTACTTATAAGCTCTGTATTCTCAGAAACCTGCATATGGCCACAGTATCATTTCTCAATAGCTCCACTTTCTCACCATCCACTGTACATTACGGCTCAGAGTGAATTTCTGTCACCCCTTCAAATATGCCAATAGGCTATTAGATCTAAACTACATATATGCAGTTCTGCTTCCTGGAAAACCCTTCATCCTCATCCTGCCTTGGTAAGCCCTGCCCATCAAGTAGACATCAGTTCTTTTGGAGAAACTTCCATACTCCTTTCCCAGTGCCCCTTTGTGCTCCCACAGCAACTTGACTTTCCTCTACAGGAACACTCATAACTCTACATTGTCTGGTTACTTATCTGTATATCCTCTTAGAGTAAAAAATCTATGAGATCAGAGACTATGTTTATTTTTTTCACCACCATATCTCTTTTTAGGAACACAGGAATCCCCTAAACCATCTCTGGATTTCCTTTCTCTGCCCTTTGCATACTTTCATTTCTAGTAGCTTGTATCTGCAAGCTTTTTGGAGGACTAAACTTAAGCAAAGGGAGTTATTTTGTCTGCACAGATGAAGTGTTGGAAAGGTCTTCAGTTTATGTTCACCTTTCATCCGTGATTCAATTCTGAACCACTGACTGATTGGTGCTAGAGCATGAAAGCCAGTTCCCTTTGTTATAAGTAGCAACAAATATTGGTAATGACTTACTTACACTCCACTGCAGAACACAGCTGAAACTAACCTTTATGAGACTTGGCCTGAAATCACACCCTGTCTTGATTACCCCTTTTGTAGTTTCCACTATTCCTTTGCATGATTTTTCTGGAAGCATTCTTTTACTTAACACTTCCATGAAAATCCTGTCTCAGCAAAATTGCTTCTGGCAAGTCCAAACTAAGCATCCCTGGAAAAGCTATTAAATTGTCTGATATGGACTATAATTCAATAAGTGTGTGTTAAATTACTCAGTAAATCACTAATGACAGAATGCAACAACACAGGCATATGTATCCCCATTCTACAGATGAGGAAACTGAGGATAAATATTTATTTTTTTCAGACAGCTGTAATTGGAAGAATCAAAAGCCAACACCAGGCCCATATATGGTACCAAATTTTATCTGACAATACTATGTCCCTCCCAATCCTAGTTCAATACTTTGAAAAATGGAACAGGATGCCATATTCCTTTGATCTTTTCTGTTTCTGTATTCCCTCTTAAAGGTAATTCTCCTGGAATCAGCATTCACTCAACAAAGAGACTTCACAGCCCTAGAAAGATACACAGCTTCCAACTTGATTTACCAAATGACATTTCTGGAGTTCAATTTTGTGTCGACTATCAGGAAATATTTAAAGTGTCAAATTTAAACAAAGAGCTATTCCCTAACACAGGACAGGGGAAGAAAATTTGCAGAAGTGTTCCACAGTATCAGACATTGCCAAGGAGAGGAAGATAAAAAAGTAATAGCCTAATTTTCGTTAAGTGATTGCTCTCATAAAGTAAAAGAGAACTTGTCCTTACTAGGACATTAACCCTGCATTGCTCAGACAATTAAGGAAAGTCATAAATTAATCCATAATCATAATCTGAAAAAAAAATGTACCTTAGCACAGAGGGTAAGAAAAGGAGAAAGTTATCTTGGAGAAGATGCTTCATCAGTTCTACCTGGCAAGATAACACTTCATCCTCATTCCTTTATCCTTACACTATTTTCCTTTTGTCCCTATCACTCTGTCTCATCTTTATCCCTCTCCTTCCCTTTCTGCCCACCTTCAACTTCACAGCCCTCACCCCAAATCCTTGAATCATAAACTTAAAAATGAAAAAGGAGACGATTCAGTCACTCTGAAAGAATATTGAATTTCTCTAATATGAAAGTTCATTCAAAGAGAGTGTCTTTTTCACTAAAGACTATAAAAGACCCCTCAGGGCTAGAGAGATATGAAATTTGAAAAATGAAAATAATAAAATGGTTATGAGATTGTGAGGTGTTATCTTTGATTCTATTTTCTTCCCTTTCTGTTGTTCATTATAATATTTGAACAATAGATAGATATTTTGGAAGAGAAAAAAAGAGGTAGAAAAGCAGAAGTGAGAAGGCACTGACCACCTACTATGTACCAGGAACTATAAATACATTCTATTGAATTTCAATCATTAAACTATCAAATAGGTACTGTTATCACTATTTTTCAGATGTAGAAGGTGAATGAGAAGTCTTTATTTTTTTCTTTTGTGGAGCCTGGATTTTGTCCCAGCTTCATCTGTCTCCAAAGAACAAGCTTTGGGCTTTGAGATGAGGAATTACTAAAAAGAAAAGATGGATGATAGACACAAGAGCTTAGAAAACACTGAAATAAATCTCCAGCTGGTCCATAGCCCTCTAGTAAATAATAATGTTGAACGTAAGACCATTTATGAATCTCATTAGGTAGGCGATGCTTTTCTTAACAGAGTTTGAAAAGGAAGTAAGTAAGAAAATTAGAGATTCAAGTCATTGAAGCATGAAGAAATGCCTAATATCAATAAATATGATTGTCTTTTATTCTTCTGTTCATCAGTCAAACAGTTTTCATGCTATGTCTCAAGGGAAGGATGACACACAGGTTAAGACAGATTTTGTATTTGAGAATCAAAAGCCTAGGTATTAGGGAATAATAAGAATTTAGGGACGTACGTAAGACATTTGAGAGAATATAACAAGCTTTTGTTCCTAGGACGTACCCTATGAACTAGCAGGAATGGCGAAGACATACAACAGGAGGAGGTCAAATTTGTGACTAGGTAGATTTCAGTGGAATCAGCATCCAGAGACCACCACACAGTGGTGAGATCTACATTCCCTGGTCCTTGGTAGAAATGATAACCCTCCTTCTCCACAGCCGACAGTATTCTTGAGAGTGAAAAGCAAAGATGACTTGGGAGTCTGAGAAAGGACATAATAGGAAATAGGATCAGAGGCAGGGCAAAACAACGGCCTGCGGTGCTTCCCGCCGTCACTCTGTCACATCCTCAGGGTCCTTAACAGACAAGTGTGCAGCAGCAGCAACATGCCCCCAAAATGAGCCCTTCATACAAACACAGTTTTTCAGAAATAAATGGAATTTATGTTGCACTTGTTATTTCTGGTGTTTTTGAGTCAATCTGAATCAACCACATACAAAGTAGGATGTTTTTATAAAGAGAGGAAAGGGACTTCAAGTGCTTCTAAGTTCCTGGCTTCTCATAATACTGCAGAAAATGTAAAGCATGTCTGCAGATTTTTAAACAAATTATCACAGGAGGATTCTATATTACATTTCCACACTTAGTCAAAGTATCTGCATTTCTCTTTGATAAATCCTGTTTGAGTTGACTTGTGTTGTATATTATTTGTAATTAATACCCATCATGACACACCTAGTGGCCCAGGGATTAAGCCTTTGCCTGGGGTGCAGTCTACATACTGTCCAAGGATCTGGGTTTGCGGCCAGGGTCCGGGTCACTCCTAAATAAATAAATAAATAAATAAATAAATGTTTCTTCTTCCTTTCTTTACCTTCCTTCCTGCCTACCTACCTGCCTTCACCTTAAAATAAATTACACAATATTATTTTTTTAGAAAAAGTCATCACTTTTTTAAAAGGCAAATTATAAGCATTGATATGGCCCTTCATATTTTGAAAAAAAATATCGTTAATAAAATGCTAAAAAGAAAATAGCAATATATACCCCTTTCTTATATTCATATGGCTTAATATATTTATAATAGGGGGCTTATAAAGACCTTAGTATATTGCCTAACAAACAGTCTCTGATTATTCTGTTTTTTAAGTATACTGGTTGCCAACATTATCTGGAGCATATAACAAATAACATGATATACACAAATGGCATCTTGATGGAAACACATTATTAATGTCTCAAAAATTGATAATTTACCTGAAGATCTACTTTTGAACATAAGCATAAAATTATTCATTTCAGTAATATAATGGCAATATGTTGGAAATAACTAGATTTTGGTTGTATAATCTATGTTGTGTCTATGCATCCATCCAAAAAGATGAGAAAGAAAATCCCTGTGAACTGATATAGACATGTTACTAATGAAATAGTAAAGTGCAAAAGAGTGTATGTAGAGAACACTATCTATATATGAAAAATAAGGAACTAGATCTATTTTTATCATCTAAATTTATCTATATCTGTATCTATTCTTATTCTCGTAAAAAGAAACACTGGAAGAATATATCAAAAACAATGAAAATAATACCTAGAGGTACAAGTGGAAATATAATAAAGGGATAGGGATGGAAAGGAAAGCTCTCTGAATATATTTTCTAATATGGATTGATTTTTTATGGCACTCTCCAAAAGGATATTAGCCTTGATTCTTCAAAAATATCAAGAAAGTAAAAAAGGACAGAAAATTTTCTAGGTGAAAGGTTAGCATAGAGACATGATAACTAAATTCAATGCATAATCTTTTATAGACTCCTATATTGATAGATACATACATACATGCATACATATACACATATACAGACATGTATATACATAGTTCATTTATCAAACATACATAGCACAATGTGAACACTGGTAAACATAATATTTGTAACATTACAAAGCTACTGACTTGTCATAGTTTTAATGTGCAATTTTCTCCTTAAGAACAAGGTTGGAGGTGCACCATCGTGGAGTAGTGGTTAGGTCCACCACCTGTGTCTGAGTGTAGTTCACATACATCCCAAAGACCTGGCTTTACATCCCGGGGCTGGCAGGGAAACACCAAGATCTACAGCTAAATAAAAATAAATAAAAATATTCCTCCTTCCTTCTCTTGCTTCCTGCCTGCTTGTCTACTTCATATTATGGCCAGTTTTAGCTCCTTTCCTGTGAACTAACCATTCATTTTCCCATTCTTATTTTGAGTTACTCGTCTTTATTCAGTCTTTATTACTGACTCATAGCAGACTTTCATATGATAAAATAAAGCCTTTGTGATATGTTTTCTTTTCCCTAGCTTTATGCTTTTTTTTACACTGCTTCCCAGGTAGAATTTACGTTTTAATTTACTGTAAAATTACTGATCTTTCCATTTTTGTTATAGTATTCAGAATATGCTTACAAAGGTCACTATCAATCAAGAAAGCACTCATGTTTTCTTCTAGTACATTTGTGGTTTCATTTGTGTGTGTATATATTAACCATTTGAAATTTATGTAAGTTTAAATGAGGTAGGAATAAAATTTAATTTCATCCAGAGAACTGTTCAACTGTTTGAACACAATGTGTTAAACAATTTATTTTTCCCCATTAATTAAATTCTTGTACTTAATTGGGTCATTTTACTATAAATTGTTTCCTTCAATCTCTAAAACGATTTTACAGGATAGGTGTTAGTACATATGAAGCTACTTGGGGCAGAGAAAACTTGTATCTCAGAGTTAGGAAAACACAGCAGCAGCATAATATGAATAAAAGAACTTGAGGAAAATTTAAGACCATGATAAATGCATTTATATTAGATAAAAACTTCATAAATTAATACCTTTGACTGTATTTATGATAGCTTTAGACAAAAGAAATAATAAATTCCATAAATGCCTTGTAAAAAAGATACCATGTTATTGGTTAAATTATTAGTGAGCAGTGACTCTAATTAACAAGGTAATAAGCTTGCCGACTTGCTGATAGGCAGTTTTTCAGAACTCATTTGTACCAGGTAAGTCTTCCCAGAAGGATAAAAAATGTATTACACTTAGAATAGAGGGGTGGGGGGAGGAGAAGGAAGAGGGGGAAGGGGGGAGGGGGAGGGGGAGAAGGAGAAGGAGAAGAAGAAGAAGGGAGGTAACTAACATTTCATGGGGACTCAGATAGGTGTAGTCTATTCCCTAAGACTCCCAGGGGAGGGCTGGTAGGAGACCTGCCCCCACTGGCCAAGATGAGGCATCTCCCTCCTGAGAGAAATGGGTCCTGAGATCCTTTGTTGCTTATTCTCTCCACATCTTCTTTACCTAGGGCTGTAGCTCTCAGGCACCCAGGAGGTTGCTGTTTTTCCAAATTTCTTTGTTTGCTTCCCAAGAAATCAGTGTTTGTGACAATGTAGCCTGCAGCGTATTGGAGACTAATTTCTCAAGTAGTGAACAAGTCAGAGGTGTCAGCCTTGCATGATTACTGAAAGACTGCCCAGTGTTTGTGTTTGGGAAAAGAGGTCAGAGAAGGTCAATTCCATCCACAGTGCTGATCCTGTGCTGAACATTGATCTGAACAGGTGAGGCCAGAAGACTTAGCCCTGATGCAAATGTGAATAAAAGGGCAACTGATACTATCTTTAGGGTTAGTTATAAAAATCTAATATACTGGGACTCCTCCCTCCTTTTTTTTTCAACAGAGCAGTGGTTTGGAGAAAAAAAACAAGTGCATTTACATCTGAATGCCCACTGCTAAAAGCCCTGCTCTGAGAGTCTTCTTTGTTGGCAATCAATTACTAGTGTTCTTTCAACAAGAATCTCTTCTGCTACCCCCAAAATTTAATTAAGATGTGTTTCTAACAGGTCTTTGATATGCTCAGACCCAAATCAGTCCATCAATCCATGAATCAATATTTATCAGTGACTCCAAGAAAATAAACTATCAACTCACATGAGATTCCCTTCAGAGAATAACTTGATGTTCTCATTTTCTCCTAGTTCATTAATTTAGGAAAACATGAGATGTGTCTATAAAGTAATGATATGTATTTTACTTGTCACAAATGAAAATCAACCTTGGCATTTATATAATTCGAGTTAGTTATATAATTTGGGATCTTGTCACTTAGATTAATTGGGACAGTTTTGGGGGAAAAAATTATGTATTACATTTCAAGATAAATCAGGCATGCCTTAGTTAAGTCTACCACCTCTGGTCAGGTGTAATCCACATACATTTAAGGACGAGGATTCATGTCCTGGGGCTGGGTGGAAAAAAATGAACAAATAAACACAAATAAATAAAATCCTTATTCTTCCTCTCTCGTCCTTCTTGCACCTCTCCTGTAAAAATAATTAATAAATTAATATTGAAATTGATTGAACTTATTATTCCTTTAAATCAGTAGACTGGGTTTGATTTTAGTTTTATGGGTTCAAGTACCTGAAATGCATTAAGGACTTGTCTTGGGCAAAGCTTCATGTACATGCATGTATGTGTGTTTGTGAATGTGTGTGTGCATGTGTGTTGGTGTCAGGCAAGTGAGGATGCAGGTAGATATAAAAAGAGCAAATAATTATCTTACGATCTTGTGACTGAATTGAACACACTATACCTGATGCCCTCCTGCTCCCAACTGTGTGACTAGAGCAAATTTCTTCTATTTCCTCAGCTATGAAATGAGGAAAATGATAGTACCTACCTCGTAAGGCCATGTGTGGGGTTCAGTGAGGCCATGTATGTAAGGTGGTAAGCATGATGCTGAATTGATGGGAATAAGGATGGTGTTACAATAACAATGCAGAGGGATGATGCTGCCTTTTTGTTGTGATACCCCCACTTCCACTGTGGAGATTTTCTTTTAGAAGTGAAAGAAACCTTGACTTTCAAAGTCCTTTTGTTCAAATACTTTATTTTACACTGGTAACAAATACATTATCATTCACAAAAGTGATAGGATTTGGCCAATGTCACTGACCAAGGGAAACCTAGAAAGAGCTCAATTTGTGACTCTGTCTCATTTATGTAATTATGGTGGGGGTGAGGGGATCTTGCACTTTACAGTGGGTTGCTCAAAAAAAATCAGAGGATGAATACTGTCAAAGCAGTTTGAGGCACGTAAAGGGTAGACATTAAGTAAAGTCAGTTGCCAGTCAACAGCATTTATTGATTTATTTCTGTGTGAAGAGCATTGTATTATGTGCTGAATGGGAATGCTGCATTCTTTTTCTTTAAGGCATAGAAGTTGACCTGGTATAGGTTGACCTGAATTGTTCTGTAAAAGCTTTCTCCAGATGGCTGCTTACACAGTTGCCAATTGAAAGACAGATCTCCATCTTCAGCACCCTTCATTCCTGTAACTTCACTGGTGCCCACAGGTGTGCCCCAGGGTGCTGCAGACCTTCCTGCACACCCTCACCATGTAGATTAGCCCAGGACTGGGGGAAAAAACTCTCAATTCTAAGATATAGTCCAAGAAAATATGCTTTACCATAAAAAGAAAACTGATATACTGTACAATAAAAATGAAGTTATCATTATTTTCCAATGTATTAATCCTAAAACTTGAGTAATTGCAATGATTTTTACCTGTGCCTCTATCTCTGCACTAGGACGAGAGAGAGAGAGAGAGAGAGAGAGAGAGAGAGAGAGAGAGAGAGAGAGAGTATTCTAGCTGAGCTCCAAGCACCAGATATCAGTACAACATATATACTTCAAAGAGTACTAGCCAGCAACCCAAAAAGTTACCCAAGCACAACCTGGCTGACTTCTATGTTTTCGTTTGGTGGATCGTCATTCCCTAGCCCCCAACTCAGTCCCACTTAACATTCACATATATTCCAAATCACAGTCTTTACAATTACTCATCAATTCTTCCTCTAAATTTCTTTTGGAAATTACAGACAGAAATCAGAACAGTTATTTCCAGTAGTTAGTGTGCTTATTCTTGATTTTTTAAAATTTACTCCTTAACCATGTCTTGATGAAGGTGTTGAGAAGATATTTTTGTTTGTCCATGTTTGTGTGTTTATTGTATGCCTTAATGTGGGGAGAAGATAACCAACATATCTTGAGCTATAACAGAGGTAATAACTGAAAGAAAATTTTCCATCCACTGACTAAATTCTATAAATGGTCAGCACACCAAAACAAAGAGAGAGTAAGCAGCTTCCTCTCAATTCTGTTTAAGAGATCCAGCTAAACTATCTGACAGAAACTCATACAACTTCAATGTTTGAATGTTTAATTTCACCCAGTGTTCTTAGATTATTATCTAAGGCTAGATGTTGGGAGGAGCAAGAGCATAGGTTTTTCTACAAAATGGGTGGCAGGGAAGTCTCCAGTGCTGGACTTAATATGCCACCAGTGGATGGAATCTGAATGATAGAGATAGATGTGTAGATTACACACATACATACATACATGATAGACATGCAAATATACATAGAGAGACAAACAAATGAAATCAACTGGATTACTAGAAAGTATAAAGTATATATCCACTTTTAAAGTGGAAAGTGGAAATAAAACTTATAAACACATTAGTAATTAGTCTAATGAAATGTTCTATAGTTATTTATAGTTCCCCTCACCCTAAATAAATATTATTCAAGAGTTAATAAACAGGGCATCGACAGATGCACCTACAAGGAGAAATCTATAAACATATACAAATTTCACATAATTTTCCAGTGTAATTTTATATGTTTATTTTTTCTTATTCAATTTGCCTTTTAGATTAATCCCAATGGCTTGAGGGCAGTTAGTCTTTAGACTTAAAGATGGGGAAATCCTTTTTTTATCTCCATTGGATCTCAGATGTTGTCCTGGAAAAAGTGTGTTTTCTCACACAAGTAATGCTTCTGAACAAAGAACTGTAGGGGAAGAAATTCAGAATGACTTTGTATTAACTAATATGGAAAAATATTCGAACTCTTCACTCAGTTCTTTAAAATGTCTAGTCAATAAACATTCATTCCCCCTGTCACAATAACAGTATTTGTCCTGTGACATAGTTGCTGTTTGTGTCATCAATGACAATAAAATAGACATGAATTAATATTACTCATTGCCCTCAAAATGTGGGCCTAAAATCAAGCAAGCAGCTTCACATTCTCCACTTTATTGAGGTTGGAATTTTATTGCAAAAACCTGTAACACCGCACATTAATAAAATGGGTCACATCTTGAGATCTCTACCTTTATTTTATTCACTTAAATTTCTGTAAGATGTACAGCTTAGAATCCAAAGATGGTGAGAGATATTCCACATTCCATGTCTTTAGCATTGATAGCTTCCCACAGATGGTCTCAAATTCAACCCCTGACTCTATGATTCAGTGCTTGACATTGTAATACTTTGGTGATTATTGATTTAGGGTTAAGTTTGGAGCTGAGTACAACTGTGTGAGCATTCACTGCCATAAGTCTCATGATATGCTACTGCCTGCCCACTCCATATTGACAGGCATCCTCCTACTTTCAGACTGGTGTTCATTGGCTGATGAACACACAGGAGGGAGATCATGACCTTTTCTCTTATCGGGACAGCCCTTAGCTTCACAAACATTTTTTTGCTTCAGGATGTTATTAACAACAGGGTGATAGAACAAAGAAGTGACGAGGTGGGAAGCACATCAATGTATAAAATTTTCTTTATTAGGATACCCTTGAGGCCCACAGAGGGGTCTAATTATAAAGGTGTTGTCTTTCTCCTTAAAATAAGAAAATTCACACAGTCATGCACACACACATGCACACACACATGCATACATACGGAATGCTCTAATGAGGTCATGATTCAAAAATTAGGGGTTACTCATTTCCGCGTTCATGGGATTTTGCCACTGAAAAGTGATTCGTATAAATAGAAAGGAAAACCAAAGTTACTGAATTTATTAGATAGCAGTCAAGAGTTAAAATAAGACACATTATAATGAGAAGTAGCAAATTGATGATTGAAATTGAATGAATTCTTTTCTCCTATATTTGAAGGGAGTGTAAGTTCAGCTTCATGAGATTATTTAGGGCAAAGGTACTAGAAACAGAGGCAAATGATAGGGTTTTTTTTTATCCTCCTTGCCTCTCAAGGCTTATGTCTGTATTGAAGTCTCCTCCAAGTATAGAGTTCAGATGTTTTTAGATAAAACCTTTTCTTTAGATTCTGACAGACACTATCTATTTTTTTGTGTATCTTTAAAAGAGATTTTGAACCTATATGTATGAAGAATATCTTGAGAATTATCTGCATTTCCTTTAGGGTGGGTTAAATTCAAATAAAGATTTCCCAGATCACTATATGTCAGTTTTATTTAGTATAGAATCCTCAATAACAAGAGCTAGGATGCAGCCACATGAAACAACCACACAAAAAGTTAGAGAACAAGAACCTACATAACTAAAGAATGCTGATACTAGGGAACAACACTGAGATATTTGTAACATAACATCTCTGTGACATTAATTCTTCCAAAGTGGTCATTTATTTGAGTTCGTTTTCCCCTCTCAATAATTAATCCCTCCCTTGCTTTTAAATACCAGACATTAATACAAATATGTGGTAGTGTGAAAATCAACAAAAATGCTTTTTTAAAATCTATTTTTTAAGTTATCAGGGTACAAAATACTATCTGAAAACATTCACTTTTTTTTGGCTCCCTTAGTAAAGATATGCAATTGGATTTGTTTTTTCTCACATTTTGTTTAAGATAAAATTCCCTCTGGCTTGAAAACATACACCATATGTTGAAAGCACTTGAAAATAGAGATTTTAAATGGAAACACAATAAAACCTTAACTCTAATGGTCCCAGCAGGACTTGGTCAATAAATATAAAGTAGTAAAAACAAAATTTGAAATTCCAATGAACCTTGTTTTGCATTTCTATATTGTATTTCATCTAAGCATCCCAGTCACTGCATAAGCAATACAGCATTAAAACTTACACTTCAGTAGAAGATAATGTTTGTTTGGTTTGCTTGTTTTTTCCCTCTGGAATAAGGATGTCATCTTTGGATGATCATATAGAGAGAAAGAATTCCCAGGGCAGTGTTGGCCCTGAAGTCATGTTCCTATAAGAATCTCTCCTTGATCTCTGCTGTAGCATCCTCAAACTCTGCCAGGAGCCATAGCACAGACAGAAATTTGCAACAGTATTATATAAACATAATATGGAAATTACAGTGAGTCTAATTACCCTTATAAGTAAAGAGAACAGCTATCCCTTTCCAGTCAGGCATTCAGTTTTGGGAATTTTCTGTTCACCATCATCCACATATTTCTACTGCAGCTATGATTATTGTTTAAAATTATGATCCTAAGTATAACCCTGACATCCTTCTGAAACAGCATTATATTACATTCACCAGTTGTCCATGTGCCATGAATTTCACTGTACTTAAAATTCTTCCTGAAGTGGTCACAAATGACAGGTATTTCCACTAACCAGAAATTTTGATTAAACAAAAATTGTCATCTTATTTGGAAATAGAATCTTACAAGATATAATTAAAATAAGGTCATGCAGGATTAGGGTGGCCCTAATCCAATGACTGGTAGTGACCTCAGCAGAAGAGGAGAGGACACAGAGAGACAGAGGGAGGAGATTGTGGAGATGAGTTTCTAAGTCAAAGAATGCCAAGGATTGCTGACAGTCACAAGGTGCTATCATAGAGGAGTAGGACAAATTTTCCATTAGAGTTTTTGGAAGGAGCCGACTCTGATTTCAGACTTTTGGCCTCTTGAACTTCTAAAGACTAAATCTGTATTTCAAGTCACCTAATCTTTGACAATTTATTATAGCAGCTCCAGGAAACTAATATAGACAGTAGCCTCATCATTACCATCATTATCATAAGCTAATATTTGTTGGACCCTTTGTGCCAGGTTGTGCTATATTCTTTTCATATAGTACCTCATCTAGTCCATGGAGGAAAAATAGTTATTATTGCTTCCATTTATAGATAATGAAACTGACTCTTAAAGACTTTCATGCTCTCGTAAAAAGAGGAAAAAAATGAAGATTTAGATTTAGTTCTTTCTAACATGAAATATGTCTTTAATAAGTCATGCTCACACAAAATAAGAGCATATCAGGGATTTAAAAAGAAATAAAATCTGAGGAGATTTAGCCAGAAGTCAATGTAGGTACAACACAGGTTGAATATATTTCCTTGAGACAAAGTGGGAAATTGGGATGGCAAAAATGGGATGGGATTAAGCTCAGGCAACTAAGGGGAGGAGAGAAGGTAGAGCAATCTGAGCAGGAGCAAGAGCAAAGCAGCCAGACCAGCAACAAGTAAATACTATGTGATACCCATCTAAAATCACTTAGTAATGACATACAGTTCAGCAGGCCTTCATACAAACAACCAGGGATAGTGCCAGGAATTTTGACACCTTAGGTGAAAACCAAATTTGGCACACCTATAAGCTCTGTTCTAAATGTCCTTCCTAAAACACATGTTACTTCAGCCATCCCAGCGCCAGAAATGTCCAATAACCCCACTGTGCCATAGCTAATAACCACCATGCCAGAGGCAATTCCCATAGTACTCAACAGCAGCTCCATGCCGGGGTGTTTTGCTCCCTTTGAAGAAACCGGCATGCAGGGTGGTGAGGGAGGGAAGAATCTCTTCTGCTTCCTCACAGAGGGAGGGAACAGCAGTAGTGACCGTGGCCTGCCACTGTCAGTGCCAGCAAGGACCATTTTTAAGAAGAGCAAAGGGGAAGCTGCTTTTGGGTCCCTCCACAGACTAGTGGTCTGAAGCAACTCAACTGCCCCTTTGTCCCGCATTAAAAATAGCTCTGGTTTAGCAAAATGGGACAAAATTGGCATTTCTGTTAAAATAATGGAATGGTAGGAACATATGAAGAAGACAATACTGTCCCATTTGAAACAATATATATGGTCAACCTAGTGCAACACATTTCTCTATACCTTTTATCTATACCCATAATACAGCACAGTCATAACTAAAGCATAAATTGATGAGTCAATTGGCCATAAGACTCCAGTTATCATCGTGGCACTTTCAGTATATTCAGTGACATTTTAACAAAGTTTCAAACAGGAAATAAAGTAAAAAGGGATTTTTTTTGTTTAACTGTTTTCCAGAAGACTATATCCATCTTTTCTTTCCCTTTAAAAAATATTAGGGAAAAAAAATTGAAGGAATATTGCATCATAACATTATACACACGTGCATCATCATAAATCAACATCAGTAGATAATACATCAAATTTAGTACCAATAGTCCAACTTTATTCTTCACCATATAATTGACCCCTTTTACTTGATTTCCACACTCCCCATCTTGCCTTCTTTCTCGTCTGATAACCTCTAATTTGCTTCTAGAGACTGAAAGTCTATTTTTGTTTGATTTGATTCTTTTGGTTCTCTATATACCACATGTGGAGTGACATTTGCATTTCTCCTGTCACTATCTCACTAAGCATAATGCCCTCTAGGTCCATTCATGTTGCTGCAAATGGCAGGCTTTCATCTTTTAAAACAGCTAAATATATTCCATAACAACTTAAGTGTCCATGAACAAATGAGTGGATAAAGAAGATGTGGTACATACACACAATGGAATACTACTCAATCCTCTTTCTGCTTGATTAATTGAAAATGTATTATACGTATAGACCCAGTTCTTTTCTCTAATGGAGATGAGTAAGTCACCCTACATTTTGAAGGAGAAAATTCCCTTCTACCCTTTCCCTCTTCTCAGATGCCATGAAACAAGATACCACTCTTTCTATTTTTTAAGGAACCGTACAGGCAGGAATAAAAGCAAGCATGTAAGCAGGCAGGAAGAGAGTGGAGAAGGAAGAAGCATTTTTATTTATTTTATTTTAGTTGTTCATCTTGATTTTGCCCCCAGTCCTGGGATGCAACCCCAGGTGCTTGGGATGATGTAGACTGCACCAGAGGTAGCAAACCCAACCACTGCTCTACCAGGGCACACCCATACCACTGTTATTTTTGTAAATTGGAAGCACAGCCCAAAGTAGCATGATGCTATCATTTCCAAATTTTTTATTCCCCCAATTTTGGAATAATCTAGTATTTTTTTCCTGGTAACCACTCAACCTCGCTTTAGCAGAAAACATCTTTTAGAGAAAAGAAAGATAGAAAAATGTCCTCAACATTAAACAAACATTTATTAAGCATCTATCACATATAAATCTGATTATGCTTTAGGGCTATTGGCATACATATTTAAATAATTATGATCATGAGAAGCTTCATAGAAGAAGGGAAATTAAGAGTTTAGGAGGCTGTATGCAACCTGTCTGCGTGAAGTGATACAGTTCTAAGAGTAGGAAGAAAGACTACTTGCTTACTTGATATTGCTCCTCTCTCCAATGAAAGGAATGGTGAGTCCTAGAATGTATTGGATGGGGAGGTCCTTGAGGGCAGGAATTTAATCTCTGTAAACTTTGCATCATTGGAGCCTGGTACCAAGTAACTATGAAAAAATATATATATTTAAATGTTCAATATATGGGCTAATGAATAAATAAAAACTTTATATTACAAAAAGTGAATGTTGCAGCATTCTTTCAAAAGCCAAAGGAGGAAAGCAGCTTTTGGCGGTAAGGTCATCCAGCCCCGCCCGCCCCACACACAAGATTCCATGGAGGGATGATGGGGTGCTCCATACCTCTTTTATCCCTTTTCTCATCAATTCATTCTCAAAGGCCTAACAGCCAAAGGAGAGCTTTGCCCTGATACAATCCATAGGCCAGAAAGTGGAGAAAAAGCAGTTGCCAGGATAACAAGGCCACAGAAAACACATGGTGAGAAGAGCAAGGTCGGGCTTGTCTGGAAAATTGCCTAGCTATGGAAATCTGACCTGCGCAAAAAGGAAGGACTACAGAACGTTTAAGTTTGCTTCCAAGAACAAGTCTATTTTTAGGTAGCCCTTTTTTTTAGCAACAGACCTCCAAGTGAAGGGAAATACACAGAATTATTCACAACAATATAGAGGCTTTAAGTTTTATACTATTTCACAATGTTTTCTTCCTCTTTTAAATTTTTTAAAAAATTAATTTCACTAAAGGAACACGGCATCTTAAGATAATTATGTTTAAGGTGTAAGTCATTAATAATGTGTTTTCTTGTGTTTTGTCTTTTATACTTTGCTTTTAATGTGGACAAAAGAACCCTTCATCCTGTATCCAAGGTGTTTGTGATGGATGAGGGAAAATAGTGAGAATAAGTCCTTTTTTGAGGGGGAAACTTTAAAGTCTTGTCCTATACACAGCCAAGTCAGAGTGACCATAAAATCTGTCCATTATCTTGTCCATGCAACAGAGAAAGAATCAGGTACGGCTTTTTCTCAGCCTAACTCTATTGCTCTCTTTAGTTTGTGTCAGTTTTCTAAGTCATTTAACTTACTTAAGTTTGCATTTCTTTGAGAAATGGGTATAATGTTTCCTGTCATGATTAGCTCTCTGGATTTTTGTGAAGGCTCTATGTGATATTAAAGGAGTCTTATATAAAGTTATTATTAAGTCTTGAAATAAAGACAGCTTTAAGCAAATTTGTTGTTGTCCCAAATGTATCACTTTAAATTTTAGATATTATCAATTTAATAAAATAATTAAAAGAAATTGATGCTCATGGTCACACACACTTGCCCAAGAGATTTTCTGTGCTCATATTATGGGTCAAATTGAATCAAAGGCTACATGTAAGCAACAAGATTGTCTATTTTACTGGCACAGGATCCTGAATAGAGTTATTTGGCTTCTCTAATATACTAAGCTTAAATAAAATTTCTCTTAACATGCAACTCTCTAGAAATGGCCAATAAATTGAAGCTTCTAAATCGTTTTCATGATCAAATACTGGGCTTGAGATCTGACATTCATGTGATACCTTTAATAACTGAGAATATTAAGGAATTCATAATACTTTTCTTAAATTTTAGAAGGAAAAACAAAAATGCAGAACCACACAGCAACTTCATACGGACCACACGCATATAAATTTTACCCTCAAAGCACTAGTTACCCAAAAATCTTGTCAGAAAATATAAAACTCATAACCATAAGGCCCAATAGTTACAAATGAGCTATGGAGGCAAGACTACTTATTTCTTGAAATAATATATGTGCTAATGGTATAAATTTGGATTAGTGATACAAGAAATGTCATATTGCTATATTTTTCTAAAGCAAATGTGAAATCTTAAGTCCCTGCTCACTACAACAGAGAAACTCAAATTCAGTCATTAGTGGTATTCTTTCTTCAATTCCTCTATGGGATTAAGAAGAAACATGGGGTTTTCTGTTATTAGAGAATAGGAGTAGAGTTTCTAGTCCTGGCCTATGATCATCATTACACAGATATCATTGTCATTCTCTCTCTCTCTCCCTCTCCCTCTCTCTCTCTCTCTGACACACACACACACACACACACACACACACACACACACACACACACCCTACCTTACACCTTACACTATTTCTTTCTGTCCATCTCCTGGGACTCAGGCTTTTCTAGGAAAATCCAACTTCACTGGCAAGAAAGCTTGACAACACAACACATGACTTGGTTACTTGAGTCTTCTCCAACAATGAGAATGAAATATAATTCAAAATTACTATCAACTCTTGTCATGTATGCAAATAAGTTAGCCTGGAGAGTGCTACATAAAAGGGCAATCAATCAAAATATTCATTCTCTCAATTTCTGTGGTTCCAAGTACATGTTTTTTGGCACTGGGAATAAACTCACAGTCTAATGGTAAATCCAAATATGAAAATAAATACAACGTTTATTATTAAAAATAATAAAATTGTGCATATATATACACACATGCGTAGAGATACAGACACATAGATATAGCATATATAAGATTCAGGCACTACCTACTAAATGCCTGGTGAGCCATGACTATACAACCTTGAAATCACCCAACCCTCCACCCCAGTTTTCTGGGTAAGCCTTAACTGCTGAATTGTTGAAACTTGGGGAGGTTTAGGGAAGGGTGTTATAGGGTAACAGAAGGAATTTTGGGGTGTTTGAGCTACACTTATTTACCAATCAGAACATAAAAAGTTCAATATTTTAATAACTATACATCATACCAGAATCTATCAGTTCTAATTAAATAATAAATATATCATTACAGTGTTAGCGAATTCTGGGAGCCCTCAGAATACCTGGTTGGCACAGAAATCTTAATCTGAGAACTTGTCAGCTAAACAAGTGCAGGGAGGGTTTTCATAGAAAGGGAACAATTTGAGACAAGCACAGAGGCTGAAGAGAGCAGGGCAGAATTTGAAATGAGGAAGAATGGTCAGTCTGGCTGTCATTATTAACAATAGAAACAGCTTACCACCCTTGACTTTGTTGTACATGGTCTTCTGGCCTTTCCCAAAGTTCAACCTGTTCCTATTGTTGAGTCACTGGGCATCTCTATCTCCACTTTGACTTTGGCTGCATTCTCAGCCCACCACAAACAACCCCTGGGTGAGTTCCCTGCAATCCCTGCCCCAGGCAGGAACACAAGTTCTTCTTCAATTGCTTGCATGAAAGCAGCTTTTATAAACAAAAACAAGAAATCTTTCACATGTGGTTTTTAGCAAGTAACTGAAAATGAGATGGTCTCAGGAAAATTGGTTCCTGGGGCTCCCAACTTGGAGAAGCTGCTCAGAAATGACCTCATGAGTGAAGAACCATGTATGCATCAGTGATCAGATAACTGATTAGCAGGGATGCAAGAGGGAATGAGCACACTGATCTCTGGATCAGTGTGACTGATGATCAATGTGGCCAGAAAGTGGAGGCCAGAATCAGGGGGAGTTGCTCAATTTGAACAACAGGCTCCCCTTTAAAAAGTGACTGACATTAAATAAGAATCTGGGTCAGTTATGAAGATGCCACAGAGTCGATCAAATTGACTTGTTGCTGGTCATAGCCAATAGACATGACTCCCGCAAAACAAATGACTCTGTTCTTCAGACTAAATTGGATCTTTCAAGAATTCTGAAAAGTGTTGCATTGGAGTGGTTGGAAAACTTTAAAACACAAAAATCTTCAATACAGAATTCTAAAACTTTACAACTGAAGGTAATTATGGAAAATAACCGATCAAATCCCTTCCTTTTATAGAGGAACCAAACTGAAGCTTAGAGAGGTGGAGGGATCTGCCCAAAGTCATACAAAGCAATAGAGACAAGACTAACACTGGAGTCCTTAGTCTCTCAGTCCAGAGCCCTTGTTTGTTTGTTTGTTTGTTTGTTTGTTTTCTCCTGGAGTCTTCGTTGAAACATGCCTAGATCACAAGTCTAAGGAGGCATCCATGCTTTATGCAGGGTAGACAATCTACCTCCACCCCCTGCCCCCAGGAAGATATCCAGAGCCAAGCTCTGCCATATGCTAAAGGCAGGGCCAGTGAAATCTGAGAGCTCCAGAAGGCACAGGATGAACCACAAAATTAGGAGAGCAAAGCTCTAGTAGAACACCAACCTGAACCACTCACTAGAAGTCAGCATGTTTCATTTTAAGCTCAGCAGCATTTTCTCTAACGTGAACAAAGAAAGGCATATAGAGCTGTCTTGATAGGAAATTTCTGAGACAAGTGAAGATACTTGAGAGCCCACCCTGAGACAGGGGCGTGGAGACTAGTTAACTTGTGGGCTGCAACCCGGGAGTTCCTGTGGACTGGGATACCTCACACCACTCTCAGTCGCATCAACAGGCCGCCGCTTCCTCCTGCTGTGTCAAGTGCCAGCGCCCAGGGGGCGCTCTCGACATGCTCGGCTGCTCAGGAGCAGCACCTCTCCCAAAGTCACTGAAATGATACATAAGGGTTTGCTTTGTAACTTACTTCAATGTTTTAGGGGGAAGGCTTGACACAATCCCAAAGGGAACTGACAAAACCTTCCCTGTTTAATGAGGTAGAAAAATACCTTAAATATACACGTTATGATATTACTTCCTCCCAACAAAACTGTCTTCCAACAAAATCAAGCATTTTTTTAATCCACCCCAAAAGGCAAGAGTATGCTTCCACTCCTTTCTATGCATATGAGAAGTTGTAATAACAAAGTAATGCTGGCTCCTGATTAAAATGGCTATTGAAACGACCTGCTTTTATTTCTGCTACAACTTGCCCTGTAACATAATGACCGGCTTTAAATCCATCAAAGTGAAGTACAGAGTGCAATTGCAAAGGTTCAGAGATGGAAATCCAGTAAAATTTATCTGCTATTCAGCCAAGGGACACTCCCGGGTAGAGCTCAGAGCTGCTGAATTGAGATGATCAATTCCTCAGTTCCTAATCATTCATCCTGACCAGTGATGTGCATGTACCCTCCACACCAAGTCATCCACCGCATGCTTTCCTGAGGCACAGGCAGTGTATATAGGGACTTCAAGAAACTTAAAGTGAAGGAGAACTTGGTGCTGTTTAAAATAACCATTGCTGTGTCTAAGCAGAAAAAAATAATTTACAAACAAAGTAAGATGAAAACCAAATAACTGACTATATTAAGAGATAATAATTTGAGTAACCTGCACATAACTGGAAAATGGGATACATGACTACTATTGCTACCAATAGAAGGTACAAATGTACTTGTATGTGTATGTATATGCACACATATGTACTCATATATAGATACATATATCCATTTACATCTAGGAAATCAGGGTTTGCGTTTTTTTTTCCATGTATGTTTGCATGTGTGAACAATTCTAGGGAAGATTATCTTGCACACAAAGCAAACAGCCCTGCCCCCATTGTGAAAGAAAGAAGATCCCCTGAGATTAGGGAAGAAGGAATTGTGTCTGGTCAGCAGAGGCTGGGAGAACAATGGAGACCCAGCTAAAGGCACAGCAGCAGCAGCCTGCTAGAATGTATGGGGGACTGACCACATGGCCACTGCAAACTAGATGGCATTGTCATTGTCAGCAGAAGTGACTAAATAGGGCTCAAATTAGCAATTGTTATGATTAGCAGGTGGTTTAAGAGATATGAGGCTCACAAAGTGACTTAGGCTGGGGGGAGGATGGGACAGACCCTAGAATACAATACAGTTTTTCCTATGTCTATTGAAAATGAACAGGCTTAGAAGCAGCTTCCTACTTAAGTATAAGATGGTTTTGCAGATTCATTTAAGGAAAACATATAGAGATGTCTAAGATATAAACTGGTCTCTAAGTAAAGGAATGCGAAATGACTAGTTCCTTAAAAAAAACTGTTATGCTCATATATAATCATGTAGTGAACTTTAATGAAAGTGATAATTTAAATGCTACCAGATCACAATAAGATATATCAATGCCTCTAGCTTTTCTCAAAAACCAGCTTCACTCAACTTGCCCTACATAGTATCTATCTTAAAGATGTTTAGACAATTTCTTTAATTTAATAAATTAATAAATGACCTCTTTTTAACTTAGCAGTTATTTACTTCCCAGCTTCTTACAGAGTTTCTCACCAAGTTGATTATTCCTTATATAGACACAAATTGGGTTTTTCATGTCTCACCTCTCTAGTTCGTGCATCTCGGGACACAAGCAAACACTTAACATGTCATTTTTAAAGCATTCTTTTAAAAAACCTTTGATAATAAATCTCAGTAGTAAGTGAATTCCTCAGAAAGTTGCCTCTAGGAATCTGTGGGACAGAATTCTCAGGAATGTCTACTTTCTTTCATGTCAATGTCTGTCTACTTTCCTTCATGTCATTGCCCTCAGATTCAGTCTCTATTCTACACTGGTTCATGATGAAGCAAATTTATGTTCAAATGGCCAGGATTTCTCTTTTGCAATTGCCTTAAATCATGAACTATGTGCAATAAAGGCCCAAAACAGACTCAAGAACAGAAACTCACTTTCTCTAGGTCATCTTTCTGTAAGTTGGCAGCTCAAAGATGATACTCAGTGGATTTGGAGAGTCCAATTATTCAAAACTCATTCAAATACATGCCTAAGGAAGAAAAGATTTGTGAGAGACAACTTTAGTGTGCAAGTTGACAACTTCTTCGGACAAAAAGATCATTGCAGTTAGAACTTAAAGCCAGTTGAAGTTGGAATATGCCAGTCTTGGTGAATTTTAGTGCTCTGAAAATGGGAAATTGCAAGTTAAGTAGAGGATGAAGGTATTTCCTGGCAAAATTGAGGTATAAAAAAATGCCAGCAATAATATTACTAAATTTTATTTAGCTTTTTGCTAAACCAAAATATATTAGCAGATTAAGCCTATATTTGAATTCAAATGAGGCAGACGTAAAACTTATTAAGTAAAATCTGAGTAATTCAATGCCTACAAATTGCAACTCTTTCTTAGGTTTCTAGAGAAAAATGTTTATTTTGCATGTACCATAATTTTATACAAATATCCTTAAAACAAAAAGAACTTTTTATAGTGAATTTATCAATATACAAGCAACAGGTTATTTTCACAAACCATAAATTTGCCTCATTCTTTTAGAGTCCCTGTCACTATCCTGCATATTTGTGGCTAATGTGAGTAGAATTTTTAGAAATATATTTCACTAACATAGACATGTGTAGCAGCTTATATTTTTCAGTCAGTTATTCTGATCAACACAAGTTCCCCAGGAAATGAATTGCTTTCCTCCCAACTGATACACTGCAATTATGGCTTCAGAAGAGTTGGACAGTTAAAGGACCACCTGATCTGGTTCCTACCCTGAATCATCTTATTGGTTAAGATGTGAGACCTGCAATAGTGAACTGGATCATCTAGCTGCTGGTGCTGCCACAGCAAAAGGGGTTTTGTCTCCTGAATTACTGGGAAAATGGTGGGCACACGGGGTTACTCTCAGTAGTGCACTTGATGTGATCTCTGTTGTTTGTCTCCATCCTCTCTTGTATTGTATTGATTCTCATCCAATAGTCAGACATGATCAAGCCTTTAAAACAGGAAATAATGGGTTGCTTATATCTCGCAGGAAACTAGACCATTCAGCCACAATTGGAACCATTTTCCAGCAAAGTTGATGCATTTGTACTTCACCTGACTGAACAGAAATTAACCCCCATTCATGATGCTGACCCCACACAACCCACTCAAACTGCTGCACTTGAACATATTTATTCTGATATGTTACTCACATATGTTGCTATGCACTTATGTATTTAAGCAGTTGCATGCAAGCAACCAAGACAGACCCAGTTATTTGTCCTTTTCATTAGTACTATGTTCATGAGATTGAATGAAATGTGATTTTCAGATAGGTAGAGTGTCTCCCATTGCTAAAATGAAGGGGAATATTGTCTTAGATCTTCTTACCCAAATGTCAAGGTATATAAGAAATATTTTAGCAGGGGAAACACAAAACGTCTGGTATTTTATTGTTGATTTAAATGAACATATGTTAGAAGCAAATGCAAATATGAGTTTTTTTCAAAAGTGCACCTACAAATGCATGTACAATATAGTTAGAGACTGGGAACTTAACCTATGTCTACAAGTTTCTCATTCCATTTGCTTTTAGTATCAATGAACTCTAAATAAAAAGTAGGCGTAGGCTTGCTTAAATAATTGGCAAACTTTCTAGATTATATGTTTCCATAAAATTTTATAATAATACAATATAATAATATACAATACTATAATAATATAATATTACTTCTATAATTAGAGTTTTTAAATGAAATGATTATGTAATTCAAAACTAAATAAGTACATTGAAAAGAATGATGTTGCTATTACACTACCCTTCACTCAAGTCCAATACTTGGGGATATAAACATAATTATCCCAGACTGACTTCACTGTAGTATTTGATGAATGCCACAAGAACCACTCAGTACCATGGACAGAGAAGATGTGAAGTAAATTTTCAAGGAACAAACACAGTACTTATTCAATTGGACATATATAGAGAAAGCTGAAGTTCATGACTAGGAACCATAATGAAATAAATCATTTCTGACTTATCAGGATTAATTAATTGTTTATTACACTAAGGATATCTGCTTTTGTTAACATTGTAAATCTTTGGAAGCTCTGTTGTAATGTTTCCCCAAATGAAAAATGGAAAACATAGTAAATTAAAGACATACAATGTTTTAATCATGGCAAAAGCTCTTGTTTTAACATGTAGCCTGGAGAATAGCTCTAAAAGCAATAAAATAATTTATGACCTTGCTAAGGAATCTTTCTTGCTGCTAACATTAGTTGGTATTTTGTCTTCATACATATAAAGCACACAATAGATAGCTGTAAACAGATATTAATATTCTTAAGGGTAAATTTATTTACTTAAGAAAAATCTTATGCCTGATTACTGGTTCATTTACATATGTAAAAACAATGACAACTTTTATTCTTTCTAAGAAATTTATAGCAAAATTATTTTAACAGCTCTGTGGAAATTAAAATTCAATTCTGCTATAAAACTAAAAGACAATTTTAGTTTGCACTTTAATTGAGCACATATTATTAAATCCTGCATGTAAGATAATTTACTTAACACTAAGGGGTTCAAAGATAAGTTTAATATAGCCAATGCTTCCAAGTAACTCAGAATCTAATGAACCTTGGGTGTGGGAAAGTAAAGAAACAAGCATGGACTAAATATATGATATTTGTCAAACACTGAGCTATGAACTTTACATAAAGTATATTACTTTGACAGATACCATGATAGATAATTTGTAGATATTGTGGCCACTTTTAAATATAAGGAAAGTGAAGTTCAACAAGGTTGAGTACGTATTTGCAGCGACTCAATAAGTTGTAGAATCATAATTTAGGCTCATGGTTAATTTCAAAGTTTATTATCTTATTTCATTACTCAAGGCTGCCCCAGAAAAAGAGGTGACCCAGGAAGGTTTCATAAAGTACATTTCAGTCCAAACTATTTTAACAATCATATACATAGTATAAGACTGTTTATTTGTTGGTACACTTTATATTTATGTCAATGAGTTCATGTTTATATGTCCTTTGATCCTCCTTGTTGAAGGAAGGAATTTGTGACAAGGATAATTCAAAAGAAGACATAATCCAGATCTTTTATGTTTACATTTTTTACAACTCCAAGAGCATATCCCTACTAATCATATTAGTAAAGGCTATCAAATTGAGTTTGCATTCCTGCAGCACAGAAAATGGATGATGCTATTGGCCTAGGCAACAAAGTCACTTAATGACAGTAGCTTTAATTTAAAATACGTTGTGGGTAATAGACCAAGTGGATAATTCACTTGTGGATAATTGAGAGTATATCTATGCCCACATTTTAAGATCTAGGTGTTTCGTAGAGATCCTATAACATAACATGTCATAAAATAACCTGTTCCCAATGCACTAGTATCCATTAAAATCAATAGAGTTTTGCAAGCCATGCATATGATAGACAGTATGAAATGCAATTAGTATTGGAAAATTACTATAAAATCTCAAGCTCTTTGTACTTAAATGACCAATATCTTCCACTGGGGCTCCTTTTTTAGAATAACACAGTGTACAGAATCTGAAGGATTAAATAATTAGTGTCATTGCTGCTTTCTAAGCAAATGAAGCCTGTTGTTTCTGCACACAGGCACAAAATGTTATCACTGTAACAAAACTCTTCTTTGATAGTACTTTCTGAAACAAGGCAAAAAGGAGGGGTTTAACAGCCCTTGGGCTAAAATATTTGTATCCTATATCTGACCTGCCAGGAATAAATTAACTGAGGCTGACATCCCTTAGGCTAAGGGTTTATAATGGAATGCCACCTCCCCTCCAAAAAAAGGCTTAGATATTAAGTACTGCCATGAGACATCATGATTTAGGTTCTGTGTTTTACATAGGAATAATCACAAATTAGGCATACAAAAACACATACACTGAATCCAAAAAATACTTGGAGACTGAGAAGAAGAAAACAAATGCACTTTCTCTTTCTTCTTAACCTTCTCTGAGCATTCCTGGGTCACACAAGCATTGTGCTGACTCTGGATGAAAACACCCCTTTGATGGAGGATACATGCTGAAAGGGAGAATTCTGAATTATGTTCTCTAAATTATCCAAGGCTTGGAGAACAAGTATTGATTTTGAAAATGACTGAGCCAGACCTCGTACTGCAGAGCCCCCTCCCTCTCTCCCCATGCCCCAGAGCACAACAAGAGATCTGGGCGCTCTGCAGCGGCCACAGGCCCTGGGCTGGCATTGTTTCAAAAAATCAGAAAGTCATCCATCAACCATAGAGGCATTGGAGTAAGTACATGGTAGCTAAAGACACATTTTATCTACTCACAGGCTCCAATTCAATGAGCTACAAGGAGAATTAGAGTGATATTGGACCGATTAACTACTGCACTCTGGGAACCATGAACTGTTAAGGTGTTTATTTTGCTGCTTCACATAAAAGAATAAGAAGTTTATCTGCATAGTTAAGCATTCTGTTTGCTCCAGCCATAAATAACTTGAACCAGACCTCTTTCACAGAGGCAGATTGAGAACCCAAATTTGTGCTGTAATTGCTTACATACTTTGCAAACAATTTAGATGCAGCATGACCTGCACTGTTGTTATGGGTCTGTGAGTGTGTGCATGTGTGTGTGAGCACATGTTCACCTGCTTGTGTGGGGCTTCCTTGGCACTATTACTAGATATTAATTTAATGGGGATGGGAATGAAGACAAACTATTCATTTCCATGCATTAAGAACATAACTTAGCTTTTTTTACTCAATGGCTGTGATGAACATAATGAGTACACCACAAACTAAGTCCGATAACAGTAGTATTTACATGCTTCTGAGAGTATATTTTACTTGTCTGAAGAACAGAGTCCAGCTGAGTGATATTTATGCTCAGTTTTGCATGATTACATTTCCAGGTAGCTTGAGACATAAAATTCCAAGTCTATTATTTTTGCATATTTTAGATCAAAATACAGTTGTGTTAATTAGCAAATAAGTTCTTAGAGCTACTTTATTTTCTAGAGATACATATTTAAGCAAAACATCACTTAGAGCAGGGCTTTTCACCTTGGCACTGTGGCAAGATTCCCACATGCGTTTGGGCTGACCCCCAAACATTTTATGCAGAAAAACTATGAAAACCCAAAGAAGATAAGGAAACAGTAGACTTTTTCCATATATCAAACTCCATTTCTATGAAATAAATTTATAGAAGACTAATTTCATCTAAAAATGGAATTTTCTAAGCTAATTGTAGTATTGTCATTGAAATTGGGATTCAGAAAATTTCCATGAGTATGTCCTTGAGGCTCAGACATTAAATAGGCAGCTGGGGTGTGGAAAATATGAAACTTAAGGACTTGGGTTTGAGGTCCAGGGCTGGGGGATAACAAGCAAAGGAGGAGGCATTCCTGCTGTTCCTTGAAAAAAAAAGGGAACGAGCAACACACTCAAGGTCCCTAGAGCTACCATTTCTACCTCCATTCCCCTAGTTGCTGGTCAGACCCCATCAGCCCTGGAAGTTCATGCAGGACTTATTGAGACTGAATGGTCAGAGTGCTAGTCTCCTACCTCTCAGGGTGAGCTGGGGGAGGCCTGGCAGACCCTCCTGTCAGTTTTTGCCAGAATGGCAGCCATTCTCAGACTTCCAGCTCCCCCAGGACTCCCTGTCCCTAAGCCCAAACTGATCTTTCAGCTTGTACAAGGCGAAGAGCTATGGGTCCTGGACCTCCTGGGAACTGAGGAACCAGTGACCTTGAGCAACTCTGTACAACAGACACAAACACTAACGTAAAACAGGTCAGGAGACTACAAGACAGCGGCAGCATTCCCACCAGAGAAGATAAGTGAAGACCTCAGGATTCACAGTTTCATCATGAATTTGGGATTCCTAGCCTCAGGGAATGAAAAGGGTTGTGGCAGAGCGGGTAGACCCTTGGGATGAACTAGACCTCCATGAGTGTTGTTCCAATACCAGAGAGCCTGCCCAGTGGGATTGGACAGATCCAGGGGAGAGGGTCTTGGTGCAGGAAGGAAGGAGGACCAGCAACCCAGTGGAATGAATAGAAGCCCCCAAGTGGAAATTAGGAAATTAGGGCAACAGTGATACACATACTCATAGAAATCAAGAAAACTATGAAGGAAGAAAAGGAGATCAACAAAAAAGAGAGAGAAAAAGAAATGAAGCAAGATGCCAAAGAAATGAAAAATACAATAGCTGAACTAAAAAACTTAATAGAGGGACTTGAGTAGGATGGAAGAAGCCTCCAATTGTTATGGCAGTCTCCAGAAGGTGAGAAGACAGACAGCTGCTCACTTTATTTTATTGTACCAGTACTGTCTCAGGGGTATCGTTACCCAAAGCTGATCAGTGGGGGGTTTAGGGGAGCTCCTTTTATACTCTGAGGTAGAAATTCACTTTCTTGGGTACATGTGGTTTCTACTGGCAACTATTATCAGTTATGTACAGCTGCAGAGTAGGGACAGATGCCTGTGTAGCTACAGCCGCCATAGTACCATGGGAAATTCCTGGCAGACTAACTTTTACATTGGGGTCAGGGTCTTCTACCACACAATAGTATCAGTGAGCTAGAAGACAGTGCAGAGGAATGCACAAAAAGAACCCACAAAGAGAAAAAGAATGAAAAGAAGTGAATAAATCATTAGAGGCCTATGTGATAACATTCACATCATAGGCATTCCAGAAGAAGAGGGAAAAAAGGGAGCCATCATTGTATTTGAAGAGATACTATCTGAGAATTTCCCTAACCTGAGGAATGAAACAAACTTCTAGATCCAGGAAGCTCAAAGAGTTCCAAACAAGGAAATACAAACACACCTACAGAAAGACACATTGTCATTAAAAGGTGAAAAATAAAAGATAAAGAATCTTAAAAGAAGCTAGAAAAACACAAGTCACATACAAATGAGTCCCCATAAAATTGTCAGTATTTTCTCAATTGAAATTCTATATTCCAGAAGGGAATGGATAATATATTCAAAGTGCTGAAAGAAAAGGATTTTCAACCTAGGATACTATAACCTCGAAGATTATCATTTAAAACTGAAGGAATGAAAAAAAATCCTTTCCAATAAGCAAAAGTTAGAGGAATTCATCACCACAAAACCATCTCTACTGAAAATACTAAAGGAAGCTCTATAAAGAGTAAAGAAACCCCACTTAGAAACAGTAAGACAGCAAATATAAAAAGTGGTGAGGAGGAGAAAAAAAAAAAGTGAATGACTAGAATGAGAGCAAGACTAATGTGCTTTCAAATAAAAATAGGAAATAAACATAGACTTCTTAATGCTAACCTTAGGGTAAACTCAAAACACATCTCCAGGGACAAAGTTAAAAAAAAAAAAAAAGGAACTTATTCAACACATAACTACATCGAATCCACCTAAAAAGAGAAAGAGAAGAACAAAGAAACTGTAACAACACCTAGAAGAAAATTGCAAAATGGCAATAAACAGTAACCTATCAATAATCACCATAAAAGTTAATGATTGAACTCACCAAACAACAACTGTATAGAACAACTAAAGACTGAACAGACAAACCAATTATGAGAAAAAAATAATGAAGCTGGAGGGATTACACTCCCAGACATTGAGTTATACTATCACTACAAAGTGATAGTGATCAAAAAGGTATGGTACTATATTAATAAAAGAGGTACAGATCAATGGAACGGAGCTGAATCACCAGAAGCTGACTCATATACAGTCAGTTAATCTAGGACAAAAGAAACAAAAAGAATACAATGGAGAGAGGAAAGTCTTTTCAATAAATGATCTTGGGATAATTGGACTGTCACATGCAAAATAATGAAGTTAAAACATTCTCTAACACAATTCAGAAAAATCAGCTGAAATGGAATAGAGACTTAGACATAAGCCTGAAAATCGTAAAATTTTTGGAAGATAACATAGGAGAGACATTCTATGACATCAGGCTTAGGGATGACTTTGGGGACTCAACTCCAGGATAAAAGGGGAAAAAAAAAACAAAACTAAACAACGAGCTATATCAAACTAAAAACCTTCGCAGTGAAAGAAAATATGACCAAAAGAAAAAAAACAAACAAACAAGACAAACAAGACAAAGCAAAAAGAACTCTAATAACTGTGAGAAGATATTTGCATTTCATATTTCTGACTTGGGCTCAATATCTAAAATATCCAGATAACACATAAAACTCAATAATAGAAAAACAGTCCATCAGTCAAAAAATGGAAAAAAGAATTGGAGACACATTTTTTCTGAAGAGGATATAGAGATAGCCAAAAGGCACATGAAAGGATGTTCTTACTAGCTCGTTAACAGGGCAATGCATATGAAAACAATGAGATATTGCCTTACACCTGAGAGACTATTATCCAAAAGTCTGTAAACAACAAATGCTGCCGAGGATGTTGAGAAAGGGGATCACTTTCTACACTGTTCGTTGGAGTGCAAATAGGTGCAACCCCTATGAAAAATAGTGTGGAGATTCCTCAAAAAGTTGAATGTGGAAATCCCACATGATTCTGCCATCCCACTTCTGGGTATCTACTCAAGATTAAAAACAACAGCACTAAATCACAGAATCTAGAAAGCATTACGCTAAGTGAAAAAAAGTCAAAAGTAGAAAGATAGATATTAGATGACCTCATTCAATGTGAATAGACAAAACAAAGGAACAGATAAAACAAAACCAACCCTTTTTTTTTGGGGGGGGGACATTGGCAATAGAACTGAGGTTACCTATTGGGAATGGACAGGGGGACAGGGCAAGTTGTAGTGGGGCTCACTGAACAATGGTGAAGAACACTTGATTTGGTGGAGGTCAGGGTATGTTGACATGTATCTAATGACTGGGGAACCTGCATATATGGGAAACCTATACATAGTTTATTTTAATTTGCAAAACAAAATCATTGCAATAAAATACTAAAAACTTTTCAATGCTTTTCCCTCTTCTTCCTTCCTTGCTCTCTTTAAAAAAATTTAAGTTCCACAGGTCTTTTGAGCCCATGTTTTCTATGATGATTTTATCAAATAGTTCTATTCCTTGGCTTGTGGTAGCTAAAAACATTATACAAGGCAATCTCTTATAGAAATTTTATTTATTTTTTGCCTGGACCTTTTGAAGTATATGCAATTGAGTGACAGCACTGATTTTATTACCAGTGGTTCCTGAAAGGGGCACTTTTACTGGGTCAAGGTTGAAACAAGTCATAGCATAAGAAGAAACCTAATCTATCTCTAAATCACTCAGCAGTTTAGGGGTTATTATGCTTAAGACAGTTTTATAGAATAACAAAGTCAAGTGTAGAGTTGGACCCAGTCTAGCAAATGTGAGCTGCAGATTTATCCAAGTAGATAATTTGCCATTCCCTCTGTCTTGCCAAATTGGCAAGGGGTAGTTTGAATGATCTAGGCTAAACAATTTTTTATGATGCTATAAATCCATGTACTTGGAAGGGAAATTCAACTGGATGGTGTTTTCTATATATTATCTACTTCTATTCTATACTGATAATTCCTAAGGAGTAGATACAGCCAAGGAAGTTTGGGATGTGCTGTATTAAAAATAATGAAATGAACTCAGTCATTACAGATTTTCCTAGAATCTTTAATATGCCAATCATGTTAGGATCATTTTTGGAAACCTGTCTTCCTCATGGTACATTTGGGAAATATAATATGTACATATGAGGGTACATAACACCTCTACTTCTTCATTTTAGTATTTCTAAAATAAAGATAATAATACATGGCTTCCAGAGGATTTTATGATGCTAAAATGAAATAACATAGGCAAAGAACCCCTGAAAATAGGAAATTATTCTATAGGTGTAATATACTTCATGGGTATGAATATCAAGTCATATATTTGTTATGCTACAAATATGACTTTCTACATTTTTCTCTAACTAAACTCCTAATATAAGTTTCATTCTGCTAGTGGTGGGGTTAATTATCAATCTATTAGAGTTATCTGGTCAAATTAAGATATTTCTGTCTCCTTTTCTGAGCATTGGTTGGTTGAGAGGAAACAACTACCTGCCGGCGTTCCAAGTATGATCTGCTTCCAGTGGCATCCACTAGGCTATATTGATTCTGTCCAGTGTCCATACAGAGAGCATATGGATACCACTATGTTCACCTCAATCCTTACTACAAAACTTATTCAGGTCTATTAGTTATATAAGTCATATCCTTGCCACATAGGAAGATATTTATTGTGCTTCCAGATATACCAGAGAACACAGTCCCTTGAGGTTGTTCAGGGACAATCAGCGTGAACACCGCATGTGGCCATTTCCACTTTGCACTTACATAACATGCTGGTTTCACAGAGAAGTTGCAAATCTCATTGCCTTCTGAAATATGTAAAGAAAGGAAGGCACTATGCAAACCCACTCTTGCATCCCCTTATCTAACTGCCCTTACCCCATCAAAGTCCTGGAGGGAATGGCAGGATATAAACCCTTCCCAAGGAGCCACCAGCACCAGAACTCCATTCTTAACTTCCTGTCCCTCTCAGAAAATCTTCATTTCCCATAGGCTAGGACAAATGGGCACTGGCGGATCACTTAATCTCCTAAATCTATTATTTATGCCAAGACCTCAGCTTTTGAAACTCAAAAAAAAAAAAAAAAAAAGAATTTGGCTTGTATTCAACTGCATCATTCCTTCCCCAAAGAAATAAGAGCAGGAATGTTCAGGCTACTGCATGAGTTGGGGAAGAGTCAGAGAATAGTAGGAAATATTGAGAATAAAAAAACATAAATTTAATATGATGTATTGAGGTTTGTTCTACTTATTAAGAACATTTATTCTGCTGATTTATGTCCTTTCTGCTTCTAAAACAAGAATTTGAGTTAATTTAATATAAGAATATAGACACAATGACTAAATAACAATTAATTAAAGACCAATAGGGAAACCAAGGATTAGGGTTTTATAATCCAACACTCAGAAGCATAACAGTTTAAGATCATCACTATAATCACCACTACTTTTGAGTACTGCTAGGTGACAGTGCTTTGTACTTTAACTTCATTAACAAAAAAAATTGATTGCATTCTTACAACAGTAATAGCATAATAGTAAAAGCAAACTGAGGTTCTCAGGAATTTAGTAACTTGAAGATTTTCCCAGCAGAAACACAATGGTGTGGTTGATGCAATGATATACCATCCAGACACCCTTTCTGATAGCAGATAGTCTAGGCTACACAAGGTCATATCCTTACACAGACAGTGTCCCCCAAGACCGACCAATAGCTGATAAAGCTCTAGCCATCTTGACCCAGACAACTCCAGACATCCGATGGACCCTACCACTCATGGTATCCCTTATGCATTGGTCAAGGTTGGCAGCAACACAGCTTCTTTCTTTGCCCAATCCTGTTTTCCTCCCTGTCTTCCATGATGTTGATTTCCAAAGCACTCCCTTATAAACATCTTGCTTGTGAAACTCAGTTTGAGTTCTTTTCCAGGAAACCTGACATGTAAGAGACAGAATGAGAATTAAGCCCCAAATCCGTTTTGCTTCAAAGCTCATCCTCCTAATCACTGAGCTATGTCATGTTAATTTATTATAGTAAACATGTATTTGATGTATGAAGATGGAGTTACATTAACAGAACAGGGAATTTGGTGGTCCTAACAGCTGCATAAACTTTGGCCAAGAAACTGTATTCCTGTCTCAGATACTGGAGTCTGACTCCAGTATCTTTCTGATTTCTCCATGCCATACTGCTTTCTGATAATTTATGAAGAGGACAAGCTTAGCCTTAAACATAACAATGATAACTTACTTTGCCTAGTAGCAGGTGAGTACAAACAGTCAGCATTGGTTTTGAATGGAAGCTTGCTTGACTAATGAGAAAGAGCTAAGTTATTCACTCAGGTAAGAGATCTTTGGATCCATATACAATACCCTTTCCATCATCAAGGGCTCCCAGATCCTTAAAAAGTTGCCAAGGATTGAATTTTTCATACTCAGGAAAGATTTCTTATGTTGTGATACCAGGTTAGGTAACTATAGCAACTGACTTGTCATAAACCCTTAATATCCATTTTTTTCCTGGAAAATAAACACGGTGTATTATAACTTTGTCTCATTTAAACTTCCATGTTAGGAGTTAAAACTGAATTCCAGTGAATGAGCTTTGAATTATTTTGTGAATGTGGGCTGTAAAGGCAGTCAAAACAGATAATTCTTGCCTATTCAGTGGCTCTATCAGGTGTTCTGCTGTGTAGTTACCTTAAAAAAAATCCATTTTCCTTGTTTCATTGTCATGAAGATACAAAGGGAACATTTTGGATAAAGAAATCTGTCTAGGTGAGGAAACAGCAACTGTTACTCTTGCAAAGTTGAGCTTTTATATTCATTAAGTGGTTCAAAGAAAAGATAAGTAACTGGAGTCTCTAACTCCCTGCCCCTTCACTCACAGCAAAATAGCACTGGTCTTAGAAGGGAGATGGACAATAAGAACACCCCAAAACCAAAAAGCATTTGTCAAGTACTTGTCACTGCAGCTAATTCTACCATTAGCAATCACTCCTTTGTGGGGTCTTCAAAAAATTTTAATACCCAGAATTGAATGCTAATTCTCAGAATTTAATATTAATATTACTGAATACTCAATTTATATGCTATTATTGCAAGGGTGGGGCTGATACCTTAAGCCATCTGCAGTTGTCACCTAAAGAACCAGGATATTAAAAGGTGAAAGGGTATCACAAGAAAAAAATGAACTTTAATGAACTTGAGGAAAGTGACATAGAATAGCCAATAGGAGACTATATAGTTTGTGTGGTCAAATTTTCATAGATGAGAAAACTGAGTTTTAAAGTCACACTTTCTAAAGCTTATTATCTAATAATAGCTGTCTAAGAACTAAGATTCAGTTCCCAGGTATAGAATTTCAGGGTCAAATACATTCAGGAAATTCTAGATTAAATCATTTCAGCAGGTTCCTACTCTGCAGAGCTTATTAGCACTGATATGCATGGCAAATCTTGGAGTAGAAGGAAGGAAACAATTCATAGAGACCACATATGCACTCGCGTGTAGCATCGACCAAGACTAATTTCTGCAGAAATGATATTCTAGAAAGATGAAGTTGCTTGACTGGTATAGGTGCAAAACTAAAACCCCACTTTTCTGACTCCTGGTCTAATTGTTTTCTGCTATACTCCACTCTGATCCCATATTTTACTTTGAATAAGTCCAAAGCATAAATGAAAATGCTCAGACTCAGAGACTGTTGAAAACACTGAACAAAACAAAGCATCAAAAACACACTTGCATTACACTCACAGGACTGTGGTTGCCACAGTCCTGTGATGAACGAAATCAGCCAAAGCAGTATCAGGACAGCCTCTTTCCTCCATTGTCCCAGCTCACCTTTCACAGTGCTCCACAAGATAAAAAAACAAACAATCAAACAAACAATGTCTGGAGAAACAGAATGGCCAAACACAGATTGGAACACCTGAGGTTCTTCTCCTTAAAACACACCCATGGCACACTAAGTTTTTCCCAAAAATTCCAAGCTAAACCTATGTTTTGGGGCATCTTTCAGGAGGACATCATTAATGAAATTAGCTCACATCCCAAAATTGCAAAATGGAGTTAAAGTGGAATTGAGCTAAGGAATCTGAGAAGCAGGAAAATTTGAAAGAGAAAACAGATGGTTGAACAGGTAATTAGAAGAAGCAAAATTCATGGGCTAGAACAAGAGGTTGAAATATACACCACTGATAATCTAGAGAGATTGTAAGAAAATGGAGCAAGAAAAAACAGAATCCACTTAACTTTTGTTAAAAACATGCTTGTTGGGACAGAGAACTCAATGTACAGGGCTGGCAGCGTAACTCAAACTAGCAAAATAAAATTCAGTCAATTCACTGGGTGATAGGAAGTGATTATGGATTTGGTGGGGAATTGAAAAATAAAAAACAAAATAAAGGATGATATAGCAAACAGAAAAATAAAGCCACATGTCCAAAATAAAGCACAATGGTTTATTAACTTAAACTTAACAAAAGACTTAGGTTGAATTTTAAGAAGATAGATTATCTATAAAAGGAATTTTTAAACATACATGAAAGAGTTTAAAATAAGTGAAATATATACCAAAAATATAGTCTACAAGAAAACTAAACTTTTTTATATCAAATAATAATTAGCATGGAAAGATCAAAGATAGAAAGACAGCATTATATAGTGGCAAAGAAATAAATGTAACAATAATATATAATAATCATGAGTGAATATATCCTCAATAACATAGTCTCAAAATAAATTTAACAGTTATTAGAATTAGAGGGAGAGATAGATAAATTGTCCCTCTGAGGAAATGAGTGATCAAAGTTTAAATAAAATCATAAATAATTTTGAGTAAATATATATATTTAATAAATATATAAACCATATAGCCAATGGGCATAAAGTAAACTTCCACTAAGAGCACATATGAAAATTTACTAAAATTGATCTTATAATAAGTCATACAAAATTTTTCAATAAATTTTGAAGATGGATATCATATACAATGTGTTTTTGTTTACAGTGCACTAAGACATTTATGACAAAATGATACCTCAAAAATTTTATGTCTAGAAATTTGAATGCATATTGTTAAATAATCCTTAGGAAAAACATAAAATGACCAAGGAAATTATGAGGTACATAAGTGTATTAAATGCCAAAATGTATTGCTAGCAGTTAAAGCAACACTATCAGAGAGATTTAGAGTCTTAATTATATTTTTATAGAAAGCTAGAAGGAATAAAAATAAATGAGATTTATCTAACTTAAGAATCTAGAAAAAGAAACAGCATGAACTGAGAAAAAAATGCAAATAAAGGTAAGGGTAAAAATCAGTGAAATAAAGAACAAAAACAAAACATTAAAGATTAGCAAGTTCCAAAACTCAGTTCATTAAAAAGATTAGTAAGAGAAACAAGAGGCTGGCAAGACTAATCTAAAAGGACCTAAAAAGGAAATAAACAGAATTCAGAAATAAAGAAAGGAAATAGATGAATGTTATTCATCTAGAAAACTTGACAGGCTGGATAAATTTCTATAAAATGTCAGCATTAATAGAGGAAGACATAAAACACATGAAGTTGTCCAAAATAACTTCAAATAAGCAGACTCTTTCTTCCATCATCATGCATGCCCTACTAAAAAAAGATGATTTTTCAAGTGTGTTATCACAAAGCAAAAAATCTTTTATTATTATTTTTATTATTTTACAATACTATAACTTTCAGGAGAATGGATTCACACCTAAGTCAATGTATATATCACACCATACCTACCACCAGAGTTCTGGTACCTGTCTCAACTATCATTCTTACTCTTTCAACCCCAGGTTCAAACACAGTCTTGAATTCAGAGTCTTGAGAGTTTTGCTGAGCTTTGTTAGTCCATTCATTTTGTTTCTTATGTCAACATGAGTGAATATACCCAATATTTTTTCCTTTTCTTCCTAATTTATTTTACTTAGCATCATCACCAAATGTTTCATACAGGTTGTTGCAAAAAGAACTATTATACCTTTTTAATAGAAAAATAAAACTACCATCAATCCTACAGTTCCACTTCTAGTACATATCAGAATCAGAAGGTATTAATCAGAAAAGATATTTTTACCAGTTTATATCCATGACAAAGGCAAACGATAGAAAATAGAAAATTAAATAACTCAAATATTTTACAATTCAAAATAGCTATGACATGGAATCAACCTAAATAGCCATCAGCAGGTGACTAGATAAAGACGATGTGGTATATATACTCAGCGGAATTCTACTTGGCTAACAAAATAGATGAAATCATACATTTTGCAAATGATCTTTATCTTATCTAAGTTTTTATGAAAAACAAAAAAGAAAGCTGTCTAACTCACTTTATGGCTAATACCTTATGCTATAACCAAGAAAAATTGTATAAGAAAAATAAAGGAAAAGTTGTGACCCAATTTTACTTATACAGGTAGGTGCAAAATCTAAATAAAATGCAAATTAACTAAAACTAGTATTTGTAACACACCATTATTAAATACAATGTATTCCTTCTGAATTCAATAAAAAATATATCAATTTATTGTGGTAGTGAGTGAACCAAAAGAGAAGCATCACAGCAATGCTTATTTTTCCATTTAAAGCTCAAGTAAGAAATTCTGGCTCTTGGCCAACACAATAACAGGAGGAAGAAAGAAAAATGATGCAAGACTTGGGAGGAAATAGACAATTTTTTTTATTTCCAGAGGATATAATTGTTTACATAGAAAATGCAAGAGAATAGACTACTAGAATTAATCAAAAAGTTCATCCAAGTTGCATGGTACTAGATGAATAAATAAAAATTAAAAATTACCATCTATCAGTAATAACTAATTAGAAAATGTAGAAAGAAAAAAAGCTATCAAAGCAACAATTATAAATTTATTTTAGGAATTAACCTCTTAAGAAAGCACAAAAGATTATGATAAAAGAAAATTTGCTTACAGGAAGAGATACACTATACTCATGGATGGGATAATATCACATTATGAAAGTATCAATTTATTCTATATTCATTTATAAATATAATGTAATCTCAATCAGTATTACAACAGAATATAAGGGGGAGCATAGCTGAAATTTATATAGAAAAAATAAAGATCTACTAACAACCAAGAAAATTTTTTAAAAAAGGAGAACCAGAAGATAAACATTACACTACCAAATAGTAGAATAACTATACATTATTAGTATTATATCAGAATTGTATTAGATCGAGAAGACAAAAAGATTGTCTTAAAAGAATGGAGAGCTCATAAATACAGACATTTCTGTATGTTGTATATGGAAACATGCTACATGTCAGATAAGTCATAAAATCAATGAGAAGCAGATGAATTATTTCATAAATAATAGTGAAATAACTGGTTTATCTCATAGAAAACTATAAAGTTGACTCACAAAAATAAAGTCCATCTGGAATTAAGACCTAAATTGTAAACAAAATAGGAAAATTAATAGATGAAAATGTAGGTGAATAGCCAATAAAACAATAACCCAGCTATAAAAAGAATTGCTGTACTGACTACATTGAAGCTGAGGACTTTTGTTCACACTATTGATGTATTTGACAGATGACTGACAGAAAATAATGTTAAATATCTATATTCTACACTCGTGGATAGGAAGACTCAATATTATCAAGATGTCAGTTCTTCCCAAACTAATATGTTTGGGAATGCAATACCAATAAAAATCATATAAATTATATTTTAAAATGTATTGTTTATCTGAAATTCAATATTTTTTCTAGCCCTGGTTGTCAAACCTTGTGTGAAGACATAATTCTGTGTTTTAACTATCTAAACTTCAGGCTAGTACTCTAGATGATATTTTACGGATATCAACAAACTTGGTCTACATTTTATAGAGAGAGACAAAAGACCCAGGATAACCAATACAATACTGAAAGACAACTATGCTGGAGAACTGACATTGCCCAAATTCAAGACCTACTATAAAGCTACAATAATCAAAACAATGTGATTTTAGTGAAAGAATAGACACAGATAAATGCAAGAGAATAAAGAACCTGGAAAAATACCCTCATAAATGTAGTAAACTGATCTTTGTCAAATGAATAAAAGCAATAAAATGGAGCAAAAATAGTCTCTTTACCAATTGTGCTGGAATAGCTAAATATCCAGTTACAAATAAATAAATAAATAAATAAATACATGTAGAAACAGATACTAAACCCTTCACCAAAATTAACTCAAATGGATCATAGACTTAAACGTAAAATTATAAAACTCTTAGAAGATAACATAGGAGAAAACTTTGATGATCTTAGGTATGGTGATATCTTTTGAGACACAAGACCAAAGACTGATAAAAGAAATTATTAGTCAGCTAGACTTCATTAAAATTAAACTCTCTGCTTTGTGAAAAATAATGTTAAGAGAATGAGAAGATAAGTTACAGGCTGGGTGAAAAATTTAAGACATATCTTATAGAGGACTGACATGTAAAATGTACAAATAACTCTTAAAAACCAACAATAAGAAAACAAGCAATCTAGTTTAAAAATAAGTTAAAGACCTTAACATAAATTTCACCATATAAGATTTATAGATGGCAAATAAGCAAATGAAAAGATATTCTATATAATACATCATCAAGAACATGTAATTTAAAATAACAATGCGATACCTCTATACACTTATTAGAATGGTCAAAATCTGATCACTGACAACACCTAGTGCAAATAAGGATGTCAAGCAATACGATCTCTCATACACTGCTGGTAGAAATTCAAAATGATTGAGCCATTTTTTTCTTTATAAAACTAAACATTTTTATAATATAATCTAGCAATACTGATCCTTGTTATTTTTCAAAAAAATCAAAAGCTTATGTCCACACAAAAATGCATAGCTGTTTATAACAGCTTTCTTCATAATTGCCAAAACTTGGAAACAATCAAGATGTGTTTCACTTGTAAGTGAATGGATCAACTAATATATCCAGACAATGAAATATTAATCAGCACTAAAAAGAAATGAGATAGCAAATTATGAAAAGACATGGAGGAAATTTAAATACATATTATTTTTGAAAGAAGCCAACATGAAAAGACTACATGCTGTATGATTCCAACAGAATGACATTTGAAAAAAATAAACAGTAAAAAAAGATCAGTAATTGCTGGGATTGGGAGTAGTATGGGAGGGAAACAGATGAATAGGCAGAACACTAAACTTTTAGGGCAGTGAAAATACTCTGTATGACCATATAATGATGGATATATGCCATAATATGTCAGTCCAAATCCATAAAATGTACAACACAGTGAGATCTAAGGTAAACAATAGACTTTGAATGATTATGATGCATCAGTGTAGGCTAATCCTTGGTAAAAGATGTACTATTCTGGTGAATGATGTTGATAATGAACAGGCTATGCATATGCAGGGTGACTATGCATGTGTGGGGAAAGGTCTATATGGTAAATATCTCTACCTTGCTTTCAGTTTTGTTGCAAAGATAAGAGTGATATAAAAATTAATTTGTTTATTAGACTAATGTGAAATAACTCAATATATTTGTATTGATTACTTTTTGAAATAATTTTAAGTATATTGGATCATATAGATATGATTAAAGTTAACTTCAATATTTCTTTTTACTTTTTAAGTGTGGCTAAGCAAATTTTAAATTCTGTGATTCACATTATCTTTTACTTGGATAGCACTGCTCTAGATGATGCACATATCAGTGCTATGCCAATGTCCAGCATGAATAAAATGAAGAAGAAAAGAGAAAATATATTGTAAGATGTAATACCCCACAGAAGATAACTGGAGTTATAAGAAACAACATGTATAAAACATAAAGACAAATATAACAATAGAATGAATGCCATGCTGTAAATTTTTTAAATTCACATACCAAAAGTTCTGTTCATAGTAGTAAACATGTATGTATGTAAATAAACAAACAGAAGTTGAGTTTAAATGGCAAATAGTAAAAAGGGAAGAATGGTTGTGCAATGCTGTGGGATTTAGTAGTAGGGTAATAGATGCAGGAAAAGTAAATCATAAAACAAAACAATTTTAAAAACAACAGAGTTCTGCATGAGTTAATACTAACAGCATGCCATGAGTTCCATGTAATATAATTAACCTCATTCTGGGCACTTGGGTTGTAAAAAAATTTAAGTTATAAATATCAGTAAATATATGATCAGATCGATAGATTGTTTGAAAGCAATACTTAATATGTACAAGTTACATACTCTACCATGTAGCCAGAATACATAAGACATTATAAGATGACTCCTAAACTCAAGATGCTTCCAGTCTGTTTAAGTCAAAAACAAAAATAAAAAAAAATCCTAACTCCATAAAATGTGGAACACAATGTTGACAGAACTTATTACACCAAAAAAAAAAAAAAAAGTAATGTGCAAATGTGAATGAAGACAACAGAGAGATGGGACCAGCAAGCAAATTTGGGAAGGTGGTGGAATCTGAACTTGACTTTAAAGAATAAGAATTGTTTGCACAGATAGAGAGAGATGTTCTCAATATATACATAATCTACAAAGTTAAGAGGACTTGCTGCACCTCATGAGAGTAGAGGTATCCTATCTTCCACTTGAGAAAAGCAAGGTCAACTCCCCACATAGATCAATCAGGAAAAAACTAATAGGAAACAACAGCTTTAAATGACCATTTGGATTAGTTAGGTCTAATAGACACACACTGAACACCTCATGCAACAACTACATATTTCACTTTCTTTTCAAGTGTTCATGGGACATTCTCAAGGAAAGGTCATATGTTTGGACACAAAACATGTTGAAACAAATTTACAAAGACTGAAACCATACTAAGCATCTTCTCTAATGATTGTGGTTTAAAACAAAATTGATCATAGAAAGAAAGCTGGAAGACTCCAAATTAGAGACTAAACAATATGCTTCTGGATTACTCATGTAAAAGAGGAAATCAAAGAGGAAACTTAAAAATACTTAGAGACAAATGAAAACGAAGACATGAGCTACCGGAATCTACGGGACGCAGTGAAAGCAGTACTAAGAGGGAAGTTCATTGTAATCAAGGGTTACTTCAAAAAAGAAGAAAAAATCATAAATAAATATCCTAATCCTACATTTAAAACTAGAGAAAGAGAGCAATTAAATCCAAAAATCAGTAGAAGGAAATAATAAAAATTTGAGGAGAAATAAATGAAATATAAAATTAAAAAAGACAATCTAGAAAATCAATTAACAAAAATCATTAACAAAATTGGCAAACCATTGGGTAGACTCACGAAGAATAAAAGAGAGAAAACTCTCATAAGTAGAATCAGAAATGAAAGGGGAAAAGTTACAACAGATACCTCAGAAACATAAATCATAACAGATTTCTGTGAACAGCTCTGTGTCAATAAAGTAGACAACCCTGAAGACATGGACAGACTTTTAGATAAATAGTCAATAAAGACTGAACCTGGAAAACTGAAACACCTGAACAGAAAAAACACACGAAAAAGTTTAAGTGGTAATCAAAAGCCTCCCTAAGACTAAAAGCCCAGGACCAATGACTTTTCTAATGTGTTTTAACAAAGCTTTAAAAAATAATTTATACCAATTCTTCTCAAATTCTTCCAAAATATTGAAGAGCAGATACTTCAAAACACTTTCTATGAGGCTAATATCATATTCATACCAAAAACTGATAAAGATATCACCAAGAAAGAAAATTAATGATATCTTTAATGAACATAGATACAAATATTCTCAAAAAAAATATTAGCAGACTATATCCAACAATGCATCAAAAGATCATCCATCATTACCAACTGAGATTTATCCCAGGAATGAAAGGATTGTTCAACAAATATAAATCTATGAATATAATACACCATATCAACAAGAACAAGGAGAAAAGCAACATAATCATAGCAATATATGCATAGAAAGCTTTTGATAAGATTCAACACTCATTTATGATTTAAAAACCTGAAAAAATGGGGAAAGAAGGTACATACCTCAACATAATAAAGAATTTATACAACAAACCCACAGCCAGCATCATAGTCAATGACAAAAAAGTGAAAGCATTCCCTCTGTCAGGAGTAAGCAAGGCTGTACACTCTTACCAGTGTTATTTAACATCATCCTAGAGGTCTTAGCCAGAGCAATTAAACAAGTAAAGGAAATAAAAGGAATCCAAAGTGGAAAGGAGGATTAAAACTGTCATTATTTGCAGATGACATGATTATATATTGAAAACCTAAACACTTTCAAAATTCTACTAGAACTATTTAATGAATACAGGAAAGTGAAAGTCTACTAAATCAATGTACAAAAATGCATTGTATTCTTATATACAAACAACATGATAGAAAAAAAAAGAAATCAAGAAAACCAGACAGTTTAAAATAGAAGTAAAAATAATCAAATACTTGCAATATATTCAAATCAAAGGTGAAAGACCTATACAATGAAAACTACAAGTCCTTCTTAAAGAAATAGAGGAGGATACAAAGAGATGGAAAGACAACTCCAGCTCATGGTTGGAAGAATCAACATCATTACAATGGTCATCTTCCCTAAAGCTATATTCAGATTTGATGCAATCCCCATTAAAATCTCATGGGCTTATTTCCAGGAAATAGAACAAAAAAAATCTTAAAATTTTTATGTAACCACAAAAGACCATAAATGGCCAGGCAACTATGAGAAAAAAAAATCTGGAGGGATTACACTCCCAGACATTGAGTTATACCACTAAACAATAGTGATGAAAACAGTATTGTACTGGAATAACAGAGGCACAGACCAATGGAATAGAACTGAATCACTAGAAACTCACTCACATACAAAAAAAAAAATACGATGGAGAAAGGAAAGTTTTTTTCAATAATGGTGTTGGGATAACTGAACAACCACATGCAAAAGAATGAAGCTAGATCACTCTAACACCATTTACAAAAATTAACTCAAAATGGACAACAGACTTTGACATAAGCCTAGAAATTATAAATTTTTGGTAGACAACACAGAAAAGATATTCAGAAAAGACATCAGCCTTAGCAAGGTCTTTAGCAACTCAACTCCAGCATCAAGGGAAACAAAAACAAAAATAAACAACTGAGACTACATCTAACTAAAAACCTTCATGGTAAAAGAAAACTTCACCAATACAAAGACACAACCCATTAACTGGAAAAAGATATTTGCATTTCACATTACTGATAAGGATTTAACATCTACAATATAAAAAGAATTAATAAAACTCTAACAGTAAAACAGGCAATTCTGTCAAAAAATGAGAAGTGAAATTAGAACGACATTTTTCCGAAGAGGATATACAGGTGACCAACAGGCACATGAAAATATGTTCCTACTCATTGGCTATCAGGGAAATGCAAATTAATACAATAATGAGACATCACCTTACACCTGAGAGACTAATGCACTCACATCTTTACTGTAACCCTATTCATAATAATTAAAATCTGGAAACTATCTAAGTACTTATCCAAGATCAATGAATAGATAAAGAAAATGTGGTATATACACACAATGGAATACTAAGAAGCCTTTAAAAGAGATGAAATCCTGTCATTGACTCAACATGAATGGATCTAGAGAGCATTATGCTCAGTAAAAAAAAGTCAAAAGTAGAAACAAAAATACCAGATGACTTTACTTGTAGGTGGAATGAGAATAGACAAAAAAAGGGAACAGATGAAACAAAACCAACCCTTGGACACTTGTAATAGAACTGAGGTTACCAATTGAGAATGGGTCAGAGGGTAGTGGGGAGGCAAGTGGTGGCAGAGCCCACTGGACAATGGTAAAAATCACTTGATGATTTGCTGGAGGTCAACATACGCTGACATATATTAAAGGAATGAGGAAATTGCACATATGGGGAACCTACACATATAAGTTTATTTTAATGTGGAAAATAAAAGTTAATTTAAAAAACTACATAACAAAACAAAATACATTTTATGTGGTTCAGGCAAAGGGAATGGCTCCTTTTCTGAGCTTCCTAAACACCAAACTATTCTATGGCTCTGTGATTACATTGACCTATAGGAATCCTAATATGAAAATGAATTAAGAACAATAATATCTACCTAGGTAAACATGGTTATTCTTAATAGTTGTAAAACAAACTGACCCATACCTGAGTTCCATGGGCCAAAATGAATGGGCCAAAATGAATCTGATATCATTGAACTCTTATGCCTTCTTTTAGAATTATAAATCCACATTCTCCCAAATATTTTCATATTTGCATAATGTCCCTACCATTTGTCAACATGGACATTTGCTTTACATTTATCTCATCAGAGAACACATACAATGTACTTCCTAATTTCTACATATTTTCTAATTATTTTAATATCTCCATAATTTTTCATTGTGTTGACAGGTCATCACTAAAAAAAATCTCGTGTGATGATTTAGTTGAGAAAAATAGAAATATTTTCCTCTCTTCCCCCTCAAGCCCTGTAATGAAATATCCATGTTAACCCTCTAAATACAAAAATAAGCATTTTAAGTGACCATGCTTTTTTTCACTAGCTTTCATTGTTCCATGTCATAATTACTAGAACAATAAATCAGAATAACCCATTCTTTGTCATTTTGATAAATTGCCCCTTTTCCCACTTACCAAGATGACAAAATAAATAAATAACCAAGTCCCTTCACAGAAACTCAGGAGCTCATATCAAAATCTGGAAATGAACAATCCTATATGTCTTAAGCACATTTGTATTTTCAGCAAAGAGATTCTTGGGAAGCATGCTTCCTATCCATGACTCTCTCCAGGATCTCTCATGACAAGTGCAGTTTACTTAGACAAAATTCAACTTCTTAATTCTCCAAATAGATAAAATGAGCCATTAGCCCTTTTACACTGGCTAAATTACCAATTACCAGCAGGTAAACAGCCTATCACTGCAACACTGCTCCAAGCTTATTATGAGTGGAGGAGGAGGAGGAGGCAAAGGTGGAGCCCTTCAGAGAAAAAAAAAATCTCTGTTTTATTATCATGAAGAGGTCTAAAGAGCACTGGCCAGGACCAGGAGGGCCTCCTCAGTCCCCTGGGATCCCTGGTGATTTATGAGCTTCCACGCATTCAACTATGACATCACAATTCATTCTTACACAAAATACTCTATTATTTCCCCACCCAAATGTAAGGTTAGAAAATATCAAATGGAAAACAATTTCTTAAGCAAGTAGGGAGAATAAATGGTTTTACAAAAAGCCCCAAAGCCAAAACAAATTAAGCCGAAAACTAATCTGAGAAGTTTCCAAATGAACAAAACCAAGTGGAAACAGCTAGGAAGCACTTTCAAATTGTTAGTTCCCAAGACCCTGGAAGTCAAGTCATAAGCATGGGGCACGGAGTGAGACGGAAAGAGCATGAACTCTGGAGCAGAAGCCCAAAAGGCTAGATGCTCCTCTATATTTAAGCCACACGAACTAATGAAACTTATTTAACTACTCTGAACTGAATCTAAAAAAAATCTCTGAATGTCTTCAGGTGGTCCTTGTGAGGATTAAATGAAAACAACTATCTTCCGGCACTGAGTAGGTACTTAACCTGCTAATTAGGTCCACCCCATGGAAACATTTATCCAATTACTCTCCTCAATTTGCACCAGGCACACTCTGCCAGCCGGGTCACTGAACTGGGAGACTTTTATTTTCAAGGTACCTGTATGTACACCCACTTTCATACATTTTATGTAGACTTCATTTATTTTATTTTTTTTAATGAAAGGTGCAGGCAAGAATGAAGGTGAGTGGGGGCAGGCAGGGAGGGAGACGAGGACAAAGCACTTTATTTTATTTATTTATCTTGGTTGTATTCCCCAGGACATAAAACCAGGTCCTTGGAATGTATGTGGACTGCACTCCCCTTAGAAGGCAGTTGACTAAACCGGTACTCCACTAGAGTATACCTTATGTAGACTTTAAAGTCCAGCTTTCTGAGTTTTTGTGGAAACACAATCAATCCTTTGTACTGCTAGCTTTATGCTTTGGTGAAAACAAAGACTTTCAGTCAACCTTGGGATCATGAATATTTGTTGAACTCTTTGTTTTTGTGGGACAAAATCAACTGGGCTGTATATAATGTATATGTTCATATTGTGGGTATGACATATTTTTAACCTTTGATATTTTGCACTTAAGGAGAAATGCTGTTTCATGGAAAGCTAATAATTTTCTCTTTTTTGAAAAAGTAAAGAGAACTATTGCTCATGATATTGAAAAGTATTTACAATGATAATTAAATGTCATGTTTCAATTTCAAAATGTAAGCATGTTGGCTTACCTACTGTCAACTAACATGATCTTATGTGTGGTATGGCAATGGAGGTGAACTGGAACAAGTGAAAGTCTCTCTATATATCATACATATTATTCAGAGTCAGAGGAAGAGGGTAGAGAAAATAGTATTTGAGGGGAGAGGTAAAACTTATACTTTTTAATATATAAGTCCTAATATTCCTCTTCTCTACATCAAAATAACTTGTTAAACCCTATCCTCATGCTCCCACTCTTCTTCAGAGAAGCAGCTGTTCCTTCTCTGTAGTAGAATAATGTGCTCCACACTACTCAGAATCATTCTCTATCATCTTTCCTACGACCATTTTTCTAGAAATTTTTTAAAGGTATTTATTTATAGGATAGGAGAGGCCTTCCAACTGTGACATTCTGTGACTCTATGGTCTTGTGCCTTCAATATCCCTTCCCCAGACAATATCTTGCTTATCTTCCACTTCACTAACTCCTTTCTCTATGATGTCCCCAAAGGCATAACTTTAATTTGGCAAATGTACTAACTTGGTAAGGGACTAGAGGCTTCCCAGCAATGCCCTTTGGAAGGAGACTTTCATAGGCAGATAAAGAAGGGCCCATGTGTTTTGCGCTAACACAGAACATCAGGACAGTTCCACCTGGCCCTACTCCAAAATCCCTTTGGAGTGATGAGAGAGACATTAACTTTATTGCCCCTTATGACTGGCTAAGGGTCCGCTACCACCTCACCACCACATTCTCTCTATGGTTCTTAGTGGGAGAGGGCTTGTTAAAATTTCACTTGATTATATTTTACTCCTATCTTTCAAGTCTGTCTTTCTCTGTAGAGGCCTCTCATTTACAGACAGAAGATTCTGCTTCCAGCTTTACCTCCGAACATGCCAAACCACTGGTACAAATAAAAATGTCTCAGGTGTGGAGTCCTTTCTTAACAATGCTCCTGTACCACTGATGTCACAGAGTCACAACACCTGCTGTTTTCCCCTAACTGCTCACACTCTCAGACTTAATGATAAATTCAACCCCAATCCTGTTGGCCCTCACCTCCAGTCTACATACTTTTCCATTCTCAGTTGCCCTCTGTTGAATTATGCCCTATCTAGATTTTTCTTGCTGTAGGTTCTGCCACCAGAAGTCATTCTAGAAGTAGCAGTTCTGGCTTCTGTTTCTCAATCACTTATTATCCAGCCAACAATCATTTATTGAGTTTCTGCTCTGCATCAGGCATTGCTCCCAGGGTTGGGAATGCAGAGATAGAATAAAACAATCTCAGGAGCATATGAGAGACATGGTGGTTATTAACTCATAGGTCTCACAGACAGAGTTGAGAAGAAGCAGATAATGTACACTGAAATTGAGTCTCTTGACCCCAAAATTCCTTCTACCTTCCTCAACCTCCAATCTCTCCTTAACCCCTCCAAGTTGGCTCTATCCTTATTGAATCTATACACTTTAGATCACCATAGACCTATCATCATGTTCAGCCTCCTTTTTCTATCATACATCTACTCAAATACACAAGGCTTCTATATTTCTGTTAGTCATGCAGACCAAAAAACAGTAAACTTTTAACTGTCCTCCACATTTTCTCTTTGGATTTTGAGCCTATCAATCATTATCTATAACTTTTCTCACACAAGTGCCTTTTTACCGTGTTCCAATTGCCACCAAGCTTGAATTGCCCTGTGTTTGAGGTAACTTGCTTAGCCACTCCAGGGTTGTTTCTTTCCAAATTAGCCTCTAGACATCTTAAAACACTTCTTGGATCATGTCATATCTCTCTCTAGACCCTCATTAACTATAGTAAAAGTCCCAATCTGTGACTCATAAAAGGGTTTTCAGAAGCAATAACTAAATTACTTTTTTTCATAATTTTTAAGAGCATGTGCATTTGGCAGGTTGAAAAGTTCGAAGAATGAAGATCTCATTATAAAGCAGTGGTTAAAATCACAGGCTGGGCTCCACTACTATGTGATTCTGGGGAGGTTAATTTGCCTGTATGTGTCTGAGTTTCCTCATCTGTACAATGAATATGATACCTACTTCACAATATAATTGTAGAAATAAAATTATATCACCCACATAAAGTATTTTACATCATGCCTGGTTCAAAAATAGTACTCTTATAAATTATTAATTTAAGATATTTACAGAAGTTCTAGTTAGTTGTGACAAGTATGGAGTAGAGGTGGCAACACTGTCCATGTTTCCAAGAAGAGGTAGGCAGACCTTGTGAGGATCTAGGAAGAGAACAGAGCCCCAGAGCATGAACACCCAGCTGAGAAGCTGCCCTGTTCCTAACTAGTTTGATCCTCTGTGTTGCTGGTCACAGCTCAGCACTGAGGAAGGCAGGAGCTCAACCTACAGTCACCCTCATCTCATTGTGTTACTTCTCTTTTCCAAGCAGATGAAGATCCCTCTTCTTTCAGGCATTCTTTTATTTTCCCCTTTTCTTCTCTCCTTTGACAAATATACATTCATCTTATTCTTCTTCCAACTATTCCTGAAAAGCTAAATGAGCCTGAAAAATAGCATATGATAAACCATGTCAGACTTCAGCTCATAACTAAGAGCCACTTTCTTCAACATTCTTACAGTATAACCAAAATGGTTAATCAGAAGAGGTCTGGACTATTAGAAGCAATTTCTTATTATGAAAAACAAGGGAAAACCTTAATGTGCAATAATAAAAGAGGCCAGGTCAATTCAGTCTGAAAAAACTCAGATGTGCCAATCAGGCTAGTTTGTGCCTTTTTCATATAGGTTTGTCCTAGTATCATGTCAGTCATTGCAATAGTTAATTCATTTATGGCTCTATCTCTATTGCACTGTGGGTTTCTTAAACGGTCTAGTTTTGCTGATCATATTATATAGACCCATTATATAGTGCCTGACATATCATACGGAAATGAATGAAAGAAAGTGATAGAGGGAAGGAACAAAGAGGAAGATGGAGAAGAAACCAATTTGTACAGTAGCAAAATCAGGTAAGGGTTCTAACATTTTAACAGTGTTAGTGTGAGTGTAAATTGGTACAACTATTATGGAAAGCAGTATGGAGATTCCTCAAAAACATTGAGAATGAAAATCCCATATGACAACATTATCCTACTTCAGAGAATTTACAAAAAACCAAAACCCACTAATTCACAGAGATATATGAACCTGCATGTTTATTGCAGCATTATTTGCAATAGGTATGAATTGGAAACTATCAAGTGCCCAATGGCAGATGAATAAATGAAGATGTGATATATACATATGTGTATGTATATATATATATATATATATATATACACAAACATGCAATGGTATGATATACAGTCTTAAATGATGAAATTCTGACATTTGCAATAATATATGGATGCAACTAGAGGGGATTACGATAAGTGAAATAAGTCAGAAGGAGAAAGGTAAATACTGGATGATCTCATAAATACAAAGAAACAAAGCAAACAGATAGACGAAACAAAAGCTAATCATTGGACATTAATAATAGAACAGAGGTTACCAGAGGTGAGGCGGGTAAGATCAAGTGGTAGTGGGTATCTAATAGACAATGGTGTAGGACTATTGGAAATTTAGTGGTGGCTATGGTGTGTTATCATATATTTTATGAAGAGTGAAGCTGCACAATTAAATTATCAGTCAAATTTCCCTTAATAAAACAAATAATTTTGAATCAAATAAGACCAGTTCCAAGGTGGTAGACTATTAAGATTGTGAGCTCACTTCCTCCCCAGAGATAGAACAAAACTACACTCATTTGACAACTACAACTTCTGAAAATAAGAACCAGCATCTCCACAAAGAGAACAGAGATACATCTTCATAAACAGTAGGAGAAGTCAACCTGTCTAGGTATTTATGCCACACTATTTAGAGACCCTGGATCCATAGGAAGGAACGATTGATACATTCTTTCTGGAGCTGAGGGGTTAGCCCCCACAGTGGATGCCCCCACACCTGGAAACTGACCCAGGAGCTCATACAAACTTCTATGGAAAATAAAGGGGCTTTCTTTAGAGAACAATAGGATTCTAGGAGAGCAAAGAACACAGAAGAGAGGATGGAAGCCTGTAGATAAAGGAAACACAGACTTGACCGCAGGACTTTTTGTTTAAACCCAAAACCTCAGCAAGAGAACTAACCTCCTTGTAAAGTGAGACACAGCAGGGCAACCTCTCCTTTCCTGAGATTCCTTTACAATATGGTGCAGGTGCTAGAGGCTACCACTGCAGGAAGGACCCAAGGTGAAAATACCTGCTCCCTCTGTTTTAGCAAACTTGTGCCAGACATTTGTGCTCCCATTTTCAGCTCTTCTTGAACCTGCTGGAGATAGACACTCAGGTTTACAATGCCAGTACAGCTAGTGTTTCCTAGAAAAGAGTATTCCATTCTCCAGCTCTCTCACAGACTAGCCTCAGAGAGAATTAAATGAAACAGCAGTTTCACAACAGCACGGGCCTACTGCTAAACAGCTCTGTAATTCCTCAGGACCCAGGGCTTATTGTTGCCAATCCATGCTGGGACTACTGCTCAGCTAGAAAATAGAATTTCACATAAAGTGTGCTTTGCTGTGATCACTTCCTAACTCTCTCTCATCCATGGCTTCTGTTAAAATGTGGCTTATTTGTGGCCTGGGCCTGTACCTTTTAGTCTTCTTGTGCCTTGTTGTCATGCCTCTGGTTCTGGAGGAAACGTCTACATTCCCTACCCCAACTCCAACTCTTTAGTCTCGACTCTTGAGCCTCAACACAGTGCTGACTCTAGAGCTTCAACAATTCCGACTTGTGCAGAGATAACACCACAGAAGAAGAAAAAAAAGGTTCAGCATTCCAGACCAACACCTCAACAACCACTCTCTAACACCATATACAAAACCCCCCACTTTATTGTAGCATTACTTATAATATCAAGAATTGGAAACTAATTAAATGCTATCAAACTATCAAATGATTGGATGAATAAGATGTAATATATATATATACACACATATATATGTATATACATATATATATTCTCTGCAACTTGATCCCCTAAGACAAGGCCATTACATCAATGAAGTTTAACAAATAGAAATAAACACAGAGAGTGCCAAAGAGAATAAAAAGGTAAAGAAATATACATGAAATGGTGAACCAAAACAAAACCCCAGAGGAAACTGAATGCCACATAATTTAATTAAATGACCTGATGAACATTTTAAAGCAACAGTGCTAATGATACACACTGAAATTAAGAGAATAATGGAGGAACAAAAGGACAGTTACAACAAAGAGAAAATATGAGGCAGTTTCAAATAGAAGTCATAGAGCTAATGAACACAACAGCTCATGTAAAGAGTACAGTAACTGAGCTAAGGAACACAATAGAGGACTTAATGTATGCTGAAAGAAGACTCCAATCAAATCAGTGAGCTATCAGATAGGGCAATAGAATGCACACAGGCAGACCAACAAAGAGAAAAAAAGAAAAGAAACAAAGACAGCATACAAGATTTATGGAATAAACAAAAGAGATATTTTGCATGATAGGAGTTCCAAAGTACAAGAGACAGGGGCAGTGGGGGCAGGGGGAGAAGAAATCTTAATAGAAGTAATAATGCTAAGAATTTCCCTACCATGAAAAAGGAAACAGACTTCTTGATCCAGGAAGCTCAAAGTGCTCCAAACAAAAGAAATCCAGACATATTCAAAGACACATAGACACATGTCACAAAGTGACAAAAAATAATGACAAAAAAGACTTAAAAGTAGCTTGAGAAAACAAGTTACATATAAGGGACGTCACTAAGACTCAGATTTCTCCGCAGAAAGTCTACAGGCCAGAGAGGAATGGCATATATTCAAAGTGTTGAAAGAACAGGATTTCCAACCAAGAATATTCTACCCTGATAGACTATATTTAGAATTGAAGGAGTGATAACAAGCTCTACAGACAAACAAAAATTAAAGAAATTCATCACTATGAAACAAGCCTTACAAGAAACATGAAATATTTTCTAAAAAATAACAAATACCACTTAGAAGCAGCAAGACATCAAAATATAAAATGTGGGAAAGAGGAGAGTAAAAATATGGACAATTATAATGAACACAAGACTGATTTGCTTTTAAGTTTAAAAAGAGTATAGCATAGAAGCTTTTATGTAAACACTAGTGTAACCTTAAAGTATAAATCCATACAAAATTTTTTAAAAGAAAATAGAAAGGGAAACCAAGCACAACATAAATATTTTCAAAGCACCTATGAAGAGAGTAAGAGAAAAACAAAGGAATAATCTACACCAACACACAGAAAACAAATAGCAAAATGGCAAAACACATCAACAATTACTCTAAATGTTAATAGACTGAACTCACCAATCACGAGAAAAATTAGAACAAAATAAGAGGTATCACATTCTCAGATTTTCAGTTATACTCAAAGCAATAGTGATCAAAGCTTCATGGCACTGGAATAAAATCAGACAAAACTAATTGAATGACAAGAAATAGACTCACACATATATTATCAGTTAATTTATCATCCAAGAGCATACAATGGAGAACAAATAGTGGTGAGAAAACTGGACAGTGACATGTAAAAGATAAATCTAGACCACTATCTAACACCATATACAAAACCCCCCACTTTATTACTTATATTACTTATATTATTTATATTACTTATAATGCCAAGAATTGGAAACTACTTAAATGCCTATTATCAAATGATTGGATAAAGAAGATGTTATATATATATATATATATACACAGACACACATATATATGTATATACATATATAGAGACACAATTGAATACTACACTGCTCTATAAAAGACAAAATACTGACATTTGCAATAACATGGTTGAAACTAGAAGGGATTATTCTAAGTGAAATGAGTCAGAAGGAGAGAGTCGAATACCAGATAATCTCACTCATACGTAAAATGTAAAGAATAAATACACAGACAAAACAGAAACTAATGCTTGGACATCGACAAGAGATTTGAGGTTACCAGAGGGCAAGTGGGTGGGAGTTGGGAGGAAGGGATGGTGAGATCCAATGGATAGTGGAGAGGTGTATTGGTAATCTGGAGGTGGGCATGGTATAATATCACTATTTGATGAATAACAAACCTGCACATCTAGACTATTATTTTGTAAATCAAAGGAAATTCAAAAAAAATTTTAAAAAGGACTCTAATCCTTAGCCACAGTGTAAGTGTGGACAATAAGATTATTAACTTCTCTCAGTTGGCTCATTTCTAAAATGGGGATAAATTTAAAATACCCATTACAAGAGTTATTAAAAGATATTTAAAAAGATAAATACAAGTAAAGTAATAGATGCAAAGATTGGAGCATAGTATTTGATTGATAAATAACAATTATTATTAGGAATGAAGTTTGCTGTTTGTATCATAATGGAGATGAGAAGGCCTTGGTCTGGGCCTCTCAAATCTCTCCTCTGGGTTGGTCAGCCCTTTCTGGACCTTTGTCATTTGAGAGTTATTTTGCCTACATAGCTTTCACCTAAATGGGGCTTTAAATCAAATTGTTCTCTGCCACCATTCTTCCCTAGGCTTCTGATTATAATCATGCTTCCTGCTATTAGTACAGGGATGTTTAAAACTCCTATAAAACAAGAGCTAATTGCTGATCTGCTTAATTAAAGTGAAACTTTTGTTGTCACATTTACAAAGATAAATGAAATAATCAGCTCTGGACTAATGAGAGATAATTAGATTATGCAGCTCCAATAAAGAACAAAATGCTCCCAATTGTCCCTGTATATTACAAAGAAGGACCACAGTGAGCCTTAAATAACACATTAGTGATGTTTTATTTTAACAACAGTAAATGATCATGGAATCTGACTTTTCACTCTATCGTATATTCAGATTTACAACAATAAGTAGAGAATATATCAATACCTTCTTGATTAAGAACTTACTTTAACAATGAGTATTAGTTTTAAAACTTACAATGTGAAGTAAATATAATTTAACTACATAATAATTAAATATATAATTTAAATAATTAAATCAAATTTAGCTTGATATAACTGATCTAATATATTAATATATGTATTAGCATTAGACATTAGTACTTTACACAGTGTTATAGAGAACTTAAGCCCTGCTTTCTTGATTCATTATGATTTATTCAATTACATTACTAAAAATATTACATTAGGTATAAAACCAAAATTGGTCTAACATCATTACAGATGACAGTATCTAAATTCATTTATTCCTGTGCATCAAAAAAAAAACTAAAATGCCCTAAGTCAGGTCCTGCAGCCTGTCTTGAAAAATTCAACTCTGGTTCCTAAAAGACAGAAAGACACACACATACGCACACATTTGTGCAAAGAAAAAGAGATTGAATCGATCTTAGTTCCTATAGCCAAAGGAAACGAAAGCTCTTCTACACACAAATTGATTGATATGAAGGTGAAGATAAAATTTTTACTTTGCTCAGATAAAATAAAGACTGATTGCCAAAGAATGATAACATATCAAAAGGAGTCCCCTCCCCCAAATAACAGAGATTACTATGTCTGGAAAAATATCTGCTAAACAAGTACTTTTCAAGCTTTTGATTCATGGAAAGTATTTTATATATTTGTACAAATACACATATGTGTATACACACATATATATGTATATTATTTAATTTAGGGAGGATATAAGGTTATTAACATTTTTATTTATTTTACCAATTAAAAATTTAAAAAGAAAAACTTATCCTTACAATCATTTTATCAGAAAAATATAATTTTGGAATACACACAGGTCTTTAAATTGCATGAAAATAGATGTATTAATAAAATTCACCATTATTCTTATATTTATGATTTTCCCTGCACCTAAAGAAGATCCTGCTTGGACAGGCACCTCCAAAATTGCCAGTTTAGCAACCACAAAGTGAGGTTGTCCTGTTTCCAATATCATCACAGCTCTCTAAAATGTAGAAGCTGATGATTTTAAAGTCAGTGTTCTGATCTCTTTGTAGCATTAAAGGTTGATTTGGAATAAGAATGAAGACACCAAAGGCTGACCCTTTGCTGACCAGGATGTGATGTTTGATGAACATCCACAGTATCCCCACCCCTATGGCCGCAGTGAGGACAGCATCTCCTCCTCACAGAAAAACCAAGCTGGCTTTTTAAACTGCAAACCTTCAGATACAGTCTGCCTTTCAAAGCACTTCATAATTTATACTCTATATATATGTATAGAAATAGTCTTTTATAAAGTGGGAAAGGTTGCCGTGGTGTAGGGAAAAGAGCCAGAATGCTTGGTCCTATTTCTAGTTCTACCTGAGTCTTGGTCAATCATTGTGTCTTGGTGCTTCCTAACATGGAGATGATGCCTACCCCACAGGCTCACTCTGAAGATGATCAGACTAGCCAAGTTAGAGGACAGCTCCAAGGGGCTCTTAAACTTATTTTTCATCCCAGCCTTAGGTTGCTGGATCTAGAATCAAAATGATGTGTTCAGTGTTGTATTGAATTATATGTCTAAATGCAAAGTTGATCTATGCAAAATTCTATACCCATAATTTTCTCATAGAGCCTAAATAAGTCGGCCTTGTTTTCACTCTTGAAATATATTCCTGCTGTCCCTGGAAACTAAGGCACGGATACAGGAGGGAGGGAGAGAAAGGCAGTCATAGATCAAGTGTCTCAAATGTCAATAAATGGCAAAGGAGAGTTATGGAGCACATAAGAGAAGAAGGAGGTTCAGAATATAGGGCTTGGGATGCCCTCTGACCCCACTCAGAGAAGCCCAGTAATAAATCCAGAGATGAGGGACATCTTTAGATATTGGAGCCATCCAGGAAAGCTACAGAGAATTTTCCAGCATCATAAACAGTTTGGAAAGAAAAAGATTTAATTTAGGAAAACAAGGGCAGAACAGCGTACAAAAGCCCTCAATAATTTTTTTTGTGGTTTTATTTGTTATTGCTACCATTATTGTTGTTTTATCTGAAAATTGTGTACCACCCACAAGAACATTTGGAGTAAGCTCAGCAACTGGACATCTTTCCTAAGTTAGGAATCTGAGGTAAGAAAACAGATACTCTTTACAGGATCATATTCAGCTGATAGTCTCTGAATAATACTGGCATCTAGGCCCCTAGCCACACTTGGCGTTGAGGAGGCTTTATTCATGGGCCTGGGCAGGACAGACTTGCCTTTTCACAGGTCTGGATTCCACATCAAGTGTCTTAATCAGCAATAGTGGCTGCTGCATGATCATCCCCAAGTCTCAAATGTTAAACATAGAAAAAAACATTTCTCTTTCTTTCCTAGTCCCCTGCAGGTTGGGAAGGTGGTTGTAAGTGGGAGAAGAAGTACTTCATGGAGTTAGTAAGGGATCCAGACTCTTTCCACCTAGACCTCAGATTTCTCTGCTGCATGTTCTATATTTAGGAGAGAAAGTGAAGGCATCAGGTGGCATTTTGGAGGGCAGGCCTGAAAATGGTCATGCACATTTCATTCACTCATATTCCATCAACCTCACTTAAAGTAAGAGAAAATGTAGCCTTCTTACATGAATGGGGTCATTGTCACTGTCACACCATGGAAGTCCATGGAGAAAGGTCAGGCAAAAGGACAAATACATGGCAATGTAACCCCTGTACTCAGGTAAACTAAGTACAGATCTTATTAGATAACTGGTTAATTTCTTCTTCTGCTCACTCAAAAAATATTCATTGATAAGCTACTGGATACAAGATATTTTGAAAGGCACTAAAAGAAACTGAAGGAAAGATGACCCAGTTCCTCTAGTCAGGGAAAACCATCTACTAAATGGGATTGCACATGGATAATCACATGAACTTCTAGAGTCTCAATTTTTCATTTGTAAAAAATGCTACTATTTAATCCCTAGAGCAGTTGTGAGGAGTAAATGAAATAACACACATGAAGTGCATGGCATGTATAAATCTCTCGTCATTCTCATCATCATCAACACTACAAGTGTTGTAAAATGTAAAATGTAGACAAAGTACCATAGGGTTTGAAGGACAAGAAATTGCATCCAGATAGAAAACTAGGAAGATTTAGAAGACATTGATCATTCAGGTCAGGCCTGAAGAGTAGATACAGTTTTAATAGCTAGAGGAGAGGAGAGGCCTCCAGATAAGGCACCATAGGAGTAAGGACTTCTGAGGAGCACAAGACAAGGCACTTACCTGAGCACAGAAATGACACAGATGATAACTAATGGAGAGAGAGAAGTAAGGGGTGTGGCAGGGGAGAAAAAGCAGCCCAAACAGTAAAAACAACAAAAACAACAAAAAAAACCTACCAATCAGTTGAGTTGGTGGCAGATAACTCCTTGATTGTACAAAGATGTGCTAGTTGTTATTCAAACTAATTTTTCAGAGCCATACACCTAGGTCTCAAGTAGATTTAGGAATCAAAAATTACTCATATGGGGAGAGCAACTAAAAAGGAGGAGAGTGTGTAATGCATGTGGACACAGAGAGTGTGGGGGAGTTTGAGAAGGAAATAGAGCACATACACCTGAGACCTGAGAGAGAAAGAGAGGGCAAGTTAGAGGAAATTAAAAATGGAACTTCCTGGTAGGATTGACTCCAAGAACAGGAAACAAGAGCCTATATTTCCAGCCAGGCCCATATGAATAGGTACATGTGTCAACTTGGAAATATTACAATATCTCAGCTTTCTCATTTGTAAAATAGTGGTAATAAAAGAACTTCAGAGGGCCATTATAAGGACTAAATTAAACTGAACCATTAGCATAGTACACTTAGCACAATGTAATTCAACCAATATTATTTGGCTAGTATCTTTATTATAATTATTGTTATTATTGCTAATTCTTGTAGTTCCAGATTCTGCCCATTTATCAACACATGCATGATACCTATATGATGAGTGAATAAACATTCAAAATATATTCATGATTGTAAGGATAGTATTAAACATATATTCATAATGATTAAGATAATGGTCACAGAAGTAACTATAAGAACCAAGGGCTTTTGGTTTCCTTATTTCTCGTTTAAATTATTTCACAGTGGTACATGGAATACATTGCACCAAATCTATTTTGTAATTAAAATAAATACAGTTATCAATTTGTAAGTTTAAATGCAAACACTTGAACTCCAGAGAGAAGGTAACAGAATTTGAGATATAAGCTATAGCCTCTACTATTCATTTTCTGTTTATGTAAAAGGTACAACTGAAAGGAAATGGCACTATGATCATTATTCAAATATACACTGAATCAAAGACAAACTGTTTCAGCATAAATGGGAAACCTAAAGTACAAATAACTGGGACCTTCTAAGATCCTTGCACTAAAAGCAATAGTCTGAGGATGAGGTCTTTGGCACTAAAATGGAAAACATCATCACATATGGTCCCTAGAATCCTTTTAAGATCAAGCAATTCTATTACCCATAGAGCTCCTTGAAATATGCTTAAATATGCTTCAGAGGAGAATCTCAAATTTGTAATTGAAATGACTAAAATGGAATTGGAAAAACATGTCTATTTCATTGTGTTGTCATGAGGCTCAAACAAGTAATGCATATAAAGCACAGTCCCTGCTACAAAATAAGCAATTGTTAAAGTTGACATGTTTGCAAATGAGAAGAGTGAGCTTCACAGAAGTATAATGACTTTCCCAAAGCCGTGAAGCTATCATAGCATGCAAACTTCCACAGAACTCATCGTAGCTTATGAATTCGGTTCAAGGTTTTATATTGAAAATAGCACAACAGAAACTCCCAGTCAATATTATGACAATAGGATAACACAGTCTTCCTACTTGCTCTTTAAAGGAGGGTAATATTATCTTCTTTGGTAAATCTCTTGTTTGTCCATACTAACTTCAGTGCATCTATGCCATAACTACGAGAAGCAGACTTTGTCTATGGAATTAGCAAGTCCCTAATCTCCCATATGACCCGGATTGACACTGCTTAGTCCTAGGGAGATCACATTCCCTTATTATATAGAAACCCATCATTTTTGATCAATTAGAGGCTGGTTACAAATACAATCAATTGATATTTAGCTCACTGAGTCAGTAATCATTGCAATTTCACTTTAGAGTTTCCTATGGAAAATGATTTGCTATATTTTTTAATTCACAATAGGCCTGCAGGAAAACCAAACAACTAATAGGTTCTTTTCTCTCTTCCTTTATCAGAGAATGCAGGCATTTGCTTCCATTTTTAACATTTGAAATTTGAAGTTATTGAACATAAGATAAAACAAGTGCAGTAATTACTATATCAACTCAGTAACAAAGGATGTTCCAGATAACTCCATAGGTTTTATTATGAAACTTTGCTATTGTCTGGAACTTACTTGGATAAAATGGTCACCTTTACAATAATATGATGACAATTCTATACATTTCAGAATATTAACCACCACTGAGAAAACTTTTACTATGCTCATTTAGTCTGTACAAAAACCTCATGCTGTAGATATTTTATTCTCATTTTACAGAAGACTTCCTAGAGGCTAAAGTGAGGCTAAAGTGTCCAAGGGCAAGTCTTTATGAAGAGGCAACTTAGGGACTTCTCCTCAAGTCAGTCTGATTCTAAAGGCTGTCATTCACACTAGGGCACTAACCTCTGTAGACAGGGCCACCTGTAGGGCTGTCCCTGCCAAAAGCTTTGAATTCCTTTTAGCGGAAGTAGCCCACAGTCATAGAAAGGCCATCACCAGCATTAGAACCAGACCCTGCCTCCTTAATGTTGGGATGAGGCATTAGATCTCCATTTCTTCTTTTCCAAAAAAAAAAAAAGAGAGAGAAGATATAACATATACATTTTGTATATTTAAACAATGTTCTGAGAATATTTTGTTGGCGCTTTGACGAAAATACAGGCAGTTTCTTGGAAGGCAGTGTGAGATATGATAAGGCTACAGATCAACTGAAACCAAATCAGCTGGGTTTGAATTTTGACTGTACTTAAAGTCCTGTGGTCCTGGACAAGTGACAGATCTTTTAGTTTCCTCATTTGAGGGATATTAATACCTACCACATATGATTAACAATATTGAGTATCCATGTATTAAAAGACAAATACTTAATATAGTGCCTTCTACAAAATAAGTGTTCAGTATGCCACAATTATCACCAGCTTTCAGAAATGTTTGCATTTACCTAACATCAGAGCTTTTTGACATGACCTAAAATACCCAGTAATTCCTCTTAGATTATCTCCTGCTAGGAAAACACATGGTTCTTTGCTTCCGCTGGGAATCTTCCTGTTTCCCTAGTCTTTCTTCTGGCCTCCTTCACTGCCTACCCAAAGCCATGAGATCTTAACAAAAGCAAGAATGTAGGATAGGGTCAGCTGTGACTTGTATACAGCCAAGAAGAGGTCCCTGAGGGAAAATATTTTATCAAGTTTGTTTGTTCACTGTGTCGATGCATTTCCCTAGGTCTACAAGTGAACAGCACGGACGTGGGGAAGTGCATCTTTGCGCTTCCTTATCTTCCCAAGTGCATTGCTCTTCACATTTGGGAAGCTGAGGTAGTACAATATTTCCGGGTTCACACCTGTACCCATCCGTATGGGCCTGGCTAGATATACAGGCTCTTGTTTTCCTGTTCTTGGAGTCAACCCTCTCAGGAGGCTCTATTTTTAATTTCCTCTAACTTGCTCCTAACATCTTATGCAGGCAGTGTAAGATGCAACTTCTAAATACCCTCAGTAGTACTCCAAGGAATGTTGAAACCACAGCTAATGGTCAGTGAATATTTAATTGTCCACTGCATTGATGCATAGTTTCTGTGAGAACAAGTCTATCATTAGCATGGAACTGCTATAGTACAGATTCATAAAGGTTAAATAAAATAGTCTTGCCTGACCCCATTACTCTCACACACATTTTCTTCCTTTAATCTTGTCAAAGTAACCAAAAACTTCCATATCGATAAATCCAGTGGTCATCTTGATGTATCACTGGTATCTGACAAAGTTGATTACCTCCTTCTTCCTGACACATTGTATTCACTTGTTTTTCAGAATACTAATTGAAGTTTTCCTTCCACTTTCTGGAGGCTCCTCCTCAGTTCCCCCCACATTTATATCTGAAGTACCTAGTTCTTTTCCATCCCTTTTCTTTCCTCACTTTCTTGTTGATATAATCAAAGCCCATATCTTTTGCATACTGTGTATTTGCCAACAACTGCCCAAGCACTTCTGAATTACAGGTTTGATGATCAACTGCCTCCTTGATCTAATAGATAACTCAAAATTAAAATGTCTAAAAACAAACTCCTGTGAGCTCTCTTTTCCCTTTTCAATGGTGACTGCATTCCCTCCTTGGTATCATTCTTGACTCCCCTTCTTTCACCTCACACTCTCCAGTTGTCAAGAAATACTATTGGATTCTCAGTGTATCCAGAATATGACTATTTCTAGCACCTCACCTTGGGGGTCACTATCTTCTCTTCTGAATTACTGTAATAACCCTCTAACTGCTTCTATTCTTGTCCACAATAGTCTATTCTCAACACAGCAACCAGAAAGAAATAATGTCATTTTGCTGTCCTAAACCTTGTAATGGCTCCCCATTTCACTCAGAGTAAAAATTGTCCTGAAAACGACTTACAAGACCCTGAATGAGCTGGGCCCAATTATCCCTCTGACCTCATCTTCTACCTCTTCACCCCTTATTCACTCTGCCACAGCCATACTGTCCTCCATGCTGTTTCTTAAACACATCAGCTTTCTTCCATTCCACCTCAGGGCCTTTGCACGAGCTCTTCCTTTACAGGCAGGTTCCATACCCAGAGATCCACAATGCCACCTCACTGCCATATCTCCCTCCAGTCTTTACTCCACTGTAAACTTTTCTATGAGGTCTGGGTTGGCAGCCTCTAAATGTATCTCACTTATCATCATATAGTATTTAATTTTTATTGGTTGTTTTTAATATTTATTGCCTGACTTGCTGCTGTCTAATTTCCATGAAAGAAAAGATATTTGTTGTATCTGTTCACTGCTGTCTCACCAATGCCTAGAATATTGTCTGGCTTGTGAAGTTTATCAATAAATATCATTTCAAATCAGGTCTTTCCTTTATCCCTTGGCTATCACCCTTTTCTTACTCCAACCTCTGCTGCTCATTGCTATCTGAATAGTGATCCTAAGAATAAGAAGATTAATCCCTTTTAAAAAACTCGTAATGACGCCCCAGAGGTAAATTCTTCAGCTTGACTTACAAGTTATTTGACTATCTGACTTCAATCTCTGCTGCAGTGCCATCTTTGCTAGTCACTTAATGCAACCTCTGCACAATGGCACTGAACATTCCCCTGTGTACCAGATTATAGATTATAGAGTGAGCCCACACCATAGTGCATAGTATACCTGTTTCCCTCTATGACAAACACTCACTTACCCTGCAAGCCTCCGTCCAAATGATTTCTTTACAGTGAAGACTTTTCCAGAATACCTGTGTGGTTAAAAATACTTTGTCCTGTCTTCTTACTAAAATTCAGTCTAACCTGTCTGCTTAATTAATGAAATATTATAAGAAAATCACCTAATATGAAGTTTTTCATGTGGATGTAACACAAAAGGTGGTATTGCTATTATTAATGATTTCTGTTGTATAGAAATCAAATGCAGTCATCCCTCCCAAGACGTACCATGGGGCCAGGACATAAAGATGGCAGAATAAACATTTGTGGAAGGAAGGAGAGAAGGAAGGGAGGTGGGAGGAAGGGAGGAAACTGAGGGATCTCACTATAATAAGTGTAGAATGGAGGCTTTAAAAATATATCTTGTATAGAGGAAGAGTGGGAATATTTATATCAAAAATTTTGGCTAATATAGTTGCTATAGTTAAACATGATAGTTAGCTCAGAGTTTTCAGAAAGACATTAAATAGAAAAGAATAAACATTCTCAGCATCTGATAATAGAAAGTATACCATTTAGTGAAGAAAGTTGAACAATTTCCTGGAAGAGTTTTCTGTGTTAATGTTACAGAATCAACATTGAATTATATGGATATTTTCTTCCACAGTTTTTTTTAAGCATAGAAATGTTCTTTCCTTTGCATTTTCAAAAATCAGTCCTCAATAAAAAAAGAATAGAACCCAAGATCAGTGACCAATTCTAGGCAGAAGCAGTGGATGAAAGACAGGTACTTCCAGGGAATTAGAAGGAAGTGATGGGATGGTTTGCCAGAAGGATGGAACTATTGATTTCTGGAGGAAAGTTGAGCGTGAATGGTGCAAGTGTGATGTCAGACATGAGAAGGCACCTATTCAGGCACTGCCCCAAAACTGTAATCATGTTAACAGGTAACACACAGAATGGGAAGAGGATGTATCTTCAGCAAAGAGTCTTCAAACAATAATGGACAGTAATATAATTCAAAATAGATTTAGAACTCCTCAGTAGCACTATATGGTATTGTAAGAACTAAAAGTAAAATGAGCTATAGGTTTAGAAATTGGTTAAATGTGTGTTTGGGGGCAACCTCAGTGATAAGATGATTCAACTCTATTGATAAAGATGACATCTAGAAAAGCAGATAGAAATTATGAAGGAAACTCTGGTGAGAGCTACCTGGCCAGTATTATTTCTAAGCATTCCCTGCCTCACCTGATGCTCCAATGATGCACTCTCTATCCTCATCTCTGTGCTGTGTATGTACATGTATCTCCTGCTTTTCTTTAATGCATTCAATCTTCACCCTTAGCTCTAAGTATCACTTTCAGGTGGCCATTTCTGCTGCAAGCTGTCAGGTGCTTCGTCCCAGAGGTCTCCTGTCAGAGAACCATGTGTATACTCCTCATTGTCTCCATTTTGCCCATGAGCCCCTCTAAATCTGACATCAAGACTATTCAATTTGGTTTCCCCATCACAGTGCCTGGCATGTAATAATCAGCCATTAAATGCCAAAGATAGGAAGGAAGGGAGTTTGAAGATTATCTCAAATTATTCATTCTCAGAGTGTCAGAGTGGAACAGGGCTGCTGCTGCTAATATGTCCTTGGAAGGAGAAGCCATGGAGATGAATAATAGCAATACTGGCATTTGACTTGGCAAGGTGGGCATCATTTGAAACAGATAGTAATAGCCAAGAGGTAAATGTGGTCATTAATATAGATTTTCAAGTCATCTGTTGTAAAGCACTAACTGAAAGACTGAGAGAAGATGATTTGTCCTTTCAATGGTACCCTAATGAGCAGCAATTATTCTCTAAAATCTTTCCATCTTTTTCCCCTCATTTGGGAACTATTACCACTGAATCAGCATTAAGTTTAAGCTTCTCAGCTTCACTTAGTAGGGTTCAAGGCCCTCCTTATTATCATGTTACTTGTCAACTCAGTTCTCTCTGCTCCAGGAAACTCACTGACCACCCTGGAAACCTATCTTACTGACTCTTCCCTCGGTAATACTACTGCCACTTCCCTCCAATTCAATTGTGAGGGATAGTTAACTTCAAAACCACCTGCCTTATTCTTGGTTAACTCATTAAAGGCCGAAACTCAAAAGTACAAAACACCTCTAATCTAACATCCACATCCTTTGCTACCTGAGTACATGCCTTATTTTACCAACAAGAATGCAGATCAATTGAGAAGTTACATTCTTTGCTCCTTTTTGCCCATGCTGATTCTAGGCATAGTAATTCTACACATTTAGACAATTGCTTAGGTGATATATCAGTGGGATGGAGACAGCTTACAGACCACTGACTGCCCCATATCAATCATCTCTCTTCTTCTAAAGCCAGCACTAGCCACTTTTATACTCCATTCTTAAAGCTTCAGGAATATAATCATACCTTCCCCCTTATGACTTCAACTCTGACTGCATAATTCTCTTAATCTTTCTTCATCCATAGAGATGACCCTCATTCACACTATTTGGTCACTCCAATTTGAAACTTCAATTCTCTGTCACTTTAGCTTCCAATAGGCATGTCTAAGTACCATCACTAAATCCTACTAAATAATCTGTACATTTTGAAAATCTGAATTCCACAGGTTTTCTTCCTCACTCCATCCAGTCACCCTTTCTCTCCCACTGAATGAGCTTTTCTATTACAGGTCACTCCTGTCACAGTTCTTAGAGAGTCATTTGCTTCTGTGTAAAATGAGAGTGATAACATGAGTTTTGCAGTGGCACTGAGAAGATGAAGAGGTAATCTAGGAACATCCCAGCTCACTTGGTCACTGAAGATAGCTTCTTCCCTTTTCTCCTAAGAAATACTTCCTAAAGCAGCCATTCTAAATTTGAGCCTCTTTATTCTAGAAACTCCATCCTCCTTCTGAATCAAAAACCTATCTGCCAAGGCTTCCACCCAGTGGTCTCTGCTCAGCTGTTTGGAGCACTAGACTAAGAGTGAACTTCTTCCCCGAGGTCCCCCTACCAACAAACCTCAGACAATTCACTTTCAGTCCTGGAGTCTTTTCTTCTCCTTGTTGACCACTCTTGCCACACTGATTCCTGCCATCCTTACCATCCCAGATGTAGTGGTCGTGTTAGTCTACTAACATATTTCCAGTGTCCTCCACAATAAACAATAACTTTTTTCTGAACACCAGCCTGTTCAAAAGTCTTACCACTGCAACAGGAACATTTTTCAGGGTTGCCTATTTTCCTTGCTCCAAATGGTTGAACAATATGTCCTCCACCTGGTTTTACTTACAAATCAAACTCTACAAGGGAGAGGAAGGAGGAAAAAAACACACCACCTGACTTCCAGGACTGCAGAAACGGTAATGCCTACTGAATGGGGATTTTTTTTGTTAAGACTGTTGAATCCTGAGGGCTTGTCTTGTTCTTTTAACTAGAAAGTTTGAGTCTTGATCCATTAATCCAGAGCTAATAAATGTCTGGTGGCAATTTGCCAGTTTGAACTCACAAGTGTGAGCTTATTAATTATTGGGAAGCAGCCATGTCTGTGGGGAAATGCTTGCAAACAGGATTAGCAGAGCAAGGGGACGGTAAAGCCTTTGGTGAGAAACATGCCCATTGCTAATCAATGGCCAACAGTTTCTTGCTGCAATGAGTACAAAAAGCAATGGTGGCTCAATGATCTCCCCGTTCATCATTCATCAGGGTGGGAAATGGCCTTTGTGCACTAGCTGAGTCAGGATTTCCAAAACTTTTGTACCAAAGTGCCCTTGATAAACTAAATCAGATCCTGTGTGTAAAATGCTTAGTACAATAATTACAACATGAATTATTGCATCATTATTCCGGTGGTGTATTAGGCACTCAGTGGGCACCACAGAAAACCTTGGAAATTGAATCTAAAGATGTGGAATATATCTTGATTCTGTAATTAATTGGCGATATACTATTAAATGAATTATTTGAACTGATCCCTAAGCATACTCATCTACGAAAAATGGGAACATACTTGCACAAAGATCATTGAGAAGATTACACAGAATGGTATATATTGAGAAAATTTGGTACATGCAAATATAAGCTAAAATCTACCTTTTCTTAAAACGTATACTTTTTTCACTGTTAATGACAAGAGATTTTGGTTTATAGGAGAAACAAGGAAAAGATGTGAATAAAGCTAAAAATATGACAAATGGTTATGAACTCTGCCAACTGTGAGGTTTTTTCTTCCCAAGCAATATACAACAAGAATAAATGACAATATTGAGCCCATTACCTGTCAGGCATTAAGTTAAATGTTCTGCCTACAATTTCTTACTAATCCACATGTACCATATACAATTATTATGCTCTGTTTAGAACTGAAATACATAAAGGGTAAGAAACCTGCCTAGATTGGTAAAGCTAGGATAGGAACCAGATCTGGTCAGAAGTTGAGCTCTGAGCCATTTTGTTCTGCTAACCCTCCCTTCCAAGAGACCAAAGACCTACGTTATTACTAATTCACAGGGTGGAAAGAGCCTACTGAGAATTCTCTCTTGAGTCCTTTTAAGATTCCTAAATGAGCCTTGTTGTACTTGGCCCAGCACAAGTTGAGGCTTTCAGAGAAGGTGTAGAAATGAAGTTCACATACCTTCCCCTTCCTCCTAGGGACCAGCAGGTCTTAGATGCACTGAAGTTGGAGTCACAATGTCTAGAATTTGAATCCCAGATCTAAAGATAAACAACCCTATGACTGTGGATAATCTCCTTAACTTCACTGACAGCAAAATACATTTTTATCAGATATAACATAAAAAATTATTACTTCTAATTGCAAAGATGTTTGGGAGGAATAGCAGAGATTATATCAAGTGCCTGGACACAATTAGACTCTCAAAGAGTAGTTAACATCATTCACTATTATTTCCATATGAGGTTAAAATCTCATAAGGAAAACCAAAATAAGTTTTCAGATGTCACCTTATATGAGGTTTAAAATCTTGAATACCAATTTCCATTTCTCCAAAGCATTAAACAAATATGAGTAATTATCCAGTAATTCATGTCAGTTCACAAATGGTCTCAGTCTAAAAGATTTTATATCTTCTTTTGAATCAGAAGCCACCCTGAAGTGGTTAAATCCATGTAAGTTTAACTGTGGAATCACCCAGGATACTTCACTTCTCTGTGATTTTGTAGCTTAACCCGAAAGGTGAGAAAAATACTGAAGTACCCATCTCATGGAGGTTGCGGTAACAATAAAATAAATGATTAGATATAGGATAGAACAATGCCTGACTCAGTAAGTGTTCGTTGAGTGTTTTTATTTATTTGTTAAGCCATGCAGCCCTTAGTCATATAGTTGTATAGATTACTTATAGCTCATTGTTTTCAGGTTCAAATCCTGTTCAAATTTCATGACAATCCAGGGAGCTCTGGCAGGTACTCTCATCCCCATTTTACAGATGGAGAAACTGTGACTTAGAGAACTTTATTCAAGGCCATGAATCAAACGATTATCAGGGGTGAACCAGGGTCCCAGGATCTGGGTTCAAGTTCAAAGAACTTTTGTTAATACAGCTCATAGCTTACTTATAATCTTGGTTAAAAAATTTAAATGACACTTTCTTTTTAACCCTGCATCCATTTATGTATTCCATCTGAGAATTTTTCTTTTCAACAAATGGGTCCACATATATGCACTGAGCTCTTAGTATTATTGATGGAGTCACCTGTCAGCAAGTGGGCCTTTCCAGGTATCAGATCCTGTCCTTATCCAATGATGTCCTCTTCCGCGTGAGGTGCTCCTTAGTCACCTGGAATAGTTCCAAAGTCAGCAGACAAAAGACAGCTAGAGGAAAACTGGTATTACCACTGAAAACAAATGACCATTGTAGTCAGAATCACCACATATGGAAATTTATACAAAAACTTCCTGAATTTTCAGGTGCCAAGAGAAAGGCAGCCCTGTAATAAATTCTCTGGAAAATAGAATTCTATCTGTACCACCAATTAGACTGCACATACCCAAAAAGCAGGTGGATCACAACATTTTAAGTGGCCAATGACAGGATATCTCACTGCTGAAGTACCACTGAGGCATCTCAGCCAGTTGGGGAATGTCACTGAGCAGGTTCTGATTGTTCAGATTTGCAAACAGAACAGGTGAAAATAGAGCCAGTGACAGCTGGTGGGTGATTATTCATAGAAACTCCTGATTCAGACAGGAGTAAGTCATATAAAAAGGAATAATAGAAAAGGAGTCACCAGAAAAGCATTTGGTCCTTAAGCGCTCTGAGGAGGAGCAGATGGGCATAATCAATTACCTAAATAATTCAGAAGAGAAAAGGCCCATTTCACCTGAATTATCCAGATAATTTCTAAAGATCTAGTTAAAGTGAGGGTTTCCTTTTCATCCAAATGAATGGCTTATATTTCCTCACTTCATCAAATAATTTACCTCTATGTAAGCAGGCTGGCCTGCAGGACTACTATAACCATCAGGAGAGCTGCCCTGGTGATGTCCTTTCTCTTACATTTGTTACTTCAGGAAAGAATTGGTTTCAAGCCGAGCCCTTTTTTCTCTTTTGTGTATCGGTAAGCTTTTCCTCTGGAAATAAACTGGGCTGGCTGTCCCTTTGATCCCATTGTGAGATTCTATCTCGTTCATCAAGCTTTGGCACCTGACCTGTTACAAGGTTATAGAAAATAGTACAATTTGAGCATTTCAAAATGCTGGTTTTCTATTTTTAAAAGGGGATATTTGCCAGCCACCTTTAGATCCACTTGCTTATCTGGGTTGCATTTTAACAAATTTTTGTGAAAGCATACCATTTATTCACCAAAATTGAAAAAAAAATGAGCAATGGTGAGTTCATATCCTAGCGAATATGGCTTGAAACATCCAAATCTACAGAAGAGACTGACAGAAAGACTATCATATCAGTGTTGCATCAGAAAATAGCCAAGGTCTGAGCCTCTGCACCCTGCAATAAAGAGGACCTCGACAGTGGGGTGAGAGTTCCCATCATTTCTCTAGCACAGGGAGGGGATTAAAGTTGCTTCCCTTCCAACACATGTGTAGGTAGATTGAGAAGCAACACAGACATTTCCCTGGTCAGGAAATTCTTGGCTCCATCTTCATCAGGGACAATTGATCAGCTTTTACTGATTACAGGAAATGGCTGTTAACTGGGTGAATGCATAACCATTTCTGGAGGCAGGAGTCCTCAGATGACTCAGAAGCCTTTCCTCTCTGACTCTGGCATAATGGTGGGGCGAGTGCCTTCTCCCTTCATGAAACACTTAGCCTTAGCTTCTATCCTTATGCTTTTATCAGACACAGAAAGCCTTGTAATTTAGGGGCAACCTGAAATAACAAATATCAAAAATGGTCATCTTTTGCAATAAATGTTTTAGTGTAACAAAGACACAGCATAAGCAACAAAGGCAAGTCTCTCCCTAGTTGGGCCAGAGATCAAATTCTATAACCTAGCTAAAAATGTGTCTGTTGTTTCTAACCAAATACCATTTAACTGCATTGCCTCTACTCATTTAAGAACACTTAGATACGCTTCCATCATCATTCTCAATTAATGTTTTTGAACCCTCATTCCTAGATTCTAAACCCAGTAAAAGTCTTGCTCGGTGACATCACTTGCAGTTTAAATTGGCGCTAAGCCCTTGACAGAGATCACTGCCTAGATCTCCCACCGCTGAGAGCCGGCAAGCCGAGAGGCACTGCAGCTCATTGCCCAGTCACACTTTCACATCCATTTGCTTGTGCTTCTGATTCTAACTCAATATGTGTTCATTCGGGGTGTAGAGTGCCCCTTTTTAGCCTCTAGCTGCTGCATGACACCATCTGTGATTGCCAAGGAAATTAAATTAAATTAAGATAAAATTCAATCAACAGAAGATTGTTGCCTCTATGACTTTACTAGGAACCTTGAGAACACACGCATCTAAATGCCTTTTCCTTAACACAGAAACAAGCCAGCTCTGCCTGCTACAGCAGCGCTGGCCCAGGGGTGAGGCCTCCCTCAGATCCAGGGGCAGGGACTGACCCTTTCTGTCCCAACTCACCTGACAGTCAGCAGTTGGAGCAAGACCTCTTTGCTTTCGTTTTCTTTATTGGGCTTAAGGAAATCTTAATTTCTTATCCAAAAAGAAAAATTATTTTGTTTTTTGCAGAAGAGGAAATTGTCAATTGACATGATGTCTTACACCGCACACCAAAATAAATTACAAATGATTTTATTTTACAAGTAAAAATAAGTCATAAAATTGATTTTTTAGAAAAGCAATATATTGACCTCAGAAAACACCAAGAAAAGTATTGATAGTGTTGAATAAATGACATTTGCAAAAGTCATATCGAGCAGTAACATAAACAAAATGCATATACAAATGAAAAACTCAGGGAATATGTAACCTTTTCAGACCTAGGCAGTGTAACCTTAATATACATATAAACACTAATAGACATTGTAAGTGTTTATATGAATTCATAAGGAAATAACTAAAAATATCCCATTTATGGTTAAAGTGCGTTAATAGAAACAATGCATTAATGAAATAAATAGGCAAAATTCCCTTCAAATTCACCTATTTTTTAAAATCCAACACATACACACACAAACCACGCATGCTTCAAAAATAATGAGAAACTACTTATTATACAGTGAACTAACAGTTGTTCAAAAGAATCATGTTTATTTGGTGATAGTGAAGTAAAATAAGAACTTTCATATATTGTCAGCAAACTGTAATAAGCTACCATCTTCTAGGAAGTCAGGTTGGCAATATTGGGGAATCTTAATATATTTGTGGATAAATCTATTCCAAAGAACTAAACACAGATATGCATAGGGAGAATGCTTATCTAAACTTTATATGTAACCTAAAAAATTGGAAATAATATAAATGTCAATCTGATTACATAAACTAGATTACAAACACAAAGCATAATATTATGCCCTTTAAAATATGAATTAAATGAATAAATGCTTGTCATACAATATTACTAAATATGGGATGAAAAATTATATGTATGTGTATATATATATTTATTTGTGTGCATTTTGATGAAGATTTTGTTTAAATAGTATATAAAATATTTCTATGTGATATGTTATGTGTAATATATTTATAAATACACATAACCATGAAGATAGAATGAGAAAAAGGAAAAGAAAAAATTGACAAAATACAAACAGTAATTATTACTGAATGATAGTTAAAATTTGCCATTTTAATAATATTAATATTTCTGTTTCTCGAATTTTTCTAATATAATAATATAAATAGTATTACTTATTTCAAAAGTAATGATATTACTGTAAAAAAACAGGAGACGTTGCCTTTATTGTCTCTCCCAAATGGCAAAGTTCTCATTCCCTTTTGCTGCACAGTGAGATATATCTCATTACCATTTCCCATAACTATGTTATAATTATCTTCTTAACCAGTTCAGAACAGGAAGTGCAAAGACTCACAGTAAGACAAAATACCAGTAAAAATTTCCCAAGGGAAAGAACTAAGTGGTGGAGCCAGGAAATGTGGTTTGCATTATCATATGTGGCTCCCCATTCTGCCTCCCTCACCTCATTCCCCTCTGGACCTGCCCTTCACGACCACCATGATGTGCTTGAGTGAATGTGTTCAGATTTGGAAAGAGGACATTACCATTTCACTCCCTGGTCCTACTTCAGAACTTGAAAGTTCTCTTCCCAAAACCTGAGACTCTCACAGGAAAACAGACACAGCATTCAGAAAGATGTGTGCTCAGAAAGACCAAGTGAGTTCATGATTTTTAATTCCAATGTCCCCAAAATAGAGAACTATCATACCAGGTACTGTTGTTAAGCATTTCCAATGTGCCAGCACTATGCTAATAAGCACTTTATGCTTATTATCTCTTTTTTATTCTTAAAACAACCCTGTAAGGTTGGTATAAATATGCCCAACCTACAGATAAGGAATTTGAGGCCCAGATCCTGACTAGCATGTCATAGTCAGAATCAAAATCCAAGTCAACATCAGTACTGCATGTTAATAAACTGCTGCACCATATTGTCTCCAAATAAGACAGAAAATTAGGCTTTTAGAAGCACCTGGTTGCAGGCTCGGATATCAGATTTTGGTACTTAGAGAAGAGGTTTATTTGTTTTATTCTCCTCTCTTTTTCAGTTGATTATTAGCTAAATCTTTACAAATAGAGACCTACATATTAGTCTCCAAAAGAAACTGAAACCTTCATGTAGTTATGGAGGATGAGTTTTTGTTATTCCTCTTTTATGGAAGCATCTACTGACACCCAACAGATTTAAGGGAGCCTCCTTAAATCACATAGCTAAACAGTGACAGAGAAAAAACTGAAACCCAGTTATCTTGCAGCCGGCTCCTGAGAGCCAGCAGCCTATTCAACTTTAATGTTTTTTTTACTCCAAACAATAAATTTCATGTTCCATAGCTGGTGATCCTTAAATCATTTACATATAACAACTTCTGTATGAATAAACCTAACAAAAAATTAAGTCTTTCTATAGTTTCATTTTTTCTAAGACTTACCCTCTATGATAATATCTGCCTGTCAGATATTGTGGTGAATTCTTCGTGTAGATCAACTTACTGAACACTCTGAATTACTGATAAGATAGGCACTAATTATTATACCCACTTCACAGATAAGGAAACTGAAGTCAAGACTTAAACAAACTGTCAAAGTGTCAGACTTGGGATTTGAACTTAGGCATCCTGACTCCAAAGTCTATGGACCACACCTCTTCATGGCACTCTCTACAAAAGATGTTCATGCAAACTACAGCCTAGAGAGGCCAGAACTGCCATTTTAGGACTATTTATAACACCACTGCTTAAAGAAGTAGAAAATTTGGAGTGGATCCAAATAATGAAAATTATTTATGTTTGAAAAATGAAACTTTTGAGGAAAGATTAAGAGAAGTGGGACTTTTTAGCCTTACAGAGAGAAATCTAAAGGGAAAGTTAATAACTCTTCAAAAGAATAAAGGAGCATCATGGAGAAACAGGCACCAGAGTTTATCCTCACTTAATAGAGAAGAATGTAAGAGAAAACCAATTTAAATCACAATGGAAGGAAATTAAACAAACTGTAAAAAGAACTTCCATTCGTTTGTGAACCTTGATTTAACCAGCCTTCCTTACTTTGCAAGTTCAAACATTATTCCTAATGATGTCAAGAATTCTCCATTGATTAAATGGTGCTCAGGGTAATAATAGTTTCAGATGTTTTATTCCCACTTATTTGACAATAAAACACCCACAGCAGGCTGATATGAAAATTCTCAAATGAGACTGTATAGTCAGACTATATCATTCCCTGATCTGTCTGCTTAGAAAATGTTCACATGAAGTGACTACTTAGGTCTGTGTGGCATCACATTCTTGAGATCCCTATGAAGAGAAATAGACATCCATCTATTTGGGAATTTTGATGGAGTCCAATGCAGAAGCAGAGAGGTGAACGACATTGACCTCTTGTGGTTCCACTCTGCTAGATAATTCTATAATCCCTTACACTTGGTCATCCATCCCCATAAAGAACCCATTACATCATGTAGAACCCATGGTTTCTTCACAATTGAAAAGAATTAAGTACAGCAATAATGCAGGTAAGAATTGTTCATTGTTCAGACAAACTGGACTCCAAGCTAACTTGAAAGAATCTTACTGTGTCTCCAATTCAAACTTCCTCAATGTGGTCCTTGCAGCACCATTCAGTAGAATCATCACTGACACTGCCCTTGCTAACAATCAAAATCTTAAAGGGGGCCTCCAAACTCTGAATTTTAAGTTCCCTTCTCACACATTTTTAAAGTATACTAGGCTTTCAAAACCATTGATATTCATATCAAACATTTCACCTCACAACTAAAGAAACAAAAAACTAGAGAAACCCATGTTTGTCCCCTGTAGTTACTAGAAGACAAAGTAGTAGAATCAGATGTACAGACTCACAGACTAAAACATTTCCCACATACTTGGAAGCACTACAAATAGACTTTTTAGAATATATTCTGTGGAATATATTTCAAAGTAGTGATTAAATTAGTTTGCTTCTGGTTAATTCTATTATCTACTCTAGAGAAACATACCAGTAGTCTGTCTCAGCCTAGCTGTTTGGCATTGCACAAAAATGAAAAAAAATCATCGCCAAGTGATTTACAGTACAAAGAAATACACCAGCTCATCCTAAAGGCAGTGCAGGGGTGAAGCAGGTTTCAGGGTCAATTGATCCAATGGTTCAACTCTATCATCTGAGACCCTGTTTTATCATCTCTAACTCTGCATCCATTTTATTAGGCTAGCCTGTCACTTCTCTGTATTAAGGATAAAACTTCTTTTCTAAAAGTTCACAGAAAGATTTCCCTTGCCTTTCATTGTTTCCAATAATTATAAGCACATTCATTCCTCAACCAATTACTAGGAGTGAGACTAAAAATATTGTAAATGACTCTAATAATCAGCTCGGCTAAAATTAAAGTGCAGGAGTCAACCACAATGATTATGCAGCCTAACAGTGAAAATGGCTAGAGAAGCTCTGGCACCTTTCTTTACCAAGGTCAGTCCTTAAACAGAAGCCCCTCAGGGCCTTGCCTCCATCACCAAGCACTTCACCAACCCTCCCATTGTGCATGGGAGCTAGCTTCCATTTTCAGGTGTGTTAACCAGTTTAATCTTGGGACCAGGGTTTATGACCCCATGCCTCTAACCTACATTCGTTGATTCAGCGCTTTAAAGACAGAAAAGTACACTTGCTATCATATATGTAACAGAGTCCCACATGTACTTAAAATAAACTCATATGTGCAAAGAAAAATTCCTTTGTTTTCATATTTGAACTAATTTTCTCAATCTGACAGCATCTAGGACAGCAGAGTTAAGAGTTAAATTTGACCCAATCTAGTAAATGCAAAAGGTCCCTTTATAGTTTAAACATTTGGTTTAAAGACTCAGTATTTCAAATTTCCTCCTATTCTTCTTCAACTGTCATTTGGGTACATAGAAAAACCTAACTACAGAGAAGAAACAGAAGACTTAGGTCCATGTGGCATCCTCCCACCACCAACCTTGAGTTTGCTTCACTGTGAGGGCCTTAGGAACATTCTAGTTCCTCCACTCTATATCTGACCCATTCTTCCCCCTCCCTCACCTCCGGCCCTAAGCCCCTGGAGCTGGGATCAGTGGCCTTTATTCTTACTCTTCCAGTTGGGAAAGTACTCCAGCACACTTTCTCTCCTCCTTCAGAGATAGCAATTAAATTACATACCTCTTTCAACCATAATAATGGAAGGGTATAGGAAGAAATCTGATAAAAGAGCATAAAAGGGAGTCTTTACAAAAATATGCCTGTTACACATGATAATATGTAAAATACTTAAATATTCTTCAAAGCCTCCTAGAAAACTTATTCCACTAACTCATGAAGATATAGGAAAAAGAACATATCAAACTATAAAAATGTATTGAACTATAAAAACAAAACAAAACACATCATCCCTGTGAAATATCAAAGCTGAAAAGTTATGTCTGTCCCCTTAGAGACAGAGGTTTAAGTGTAAAAAAGCAAAGTATCCATGAAATAAAGAAAAGAGACAGGTTTCCAGTAATCCGACTTTGTCTAGACAGGTGACATCTAAAAGCCATATTGGCCAGAACTGCTTTTGCCATCAATCTGCATGGTGATGGGGCCCAGAAGTATCAGTGACACCAGTGTCATTAACACATAAGCAATAGAAAAGACATGAACCAACCCAGAACACAGCTGGAGAGATATTTCTAGCCCAATTATAAGTAGAATTTTGGTGTCATCGTAGTCCATTTCCTTACTTAACATTTTTCCCTGAAAAATCATAAGCTAACACCTAAGATAAAGTGCTTGCCAAAATGTCATTCAGTTGTGTTAACATATTTGAGAATTAATTGCCAGTCTTCCAAATAACAATATTGTTTGTTAGGGTGTTTGTTTTGACCTAATATAATTACTTTCATGCTACACATCTGCTATAAAACACAGGCATGTACCTGACTGTAAGACAAACTGTCATTTGAAAGATCAGCTCATATGTTAAAAAAAGATCTTCTTACAACTAAATGTGAAAAAATTGAGAATTTAGTTTGAGGTTTGAAAGAAGTCAAAGCTTATTAGCCAAGTTGAGGCTATTTAAAGATGCATTAAAATGGAGGCAAAAGATAAAGAAGATCTAGAAACTAGAGGGATGACTAGCTACTCTACATCAACATTGTCACCATATGCAAATAGAAAGATATGCATAAACATGTTTTGTTAACAGTAAAGATGTAAGTTTTCCTGTCTTTTCTGTTTCTGATTTAAAATAGGAAGTGTTGTGACTGAAAGAATATTTTGGAAACCCAAATTATTAAAAAAGGTCTTCAGTTAACACAGACTTAGTAATAAGGGGCACATACTGGGAAATTTAGTTTTCAATAACTCAAAGAGGAGGAAAGTACAGGCTGTAACTTGAAGGATGAATGAGATCTTTTCAGGCAGAGAAGGCAGAGGCGAAGAGAGAGAAAGGTATCCCAAGAAGAGAAAGTGGTATATGTAAGGCAGACATGTATTCCATTCCCTGGTATATTCATGTTATCACAACATTTGACACCACTATGTGAAGGACATGTTGAACCCTTAAAAATAAGAGTCAGCCTCCAAATGTCAAGTACTGTAGAGAGGCTAATATACAGGACAAAATATACCCCCAGAGCATCTGGTGATGTAGAAATCAACAATGACCTTGGCCTGACAGTGTCAGTGACCAAGGCTGGATTGCAGTGGATTTAAGTAAATGGGACATTGACTGCAAAAAAAGAATGAGCTATGATGGGAAAAAGATAGAGTGTCCAAAGACTCAAAAGCGCCACAGAATAAAAGAAATATTTTGTTCTGGTTTTCCCTGAAATAGGAACAACTTGACTACCAGATAGGCTAAAGGAAGGACCAGAAGAAAAATAGAAGCTGCAGACAATAGAAAAGAGAGATCATTGATAGAGCAAGATAACAGAGGAAACAGGAGGAGCAGAACATGAAAGATAAGGCTCCTTTGGATCCAGAGAATGGATACAGTGGTTAAAAAGAAAAAGTTTGCAGACAGGGAGGAGACACAAAATTAAGGAGCTCTCAATAATCACAAAGTTCTCGTAAATAGAACCCAAAGCTATTTATTTATATTTAAACACCATTATGTCCTATACATGATTTAAGATAGTAGCTAAATAATGTCATCCATTTACTGAGAGGGATTAGGACAGTCACTGAAGAGGGGACAGAGCTATTGAGAGAAATAGAAATACTGACCAGAAAAGAAAAATAAGTGGTAGGGGAACTTGAGGCCCAAAGGATACTAGCAATTATGAATTTGTGATGACACAAATACTTTGTCCAACAGTATGCAACAGACTAGCTATACAACTAGAATCATGTAAGACGTGTCGACAATATTAGCAGGAGAGAGATACAATTTATTGGTGAGAGAGTAGTTATGATAAATGCAACTTAAACTGATACTGAAAGAATCAGAAGAAGACTGACAAATGGAAAAGTCTGAGGAGAATCTCTAAAAAAGCAGGAAGAATGAGAAGTTGCAATTAGAAAAAAAGGTCATTAAGTCAGACTTCAGGTTTGCATAATGACAAGGTGCTGCAGATGAGAACTCGATATGGAGTCGAGATCAGGGAACTAACTGGGTATAGTGTGCTTAATGCATTGTCTACATGATGTAAGTATTCACACAGGCCTTGACAGAAATTAGAAAGGAGACAAGTTTTCATGTCACTCACAGGGGGAGGATCAGAGTGGGATGAGGTTACAGCAACAATGCATGGATAGGAACATAGCAAGCTTGATGTGAGCTTCAAAATATAATATTTCTTGAATGAAGAAAATGGTATCAAAGAGTTGTGGTGAGTGAGAGAAGTGGTGAGATCAGGGGAAATACAGACTAATCTCGAGGGACACAAGGCAAGATAAGAATCAGGTCATTGTTAGAACCAGAAGGTAAGAGTGTTGGGAGAAGAAATTGAAGTACCAAGGACACAGTGGAAAGTATGGAGAGGAAAATCTGGAGTAGGTATTGGAATCAAGGGCAAGGATGCCCCAGAAAATCATGGAGGCAAAAGATTAAGGGAAGATTCGTCGTGGAGGTTCAGTATATTGATCATGTCCAGGACCTTGGACTTGGATTGAATCAACTGGACTCAAGTTTTCGGGTTTCTGAGCAGTGTTATTAGGGTCCTTAAAAGACCAAGGGCCAGAGGGTCTTGGGGCCTAGTCCTGCATCAGCTCCCCACTCTAGTCCTGTGCAGAAACTGTCCAGTAATATCTGGCCTAGTAACCAGGGCATCTTAACTGTCCGATTTCATTAAAGTTAGAGGCTACCAGTAAGTATTATGAAAATTGTTTTTCTTATTTAACTTTGGCATGTTGGTAAATTTTCTGCTGAGGTGTAGTTTATCTTTCCCGCTTTAGTGTAGACTCTATAAAACTATGATTGGTTTTACTGACCAATTTATTTAGGTTACAACCTGGCTAGTAGTTTTTCTGCTTTGTAACCCGAGAAAGAAATAATTTGTAGATGCCAATTTTCCCTCTTCCACTGTCTGTTATGGTTTTGACCCAGATAAATTGGGCCCCTAATATTGACATCTTCTGTGCAATGGAATCTAGGTATTTGGTCTACAATTAAATAGAAAACTGGTACTACAAGTATTTATCATCTTAATTCCCCTGCCTATACCAATGTAAGTTTTAACTATTTTTTACCACTTGTGAACCAAATGTTTTCTATGGGGTTTCTTTCATTGCTTTATGGTTAACCATCTCAATTACAGTAAGAGCAGATACTTATAGACTTCCTTGTTCTCTTTATTAATTTGATTTTTAATCCTCTCAACCTATCCGTCACAATTGTCACAGTAACCCAGAGAATTTGTTATCTCCTCTGCTCCGTAAAATGCCTAGACTAGAAATTCCACCATAATGTATTTTTTCACATTTATTTCTCCTAGCTTAGCTTCTGCCATATTACAAATTTTGAAAAAATGTATTGAGAGGATTTACTGTTCTCATTGCCATATGCACAGTTGTAATGGGTTTTCCTTACTGTTTGCTTCAAGCTATAATCACTACTGCTAGCAGAGGTGGGTCTATGCTTAAGCTTTACAATCACTGTGGTAGGTGAAGAGTTAAAGAGCCAGTGAGCAACTGCAGCTAAGAAAAAAGGGACAGAACCCTACCAAGCCTCCTCTCCTAACTTCTATGTTCTCCATGAATACAGTCATCTTCATGTAAAGCATGAATGTAACACTGATATTTAGGGTTGACAATTTTTTGGAGGGGAGGAGGCATTCCTTTGCATTGTAGGATAATTTGCAGGATTGCTGGCCTCTATCCAGTGTGGTCTAGAGTGGGATGTCTATTTTGTAATAAACAAAAAATCCTCCCAACATTGCAGAATGTCCCCTGAGAGATAGAGAATAGGCTCCAGTGAGGACCACTGATCTAAAAGACCATCCTCTTTCCATTACCACCCCCACCTCCAGAACTTTTATATACAAAAAACTAAAGAAAGATGGGGAAAAGAGAAAGGATTGAGGGAAGAAATAAAAGGGAATAAGTAGGGAAAGAAGTAGAGTGAGGCAAACAAAGAAGAAGGGAGATCCAGGAAATAAAACACAAGGAAGGAAAAGAACCAAAGGGGAAATAGCAAGAAACAAGATCTTGATTCCACGTCTGAAATCACTTGTCTAATTTTCATCTATATCTAATCCTAATTTCAAAGATGAGATTTTTATGACAAAATCCTTAAAACCTACCCCTTCTCCAAAAGAGCTGATGAATTTACATATATAAGGGATTTTGAGGGAGAAAATATGAATCTAATTCTGGTATTTTCATCCATCAGAAATCAACCAATCCCATTAAAAATAGTCACCCCAAGGTGACTGACTGACAATCATTGGGAAAAGGCTGGAATTAGACAGCTTTTTTATCTGAATCATGTGTTATCATTTGTTTTGTGATCTTTTGACTATGCATTGCCATAGATAATTAATTTGGAACTTACTTCATTTTGCTGTTGTGAATGTTGTTTGGAAGTATAGGACCATGGCTATAAAATAGCATAAGTGAATCCATGAAGTTTAGATAAATGCAGGTGAAATCCAAATTGTCTATCCATAGCCTGAACAAGTTCATTAATTAGAGGCATGCATATAGTTTTAATAAAATTGAGCCCCTCCTAAATTATTTAGGAATATGCCAACTCACTCAATGCATCCATTTATCTGATGGCAACCAAGTAGAAATTATCATAAAGGACTTCATCTGAAACAAGCGACTTAAATTGTTCATAAATAATTATAACCTAATTTAACTAAATTAGAATTTGATGTCTCTCCATATATCACTAGCCTGCTAGCCTAAAGTTACTACAAACGGGATCACATTAATGACAATGCCCCTGTGTCACTTGTTCTTTCTCCCAACATGTCACAAAGACGCAGACTCCTGGTAAGTGCCTCTTAAATTTCACTGGTTATTAAATTTTAAAATAAATAAACATTCTTGTATGACATTCAGATAATATCAATGAATCACTAATTTGACTGGAATCCCAGGGAATATCCTAAGAATAAGTATAACTAGTTGACCAGTTATCCTAATTAGATCTCTTCTACATATAATAACTGAAGCTCAGGAAAAAGTGGTGGCAGAATAGAAAACAAACAAACATTCAATGTATTAATATTACTGGTAGCAAATCGAAGCTTCTGCTGCCCTTGTCTTGCTGTCTTAGAGGCCTCTGCATTCAATGAAGCCTCTCAGAATCATAATTAAACTTCATTTTTTTTCTTTTAAGAAAGGTGCAGATAGGAATAAAGGCAGTATAGACAAGTAGGTAGGAGAGAGAGAGGAGGAAGAAGCACTTTATATTTCATTCAGTTGTTCACACTGGTTTTTCCCCAAGGGCTGGGACTTGCACCCAGAGGTATGTGGCCTATGACCTTTGGAGGAAATTGACCTAGCCACTACTACACCAGGGCTGAGGATAGAGAGAGTTAGAGTAGATCTGTACTCCTGGACATAAGAAAAATTCTGATTTAAACAAGTATATAGAGATACAATCCCTAAAATGTTAAATTCAGTCTCTACTCCTACATGATCATCCAGAGAAGAGTAATGAACTCTGTGAGTATAATGGAGGCTACCCCATCACATGCATGCAGGGAAAAATGTGACACAATTTAAGTCATTCTGGAATATAATATCTGACATATGTCCTCTGAATTAAAGGGTACAAGGGGTAGTCAGAAGTAAAGCAAATTGGAAGGTCAACTACTGACCATCTTTGTTTCTCCTTGAACTTTCCAAGAAAGTTCAGGCTGTATAGCTCTCCCATGTATACTATTAAAGTGTTATTCTATGCCAAGCCAATGAGTGACTACTACTCAACTTTAAAACCTGTGATCTAACTATTAAAGGGCAAAAACAGTGACGGGTGGTGAATAAAAGACCTCTACCATTTGTGGCTTCCATTGATTTTACTTATCCTCTCCCTACTTTGGTCACTTTCTCCCCAGGAGAATCTGAAACTTTCATTTTAAGCATCCCTTGTATTTGACTAACTTCAACAGACTTACTCGGTGAGATTTGGAAGAGAAAGGTAAATTCTGTGAGGCCACACTCTCCCTCTGGCAGTCATGAAGGCATTGAATGATCCCAGCAGTGACTCCACTACTCAGGTGGGAATTCTGTGAGTTTTGGACTTTCTGCACCATCAGTCCATGGAGTGATTTAGCATTCTTCCTGGCTGCTCTCTTCTGCTGTGTGGCAACCAAGTTTGGTTCTCTGACTGACCCCCAAATTTGTAACCTTCCTGGTATCCAATACTTAATCCTTTTCTACTTAATCCATCTTGAGTGGACTCTGTGTAATGCAATTGAACGCTGACCGATAGAAAGGTATTGAGGAAAACCTGTTCCATAGAGCAAAAGAAGCTGTGATAAGAAGGACAAGAGATATAGAGAAGAAGTACCTGTGATGATCCACTGAGTTCCAAGTGGGTAGTTTATGAGTGGAAATAGAGAACATCTCCAATGAAACACAATAGGGTTTGTCAAAGATGGTACTTACGGAACTTCACCCTTTCCTCCTTTCCTCTCAAATACTTATTTGGATGTGGTCATGTTCCCTGACTATGTGTCTGTCCCTTCAGTACCTTCTGAGCTCCTTAAAAATATAAACTATGTTTACGTTTTTGCCATTTAGTTCAGTACCTGAGCATAGTGCTTTGAACTTAGTAGGTGCTCCAGCAATCATTATTTAGTGTGTTAATGGGTTTTGGTTGTGAGAAACTCCCAATTCCTTCTTTCTCAGACTACTGAGTAGAAGAAAAATCTCCCCTTGCTTCTTTTTTACTTAAGCGTATGGCCTTGAAAAGGCTGTACATGGAGTGAGGCTGAGTGGAGGTCTCCAGCCAAGAGTCTTACTGACAGCTAGCACTGGCCCTGGTGGTTCTCCAATTTGTATTTATATCCACACACTCCTCTTCCATCAAAATATGCCATATACAACTAAAAGATATTGAATCAAATATTAATACCCAAGATGCCCACGCATTTTTGTAATGACTTCAGCCTTCTTTATAAAGGATTTTAATGCACTCTTGTAATTTTACTTCGGCACAGTGCAATCAGCAAATATCAATTTCTCTCTGGGACCAGAAAGACTTGTTAACTGCTGTTCTACTGCTCACGCCCTACTGAGGTCCAGAATTGCTGTGTCAGACTCTCTGAAATTATCTCCTCTCTGTATATCCTAGCACGAGGAAACCAAGTGGCATGATAACTTCATTTGCCAGACTCCTGCTGGAATTTGTTTTCAGAAGTGATTTCAAAGCATGTTGTCTTAAGTGTCCACCTCTGTTTCCCGGACTGTTAAATTCCACTTGTCTGTGGCACTAAGCTTTAATGCCACCTACACAAAGCCCTGATCATCCTAACCAGAAATGTTTCTGTTATATTATATTTCAATTTCACTTATCAAAAACTCCTTCGTCTGCTAATTATGTGTTTGTCTATAACACTTAACCATATCAGCAACTTGAGAACAAGAACTGGACTTTTTTTTTTATTACAAGTCTTGAAATATTTGTTGATTGAATGAAGGGGGAAAACTGGATGTGCTAGTGGTTAGGATGGAGAGGTACTAACAGCTTAGGGGAAATATAGTTGAAATAGTCTTTTGTGGTCTAACAGTAACAATTCACTTTTAAAACACATTATTTTGTGAAAAAATAGAATCTACAAGATGACTAGTATATGAATTGGATGGGTTAGGACAAACTGATTTACAATAAGCTTGCTAGAGTTCAAATTCTGTAGCTGAAAAGAAAAGTAAGCCCTTTTCCACCTTTTTAAATGACTAACTAATCAGAGTCCCTCTTCAAGCACTTCCTATACCCAGACAGAGGGAAACAGCAGACTGCTGGGTGGAGCTGCTGTCCTTTTCCTTCCACACCAACCCACTGTCTTTTCACTTCTTCCCTGCAGAATAGTAATTAACTCTCAGCAAAGTAAGTCATCCAATATTTAGCAACTATTTCCATGGCACTGTCAAATTTCGACTCTACCTGGAAATGCTCATCAAGTGCGGATTTTTAATAAATATGGAGACACTCCCTAAATGATGCCCTGATGGTACTCATTTCTGCTCAACATACCGAAAAATGGCGTTCATGACAGTTTAAGGTGAGTAGTTTCAGTTCCAGATCAATCAGAAGTCAGGATTTCCTCCTGGCTTCTATGCCTTCAATGCTAGCAAAGTTTCCCCCTGGAAGAAAGTATTGTCTTAGATCAACTTTTCCCAAAGGGTTCCAGGAATGTCAACAGGTAATATGTGGGACATGGATCCTGTGGCCAAATAAGTTCAGAAAATACCGAGCTTAGCCAAATTAAACAGGTAACTTCATTTAGGGACTTCGCAGAGTTTTTAACATGCTAGTACTCACTGTGATTCTCACTAGGATTTCTCAAGGGACTTGTTTTCTAAACATACATTTTGGGGAAGTCTGCCTTAAAATTTGACTCCTTTGACCTTTCCTATTAAACTATCAAATCTTAATGATTTTTTTTTCCATAAACAAGATCATAAAAAGTAATGAATCTCTAATTATAAGAATCTGCAGAGTATACTCTTAAATAACTTAAAGAGAAACAAGCTCCTAGTTACTACAAAAATTATTTGAACTCCAACTTTAATTCATTACAGTTTACTTAGCCTTCTCCCCAAATCTTTTCTTTGAGAAGTAATGGTTTCGATAAGTATCTTGCAGAGAATTTTTTAATATATTTTAGGGACTGTACAAAATGTAGTTTTTATTTAATCCTCAAACCTTACAAGGTGGGAATTATTACTTAGGAAACAGACTTAAAGAACTTAATAACTCACCCAAGTAAATGGCGGAATCAAGATGCTAATCCAAGTTGCCAAGCCTCAGGGCCCATGCCAAGGCCGTTTGGGGGAAAGAGCAGGGGCAGGGTGTTTGTAGAGGCGACATCCTCATGGAGGGAACATACTTATCGCTGTGACTTTCTAGGTAGAAGTACTGCTCTCAGAAGCTCCCTCACCTTGGCTGGCCCTGTGTTCAGTGAAAGCACTTTACCAGCCCAGGCCCTCCAGGAGGCTAGATTCTGATTCCTACTTATAGCTAATGAGAGGGAAGGTGCTAATTGGCTAATTGTCCATTTTCTTCTGAGTCATTATCTTCTACTATTTTTCATGGACTCCTTTTAGCACATTGGAATCAAAGAGAGGCTTCTTTCATGCTGTTTCAAAGAAAGATAATATGGAGTTTCACCCCCAGTTTTCGCTCACATCTCCTGCATTCTTTTTGTGGAGAATAGAGAGGAGAAAAAATGCAGAGAAAACATTGTGTGCTCCTATGCTCAGATTCTCTCTGCACTCCTCCAGTTTTGTCTTGCCTCCCTCTCCAGTCCAAAAGGAAGCGCTAGTACCTAGTATGGGTTAATTATCTGTGGTCTGTGGTTTCAGTATTTTACCACTGGCTTTTTTTCCTGATACTTTAAAGAGGAACTATTTCTCCTCAAACACCTGGACATTCCCCCCAAATGCTATTTGCATGTTTCTTCAATCATCATCATACTTTGCGCATGCAGACCCCCTAGAATTGGGGAGTGAAGATTTCGTGCAGGACAAGTGGAGGGATGAAATCCACAGCAATGTTCTGTCTCTTCCGTAAATGGGGTAGAATCTCATTTTTATTCCTAGGTGGAGTTTTGCAACTGTCTGAACACCATTAAAAGATTACAGTCAAGACTTCAGTACAAACTCTTGGAATGCTCTGCAAAAGCAAAGTGATTTTAACTTCATCTTGAATAAGAGCTTTAGGTACATGAGTTAATAGCACATAACTTTTAAGTGTGAATTGGTTTACACATCTTTGGGAATTAAACCTCTTCCTTAAGCTCTGCTGGTTCCTCCCTCCTGATTCCAGCATCCTGGTTTCACTAAATCTTTTTGGGAGACTTCCAGACATTGTGGCCTTCTGAATAGCCCTCGGCTTCAAATATGGGTCCTCACATCCCCATCTGCCAAGCACTCTACTGTCAAATAGCTTAAGAATCTAGTTCACCTAGTCAATAGTGAGTCAAACTTTACCTCTGAAGACAAAGGCCCTAATGTGGATGCTTTTGTTTTTTCTCATAGGCAGCACAATCAAGTAGAAAGAGTACATACTTAGGAACAAAGCAGGCCTGTTTGCATGTAATCCTGCTTCACTACATACTAGCTCTGTGACTTTGAGCAAATTATTTAACCGATTTGAATCTCAGACTCCTCACCTGTATGATTACAGTTGATATGCACCTAAAAGTTTCAAGAATAAATAAAACAACATATCTGAAAATTCTAATCACACTGCTTGACATGTAAGGGAGTTTCAGTGAATAGTCACTTTTTTCCTGCCTCTTTGTTTCTTGATTGTAAAGTAACTAGATAATAATAATGTTTTATTACATGGCAACTTCTGAGAAAATATTGTATGTATACCTAAAACATAGAAAATATTCCACAATGATATAAATAATAATACTAGTACCTACCATCACCATTATTACTTAATACTATTTTTATTCAAATATGAAGGCACAGCAATCTGATGAACTGACTCAATTTTGCTGTGGCACATGTGTGTTCCCACATTACTTTATACCCAGTGGCAAGCAGGCAGGCAGGAAGGCAAGCAAGGGCATAGCTTCCTTGGCTTTTTTTCCTAGAGTATGTTCCACTCCCAACTTTGTCTCTAATCAGATACAATGGAAAGTCAGGATAAGAAATTTTTAATCCTGATGTCTGAACATAAAAATTGGAGTGTTTGCTTTGCCTCTAGTGTTTATTAAGGATGAGAATGTTCAATCTAGACATGAAGGTTGCAAACCATCTCAACCACCCACATGTGTGCAGGATACTTTGGCATTCTGGGGCTTCTAGAAGCAAAGGCCCTGGGGTCACATGGCTTCTCTTAGGTCCCAAGTCACTGTTCTTGATTTCACTCATCTGCTACACACAAATTAGTCAATCTATTCTCTATCTCACTGCATACTTATATACATAGTAATAGAAAAATTCATTTACACTGTTAATTTTTGAATTGACATCATATGTCTGTGGTATTTTATTTGAAGTTAGCACAATAAATATGTTTAAGTAGTCCAGTATTACTACACTTTTTTGTAGATTTAGATTAAACTGACACAAAAGAGCAAAATATTCTCAAGCATATGTTCACCTAAAAATTCACCATCATACTCATAGATTCTATCATAGATAGATAAATATTGTATGTGCTAATGTCATGGTGCAGCTTTCTGTTCTCTCTGCAGCAGAACTACACACAGGACTCCTCTTTAGGAGCTGAGATGAAAATGTAGCATTATTTTATCCAAGATTTTAAATGCCTAGAGATATTGATCCAGCCTGCTAGCCTGCTCAGAAGGATGTCCCACTTGCTGCATTGTGCTTAGAGACAATCTAATAAAAGCTTGCTGAATAATAAACAATGGGAGCCCACCAAATCTAAAAATTTAGATTGACAGGAATAATCCCCTCCCTGGAAGACAGACCAGCAGGCGCTTCCCATAAACACATTACTGCCCACTCACCCATAAGCCAATAGAAGATGTTGGATTATTGGAACTCTTAGCTTTAAGAGAAATTGCTTTCCCAAATTTGACCTTCTGCACTAAATATAAAATATGGACCATCTGTAACGATGGGATTGCAGCCCAAACAGTCATCATCTCTCAGAGGCAGAGGTTAGAAGGTTGATGCACATTGGTTCCAAAGGGATGGGGATGGAGATGACCTTTTGCCTTGAAAATGGTGACTCTGAGCAGTAATGTGAGAGAACGGGGTCAAATATTAGCCAGTAAAGAGACTCTGAAGCTTCTGCCTCCTCAGACTCCAAACAGTGGGGAGGGGGAGCCACACAAACAACATAAGCAAACTGCACCAATTCTCATAAACATGAGAAGTAATACAGAGAAAATGTGAAACTGGATATGCTTCAGACGGAGCATATGTTTCAAAATCAACTAGTAACTTTAGATAAAAGACTGAAGTTTGGGGAAGGAAAATATACTTCTATTTACTGTGACACATTTCTGATTATTTGATAAGTATGCCACTTGTCCCTTCCCCACAGGCAAAGCACAATTTCTTTCTGTTAGAGTCTTTTAAGAAAAAACTGTTTGTAAAAATAATTTATGAACTTCAACAAAATTCCCATTGTTCATGGCCTGAGTTTTATTAAATTCTAGAAAGAGGTTCTGACAGAAATCTAAGGATAGTCTCAAAATACTGGATGCTTTATCAGCAGCAGCTTTTAGCCAAAACAAAACAAAACAAAAACTATAGATCAAAAGATTTCATCTAAGTGCAGAACGCTCCATTCAAGGGAGGGTAATGTTGAGCAAGGAGCTAACCTATGTAGGCAGGCATGATAGGACGATCAGACACATCAGACTCAAGGGAAGATCCAAAGATCAAAGTGACATCTGCTGATTCTAGAAAGACCAGGAAGATGGCTCTAATAAATACATACAATGTGTACACTTGTGCAGGCAATTAGCAAGTTTCTTGGTTATGTTTCAAAACACAAGTAAGAGGGAAAGGAGGCTGCCTGACTTTAGGTTTTACCAAGATTGGAAGAGAAAGGCATTTGACTCCTGAATAAAAAATTGAATTTGATTCTATTCTCTTTAATCTCAGGAAACCTTTTCACTCAGCACTCTCTCAGGCCACCTCTTCCAGGCCACTGTCATACCAGAACCATTTGCAATACATGGTAAATACAAGGAAATGAAACTTCAAAGAAATAAACAATTAATAGCTGTTCCAGTTAGTAGTAGCTTCATCTGCTTGGTATGAGAAAGAAAAATGACAGAGTAATATTGCCACTAGCAATTCAAAGTCACGTGATTTTTTTTTTTTTGGACAGATCAATGTTGGTTGCCAGGCAACAAACACACCAAAAAAAAAAAAGGAGAAAAGAAAGAAAAAAAGAAACAAAGAAAGGAGGAAAACATTGTTATGTTTTTGATAAATTATCTTTTAAAAATTATTACTTTCATACTGATATTATCATTATAGTTATTTTCAAACCCTATGTTATTTTAAAGCTTAATTAATTGAGAATAACTTTTGTGAACAATGGGCAATGTATAAAATATACATGGTAAATAAATAGTAAACTTTAGGAACAAGAGCTAAAAGTTCATAGCTGCCTTCTTGGAATGTTTTATTAATGACATATGTGTTTATTAATGAGTTTATTGCCTTTGTGTCATACTTATGTCACCATCAAATATTAATGTCTTCTATATTATAATAATATCTATTGATATAACTGAAATTTGCTTCCCAGTAGGTGTCACCATGAATAATACTTCTGAAACACTAAAATCAATAACAAGAATATTAGGGGGCATTATAGTATATCCTGAAATGAATTCCATTTAAATGCTGCATGTAAAATAAATGGACTAAACATACTAAGTTATAATTTTAAATATATCCATACACAAGATTTGGATATGAATCTTCTAACAGGCAAGAGTATGTTGTCTGAACAAAATAAAGACAGCAAACAAATGAAAAGAAGTTCCATGGATTCTATCATTTAAAGTCAAGAACGTGCTCATTATTGAAATTAGTAAGCACTTGTTTCTTTCAAAGTGACAGAAGATGATGTAGATAAGAGATGGCCTAAGTGGTTCAAATAAATCCTAAATTCATTTACCCTAGATAATAAGATGGCCGCATTCTTCCTTCTACTCACTCCTCCTACAATTGTCAGCACTTATTCAGGAGCCTTTTTTTTTCACTCCACATTGCATAAGATTGGACATGTCTGTGTAAACCTGAGGCCTTCCCAGGGAATACCAAGGCTCTGTTAGCTCTATCTGGGGCGCTGAGTGGAGGCAACCATCAGGGGAACTAGGAGCCTGGCTGTGTTATCCTGAGATAAAGATGAAGTCTTCAGCCTAGAGCTGTACAGAGCTACTAATAAAGACAGAGGGATGTAGGCGTCTTTAACCAAGGAAGAAAAACCATGAGTATTCAACCCATCACAAACCCATCTAGGTTATGGTTGTCAGAATAACTCGCATATCATTTGATTTCTCTCATAGTCAAGACTGGCTGGAGAAGACAAAATGAAAGGCATGCTCCCCTCCTCACCTTGTTTTCTGCATTCTTGGGCTGCCCACAGAGGTCCTCATCTATATATATGTGGCTAAAACTTTCTTGAATTGCACACTTGTGCTAACCTCAGGGCATTCCTTCTGGGTCTTGCTTGCATCTGACAACATCAAGGTGTATCACAAAGTAATGGTTTCATGTACACACCTCTTGAATTATATTCAACAATTCTAGAGTAGCTGCTTTCATAACCCAGAGTATCAATAGGAGTTATTTCTTGCCCTATTATTACTCAAAAAGGAATGAGTTTGGAGAATCCTTCAAGCCCTATATCACCTGTTTGTTACAGGAAGAGAAAGGTTAACCATAAAAGATTTGCTAACAGTGCCAGGAACAGCTTTAAGCACTTTATATTTATTGTGCCTCTAATTTTTCTAGCAACTCTCCAAGTTAAGCCTGATCTTTATTTCCATTTTACAAGTGGAGGAACTAATCAGGGTTCTATAGCCTATAGATTAGAGCAGGAATGTGAAACCTAAGCAATCTGGCTCCAAGCCTAGACTCTCCACCAGTACCCTGCCACTACAGACTGTCAAGATGTGAGGGATTCTAGGTTGATAAGTGTGAAGAGTTTCTAAGAGGAAGTCAGTTGTGCGACTGCCTCAATTTGGATCCTCCTGTAGAGACCTTTTTTTTATTTTTGAGAACCACCTACTTCAGAGATTATTGATTTACACTCTGAATGTTATAAAATACACACACACACACACACACACAAAAAAAAAAAAAAAAAAAAAAAAAAAAAAGAATTTGGGGGAAATTTTAAAACCGATACTTAGGAACCACTCTATACATAAAGGTGGGAGGTGAGAGGCCAAACTGTAATTGATGTCAACACACAAGGTCATGTGCCAAGGTCTCTTTGCCAGGACCTATAAAGCTCCAGCCATGGAAACTACAGGCAGGATTATATATTGACTGGCTAGCTGCTTTAAGGTCCCTAGTACTTACTTAAAAGAAACAATTGCCAACTCTTACTGTAGGGAAGACCTGGGCTTTGCTCTGGTGTCTGCTTTCTAAGACGCTGACTTCAACTCTGTTTCCCTTAGTTTCCCACTTGATGCCAGTCTCCATTTTAACTCTGTGCTAGCTCTCTATTAAGACCCTGCATTCGCATTGCCTCTTCAAATATCACCATCCAGAGCCAGGTCTCAGGCCTACCATCTTTTAAGCAAACTCTACCTTCTTGATTTGATAAGAATCCTCCAGGAACCCTCCAGAGAAGACTTGGAGGTCCTTGATATCCCTAGTCACCCTGGCCAGCCTGGCTTCATGACCCAATAGTGGACACTCTTAACCAGTATCACTCTAAAAAGCGAGTAGAGATTATGCCCCTGTCTTCTGTAAAGAAAATTAATTTTAATGTATTTTTAAAAATTATCTTCAGAATAAGCATATTTATCTCCTAGAAGTAGTTCTTAAATTTCAATGAACACTGGAATCACCAGTCACTAATTAGAATTACAGACCCACCTCACTTCCAACCACTTCTAGAGAATTCTACCTTGAAATGATAGGGTCCAATGATCTGTATTCTTTAAAAGAGCCTACTAATGGTACTTCCAGAAAGACTGCAGTTTTTCCTAGTTCCCCTAACTAATGAATCTGTGTCCCCAAGTGGGCTCATAACAAACTAAAAATAAAACAAATTGAAATAACAATATTTTAACTCTTACTTGTTCATACATTATCTACTTCAACCCCCTTCAATGATTTCAATCTACTTCAACTGAGGCCAAAGAAAGAAAATGATATACTCAAACGTTCAGCGTAGTTCTTGTTGGATCTTAGACTAAAACACACATCTCCCATTTCTGATTCTTCCCTTTATCACATGCCACCTTCCTTGTCTTAGGTATTTTAAATAAGCCAAGAGGTGGGAGGAATACTAAAACCTGGGTACTTGTATACAAAAGTATACCATTAATTGAAATTAGAAAATTCTGTTAAAGATCAGGCAGATTTTCACCTGATTAAAAGAATCACAAATTTTTTAGGAAAGTAATATGGAAGCAATAAAATATCTATTTAGTGGTTTAATACTATCCTTGTTTTACTTTACATCACTAAAAATCCATCCTTGTGTCAGTTTCCTTAGCAATCATCAATCTATATAGTAAGAATGATAAAAATTAAGATTATACTATGCATTTTAAAAATTCAAAATACAAATATATTCTCCCCTTCAACAAGCTCATTATATTTAGGAGAGGTAAATAGAAGTGCTTATTTCCATTACAAAAGATTTATCACAACTACTTGAAAAAGCTCCCCTGAAATATCTCAAGTATTATATATCTTATAGAAATGTTCCTTTGGAGCAACTATTTCTGAGATGTTTTACATATGGCAAACTAGAAAGTAAAATTATTCTCCTTTAGCAGTTTTAGGAATATGATCATTAGAGAGACAATACTTATATAACATCAAACAGCCAGATTAAAACTACAAAAAATTAATCATATATCCAAATAATTGATATAAACTATTTAAGTCTCTAACATCTGAAGACAATTCAAAACTTCACTTATTTCATAAAGACTGAATTAGAAATAATCAAGTACTTGATATGAACAAAGTGTAGTGCCAGAGAATTTGATATTTGGGAGAATCAGCAATCAGAGGTCAACCAGGTTTGGAGGTTCTCTGTTGCAAAACTCCTTCCAACATCTCTTGAAGGTCAGGTTTGGTGGTAGAAAAAATGACTAACTTGTGTTTGTTATTGAAGACCTTTATTAGAATGAAAATGTTTAGGGTGGAGCTTAACTGACTGGTGGTATTAACCTTTAAGTATTTTGAAATTCTTTCTACTCTCTTCTGGCCTGCAAGATTCCTGCTGAGAAATCTGATGATAGCCTGATTGTTATACTTTTGTAGGCTCTGTTTCTCTTTTCCATAGCAGTCTTGAGTAGATTTTCTTTGTCATTGACTTTGGATAGTTTTACTATGCTGTGTCTTAGTGAAGGTCTCCTGGCAGAGATTTATATTTTGCTGTTTACGGACGCACACATACTCAAAATGTTTTAAGAAAATAAATATTTATTTGGTCCAAACATCTGATATTTGCTTCATTACCCACAGCACTAAATTCTCTCTAAATATATACCACACTGATCTGACTTTCCTCACGAAAAACTGTACCATGAACTCCTAGTTTATTATGCCTACTTGAAAAGGGTAATTTAATAAGGCATCAGTACAAATACTTAATTGTGCAATGGCTATCGACAATGCCTTTAAACAGTTGCATATTTGCCAGATTCAGCTAATGGAAGTAGAATTGCCACTTAATGTCTCAGCTTGCACTGGTGGAAAATAAATTGTATCTGACATTCCTTTGGCTTTTAAAGGACATACTTAGATAATATTTATAGTCAAATTGATCTATTGTTGCATTTATGTTTTCTTGGGTTAAAAAACAGGTTCAAATGGGTTCTAAAGGATAATATTTCCCTATATCTGCTTAGTTCAGAATGCTTTTGTGCACATATGCCTCACTTAGTGAATGTCTAGCTAAAGTCTAAAAATCTGAATGGAGAATGGACGTTTCAATCAGGTAAACAACTATTTGAGCTACAGTTCAAAAACTCAGCTATGTGGAAAATCTCTACTTTTTATGAAAGCTACTTAGACAGAACTTGTTTCAATGAAACCTCTTGATACATTAAATACTATGTATCTCCTTCCATTGTTGTGAGTAGGAAAAATAGATCTAGAAGAATTCTAACATTTCAACCTCTAAATCTTGCCAGTACTATTCTAGATGTATTGTCAGTTCATTCATCTTCAGAACAACACGTGAGCTACAATACTTTTGCTTTTGTATTGTGCTGTAGGCTTCCATTTCTGTGAAATTCAAAAAGAGTCAAATCTTACTATTCCTGGTGTTAAAAATCAGAAAATGTTTCCCTTGGAAAGCAGTTATTAGAAGATTCTTCAGGTACTTGGTGGTGTTCTGTTTTCTTATCATGGTACTATTTATATTGATGGGTTTACACATGCAAACGTCTAACCCAAACCACTATTCCTTGAGCCTCTTCCCAGTCAGTACTCAGTCCTGCCCACCGCCAGAGACAATCATCACTGCTTTGATTCTTCTGCACCATAGATAAATTTCAACAATTCTGAAACTCCAATGCATGTAATCATACAATAGGCATCAGTTTGTATAAGACTTCTTTCATTAGGTATGTTTGAGATTCATCCATGTTGCACATATTAGTAGTTGTTCCTTTTATTGTTGAGTAGTATCTATTACATATATATATACCATATTTTATTTATCCATTCTCTAATTAATGAACATATTTTTCATTCCATATTTAGGGTTATTATGAATATCTATTAACATTCTTGGACAAATCTTTCATTTGACATTTTTTCACTTATCTTGGAAAAGTACCTATTTTGTGGTGAATTAAATACAAACTTATTTTTGTTTAATTTGGGAGAAAATAATTATAATTAAGTATCCTTTATATTTTAATTCTGTAAGATTCAAATGTGTTAAAACTTAAGAAATTTCAAAACACTTTTAATATGTTCATTAATTCTAAAAATACTTTTTGCTTACTGACAACATGGCTAGTCAGTTAGGACATTTTCTAATCAATTATGAAAAATCTTTGAACATCAAATTGTATGTTGCCTTTTACTGCTTAACTAGCTTTATTCTGGGGACAAGTCTAGATAAACAGGTTCTTATGTTTGCAAGATAAGCTCAAATATCAAAAGGGGGAGATTAATTCTTGGATAGTCAAGGTCTGAAACTGAGAAGTTATTAAGAACTGAGGTGGCTCAGAGGATTAGCAGTTCTTGCCATTTCTCATTGGCCATATCTTCATAAATATGATGAATCTCCTCTCTGGTAGCCTGGTTCCTCCCCTTACTTACAGTTCTTGCCTCATCATAACACTAGTGTATATGATCCTGGTATTACATTGCAGGATAACAACTTTGCCAAGTCTAGGAGCTATATTTCTCAGAACCCTCTTCTCCGTATGGGTGTGATATGAATCAGTCAAAAGAGGAACCCATGTTAGATTTAGAAGGAAGAAGTGAAGTCGACACTATTACTCATGGAGGCCCATCACAGTCAGATGTCATTCAGAGGTACCGAGTGGAGTAGGCTGACCATATGTACCATTTTAAATGGAACAGTACTGGGTTGTTGGGTTTTTTTTCATATTTCAAGACCCTCCTGTCATTTTAATATAAATGTCAATTTTGCATCATTTTTAGTAAACCAGGGCCATCTTTAACATGGGACAAAAGGGGCAGTTGAGTTTTCCCAGGTCCAGTCTATTGAGGGGGTTCAAAAGCAGTTACCCCTGTTTCCCTACGTTAAAAACAGCCCTTGAAGGTGCAGTGGGCTGCAGTCTACAGCTATTCCTGCTGTGAGGAAACAGTGTCATCAGGGAAGAGAATACCCCCCCACACACACACACATACACTCGACAGTTGCTTCAAAAGGAGCAGAACATCTCACTGTGGTCAAGCTGCAGCTACATACGATGGGGGTTATTTCCAGCACTATAGGAGTTATAGGAGTTATCTCTAGCATTGTGGGGTATATTGGGCACTTCTGGCACTGAGATGGCTAAAGTGACATGTGTTTTAGGCAGGTCATTTAGAGTGGGACTTATAGCGGCACTAAATCTGGTTTTCACCTAAAGTGCCAAAATTCCTTGCTCGGACCCTGGCCATTTGCATGAAGTCCCACCAGAACACAAGTCATTACTATGCGATCACTGATGGGCATTCTTGTAGTGCTTACTTGTTGCTGGCCTGGCTGCTCTGCTCCTGCTCAGATTGTTCTACCTCCTCCCATCACCAACACATAAACCAGTCCCATTTTTGCCATCTCAATGTCTTGTTTTTGTCTCAAGGAAATATGGTCAGCCTACTGAAGGGATTCCACATGTTCTTACTGTCCTCTGCAACATATCTAACTCTGCTAGTGGTGTTGACCATAACCAACCCCACACCAACCACCAGAAACTTGACAGCAGACTCTAGCATCCCTGGAGTGGCCTTTCCCTAGCCTTCACAAACTTCCCCAGAACAACCCACTTCTGCCAGATTGGCTTATTCTCTCTGATTTCCCCCTAAGCCCTGACTTTTCTACATAGTGCTTCTACAAGTGCTTTTTTTCCGCCAGTGCTTTAGGTCACATTTAAGTGACAGTATATCTGTCTCTTCAATGCCCCCTTCCAGAACTTGCTTTCTCAGTTCTCCTCACACTAGGTCAAATCCAACTGCTATAATAAGTACCTTATTTCAATAATATTTATGGTAGCTCTGCTTCTATCCATGCTTTCTGGATTAGATTTCCAAGAACAAGTATTTTATAAGTCTAACTCATTTATTATGTTGGGCTATCTCCTCAAGACATAGCCTTACTCCAGAATTGCCAATCCAGCACTTTTATGGAAATGCCTTACTGTTTGTATTTCTAAAAATCTGTATACATGATTCTGTTATGTGGCCCTGTTGAGAATCACTAATTTTTAAACCACAAGAAAGAATATTTAAATTTAATCCAAGAAGATCTCACAACTCAACCTATGTCCACATGGTTTATAATATATGAAATTTGGGTTTTTTTAAATCCTGCATAGAGGGATACAAACCTATAGTGAATTTATAAATTCAACCAACAACAACAATAATATTCAATTTCCTTTAAGATCTAGATTTGAAAAACAGAGAAATCAAGCACCAGGAGACAAAAATGGGTAAACTCAGACCTAGGCAGTAAAGAAAAGATCAAAGCCAGGGTAAATCATGTGTGTTTTGAGAAGGGCAATTCAAAGTCATGGAAAAGAGAGACAACCCCAGCTATTACTAATTTTTCTTCCTGAGACTGGCCTAGTGTTAAGGTTAATGAAAGAATTAAGAATTAAGACAGTCTGAGTCCACAAGAACAAAAAGGAGTAGTGGAGGATATTCCTGGCCATTAGAAACAATCCTTCTCCATATCTGAACTAAAGGACATTACTGTATTTTAGCTCAAGAACCCAGATGTCAGTTTACTTGGTAGAAGGTAATCATGGTGATTGTTTCATTCACTTCTGTAGAGTGAGACTTCCACAATTAAAACAACATATAGCAAAATTTTAAAATATCAAGCACTATAGCCAAAGTATGTAATAGCTTAGCAAACTTGACTTGGGTTAAATTCATTATTTTACACAATGCATAAAATTCATAACTGAAGGTGAAAATTAGATTGTTTACATATTTCAAAGTAAAATTATTTTGCCACATTTCTTCCATTCATATTATATTTTGCTTCTAGATGTATAGACAGAATAAATTTTACCCTTAGTATACTAAAGGGCATTTTTAAAATACAATAATACTCCATAAAAATCAAAAGTGCCAAGTGTTTACATAATTGAGTTGAACAACTGTTATTAAATCAGTGGCAAAGGTCACTTTTTTCAAAAGGATGTAGTTTGGATAAATAGTAGAACTATTTCAAATTCCCATAGAATCTTCACCAGTAGTTAAACTTCCATTCCTGTAACTAAGAAATGCCTGAGGGGATGAAAACAATTTTCTCTCCCTCCCTCTGTTTTGTTAAAAACTAATAATAAAAAAAATCACAACAAGGAGTAATGAAAATCTACAGAATGAGGTCCCATGTATACACAGTATGAAGGCTGGGTTTATGAGGATCTTCTTATTCCAATAGGGGATTGTTCAAAGTGGTGGATTTTGTGGTAAATTATATTGGAAAGAGACAGATTTACAGCAATAAAATTTCATCCTAATTCAAAAGATCATAACATGCAATGAACAGGTCAGAAAAATCTAATGGAGGTTAAAGAAGGATAAAAGGAACAGAGAAAGAAAAATACATGGTTTTAGGCCAAGTTTATTGTGTCAAAATAAATGAGAGAAAGATTATTCTGTGATATCTATTTTGTGGCTAATAAATACAATCAGAATAATTTAAATTAATCATTTTTCTTCCTGACTTTCATTTAATCAGCTACTAGACTATCTTTATCACAAACCCCACAGGATGACTGATTCAAGAGGGTTCTTTGGAATTATTTCCTTTCATTTTACAAGACCAAATTATGACCTAGGAAAGAAAAAGTGCTTCCCCCAAATCTGACAAGAACCCAGTGGTCAAGAACCCAGACCGTTGGACAAATGCTCTTTACTGTACACTTCAAAGTTCCTTCCCACCAAAGAAAAAACAATAACTTAATGTTATTGAGGACATACTGTTTGCCAACAACAACAAAGTCTTCCTGGAAAGTAACTCTTTCATTCCTCAAAATAATGACAAGAGTTAGTCTGTTACTCTCCCCATTCTAGAAATAGAGAAGCAGAATAAGTAATAGAATTTACCCAAAGACACATAACTAGAGTGACAGAGCTAAAATTAATATTTGAATATTCTAAAAATAAGTTATAAATCCTAAGTATGAGTAATATGCATCTGGGAAGTGCAGACAAGACTACAGACATTGAGAGTTATTGAAAACTCAGCTTAATTTCTAAAAGAGACTATCAGTTAAACTCAATGTGTAATGTGTTGTCTATAGTTGGCAAAACACAGAAGTAGCAACGTAAGAGATACACCTATCACATGTGTGAATTAGGACCTTCTATGCCCTATGATTAGAACATAACTCAAGGAACTCAAAATCTAGCAATAGAAAATATGGCAAGTTTATAAAGACACAGCAATATGGGGAGAATCTCATAACAGACATACAACTAAATCCTATGCAAATTAAATAAAAAAGAATCACAGCCCTTTCTAAGGACTCCTAATCTTTAATATTTATATAATACTGTTTTATTTAGTATTTTTAATATGACAGTTAAAAAAAGTCTGTTCATTTTTTAAAAACTAAAGCAAGCTGTGCTAAAAAGCAACTTAAATTATGAAATTTCATCTGAAGTCTCACAATCAAGAAATGTCTATTTTTTCATTAACCTTGAGTAAAAATCAATACAGCCATTAATAAATAGATGATGATGAAGATATATAGATAGATTATACTTGACTTTAATGAAAGAAAAAGGATAAAATGAAATTGAGAAATCGTTGGACTTTGGATAAATGTTCATCATGTTCTAAAGAACTATCTATAGCTTTTAAGGGATGGGAATCATCATAGTCTGTATTTTATCATGTTACAACTTTAAATAGTAACTACAGACTTCTTGCCATGAAAGATGAGGAAACAATTATACCGACACTCTCTCCCACCTTCCATCTGTCTAACTCTCTGATTTGTGTTAGTTATAATTTTACAATGTCTGTAGTCTAACATCCACGTTCCTGTTTAGGTGTCATGCTTCTTACAGCCACTTGAACTTTGTTCTAAAATTTTAAGTGGATTCAAAACTCACTTGCAAGTTTCACCATTTTTTTTTTTTTACTTCTGAGGTATTAGATACATTTATTTGATTGTATTTTAACAAGAAGTAGGTTTGGGTTTGTTTTGTTTTGTTTTTTTAAGGAAGGGTGCTGGCAGGAATGAAGGCAAGCAGAGGCAAATGGGAAAAGAGAGGAGGAAGAAGCACTTTATTTCATTTTAGTTGTTCATCTTGGTTGTTCCCACCAATCCTGAGTCTTGAACTGGGGACCTTCAGATGTATATGTACTGCACCCAACCTCTAGTCCACCAAGGCAGACTAAGAATTAGGTTTATTTTAAGTTAAAGTGTCTGAATATTGTATTGCCTTCACTCTTTCTTTGCTCTGAGAGATGCAGGCACTTTCCAAAGTGGTTCCAAATGTTTATCACCAACCAGACCCAGAGTCCTTTCAAAAATCTTCCTGGGATAAGACAGTTTAAATATATTTTTTGTTGAAACATATTTCACATATAAAATTCATCCACTTTTGTTGTGTTATCCAACTTCATTGAGCAATACAACCATAACAATATATCAGTTTTAGAATATTTCCATCCTCCCAGTAAATCTCTTATGTCTGTTTACAGTTAATACTCATCCCCACGACCGCAGACCCAAGCAACCACTAGTCTACTTTCTATGTCTATAATTTGCCTTTTCTGGAAATTTTGTATAAACAGAAGTATATAATACTTGGCCTCTTGTGTCTAACTTATTTCACATAGCATAATATTTTGATTTTCATCTATAACATAGCAATTGTCAGTAGTTTATTCTTTGTATTCTTAGTATTCCATTGTACAGATAGTTCACATTTAGCTATCTGTCACGTTGGTGGACATTTGTTTAGGTTGCTTTAAATTTTATCAATTTTGTGAGTATTTATTTCCAATTTGTTGCATATCATTTTGTTTCCTTTATGTTTTCAGAGAGTGAATATTTTAAATTTGAGAGATCCAAGTTATCAACGTTTTCTTTTTTGGATAGGACTTTTGGTGTGACATCTAAGAAATGCTTGCTTATCTAAATCATTTCCTGGCTCAAAGATTTTAGTCTCTGGTTTCTTCCAAAATTTTTATTGTTTTAGGCTTTGCCTTGAAATCTATGATCTATTTTGAGTTAATTTTTGTCTATTGAATGAGCTGAGGGTCTAAATTTATTTTTTTAAAGAGAAGAAGTAGGGAGAGGAGAAGCAGAAGGAAGGAAGGAAGGAAAGAAGAAAGAAAGGAAGGATGGAAGGAAAGAAAGAAATAGAGGAGGAAGCATTTTTATTTATTTGTTTTGGTTCCCCTCAGCTCCTGGGTTTCAAATGCGGGCCCTTAGGCTTTACATGGTCTATACCCCAGCTGCCAACTTAACACCTGAGCCAACAGGCACAGCTAAGTTTATATTTTCACATTATCCCCTCATCATTGGCTGAGCTGACTATCTTTTCTCCAATGAAGTCTTTAGTACCTTTGTTTTAAAAAATGATTCTAAATATAAAGACTTTTTTTCAGACTCATTATCTGTCCCATTAATCCATATTATCTTTATCTCAGCCCCATGCTGTCTTAGCAACTATACCTTTATAGTAAATTTTTAAATTAGGAGCAAAAGCCCTTCAACATTATCCTTCTTTTTCAAATTGGTTTTGATTGTTCTAGGTGTTTTGTATTCATGTATAAATCTTACAATCAACTCATCAGTAGAGACAGGAATAAAATAAATTTCTTGTAAGGCACTCAAACCACAAAAAGTCCAGTATACTCTTCTTCTATGACATTGAAGGCAGGCTTTCCATGTCCTGTTAGCTTCTCAGAACTACTTAAAAGCTATTTTTATTCACCCTATTCCAACAATCATAAAACACATCTTAATCAAAAATTAACATGGCACAATTACACACACACACATTATAGAATATATGGAAAGTGCTTTAGCATAAGCCATGGCACAGAGTAAGAACTCTCTAAATGATAGTTATTGCTGCCACTTTAGATACACAGATCAATCCACTCCCCTTATACTTGCCATCCTGGTTTTAAACTATATACCTTATTTTAGAACTGTTCTGTCAAGTAAAATATCCAGTAGCCATGTGGGGGTAACTAAAATTAAACAGAACTAAAAAGTCAATTCTTATGTCACAGTAGCTACACTTTACATGTGCACCAGTAATATACTGATAGCAGCTACCCTGTTGGACAGTGCAAATAAATTTATCTAGATCTTTTCAATGGTGATGAAGAGTTATTTCTATTGCTTTCATAAACTTTTATTGACATGAATAAAAGTTATGTGAACTGTGTTAAAGTTTATAGATATCACTAAGATACTTTTGTGTATCACATCTCCTCATATCTTGATATTTTTATTTTCAGTTTTTTTTCTCACTAAATAAAAATGTTTCTTCAAGAAACTGTTATCAAAGAGGTAGCAAGGTCACCATATCACTGAGAACTTGAGTACCTGGAAATGTCTTCCATTGGTTTTCAATGTGAATGAGAGCAAGGCTACATACAGAATTCCTGGATCAATGTCTTTTTCACTCATAATTCAGTGGGAGCATCTCCATTTCTTTGACAAAATGTGATGTCAGACTTTCCTTATTAAATATAGCCTTTTTAGTCTCTAGGTTCTTATAGTAACATTTTATTTCCTTTAAATTAAAATACTTTTCAAGGACATATTTCACAAAAGTTCTCTAAGTGAATTCTCCCTGGTATTTGGGAAGCACATTAATACCAACATTCATGTCTTCTTTTCAGTGTAGCCAAATCTTCAGTTATTTTTCATTTTATCTCCTCCATCTGATCTATTCCATCTTTCTAGAATCCCTATTATATATAGAGAGAAACTCCAGGATTCACCCTTCATGTGTTTAATCTCTTCTCAGTTCCAATTTTATTATATTTTTTCACCAAATTCTTGAAAAATTTCTTGGATCTAATGTCATCTTCACTGATTATATATTTTATTGTAACCAATCTGCAGTTTGCATCTTCTTTTGTCTTTTCACTAGTTCAATTATGTTTTTATTATCTTAAAACACTATTCCCTGATCATATATTATCTCCTAATGAAAATATCATTAAGTTTCACTGATAATGAAAAAAAAGAAATTTTCTAACATTTTTTTCTTTTTCACTAGCTTCGTTTATTGAGGGGATAATTGCTCTGTTCCCAAACATTTATTCATTTTGAGGTTAAAACTTGACTCAAATCTGTTTTCAGGCATGCTCTGGTTGGGCAGCAGTTAAGTCAATCACCTCTGAAGGATGCAAGCCACACAAGCCTGAAGCCTGGGTTCAAGTTCCAGGTCCTGGTGGAAACAACAGCCAATGGAAATATAAATGGAAATAAAATAAAAATGCTTCTTCCTCTCTCTTTTTGCCTTCCTGTCTACTTGCCTTCATTCCTGTCTGTACCTTTTCTTTAAAAATATAAAACTGCTGTTACTTACTTGAATAAATTCTTTAACCTCAGAAACTTTTGTTTACTTAGGTGTTCTATGTGTAATTCTTAGATTTTAGGGTGATTGTATTTTAAAAGGCAATTTTGTCGAAGACTTGCCACACAATTCTCAGTATTAGCTATTTATTACTAGATTTTTATGTGCACAATAATTTCTACAATGTGTTCATTCTTAAGACCTAAGAACATATGGTCTTCTTGGGAGTAGAAATGGAGTCTGGCAGAGGCAATGCTGGCTTCTATTTTCGTGCTTCAGGCCAAGAGGAAGAAATGAGTGAAAACTTTAGAAATCCTGACATTTTACTTTACTAGATCAGTAGTCCAGTTGCCAATAGAAAGAAGACAGAGCTATAACCCACCACAAGGTCGAACAATCTTTTCTGTGTTTATTAAGGCAGCTTAATGATCAATAGCACAGGATCCTTTCTCTCCCCTTGCATATCTACCCTTGTTAGAGTCCTCAAGAAGTACCACTACTTGTTTCCCAAGTCAGCAGGCTCAAACAGAACTGACTGTATATAGTTCAGTCTACAATATCTCCACTCTGCTTGAACCCTGGTGTCACCTGGCACATGCCATTCCTTAAACAATTATCATACTACCCAAGTTCTGTATACTTCAGGTATTATAATCGAGCATCCCGAATCACAAAGACCTTGACATAGTACACTAGCTGTAAGTACTTGCAGACATCAGAACAGAGAACCCCCAACTGCAAAACTACAGAAAAAGGGTGCCCAAGGGGTTAAGAAACTAAGCTAGAGAGAAAGAGAGACAGGAGCCTCAGGACCTTCCCCAATGTTGAAGCATGCACATTTGGAACGTTCTCTGATCTAAAGAGACCTTTACTATATTATAATACTTTCTAATAGAAAAACCCCACCTCTCCATGCCACAGTAGTTCTGATCCAGACCAAATTAGGACCAAAATAAGGGTGAACACCTATTCCTGGTACTAAAAACCCCTTTCCCAGAATCTTACAGATATCAGAGACCTAAAACACTGCCCCTATACTTTTCCTTTCCTTACAAACCCACATAATCTCCCTTCCCTACCCCTTGAGAGAAGGACCTTTCTTCCCTAATCAATGAATAAATTATATATATACATACATATACATACATTCATATATACATATTAACCGGTGAGAAAAAGAACAAAGAAATTTGATAACACTGGGACATCATGTTTTCTCAAATGCTCTTAGAATCAGGACCCTTTACAAATGCTTTAAGGCCTGCTGAAGTCCCTGTCATTCCAGAAAATGCCTGTTCATGTATAATCTCCTGAAGGGTTGCTTCCAGCTTTGTCCCAGGTCAATTACAGATCAATTATCTTCCCCTTAATCCAGTAATATCAACAGGACTTGAAGAAACACCTTAAAGTTTCCAACCTTTTCCTTACCTCTAATTCTGATATTGACATACACATAGTTCACCATTTTAGATTCCTTCAGCTATTTCCATGGAAATTTGGAGTTGGAGGAATAAAATAACAGACTCATTTCTAAACCTTAAAGAGCTTCCTTTTTAACCATAATTTTATGAGAATAACACGTGGAAAAGAATCAAATAATGCCATTGATATCAATCTTGTTTATAGGAACAAAAATTTACTGTGGCTATGTCATTATATAACATTATTTTTGCTTTGATCAAGAAAAACAGTCCAAATTTTGCTTGAGGCAATCATTTCTCTAAAGCAGATTGTCCACTCATGGTTGAAGGCCAGCACTTTTTAGGTCAACTCCAATTTTTATCCATGTTTTCCGAGTATCTGCTGGTCAAGCCACAGAGACAAACTGGTGAGCAGCAGAGGGAACATAGGCAGTTTTCCTCGCAGATCAGATATGCCGTCTGGCAATATGTATCAGTAAAATGTTCAGTTTGAACTGATCTGTTCTGTCAAAAAAAAGAGGTTTCTAGCTGATCTGTTTGCTGATCTGCTGAATTACTCTCCTGTAAACAATAGACACACCATAGAGAATTACAGCTGTAGTTACCTCCTTACAAAGCTTACTGCCTGTAACTACTGAGCATGCTCATCCCAGACTGCATAAATCTTTTATTAGAGAATTAAGGAGGCAGGCAAGAGAAGGGAAGGCAAGAAGAGACTTCACAAAGTGATTGAGCCTGAAAAAGGGAAGAGGTAAGACAGAGAAGAAGGACAAGAGTGGGGAAACTCAATTAATAGAGATTAAAAATACCCTTGGAGAACCCTCTTTATTCTTGATCAATCTTTCCAGTGCTTTCTCTGTGGGACAAACTCACTTCTCTCCCACTAAAAAATCCATAGTCTCAGAGAGTCCTGAATTGTAAAGCTAATAGATATATCAGCTAAAAGTAGGTTGATTTCTGCTAGGACATCCCTTTTAAGTGTTTGAATTCTGATCATCTCATGTTAAGAGACAAGCTACACCATTCCACCAACCATGTATCTACCTTCTCAAAGTATTTAGGTACAGGTCATGAAGCCAGTGCCAAAAAGTGGAAGATACCTGGAGCAAGGACAGGGCAGGAGGACATTCTTAGTCTATGTAGATCTGGGCTGACTCTCAGTTCCCACTGGATTTTCTATTATGTGGTCATGAAAGAAAACAGCAAAACCTGATGATAATACCTTCAGGGCCCAGGTCTGACTATGTAGTCATCAGCTATATGTCCCACAGATACTTATGAAAGGAGCAGGATATTCAGAGTTCAAGTTCCCCGGACTGAGGCCTCTCTCTGCCTCTTTTGAGATATGTGTTGCATCCAGGGAGCTTCCCAGACTATAAATTACTCACAAAGTCCATAGTATTAAGGGCATTGTGAAGAGAGACTGATGATTCATGCTCCATCACCCTCTTTCAAAATTCTATTTGATGAAAGTCATGGATAGTAAAGTGCAGCATATAAATGGGTTAAAAAAAAAAACCTGGATTTAAATGTAACTAGTTGTCATAACAGAACCTGATAACTGGGAAAATATACTCAGGTCATAATACAAGAAACACATTGCTGTATTTAAAAGAAATATTTTCTGTGGAAAATGGAGTGTCATTAAGAGCATTTTATGAGAATTTAGCTCAAATTGCGTTATATAAGAATGATTTAAATGATGCCACTCTGCTTGAAAACATATTCCAATTGGAATGAGATGGAAAGTGTAAACGTAAACTCCTAATGTGATGTGTAGATGATCTGAAGGTCATTCATTTTGGGATAACTTTGACCAATCACAGTTGTCACCACATGTGCAGAGTCTATACCTAAACTTATTGTAATAGGGTTTGAATGATTAGCAACTTGGTTTCTCATAGCTTATTGCAGGACATTTGAACTTCCATGGACCTTCTAGTGACCTGGGATCTTATTAAAGTGCCGATTCTACAGCTGGTCTGGCATGAGCCCTCAGATTCTACAATTCTAATTTCCAGACAATGTCAGTACTGCTGGACAACAGACCACACTTTGAGTGCAAAGGCCTATTATATGGATTTAGATCTACAACATTCAACATCCAGCAAATATTTATTGAGCATCTGCTATGTACCAAGACTATGCTATTTGCTGATGGTAGATAGATGAAAGATACTGATCCTTGTTCTCAGTGCATTCACAGTCTAACTGGACATGAGGAATGATGTTACATGAAACCAAAATATACCCCCAAATATTATGCCTTAAAATAACTCTTAACTCCAAGATGGGTATAGTGCTTTACTAATAACATATTTTAAAATCTCGTCTCATTCAATTCCTCAAACACAGAGTCTTGCCTTTCCCTCATTTGTAGTATGTTACAGATTGTTTTTTATTGGCATTGTTGTAGACATACTCACAATAATGAGAGGAATTCCTCACTACCCCATTTCACGAACGTACAGGGTCCTTTGCAGACTAGCTGTGTAACCACATGCAAGTTAGTTAACCTCAAAGGACCTCAATTTCTTCATCTTTAAGAGAGGAGCTGGAACAGGTGACCTCTGGGGTCTTTTCCGGTTCTACAATCCTATGATTCTTTGACCCACCCACCTTGCATTTACTATAATCTGTGTTTCAGATCCCAAAGACAGATCTTTTCAACAGCATCAGCACAACCACACCTCCCTTTGAGCCTTCACTACATAGGTTCACACAGCAAAGCTTTGAAATTCCCAAATATTGTAAGCTCAGGCCTGGCAGAGCAGAGTGGAGCTGCTACTTCACAATTCAAGTAGTCAGCTATTGACTCATGGCAATCTATATCTGCATTAAAATGGGGAGTTTTGGATTAATGTGGAGCTGAAAGCCCGACTGAGGCTCTTTGCTGCCAGCCTGTCTCTGTAATTGCAGCATGGATTTCACCAACCACAAAGGGCAAAATGAATGTGATCATCCCCTGTAGTCAATAGCTCATCGATTTTTTTCTTTTGACTCTATGATTCGCACAAATATTGAAGCTCATTTTTTAAGCAAGGAGTCTTATTAATCCAGTCTTCAAAAATAGTGGCCCCTCAATGGAGTAAATTCTGAAACTTCCTTAATCTGCAAGGCATGAGTAGATTAATCACATTAATATTTTTAAATTCTTTTTTACATATACACATTCATATCCTCACTCTTACTTAAAATTGGCTTTCCACATAGACTGGAATTTTGTGCTTTTATCATACCATTATATGTATGATTTTGTAAGAATTATTAGGAAAGATATGTTAGAAAAGTTCATTCTGATCTGTTGTTGTTTTCTTGGTTAGGTTTCATTTTTCAGTCACCCCCAAGGTTATAAACAGAGTGTGTACAACAACACCTGTGGTTCCTAAAATGGAACAACGATCCAGGATCATTTCTTCCCCAAACGAAGGCTATTAATCTGCTATAACTAATACATGTTAAGGCAGAAAACAAAGGCAACACCTGCAGAGTTCAATTGCTCCAAACCAGACCAGTTCTTTTAATTCTTTGGGATGTATTTTTCATTTTATCTTGCTTCTGCTTATTATGGCCTCTGATACTTCTTTAGTCTATTGCCTCCTTACTCTTGCTGGAAATTCTGACTGAATGGATTGAAACCACATGTGTCAGGTTTGTTTTTATGTGGCACAATGTAAAATGTGGTGGCCTCTCTTCCAATAGCTGTAGCTTTTGAAAATAATCATTAATGGTAAAAATTGGTGATCAGATGCAATCATCTTTTTTTCTCAAGAAAATGTCCCAAATATGGTCTCTACCCTCAACTCTAGTTTTAGATAAGCTCCTTTGGTTGCAAAGAACAGAATTCACTTGATTTACTTCAGGCTAAGAAAACTGGGGGGATAAAAAGACATGTAGAAACAAAAATGATGAGCATCTTGAGCTTGCATTTTGACAACACAAGATGACTTCAGAACTTTCTTGGAGAACTAGAAGTGCATTCAGGATCCAGTATGACTCTAGTGGCCATGTTATCTTACTCAGAAGTTTCTCTATCCTGAACCCTACTATTCTACCATGCATCTGTTCCACTCTATCTCCTCACAACTTTCACTCTGGCTTCTGGTTATTAAACTTGTTCTCTGTTTCTCAAATTCATATACCTAAAGTCACAATATCTAATTGTGCCTCCTCCCCTACTGGTCATGCCTTTTGTGCCATACGGTCATATTGGACACTAGTAAATATAAATCACATTATCACCTACCTAGACCTTTGCAATAATTTCCTTATTAGGATTCCCATGTGTAAATTCTCTCATTTGACCCATTCTTAATATTGATAATGACCTTCATAAAATTTCTAATCTCTCTAAGCCTTAGTTTCCTTATCTATATCATCTGTTAAATAAGTCAAATAGTTGACAGAATTTGAAAAGAGTATGCATGATAAAGTCCTTGGTCATTTTTATTACTTTCCTGTGAATCCCGATCCTGGTTCTTAAGATTACATTTTTCTAAGAATCTCTCTCCCACAGGAATGTGGTCTTCTTGAGGTCAGGTATCAGGTCTTGGGAAACTCTTAAACCCCTAGTCCCTGGTTAGAACGTAGCACAATAAAGATATGCTAAATGAATGAAAGCATCATTCAAGTAGCAAAGAATTCCATAGCAACTAAGATGAAAATAAGAAACCCATTATTCCCTTACAAATCATCATTTGTTAAGTTTCTTTATAACAATATCAATTTTTCACTTCTCCATGTAAGATAATCTACTACTGAGAAGATTGTTTCTGCCTCCCTCTGTACTAGGAAAATGTAATCAGACCCTTTATAAACGAGAGTTCTCAGCTATAGGAAGTATCGCCTGTCATATAACATCAAAGAATGCCAAGAATGCCAAACCCAGAGGGGATCCTGACAACAAATCTTACAACCTCTATATTAAAGACAAAGAATCTGAGACCCAGATAAGTGACACGACTCACATAACTTTATCTATTTATACTAATAATGATAAAATACAATTAAAGCATGTGGACTCGCAAGGATGTACTTTACCAATGACTAAAGCAGTCCCCTCCCTCCAAGATGGTGTGCTCCAATACAGAGTAACCACGTACACAAAAAAAATTTTAAGTGACCTGGAGAACTATCTCTAAGCAGACATAATTCCACTCCTACTCAAATCATATCCAAAGTGGCAAAGTAACCACATTTTCCCTCTCAGAAAAAGTGAGTCTAGAATCAAGACAGGTTTCTCCTTCCATTACTCAACTAGGAGTAAGAAAACTTAAGTTAAATTGTGACTTATTTTCCTTCTCTGCATCCTACTTTCTACATCTATAAATGAGAGGGTTGAGGCTTGGTCACTGGTTTTTAAACTAGGTTTCCCAGAACCCTTGAATTTGACAGGAATGCCATGGGGTCCTCCTTAAGTGTGAGAAAAAGGAGGCCACTTCAGGTTCCTACTCTCTCGCATCCATTTTTAGCATTTTGCTCATTTTTCAAATCTAGGCATTTAAATGTTTCTAAAATATTGTCCAGTGTGTTATCAACTAATCCATTTTTGTTTACCAACTTGTATACTTCTGGAGAACTACAAAGTCTTTGGCTTCTAACCCTAAAGGAAAACTCACATGGAATTTAAGTTTGTTGATCCAAAACTTAAGGATTTTAAAAATTCTTATAACTCCTCCTTACAATTCTCACTCCTTCACTAAGACAGTCAAGATAGTTAGGTGGTATGCCAGCTTACTGCATTCATTTATTCATTCAGGAACTTGAATGGACCAAGTTTTGAGGTGCAGAGTTGAAGAAGGCAAAGTCCTTGCTCAATAAGTAGACAGGCACATAAGTCATTAAAATAACTGGGATAAATGCTAGTGGCTATATATATATAAACACACATATAATATATATATATATATATATATATATATATATATATATATATATATATATTAGTCCTGGGTCGATATATATATTCGACCTAGACTAAGAGTGAAAGAAATAGTATGACCGGAAGAGAGGGTCAAGGAATCACAGAGGAGTTAACCATGTAAGACTTTGAGGTTATACTGGAATTCATAGCTGGGTAATGTCTCAGTGGAATCATGGAAGAAGGAAGGAGAGAAGAAGGGGAAACTTGAAGGAATTCCAGACAGACAGACAACCTGTTCAGAGTCATGAAAAAGATGCAGTGTTTCCACAGAAATGCAAATAATTCAGAATGGCAATAGCATAGTTCCCATTAGAAAAGAGATGAAAAGATATGATAATAAGGTGAAAATATGGTCAGCAGTCAGGGAAATGCAAAGGGTCCCTGACAGGACCATGAGAGAGGCTCTGGGAGAGGGCTAAATGGAGAGAAGGAAGGAGAAAGTATGGAGAATTATATTCTACAGAAGATGTGCGAACACAATATAAATTCTTTAAAGATAGATGATCCTAAATATCAAAACAAAAGATGTTGCTGTAAAATGTACAAGAATAAAAGCTAAAATCCAAGTAGGGCTCTTTGGAATCAGAGTTATGAATGACAGAAAGAAGAACTGGCAATGAAGGAAAGGGCAGGGAAATGTCAAGTCAGTGAATAGAGATCGTGAACTCCCTCCAGAAGAAGACAGAGCTCAGAGTAGGTAACAAAATAACTCAAACTCTAAAATAAACTGACTACACTAGGGGTGCTGTGCCAGCTGCTATTTTAGACCTAATCAAGTACTCCTTAACCTGCCCCATGAAACATCATGATCCTAGAAGGTGAAGGCAGCCAAAAGCTGAAGGTGGCTGGTTAAGGAAGTGGATTGAATGGGAACAAAGTGAAGTCTTTCTTTAGTATCCCAGCAAAGAAAAAGTAACAGATAATTTTTTTAAAAAAAGAGCTTGCCTATGTTTCCCATTCAGTCTTTCAGTGAGCTAAAGAAAAAAATCAAGGAAATTTAGTACTCTAGAAAAGACAAAACACGATCTAAGATGTAAATCCTTCTGGGTATCTTATCTGAGAAAGTGGTTGCCACAGGTATAAATTCATGTTACAGAAAGATCGCTTCCTTGATCACCCACCATTCATCTACCTATTCCAAAATACATCCATATACCAGCACTCCCCCCACCAAAAGAATAGCATTGTTGTTACCTGAAATTCCCATAATTATCACTATATTCTGTTTGCTTGGATTAAACAGGGGCTTTTTCACCAGTTAAAACTGTGAACATAACAAACGAGGGAGGGCACTTAAAGAAATTTATCAGTGTAGTTTATTTAAAAAATAAGTAAATCTGCTTGTGGTTTAGGGTAAGCAGAAATAGATAGAAAGGATATTGCAAGAACACATTCTTCACTGAAAAGAAGCCCTGCTCACCATATAATTTTGCTCCAAAGAGGAAGAGCTTCTCCACAGTTGCATGGTGATTAAAGATGCAAAGCAATACTGTCGTAGTTCTACCTCAAGGTACTTGAACCTGCTTTTCTGTCAAGGATAACCAAGGGTCTTGATCTAAGTCAAATCCCCACATCACTCCCCAAAAATCCAAGACACTAGGCCAGGAAATGCTAATAAGAGCAAAAGGTAGGGTCTGTGCTCTCCCAGAACTTGAAATTTAGTTGTGAAGGTCAGACATGAATGTACTGAAGGAAATCCACAAGATCAATCAATGTTAAGCGAGGGATGGAGACATGAGCTCCAGGAATAGGGGAAGTAAAGATCATTTCCATCAAGAATGATGTTTCAGTCTCAAAGCTAGGCTGGCCTCAAGTTGAGAATTTGTTGGAGAAGTAGTCTATCTTTTGGTGCTGAGGATACTCATTTTCTCTAGAACTGAGGCTTATAAATGACAGAAGAGTTTTCCCCATATCACTTATAAGTATTGAAATCTCACCATATGAGGTTGTGAGAAAATGGTATAGATTAGAAAAAGCTCTGGACTGGGAGTCAACAGACCTTGTTTAGAGTTTCTAATCTTTAATTTATTTCTATCTCAAAGCTTTCTCTAAATCCTGTAACATGATTATTTTCAATCACCACTTTCTGATAATAATAATATAACTGTTTATTGAGCACTTAGTACAGATAAATGAGTTAAGCAGTTAACGTACATTATCTCATTTAAATTTCATAACGACCTAAGATACTAAGTGTCCAAGTTCATAGATTCAATAAAGAGCAAAGACAGAATTCAGACCTTAAAATACCTACTTCAAAGCCCTAGTATCTAACTACAGTATAATGATGATTCCCTTGACAGCTGAGCAACTAGTGGGGACTTTAGTGAGGCAAAATAAGAAAGCTGTAGACAGAAAAGACCATGTTGAGACCATGGGCCCAAATTCGACCTGTGCTATTGCTAATGAAAACAAGCAAATTAGAACCTCCTATGGCTTTTTCATATGTGTAAATTATCAAGAGAGGAAAGAAAGGAAAGGGAAGGAAGGAAGGAAGGAAGGGAGGGAGGGAGAGAGGGAGGGAGGGAGGAAGGGAAAGGAAGGAAAAGAGAAAGTGGTCGTGGACAGTATAACAATTTGAATTATGACCCCTTCAAAAACCTTCTCTAATATATATCAAATAATTCTTTAATAAGTCTAAGCAAGTGAATTGATGAATGAAAAAATGAACAAGGGGGATGTGATGGAGAAGAAGGAAAGAAAAAAAACCACAAATATCAACATACTGGCACAAAATAGATATTTGTGTTAGTCCATAGAGCAAACAAGTTCTTACAAATGGTCTTAACACTGTTGAGCACTTGCCATCACAATAGTTTGGCCCCAATACACTTTTCTTGTTTTTTCTATCCCTGAAATCCTGGATAATTTTTCCTTCCATTCCCACCAAACAAAGTTCTCATTATCCTTGTATTTTATCTGCATTTTGATTTTACTCATATATTTCCCCTAAACAATGTCTTTCTCTCCCCACCCCCTCAGTCAAAACCCCAGTATCTTCCAAAGTATAGCAGCAATCCTATTCCTTCTATGGCAAATCAAGAACAGGGCAGTGGGGCTTTCAGGAACCTGTCAATGGTTAAAACAGTCAATAGAGACCATTGGCAGGAATTATCCCCAGATGTACAGAGTGGTTTCTGCTCATTTTTGAAGCTGGGTCAAATGCTGACCAGCAATGCAGGTTCAGTCTGTCTCACCAACTCATCTGGATTTAAGGCTTTTTTTGCATGTCCCTAGTGAGATGTTGGTGCCCTGTTCTTAAACTGACCATGATCCAAGAGAGAGGATGAACACACCATTAATGATAAGAATAGATCTTCCCTGCTTCCCAGATAAGCTCACTTAATCCTATACATCTTGTAAGTCTTGCTCCAAAAACACCTTACAATTGCACTTTGCTACTTTTGCTTTTTGGCCACTGTTTTTACCATTTCCCCTGTCTACAATGTCCTTGCTTTCTCTTCTACCACTTCTCATTCCTTCTCTATCAACAATTTCTCTCATTCTTTAAGACAGAGCCCTCAGGTTTCACCCCCTACAGGAAACCACCCATGACTATCTTTCATAATTATGCGGACTTACCTAAATATGTGTACTCCCACAATGTATTGTTTATCTCTATTACTGCCCTCACTATATTTTTGAGGTGTCTACCTCCTCAATAGCTGTCAGCTCCTGTACCTCATTCATTGTTAAATTTTGTACAGCAAGGAAAGGATCAAGCAAGATAAATAGTGATATTTAATCATTTTGATGAATAAGAAGAAAAGCAGCAGTAAAGCAGAAGTTCCTTGAGGGGCAAGAACATGTGAACTGTTTCTCTTAAAGTGAAGATTTAACATAAGGAAAGTAATTCTCTGAAGACAGGCCATTGTCTTGTCTAGACAGGAAGTCCAGCATAAAGCCTTTTTAACAAGAAGTTAACAAGAAGTTGCAGAAGAAACAGTCAAGACACCTCATCAGGGAGCTGTCCAGGTTACTGCTCTGTCTGGTCTGTCTCCATTACTAATCCAGAAGGGGTCTCTGAACAGGACAAAACTAGTCTGTCACCTCAGCCCAACTCAGGATTTGGCCTCTGACAATAACCCCCAACCCTTAACCAGCTTTCTCTTCTCACTTGATCTTTGTGGCCTTTGCCATTCTCCAGTTAACTCTGACTCACTGACACCAGGTGAGCTCCTTGCCTCAGGTTTTGCCTAATCTGAACAATAACTGTTCTGTATCCTCTGCTACTCTTTGACTTAAGAGTTTGTTCTTTAGTAATTTTCCTGTCAGACCCCTTACTACCTGTGTTAGATTACAGGACCGCAGCTTCAGACTGGAAAAAAGAACTCACATGCCAGGGAATAGCAGTCTTCCTGCAAAGAACACCTTCATACCACATATGGCAGAGTGTGACATAGGTGACTTTTGTGATGCACGATCTTCTCTATTCCATGCCTGCATCCTATGAATCCCACATCAGGCACATACAGTGAACCAGAGCTTAGCACTTCTGGACTGTGAAGGCAAAAGTCAAAGGAATCTAGCTCTTGTAGCCCAGGTAGAACCTCATTAGCTGTGAGTGAATCCTGGGTGTATCTTTTATACAGGCTATGTATTAAGTTACATCTGGTATCACAGTTAGATATAGATAGCAGTTAACAATGAAAAGATGAAAAGTTAAAATTTGATTGAATATTATCATGTTATAATTCTTGTAAAAACTGCCTAGCACCAATTAAGATAAATTATTCTCAGCAAACTAAGAATTTTGACAATTCTTACTCACTAGCATAAATATTCAAGGCTTTATCTGATGACAATCCTAAATACCATGTAGATGATGCTCTCTAGTCATAATTTATTGCTAATGTATCATTTACTACATATAATTTCTAACTCTCCATCCCTTAGTGTACTGTCCTGAAGTTTTCCAAGTGCCTTCCTTAACCACCATATTGCTTCTACTTGGGGGTTCCCACTGGCACAGACATCCCAGGCTTGATTTCTTCCAACATATTTCATGCCAACTGGCTTAGGTATGGAGTACTGAGAAAAGCACCCCTCCTCTCTTACCTATTGTAGATGGAGCTCCACCAACGCTGGACCAGTGAGTTACCAAGAATTCAAACTTCCTTCAAAAGCAAATTACAAGGCCACCTGAATTTTTCAGGTTCCTTGTACTCAGCAATTTCTTAGATCTAGTCAATAACAAAATTCTCCAACAAAAAACCTTCCCAGCTCAATAGTATTCACTCCTACTCTAAACATCCTTCAAACAAGGTCATTGGTAGCTCTTAGCTTGGAAAGGCCCTTCCCTTTTTCTATTTCATTAACACACACACACACACACACACACACACACACACACACACACACACACACACACACTGCCTGTATGCAAAATTCATCTGAGAGCAACTATTGGTTTGTAGTTCAGAGAAGATAATAGAATGCTAAGTCTGGAGCCTAAGATTTTATGGCCTGATAATTGTATATATGGGCCAGCAAAATTTGCAGCTATCTCCCCTTCTCAGGTTAGCTTTGGAGCCACTGAGTTCAAAAGACACCCTGGCCTCAAAGAAATTAAGGGGTGCTGTTGAGAAGCTGATGACCTTGGCAGCTGTCAGAGCTGAAAATTGGCTGCCATGTGCCTCTTGGTCAACCCCCTTCACATCTGTGAAAGAAACTGGTCACGCTTGAATCTCTCCTCTTTTGTCTTCATGGATTTTAATATTTTCTCCAGCCTAAGGGTTTTTATCAGGATATCAGAGAAAAGGAAGGAAAATATCATCTGTATCCCTTTGCCCACACATCTAACTCCCATATTCTACTATCAAACAAGTCAACCAAGGCTGAAAGTTGGAATCAGGTATTTTCTATGTCTTAGAGTCTGTCAACCTCAAAACATTTACTTACCAATAAAAAGTTGTTTCTGCTCATAGTCAATGATATTTCTAATTCAAAATTTAGAGTACAGAGAGCCAATTTTAAAGACAATGCTTTGTTTCACTGATAATTTTGAGTAGCCTCTCTTTGTTATCCCATTTTTCTGCAATGCAAGGTCCCAGATGGCCCATGTAAACTACCACATGTTCCCTTCACTTGATAAGCCCAAGACTCTGCTGAGCAGTTCCCCATGACACCCACTCTCCTTCCAGTTCCTAAAGCCTGTCTCTTTCAATTTGTAAGCAGCTTCAGAAAGCCTACCTCCATCACAGGCCGCCCCAGGTTCATTAGAAAAGAGACTGGGCTCCCATAAGGCAGGACTCAAAGCTGGGTCCAGGAGTTGTTTCTGTCATTAACCATCTATGACTCCTCCCTAAGTCCCCCCAATGCTTCCAACCAAAAAATGAGAAGTCTAAACTAACAAATTTATCTAAACCCAAAGCCCCATTTTCTGAGACTCCACTCTAAATATCTATTTCCCACTGACTATTCTGCAAATCTGAAAAATCTCTACCTAGTTCTCATACCTAGCATGCATACCCTTTGTCTCATCTTAGTGCTTTATTTCTGTGTCCTCTTAAAATGCCATCCGTGGCTCATCCTGATGGATGAGCCTGCCTCCAGCCTAAAGTGCACTGCACACACATCCCAAGGATATGGGTTTCTATCTAGGGGTTGGGGGAGCAACCAAGATGAACATATAAATAAATAAATAAATAAATAAATAAAATGCTTCTTCCTCCTCTTTCTTTCCTGCCTGTCTGCTTGCCTTCAATTCTCCCTGTACCTTTCCTTTAAAATAAATAAATAAATAATGCTATGGTCAACATATTTCAATTAAATAAGAATATGACTAAAGCAGTTGTTTATACATGTACCTACATGATAGCCAGATAAATTCTGAGAATTTTAGCCAAATAATCTGTGTTTATAATACGAGTATGTGGCTATACATAAATATCTGGATATTTTACCATGGGGAAGAAAAACATCCAGAACATGAATCATTCAGTGGTTTAGCTATCAGAGACAGCCTGACTTAATCTTAAACATCTGCCCACTAAAGTATTTGCTGCCACTAAAATAATTTTGAATGGCAAATATTCTTGATCATGATGAATTATACCTTGACCCTCAAAGAAGGCTCAGTTTTGAAAGGCCATCAAGACCCAGAAGTTAGTGTTTCTATCATTTTTGTTTTCCAAGATTCTGAAACTGAAAATTTCCAAGCTTTCTACTGCGATGTCAGCACATCTTAAAAATTGCCATTTTTCCGATAAATGCAATGCTTATATTTGTATGGTGAAAATTAAACAAGATAATTATTAGCTGCTTTATAGCATGAAAGCAAACTTCATATCAAGTACAAATTGCTTAAAAGAGATATCTCTTTTTAGCTATCTAAAATGATATTTCTGATTTTTCTTTCTTATTCTTCCTTAGAGATAGCTTTTACACAAATAATATTAAACAAAGCCTTGTATTAAATTAGCTGCCATGTTTGCCTTTACAATTCAGAATCCATAACTCAATTAAAAAAAAATGCTATTGGTTTTTTCCAATCTCCTGCCTTATATCCCTATCAGCTAGGAAAAACCTTGGCAAGCATCCTGAAATCGCCAGGGGGTAGGCAGCAGAATGTGCTTCCATCCACTGAAATACTCTCATTGTTTACACACTAGCCACACCACAGAGAGAATGACCTCTTTCCAACACTGGCAAGTGAACATGAACAGCCCTGCCGACTTTGATTGGCGGTTCACTGGGTCTCTGACCTTGAGTGACATTGTTGGCAGACTTTGATTGGCAGGCTATAGCACAGCGGACCACCTCCAGTATACATGCCCACTCTTAGAAATTAGCCCTTATCTTTTGAAAAGCACTCTCATGTTCCCAAAACACAGTCCAAACATGAACCAAATGTGACTGCAGGCATCAAACACAGACAAAGAAAAAAAAATGAGCTTTAATTTACAGTCCTCGAACCACAGTAATTGACACATTCAGTGATGCAGCTGGTCAGCCCTTGTCTGCATCTCCATGAGGCCAAATATGAGACGAGAGAAATTCGGTCATTCAGATATCTTCTCTACAGGGCACCAAACATTCAGATATTTAGAGACCTCTGGGTGGTTCTTCACATGTAAACACAACATCTGGGTGAGTAATCAAAAGTTTCATTTTCTCTAGATACCTAGGCATACTGAATAGAAGTCCCATTCTATGCCAAGGGACCTCATCCTGCATGTGTTTAGGTAAGACAGAGTTAATGATAACCTTCCCACTATTCTAGCAAATTAAAATATGCTGACTTTAATCCAGTAATCCATTAGCAGTGAAAACTTTCTCATAAGAAATAAAAATTCTTTATTTTCAAATAAAATTTTCAAATAAAAGTCATACATGTTTTCAGAAAACATTGCCTTTCAATGAACTTAGTGCAGTATGTACGGATGTTGATTTATAATTATGCACACTTGAAACCTAATAAAGTTATAATACAATGTTACTTTAATAAAAAATAGCATAAAAGAAAAGAAGGAAGAATAGAAAGAAGGAAAAAAAGAAAGCATTGCAAATATAAGGCAAAATGGTAAATGTCAGATGGATGTTAACTTTCCAACAGTGACACTGGATGCAAGAGCATAACAATAAAGTGTCAAATAAAAATAAGTTTAACATAGAATTATTTAAATGTGAACATCAAATAGAGATATCTTTAGGCATAAATAAAGAACCCATTGCCTTACTTACAAAATCAGAATAATTCAAAGTTGGCTACAAACTGTGAACCACCCATACTGGCTAAACAGGGCTGCTGTTTACCTGTGTTTGACCCTGTTTCCTCCAAAAGCTTCCCTAAAAGGAGAACAAAAAACTATAAAAAGTGCAACCTTCAAGTGTAAATAAAATAGGGAAAAAACAATAGAAACTGAAGGACAGCAACAGATTTTGGAAACTGGAAGATAATTGGAGGAATTAACAGAAGCAGAAAATCTTGCAACTAAATAATTGCAGAGAAAAAAAGAAATAAGTCAGTTTCTTCTGAGAAGTTTCAGGAGTTAAAGTTAGATCCTGGAGCTATGAAAGAAAGGGAGGATGGGACTAAAAACAGGACAGTGGACAAATGTCAATTAACAAGTATTCAGGTACCCCAATTTCCTCCCAAACCATCAAGCAACAAATAATCTCTTACCTCACAGGGACATTTAGTCTATGGAAAAATGGAACCAAAGAAAATTCAAATTTGTGAGACAGAGTGGAGCAAGAGCACAGTAATGAAAACAGAGGAGAATAAGAAAAAGTTCATATCCTAAATGTTGAATTTCCAGGCCACTCTGTCACTTAAATGAAACACCACTGGTGGCCAGGTGTAGACCTCTCTGTGACAGGTCAGGCTCCCTAGGAAACAAATCCGAAGGGAAGATTCGTGTACAGAAAAGGTATTGGAGGTGCTCTCAAGATCCACACTGGTAGAGGAAGGAAGAAAGCTTGACTGAACAGAAGAAGTTGGAGAGCTATGCACTGACAATAAAGGACTCTCTCAGTCCCACAGGGGCTTCTTCAGATTGTCCTATATTGAAGCAAGAGACCACACCATTGTTTCCATACATTGACCAACTGCAGGATGTGAGATGCTCTCTTCAGCTGGATGCAATTCAAGAAAAGAAACTCAGCAGAGAGCTGTCAATCACAAATACCCCAGCAAAGAGAAGAATTACTGATTTCATCCTCAAGGAAAGGAGGCAATTCAGAGGTACAATTAGGGAATGAATAGGATGCTACCCTGTCCTTGTCATACTCACACATGTCAACAAACTAGAATAAAAATTTTACTCGAGTGGAAAGACTGAATGATAACTAAACGATAATGCATATTAATGATAATCATGTTAATAATAATCAAATGTCCAACACAATTATGGGATGAAAGTTTAGTTCTGCAAGCAGAAAAATGAATGCATGGAGGTTCTGGGTTGTTATTCCAGGTTGAAGACATAAGAACCAAATGTGGAAGGATGCACTGAACTATGTTAGCTGGGAGATGCAGGGACAACTCCACTAGATGGAAGTAAGTAAGCCAAGGAATGAAAGTGTGTATAAAAACTGAGTAAGCAGAGAAACAGAAAGAAGAGAGGAGATATGTCTGTAAGGAAGTGTTGACAGAAGTTGATCTTTATGTGCAATGGGGAGCCAAAGAAGTTTTTTGAGCAGGGGACAAAACTGACAAATGTCATGTTTCCAGATTTTACTGTCAATTATTATAGAAAGTATTGAAACTGGAGCTAGTTCCAGATAGAAATATGAGTTGGAAGAAATTTTAGAGACTCCAATGAGGCAGTTTAAAAGGCAACAAAAATTTTAAGAATTCATGATGTGGACTCAGGTAAGTCTTGGTTTTAATTCTCACTCTGCTACTTACCAGGTAGGAAACTTCATAGATCACTTGACCTTCTCTATACCTGTTTCTTAACTGGAAATATAGGATAATAATACCTGGTTTAAAGGACTTGGGGGAAAATAAATGAAATCATCTGTTTCGAGTGCCTAGTACAGCCCGTAGCATAGAGGAAGGACTTACTAAATGAAAGCTGATGGGGAGAAGCAGCAATACCCACCTGCTATAGGCTGGTATTATGCAGGCAGCAGGAATGGGAAGAAAGAAGGACAGAAGCACGTTCTTTAAAGATAAATCAAGAGGAGTTTTTTTTTTTACGCCAAAGGAAAGAAAATAGGTGGCTTCAATGATACCTTCATGATATTGAGTCGGGGTGCCCAGAAAAACGTTGAGACAATTACAACAATTATGGAAATGTAAAGGGTAGAATAATTGGTATAATTTTGACATCTTTTCTTTCAATAGGGCTAATTTGAGCAAGTGTCTACTGACACCTAAGCTAGTCTTGGGAAGGTTGCTGAAGATCCATGAGGAAAGGAGAATGTCAAGGAATTGTTCAGAGAGCAGAAATAGAGGTAAGTGGCTTAAGCTCTGAAGGATAGTCACATTTAAGAATGATATAAAAAAAATTAAGTTGGATGAACAGAAAAGAAGATAAGACAGAATATGATGATTAATTTTATCTGTCAACTTGAGTGAGTTACAATGTATTCAGATATTTGACTAAACATTCTGGATGGATGTGTGAAGTATTTCTAGATACTAACATTTACATCTGTAAACTGTGTAAAGCAGGCTTGTCTTCCCTAGTGTCAGTGGCTCTCATTCAATTAACTGACAGTTTGAATAGAAGGAAAAGAATACTGACCCTCCCATGAGAAAAAGGGAACTCCTCTTGCCTGACCACCTTGAGGGAAACATTGGTTCCTCCTTGCCTTTGGACTCACACTGAATCATTAGCTCTCTGCATCTAAAGCAGCTAGTTCTGTTAGACTTGGAATCATACCAGCAGTTCTTTTGTGTCTCCAGCTTGTTGGCTGCAGATCTTGGGACTTGTGAGCTTATAAAATCATGTGAGTTAATTTCTTATAATAAATATGTGTGTATATGATCATATATACATACAGTCATATATATATAGGGATAAATTATAGCTGTAGATATAGATAGCCTATTGGTTCTGTTTCTATAAGAACTCTGCCACATACAAAGAATGAAATTATAAGGAAGGAGAAGATTTCACAAAGGAGTAAATAATTGATATTGTAAGTGTTCATTTAGCTAAATGAAAATGAGGGTCAGTAAGTAACCTTAGGGTTGAGTGACCTTCATATAAAAAGTTAAAGCAAGAAAACTGAATTGCTACATGAGAGGATTGTAAAGTCTCTCATTTTAACCCAGAAATTCTCATTAAATGTTTTCAGACAATATCTCAGATGAAGGTTGTGGGTCAAAAATCATATTCAAAATGATCCTTGAAAACACAAGTACAGACAAATACATGAAGAATAGCATAGCCAGTATCAATCCACCTATACATTTCTCAGAATAAAGGGTTTAGTACTGGTAAGGACAGTCTTATTTGATGAATAAGTTTACTGTCACTACTATAATGCATTAGCTCAAATTTGGTAAGCATAAATTATTTTCTCAGAGTTCTAGGGATCTGAAGTCCGAATCAGTTTCATTGGGCCTAAACCCAGGTGCTGCAGGGTCAGCCTCCCCCTATATATTCTCTGGGAGAGTCTGCTTCCTTGCCTGAGCTATATTCCTTGGCTCATGACCCCTTTCTTCATCTTCAAAGTCAGTGCCCTGACATCATGTTTCCCTAATTCTTCTTACCTCTGCTTACTTGGCTTTTTCCTTTAGTGCATCTGTATCAAATCTTCCTTTTCAAAGGAATTGCATTTAGGGCTCAGCTGGCTATTCCAGGATGATCTCTCCATCACAGAATCCTTGGATTAATAATATCCTCAAAGATCATTTGTTTGGGTTTTAATTTTTTATTATAATTAAATTGACTCATTATTTCTTTGGTTTACTTTGTTTTCTGCTGTTTAGGATATTGACTTCACTCTCAGTTTGTGTGCATTTCACACTACAGCCACACCAGAGCTCTATTGCCCACTACCACCACCTCATTCCCCTCTTCAACCCCTTATCCCCACCACATGCCACTGGTAGCTGCTATTTTGTGTCCTGTGTGTTTTATTGAGATTTGCCTATTCATTTGGTTTGCTTCTTCATATTCTACATATGAGTTAAACCATCCTGCATGTCTCTTGTTCTCTTTGGCTTATTTCACTTAGCATGGTCACCTCCAGTTCCATACAAATTGTTTCAAAGGCCATGATTTTATCTTTTTTAATAGTTGCATAGAGTTCTATTGGATTCACAGCTTCTTTATTTAGTTACTTGTTGACTGACATTTAGGTTGTTTCTACATCTTGACTATGGTGTATTGTGCAACTGTGAACACAGGAGTGAAGATTTGTTTTTTCTGATTGGTGTATTTTGTATTCTCTGTGTATATGCCTAGAAGTGGGATTGCTGGACCAAATGGTAGATCCATCTGAAAGACATTTTTTTCCTTGAAAGGTACATTCACATATTCCAGAGACTAGGACATAGAATCTTTTTGGGGGGTCATTATTGAAGCTACCATAGTCAGTAATTGATGAATTGTGTCCAAATGTCTCAGTCTAGCAAGTCAGCTAGCTCATAAATCGGACGAGGTCCTAAATTCAAACACCCAAACTCAAGTACTTGAAAGAAAAACACCATAGAATCTAAGCCTAAGCATAACCAGAAAAATTGTAGGTATTGTAAGGAGAGAACAGAAGATAAGATCCCTCTGAGAATGATAATCCACAGTGTGGAAGGGCTGTCACTTAGCAAGAACTGTGAACCAATCAGATGTTCTGTCAGGAGGCAAAGCAAGAGAAAACCCACCTAATTGGATTTGCTGCCCTAATAGGCCAGAAGTCACAAGTCAGAATGAAAAATATACTCAATTCAGCAACCTGGAATTGGTTGTAAAAAGGATGCAATAAAATAGGTCAATTTTCCAGAACTAGTAAGAGAGTCCATACCCAAATGGATTGAATGCTTTCTGTCTTTATGCTCATGTTTGTCACTTTGTATCTATAGCCTTAAACCATTCAGGAGGGGATGAATCTATCTTGTTTTTAAAGGCTTAAAAACAGTAAATTAATTTATTCATTTTGAATATCCTTCCCAACTACTGCCAGTCAACCAAATTTGTTATTATTTGACAAATCATACCAATCCCTGTCCCTGCTCAGTGACACACCTCATCCTTTAAATATGTTAATACTGTTTCAATCATGTTTTCACTAATGTACATCTGTTTTCCCTCTTCTCAGAGTACCACCATACTGCACACAATTCTGTTTTTATCTGCCTCCAACAGAGAAATTTTTTGTAGTAGATTAAATATTTGTAATCCAAATGGTTCTCCAACCACAGTAGATAACTCACACTTTTGACCATTCATAAAAGATAAAGTGGTCATAAAATGATGAAAATGAATACTTCTGAGAATGACTTCATCCTTGGAGTCCTTCTCTTGTTGCTGGCCTGCTATCCCTAGTTTTCGCTTTCAGAAAATATTGGCAGAGTACCTACTGCGCAGTCCACTCTACACAAGTTCTTGGTCCTAGTACTCTCACAACAGAATGGAACAGAGGCAGCAGAATCAAACTGCCCAGATTCTGGATTTTCATCATATATTGGAGCTGGCACTGTATCAATTCTCTGTTTATGTGTGATATAACTAGTTGTACAGTGTGCTCCCAAAATTATGCTCACATCATAATGTGAACTTGTTGGGAAATATGGTCTTTGAAAATGAATTAAATGTCTTGACATGAAATCATCCTAATTTTAGGGTAGTCCATAAATCCAAAGACCTATTGAGATTATTATCTCCCTTGTTAACCTAAAGTAAAAGTATATCCCTTTATCCATGCCTTGGAGTAAACACATTTCCAGGATATTTTTCTAATTCTTTAAAAGGTTTTACAAGTTGACAGTTCATTCTTATTTTAGTGGAGTTGATCTTTTTCCTAGAAGCCTTTGTTTTTGTGTCTTTCATTTTATTCCTTTGCTGATGTGTTAGTGGCATTCCCACATGGGTACCTGCTTATAAGACCAGCATTCCTCTTACCTTTTTTGGCCAATAGGTCTTTAGCACATTAAAGTTAAAACACATATTTATAAAAACTACCCTTTGGACTGAATTAACCAAACAGATGATATGGTGTTTTTCTACCATCACCACTGATGGTGTATTTGAGTGAACAGACCAAGCTAAGCAACTGCTTTGACAGTCATTCCACATAAAACACAACCTTGAACATCTATCCACGTATAGATAGTAATGATTTTCGAAAATGCTGCTGGCCCGTTACAGGCTGATACATACAGTAACTCAGGTTGGTTTAGCCAATTTGTCTTCTATTGATCAGATCCCAGGAATACCTGGCTATTTTACTGAGAGGTAGATTGAACAGGTGTGAAATGTCAATATTTGGAACTAACCAAGGACTGAGGAAAGAGATGCCTTAGTTGCACTGCAGACATAGGCAAGACAGGGCCATCGGCATTACTAGACTGAAGCCTGGCTAGCCAAGGAAAAGCAAGAGGAACACAAATTCAGAAAACTACACACATCCCTAACCCAGATGTGGGAATGCCATGTCATTGAGGGTAGATGACTAGGGAGAAAGATCAAAGGCTAGTAAAAATAAGGTCAACCTTATCTAAATAGGAACTTATTTACAATACAAGGGCAGTTCAGACAGGAAATCAACAACAGGCATGCGTACAGAAGGAGAAGTTAAGACAACTTAATTCCAAATTCTCTGGAGCCCAAAAAGGCAAATAGAATCAGGGAAGGTGATGGAAACGTTAACATTTATGCAGAACATCTTAGTTGTCAGGCATTGTGCCAAACACTTTAAATGTATTATTAGTTCAGTGGTCCATTTTATGGTTGATGCTCAAAGGGATTTAATACTTGTCCATATAAACGTAGTTAATAAACTAGCTTAAACCCAAGTGTGTCCATGTTCAGAGCCTAATCTCTTTCTACAGAGTGTAAATTGAGAGCTGCCTGAGATGCTTATTAATAATAGAGTCACAGCACTCATGAATCAGGTTCTCTCTAGATTATTCTATATTCTATATTTATTCTATATTATTCTATAAAGTTCTAGATCAGTATATCCACAGGTCTTTCTATCTAATGGAACTCTGCCTTCTGGAAAAAGTAGGCTCTTGCCTCCCAAGATGGCCCTGGTCAAAGAAGAAACAAGTGTATTCAGAGTTAGATTTTAAGAGCAAAGACAAATCCAGCCATGAAAAATTGAAGGGACCATAATGTAGGAATACAAGTGTACCAGTCTGGAGCAATGAGGTTGGTATGCTCACACTAAGTGAGAGTGGTAAGTACATCTGCTTCAAGCTCAGTGATAGTCCTGGGTTCTAGATGGGAGTTTGCCTCCAGTGAAGGTAAAGTACTTCAGCTACACAAAGAGAGACACCAAAACTACAGATTGATTCTCCTCAGAACGCAATGAGTTTAGCAGTCTTGATCATCAGCAACCTCAGGTTTTACCCAAGAGGCTCCATTTCCAGTACAAAGAGGAACAACCAAATGGTCCAGACCAATGGTCAGAACTGTAGCAGCAATCAGGAGTCCCAGATACAGTACTGGGTCCCTCTATTGAGGGACAGTTCTTTGCTTTTTGTTTGTGAATGTCTCTGTGGGTTTTTTTTAACACTCCCGCCCCCTTCCACCACCAGCCTCAGATTTCTTATCTTTAATCAAGCAATAACTAACACTTTCCAGAACTTATAGTATACTGGAACCTGTTCTAGGGCTTTAATATGTATATACTCCTATGACTCCCCCCCCAATCACTTAATGTAATAAGTACAATCACAGGCCCCATTTTATAGATGGGAAAACTAAAACACCAGGAAAGTAGGAAACAGTAGGGTCATACAATCAACAGGTTCTAAGACTGGGTTCTAATCTAGAATGAAGCCAGACACTCAGCCACAATACTTTCTTCCTTTCTAACAACGACTACGGTGCCATCCACCCCAACCCCTCATGCTCCTAGGAAGCTTTAGGGCCATCTTGGGACTCAGGTTAGTCCTAATATCACCCTAAGCATCTGGATCTGAACTGCTGTGATGGGGAGACAGGCAGATCTCAGCAAATTTGATCCAGGCACATCAGATTCTGATGTAACATCATGGGTGGACAAGATTCCGCACTGTTAAGCCAAATGGGCAGAGTAATCAAATCCCAGTAGGTGCATGCAAATATTTTTTTTATTTACAATGAGAACAAAAAGCATAGTGACAGCTCATAGATTTGAAAATTGGGGAAAAAAGAGCTCTGCCTTGGAAAAAAAGAGATAAAATCAATAGAAAGGTGGATCTTTCAAGAGTTCCTAGGGCAGGAGCGGGGTGCTGGGGACAGCAGCAATAGCAGGACAGGCTAGGGGGTTGTCTTCAGTGGCTAAACTGTCTACAACTGCCCAACAAGGTAAATCAAATCTGCTGCCAATACATTCTTCTGCCGTCCAGATAAAACGGCAGACTAAGCTGGTGAACTTTCACCCTTCACCCGCGCTCTTCAAGCCAAAGTACAGATTAAAAAAAATCAATAACCCCAATCGATGGGAAAATATTTTTAGTCTCTAACTGAACGATATGTTTTGACAAGGCCAAAGAGGAGCACAAAAGAATGGCAAAAGATAAAAGACAGAAAATTAGGAATTTGCTTTATCGAGGGTGGTGGAATCACCAATCTCTTTCTTTTTCCCTTGCTGACATTCATCTAAATTATCTCACAGCAAGGAAATAAAGTGTAAGGAGATGAATGTATAAAATGGCATGATACACTGCCAAGCACCTTAAAACCTATTATTGCAACCATTTTCCCTTGCCATTTCCAAGAAAGTAATATAGATAAATGCCCATGTTCAGAACAGAGTTGGAGGAAGGAGCATTTCCCCAGTGGAGAGAGGGAACAATGGAACACTGCCTCTTGCCCCCACCCCAACCTGGGGACTGCATTTCATTCTAAACACATGTTTAAAAGTGTTTAAAATCCCCCAATTTGACTCTTCTTTCTCAAAATAGCCATTCTTTTTCATAATCCAATACCCTGGAGGTCCTTTCATAACTGAACAAATTAAACACATATCACCTTGTCTTCTGGTCCCTTAAAGCTGTAATTTATTTAGTGCATAGACCCAACCCTTCTATATTTCCAAAGATTATTTCCCTTTTTGTTCCTATATTGAATAAAAGTGATAAAAAAACATGAGACCCTGAATAAAATAAACAGAAATTATCCAGCCCTTCTTTATTTTTTTCTCCAAGAAACCTTAAACATAGAGAATTGTCTTACTGATTAACATTTTCAATTGTTTATAACAGTAACAATAATTGGTAAAGAGACAGATTTATGGGATTCAAAAATCTGTATAAATCCAATAGATTGATAGTTGCAATAGTAGAAACTTATTTTACTTAATAATGTACTTCCTTCTCTTTTTCCCCCAATGTTAATATTCTTTATTAAATCTATTATATAATAAATCTTTAGCATGAATTTAATAACAATAATTTTACTACTATTCTTTATTTGACCTCTACCATAAGTTTAAAAAACATTTCTTTTGTAAATTTAAACCCAGGTTTATTACTACATCTATATAATAGCAGACAATTCAATCCACAAAAAAAAATCAGTCAGTGAAGTAAAAAAGGTTGCCAAACCAATGACTGGTATCATGTATTTTGACAGTCAAAGCAACCATTCAGCAGCTGTTTGATTAGACAATTTTTATACTGTTAGCAGTTGCCCTGTTAAAATTGACAAAATCTATAATGTTAATCATTCTGGCAGGATGGAAAAAATTGGGCAGACCAATTCCTTGGGACTCTTCCATAAGACCCTGTGACCAGTCTTACACACTTAGATCCTATTTAAGCAAGTGGTAGAAACCTTCATGGGCTATTGCTACACACACTTCACAGACTCCTCAGTATACTTTGATGGCTTGCACTTTTATAAAAGGGGCACTATACTTCTCTGTCTTGGTAATAAAACATTGTACAATGCTTTTTTCCATTTCCTAAGCATTTAATACATGACATCCTCTCTGTGCTTAATATGTTTTTGGTCTTTTTTTCCTCCCAACAAACCTACCCAGGTAGGTAGTATTACCCCCATAGTATAGAAGAGAGAAAGCCTTAGGGAGATGAGGTAATAACCCAAGGCCACAACAGCTAAGTGATAGCACCTGTGAATAAACCCATTTTTGTCTGGTTCTGTTGTCTACACCATGAGCTCATTCAACTGATGAATGCACAGAATTAAACTGATCAGATTCTTTATTGGTAGTAGTTGGAATGACTAGAAAGTATGCCTGATAGAATTTTTAGTCCACAAACCATTGTCATTCAAATAGGTATGAAAAGCAGTTTTAATTTATTAAGTTCTTAGTTACAATACATTTATTAGGTATCTTTAATTCTGGGACATTTATGTGAATACAGTTCATTAATAAGTTCCCAAGGGATCCCCTTGTTAAGAAATACTGCACAATAGAAGGTCAATGCATTATAAGCACATCATAAATACATTATAAGTACATCCCATGTGTACTCCATAAGCAGGTGGTATGTCAAAACCAAGGCTGTAATATATGTCACCCAGAAAGACTCATCTCCTTAGAATCTTCAAAGATAATTTCTCCATATCAAATTGCCACATTTCAAACATTTCTCCAAAATAGCTATTAATAAAATGTCATGCTTCAGGTTGACCATTTGTTTACTTCCTTTTTTGTTTCACAAAATGCCCAGAGAACTTAGGACATGTACTCCCTCTTTTTCAAATCCCCTGGAAGTTGTTACTATAGTGGTTGATTGCTGAAGCACTTGTGATTGAAATGAATTGGTAATTATGATGTTGAAAGCTTTCAACATGTCCAGGGAAGTGTGATGACTACTTGAATAGATAACGAAAACATGTCAACTCTCTGCCAAAAGATCTGTCACAAAAATCCATTATTTGCAGTTGGGAAGCTACCAACAGTGTGAAGAACCAGAGTGACCCTTTATTATTCTGACTAGATCATCTGTGACTCCGTTAATTGCAAGTAAAACTGGGTATGTATGTGAATCCCAAAGTGTTTTTAAAGACATGAGGATTCTGTGATTCCCTGGCCATTAAAATGTCCAAAACATTTTATTCAAATAGGGACTGAACTTTTCCTAGAAAATTTGATTAAGCTAACTCCTTTTCTCTTTCCCATAAACCCCACATTAATAAAATAGCATTCACAGTAATAAAAGTAACTAATATTGAGTAAGGTTTACTGTGTACAAGTGCTTTACGTTTACTATTTCATTTAATCCTCACCAAAAACCTATCAACTAGCTATTATTTTCCCCATTTAAAAGACAAGGACGAGATTAAGTAATTGACTGAAAGCATGCAGTTAATAAACTACATAACTAGGATGAATGCACATACCAGCCACCATGTATCACGCATTGGAGTAGGGCAATGGCAGGCACAGCCCCTATTCTTGAGAATCTTTCAAGTTAATCTTGTCAATCTCTCAATGCCAAGTTTGACTTCAAAATTCATGCTCTTAACCACCACAGCAACCCATCTCCAGATGGGTGTGTATGGCTAACTTTGTTGTTGAAAGCAGTGTTCCTCGGACCTGGAGCATCTTAAGGAGATAAGGAATCCTCACAAATTGTGGCAGGCTTAGTATGCTGTGTGGCAACATCCTTCCTTGTTCAGACTCAATACAGTACACGTTCTTTCTGCTTAAGCCTATGTGCTATATGACACCTGGTCAACCCACTCCTCGGATTTTCGATCAAGGATTTGACTATGTTGTGTTTTCCTTGTCAATTCTGGTAAAAAGATGCAACAGGAAGAAGTGCTAGGATTTCTACTTTTGGTGATAAGTAACAGATGCCACTTGCTTGACACACATCACTGAGAAATCTTACAACTGTTTATTTCTCCCAGTCTTCAAAACAGCCTGATGTGCAGCATAACCAGGATCTGAATCTACACATAAATCACCTCAACTTCCTCAGCAGCAGTGAGGGCTCCCAATGATCTGTCACTTAACTGTATCTTCCCCTCCCACTCCCACCTCCTCCCCACAAGAATTTAGTACCTGAAGTGAAATTGTGCAAAATCCTACCTGGTCTATCTTATATATACCTCTTCTCTCTTTTGTTCTTGAAATCCTCATATGTCAGCTCAAATTTTCTAAAACCCCAGCTCACAAACCCAATAAATTCTCACTCCTAAACTTAGAATTCATGTCCTATCACCCCAGCTCCTGGGAATAATCTTCCTCCTTGGACACATTTGTCCTCCACTGTCCCTCCTTTACCCTGCTCACACACACTAATTAGTAGGCAAAGAAGAGCCTCCAAGAAATGCTTGGATGCTCTTGGGAGCATCCAAGAAAAGTAGCAATATCTTAGTGATCTTTATGGCTTATCTGAGATAAAGCCACAAAGACAAACACCCCAAATGTTGCAGTAAAGCACGTAGTCATCTGAGAGCTTGCCCACTGAGGGCTTTAATGACCATGAGAATAGGCTGAACATAAAGGTTCCTGGACTTATTTTCCATACACCCACAGCCTGCTGCATTTCTTAGAGAAGGACGTGGTACTGCATAGAAAAGGGAGAGCACCAGGGATAAGTGCAATTGTCTAATGATTAAAACTAAGTTTCCCAGCAGCCCACCAAGATGGAAGTTCTAGGTTTGATTTTTTTTCTGAGTTAAGAAATTAAAAAGTAGATTTCTTCTTTCACACCTGAAAGTATAAAATGAGATCTGCTGCCAAGGTTTTCAACAATCAGTGTGCTCTGAACCTGGAATACCTCCAGCCTTCCTTTCAGCTTTCAAAGGAAGAAATTGGATGGGATAGAGTTCTTCAGCTTGCTTTTTTCTTGTGAAAAGGGAAAGCTTATAGATTCACATAGGGTGCCACAAGCCTAAGATTCAGAAAACCTGTATTTGAATCCTAGAATTCTGTGACCTTGGGCAGCTCTTAGAGTCTCAAATCAAAAAATGCAAATATCTTCAACTCATAGGGCTATGCAAAAGATTAAAAAAATCATGTGTATAAAAATTTTGTGTGAAATGAATAGTCCTAACATTTTCTTGCCATGAAGGGATGAAAGGAAGCTTCAATTTTACTTTTTAGCTCTAACTATAAACCTAGTTCAAAGTGAGTCATTAAGAAATCTGTTTATCAATGTACATGCTCAATATCATGCAGGGAATGGAAGCTCCTTCTCCTTGTCTTTGTGGTTCTCATACTAAAGAAAGCAATTTGATGCACAGTACCCAGGACAAACTAAATTCCCTCACATAGTCATTCTCATTACTTCTTTATATATACTTTTACACAGGCTGAACTAACATCTGGGACATACACATTATACAGTTTCAATGAATTACCAGTATAGAAGCTGATATCTTTTTTACATATGGTATAATAATTGTATTATTATTTCTTTTGTTTATAAAACTATACTCATTTTAAGATATTGACTTTGCTTCTCAGTCTAATGGTATTGCACACCTCACCCACCACCAGAGGTCTAGTGCCCTTTGCCACCACCTGGTTCCCTCTCTCTTTCCCTCCCCACTCTCACTTCCCTTGTAGTCAATATCTTATGTCCTATGGGTTTTTGCTGAGGTTTAACTGATTGTTTCATTTCTCTGTTTTCCAAATATGAGTGAAACCATCCTGTATTTCTCTTTTTCTTCCTGACTTATTGCACTTAAGAAGATCCCCTCCAATTCCATCCAGATTGCTACAAAGGGCATAATTTCCATTTTTTTAGTAGCTGCATAGAATTCCATTGACTATATGTACCATAGATTCTTTATCCAATCATCTGTTGATGGGCATTTAGGTTGTTTCCATGTCTTGGCTATTGTGAACTGTGGTAGAGACTGATTTCTTGATTGTGAATCATCTAATGTAAGTCTAGTCTGTCAGTGGCTTCACCCTCTTCAACATGGTATAACTTCCTTTACCTGGCACTGACATTTAACTGGGAGACATGAGGAGAGAGTGGATAAGGCATATGTGTATATATATATATATATATATATTTTTTTATATATGCATATGTATACATGTGTATATATATATATACTAGATTCTTAATATCTCAGCCAGGATATACATCACTTCTACTTACATTCTATATGTGAAGACTAGTCATATGGCCCCCACTAGTCATATGGCAGGGAAATAGGAAACTAGGATATGCAGTCCTTAATTTCCCAACCATTTCCAGGAACAATTTTATATTACAAGAGGGATATAGAGGAGCAAGAATTTTTAGTGGATAGTTAATCACCCCTGTCACACACTCCAAAATGAAATCTAATGACTTCACACTTTAGATTTTTCTTAACATTGTCTAAATATAATATATTCTCCCTTACCCTCCCCCACTTTCCCACGCCCATGACTTCGATTTTACTATTCTATCACTGGTGGTCTACTTGAGATTTTGTTTCTATTTTTTCAAATCTACCCCTTACTATAAGACTGGCTCTTGGAGGGTGAGACTCATTTCTGTGTCCTTTGCAGTATCCAGTACCATGCCTGGCATGTAGTGAGTATTCACTGATGGCTAAAGTGACATGGACATGAAGCCACATTTGCCACTCACTAGCTTGAAATTAGATCACTGTTCACTAAAAGGAGCAAAGGCCATCCCTTCACTACTCAAAAAATAAAAGGAAAACCCATATCAAATCTTATTCTGTTTCCACACAAAGCAGCAAGTGCTCCCTCCAATACAATTCAATATTGCCTTTTCAGCATAATGGGAGCATTTTGAGTGACTAAATTTGTATTCTCTCATAAAAGTCAACCTCTAGACCAACAATCAGAACCATGGTCAGCAGAAGATACCAGAAAAACGGATGTGTTTTCCTCTAGAGTACAGCTTCCTGCATTTTGACCAGGAAAATAAGATTTATTTATTTGTTCAAAAAAGTTATTTTTGAAGTCTTGATTGACAATATTTTTGGCATTTAAATAAATTCTCTAAATCAATAAAGAATTTGATAAATTATATTAAATCCCCATAATAGAATAGTTAGCTGCTATTTTTTTTTCAGTGTACAGTTGACACATGAGCAACATAAGGGTTAGGGCTGTCAAACCCTATGCAAGGTGAAAATTCACATATAACTTTTGATACCCCCAAAATGCATTACTAATAGACTGCTGTTGACTAGAAGCCTTATCCATAACTTAAAAATCACTTAACACATATTTTATGTTATATATATTTTTAACTGTATTCTTAAAATAAACTAGAGAAAATAAAATGTCATTAAGAAAACCACAATGAAAAGATAATATATTTATAATACTATACTTTGTTTCTTCATACTCTAAGTTTATATTGTATGTTTACAAGATGATTCATCTGTCAGTACCTAAATCACTATTGCCTGGGTACACATCAAGAAATTCAACTTTGTCTTGCAATGTCATAACTTTTCTCTATTTTTTGTGCTCTTCCAGCATTGCTAGTGGAAATTTGTGTTGGTCCCATGGGGTTATTCAAGGTTTGCAGTAGTGCAATAAACACAATTGAAAAATATATGATTGATCACTTTTTTTTACTGAGGTATATAATTTACCATAGAGAAGAACTGCTCATACAAAGTTGATTACCATCACAGAATTTTAAGCATATATCCAGCAACACTTGAGCACATTACAGTAGCAACAGGAGGTGACTATAAAATTATTATAGTAGAACAGTATGGACTACAGTTAACTTCATGGAGTTGTGACTTAATACTGCATTTTTGCATTTGTTTATACTTTTCTAGTCTGTAAATGATACCATGCACAGTTTGTTTTTGCTTATATTTTGATAAATTTTAACTTTATATAATAGGTATATATATGTATGGCAGTAAATAATAAAAATATACTATTACCTAAATACATTTTATAATTCATGATATATCTAACTTAATTTTTTATATTTACAGTCTATGTTACTGGTCTTAAAATTTTTCAAATTGTCACAAATCTCAAAAAATTTTTCCAACATTTTTGTTCAAAAATATCCATATAGAAGTATATTGATGGAGTTCAAATCTGCTATTCAATGGTCAACTGTATTTACAACTAAAATAGCTAGAAAATTAATAACAAGCTAAATCCAAAGTTAGAAAATGGGAAAAATTAATAACTTTTAGAACATAAAAAATAAACAATAGAAAAAATTAGACAAATCTGAGTTATTTTTAAATATTAAGAAAGTTTACAAACTCTTAGTTAGACTACCTCAGAAAAAAGAGAAGAGATTCAAATAATAAAAATCAAAAATGAAAGAGGAGATAGTTTAACTCATGCCACAGGAATAAAAAGAATCACAAGAGTCTACTATGAACATTTTTATGTCAACAAATTGGACAGCCTAGAGAAATATTTGAGTTTCAAGAAATGTACAATGCACCAAGACTGAATCATAAACAAACAGAAAATCTAAAAAGACAAGTAGCAAGAAGAATTAAATCAATAATAAAAACAAGACAAAACAAATATTCAACAAAGAAAAGTCTAAGACTAGATGGATTTACTAAATCTTGAAAACATTTAATGACTAGCACCAATCCTTCTCAAACTATCCCAAAAATTTAAAAAGTAGGTAACATTTCCAAATTTGTAGCAGTATCCTGATACCAAAGACAAAGATAGTACAAGAGAAGAAAATTACAGGCCAATATCCCTGATGAAATAGATGCAAAAATCCTCAATAAGGTGCTATCAAACCAAGTTCTACAACACATTAAAAGAAATTTATCCCCAGGATGCAAAAATAGTTTGACATATGTAAATCAATTAATGCAAAATACCATATTAATACAATGAAAGACAAAAGCCACATGATCATTTTAATTGATACAGAAGAAGCATTTGATAAAATTCAACACCTTTTCAAAAAAATTAAGACACCCAATAACTAATAATAGAAGTTACCTCAACATAATAATGGTCATATATGAGAAGCCCTTAGTCTACACTATACTCAATGGTGAAAACTGGACATTTTACTTCTAAATTCAGGGACAAGGCAAGGGTGCCCACTTTCACCACTTTTATTTGACATAGTACTGAAAATCACAGAGCAAATTAGTCAAGAAAAGGAAATTTTAAATATCCAAATTGTAAAGGAAGTGAAATAACCTTTTCTTAGAAAATATTATCTTAGGTGCAGAAAACCCTAGAGATTTTACACACACACACACAACCATTTGAAATAATAAAAGAATTCAAATTTACAGGATTCAAAATCAACAATTCAAAACTGTTTTCATTTTATGCAATAACAATTAAAAATCTGAAAAGAAAATATTCATATTTATAATACCATTAAAAATAATAATATATATAGAAATAAACTTAAGCAATGAGGTAAGAGACCTACATATGAAAAACTACAAGATTCCTAAAATAAAGAATACACAGATAAATGAAAATATATCCCATAATCATAGCCAATATTTTTTAAATATTCATATGACGCAAAGAAATGTATGGATGTAGTGCAATCATTACCAAAGTCCCAGTGACATTTTTTGCAAAAATAGAAAAAAAAAATCCTAAAATTATTATGAATCTCAAAGGAACCTAAATAGCGAAAGCAATCTTGAGAAAGAAAACTAAAGTTGACAGTCTCACATTTCTTGATTTAAAATATACTGTAAAGTGACAGTGATTAAAAGTTTACTGTGTTAGTATGAGATAAATTGATAGAATAGAAAGATCTTGAAATAAATTCTCATATTATAGTGAAATGATCTTTGAAAGTGTATCAAAGCTGCACAAAGGGGAAAAGATGATGTCTTTAACTTATGGTGTTGGGACAACTGGTTATCAACATGTAAACAAGTAAAGTTGGACATTTACCTTAAAGCATACAAAAATTAATTCAAAATGTATTAAAACACAAAATATATAAATTGAAAGCATAAAATTATAATAATAAAGTAAGAAATGATACAAATGACTGAGGCATATAAAAATCTACTCAAAATCACTAATCATTAAGGAAATGAAAATCAAAACCACAAAAAGATATCCTCATACCCAGTTAAGATGTCCACTATCAAAAAAACAGAAAACAAACAATCAGGGTCAGAGAACAAGATATCATACTCCTCACCCATCAGCAAACTAGTGCTATCAGAAAATTCCATTTCATGGAATTGTTCTATCAGAAGCTGGTACAGCACTTATCCAGTATAATATATCTGAAACCCTTGTCACAGGCAGTTGAGTGCTTTCCTGCAAGCCCTTAATTTGGCAATTCTCTCAGATATGATCTTTAGAGAAGCCCCAGTAATCTCAAGAAAGAGTAGATCCTCTCCTATCTGCAGTTGCTGCTAAACAGCTCTGTGTATATTCCTGCTGCTTGCACCCTAAAACACCTAGAGCTCCTATATCTTGGGGCCCAACACTTGTGTATTGCTTTCTGCAGGTTTACTGTCTAGCTAGAAGATGAAGAGGCCTTTAAAAGGCTTTGCTACAGCCAGGTCCTGAGGTCCCAAGAGCCATGTGATCCCCTCTTACCAGTGGCCTCTGTTAGGATTGTGGCCTGCCTATGGCCTGGAGCCACACCTTCTGGGACTCTCTCCTCATACCTCTGTTTTCATGCCTCTGACTACAGGGGAAATTTTGTTTGAAGAATACATTACGCCAAGTTAGACTACAGCTATAGCAATAGTTATAGTCCAAGATCACTGAGAAAACACTGAGGTAATCTCTTTGCATCATTTACCCCAACTACAATCCTGAAGGCTGGGCTCTTTGACCTCAACCCTGTGCTAGTTCTATATCTCTACTCATACAGAGGCTTCAGTCTACACAGTAATAGAAATCCCAGCATCCCAGCATCCTGGGCCCATACACTAGGCCTATACTCTACAACCTTATTCTCTGAAACAAGGCCATTATATTAGGTCATGTAAGGAGAGTCATTTAGTTGAAACCATATAAATAAACACAGAGTGCCAAACAGAATAAAGTGAAAAAGAAATTTACTCCAAATGATGGGCCAAATCAAAACCATAGAGGAAAATCTGAATGCAATGGAATTAAATAAACTAACTGAAGGAGATCTTAAAGCAACACTTTTAATGGTGCTCACTGAAATCAGAAAGCAATGAAGGAACAAAAAGAGAACTATAACAAAGATAGAGAAAATATGATCCAGTTTCAAACAGAATTTATAACATCAGTGAACACAACAGTTGTGCTAAAAAACACAAGAGTAGTAGGCTGAAAAAGCTTCCAAGAAAATCAGTGAGGTGGAAGGGAAGACAGTGGAATGCACCCCAAGAAGGCCAATGAAGAGAAACCAAGAACTGAAACAAAGATAGCATATGAGACTTTTTGGATAACACAAAGATGAATGACATCCACATCACAGGGGTCCCAGAAGGAAAAGCAAGACATAAGGAGTCAAAAAACTTATATGAAGAAATAATAGTTGAGAATTTTCCTTAACCTGAGGAAGGAAACCAACATATACATCCAGGAGGCTCAGAGTTCCAAACAAAAGAAACCAAATAGACACCACCAATATACATCATAGTTAAAAATGACAAAAACAAAATATATACAGGAAATCTTAAAATCAGCTAGAGAAAAATAAGTCACATACAGGGAACATTCATTAGCCTGAGAATTTCTCAACAGGACCCTTACAGACTAGAAAGAAATTGCATGATATATTCAAAGTGTTGAAAGAAAAGAATTCCCAACCAAGAATACTACCTTGCTAGGTTATAACTTAGAACTGAAGGAATGATAAAAAGCTTTGCAGACAACAAAAGTTAAACAAATTCGTTGCAAAAAAACAAGATCCTGCAAGGACTATTAAAGGGATTTCAACAAAAATGAAAAGAAACTCCACTTAGAAGTAACAAGACACTAAAAATATAAGATGTGGGGAGAAGGAGTAATAATGTGGACTGCTAAAATGACCTCAACATTAAATGGTTTTCAAGTTTTAAAAGGTTATAAGTATAGTAACTTTTTGTAAACTCCAGGTTAACCTCACATTTTAAATCCCTGAAAAAATTATGGAAGAAAATTAAGAGGATAACAAAAACATTTTTAAAAAGCTTTCAGCCTGAGAGAAGAGAATAAGAGAAGAATAAATTTATGGCAACAGTCTGCACAAACACACACACAAATAAAGAATGGCAATAGTTACAATCAATAATCACCCTAAATATCAATGAATTGAATTCACTAATCAAAAGTCAAAGAGTACCCAAGACCCAACTTTCTACTGCATACAGGAAATCTATATAATGTCTAAATAGAGGCTCAAAGATATAGTCCCAATTTCAAACCCAACAATTAAATAGTAACCGAAGAAAAGCAGTGACAGTCATATTTGTATCAGATGAAATAGACTTCCAATTAAAGGAGATAAAAAGAGACAGAGATAGATGCTACATAATGATTAAGGGATCAATACAGTAAGATATAATACTCCCTAATATATATGTACCAAATGAGGGAGAATCTAAATATGCAAAACTATTATAAACAGAACTAAAGAGAAACAATGACAACAACACAATAGTAGATGTCAATACTCCCACTTACAACAATGGACATTTCAAGCAGTCAGAAAATTAACAAGGAGACTATAGTTGTAAATGACATATTAGACCAGATGGATTTAATTTATATAACATTACACCCTACAACAGCAGAATATTTTACTCAAGTGCTCATATAGCAATCTCAGAATAGACTATATATTTAGAAATAAAATAAGTGTCAACAAATTTATAAAAATCGAAATCATATCAAGTATATTCTCAAATCACAATGGCATAAAACTAAATATCAACCACAAGAGAGAAAGCTGAAAAATTCAAAATATGTGGAGGCTAAACAACATGCTTCTGAATATCTATTGGTTAACAAAAGAAATCAAAATAGAAATTTAAAAAATACTTGGAGACTAATAAAAATGAGGACATAAGCTATCAGAACATATGGCATTCAGGGAAAGCAGTAGTAAGAGGGAAATATAGTAATTCAGGACTACCTTAAGAAACAAGAAAAATAACAAATAATCAATCTAGCCATAAACCTAAAGCAACTAGAAAAATAAAACCAAAACTCAGTAGAAGAAATGAAATAAATTAGAGCAGAAATAAATGAAATAGAAAATTTAAAGACAATTCAGAAGATCAATAAAACAAAAAAAACGGTTCTTTGAAAAAATAAGCAAAATTGGCAAAATTGTGTCTAGACTCATTAGAAAAGAGAGAAAACTAAATTAGAATCAGAAATGAAATGGGAGAAGTTACACTAGATATCTCAAAAATATAAAGCTTTATAAGGAGACTTCTGTGAATAGTTATATACCAATAAATGGAACAACCTAAAGGATATAGAAACATTCTTTAAAAATACATAGTCTATCAAGACTGAATGGAAAATGTATACCTAGCAGCAGCAAGGAAAATGGAGACATAACGAAAATTCTCACAAAAAATGAAAGTCCAGGACCAGAAGACTTTATGAGTGAGTTTCACTAAAGTTCATGGACAAATTCATACTTATTCTCTAAGTCTTCCAAAAACTGAAGAACATGGAATACGTCCAAACACTTTCAATGAAGCCAACATTATTTTGATACCAAAAGCAGACAAGGGCATCACACAAAAAAATAAAATTACAGACTAATAGCACTGCTGAACATAGATACAAATGTCCTCAGCAAAATATTAGCCAAAAAAATTCAACATTCCATCAAAAAGAACATCCATATTGACTGAGATTTATTCCAGGGATGCAAGGATGTTTCAACATACACAAATCTATTAATGCACTATACCACATCAAAGAAAAAAGAGAGAAAAAAATCATAAAATTTTATCAATAGGTCCAGAGAAAACATTTACTAAGCTTCAGCACCCATTTATGAAAAAAAAAAAAAAAAAAAAACCCTCAATAAAATGGGGATAGAGGGAACATCCCTAACATAATAAAGTTCATATATAATAAACCCACAGCTAATACTCATTGGTGGAGACTGAAAGCTTTCCCTCTAAAATCAGGAATAAGACAAGCATGTCCACTTACCCCACTCTCACCACTACTATTCAACATAGTATTGAAAGTCCTATTTAGAGCAATTAGGCAAAAGAAATGATAAAATGAATTCAAATGGAAAAAATGAAGTAAAACTATCACTATCTGCAGATGACACAATAACATACAATGAAAACCCTGGGACTGCACCCGAAAAAAGGTCTATTTGAATTAATAAATGAGTACAGTAAAGATAACAAAATTAATGTATAAAATCTGTTTGCAATGTGTAAATTTTTTATATGCAAACAATGAGATATAACAAAAGGAAATAAAGAAAAATATTTCATTTACAACATCAAGACAAAGAATGAAATATTTTGGAATAAATTGAATGAAGGAGGTTAAAGACCTGTACAAAGAAAATTGGAAGACACTGTTAAATAGAAAAAAATGCGAAGAAATGGAAAGATATTCCATGTTCATGGTTGGGAATAATTAACTTTGTTAAAATGCCTGCCTTTTCTAAAACAATATTCCATTGGCATTTTTCAAGAAAATAGAACAATTTGTTTAATTTGTATGGAATTACAAATTACTCCAAATAGTCAAAATAATCAGATGGAAAAAATTAAAGTGGATGTATCACACTCCCAAATTTCAAACCATACTATAAAGCAATAGCAAACCAAACAGTATGGTACTAGAGAGAAAAAAGACACATAGATCATTGGAATAAAATTGGGTCCCTGGAAATAAACTCATATATATACATATACATACATACAGATGTCATCAATTAATTTACAATAAAGAAGGCAAGACATACAGTGGAGAAAGGAAAATCTTTTCAACAGTGGTGCTAGAAAAACTGGACAGCCACATACAAAATAATGAAACTAAATCACTAACACCATAAACAAAGTTAATTCAAAAAGAATTAAAGTCTTGGATGTGAGATCAAATGACAGTAAATTGATGGGAGAAGATTTTTATACATTATGCATTTGACAAAGGGTTAATATTCAATACATATAAAGAACTCATACACTCAACAGCAAAAAAGCAACTCAATCAAAAACAGACAAAAATATCAGTCACTAAATTGGTAGAAAATTGGAATAGACATTTCTCAAAAAAGATAGAGATTTACAGGCATGTAATGCTCTCATAATTTATTATTAGGGACATGCAAATCGAAACCACAATAAGATATCATCTCAAACCTGTCAGAAGGGCCCATATCAAAAATACTTAAAACGATGCTAGAAAGTGTGTGGGAAAAGAAGAACACTGTTGGTGAGAATATTAATTGGTGCATCAACTTTGGAAAAATTTAAGAAGTGTCCTCAAAAGGTTAAAATAGAACTAGCTTTCATTTCTAGGTACCTATCCAAAAATATGAAGACACTAATTCAAAAAGATATTTGTACCCCCATGTTCATTGAAACACTGTTTACAGTAGCCAAGAAAGTGAAATAACTTAAGTACCCATTCTCAGGTGATGGATAAAGAAGATGCAGTATATATATACAGAATGAAATACTATTCAACTATAAAAAGATAAAATCCTGCCACTTGAAACGACATAGATCAAATTCAAGGGGATTATACTAAATGAAATAGAAAGAGAAAAAAAAAATTCTGATGATCGCATTCATATTGTGTACTATAAAGAAACCAAGAAAATGAACAGACAAAATAAAACAAAAGCTGCCCTTGAACATTGACAATAGAACTGAGGTTATTTGAGGGGAAAGGTGGTTGGAGTAGGTGCAAAGTATAGTGGGGATCCAATGGACAGTGGAGAAAAACTATTAGAAATTTGGTGGTGAATGTACTGTGTTATCACACATTTGATGAAGAGTAAACCTGCATGTCAAAAGTGTATATTGTTTTTTAAGTCAAAGTTATCACAATAAAAAAAAAGAAAGCAGAAAATTGGAACACTGTGCACTATTGATGGGAATGTAGAATAGCATTAATGCTATAGAAAACGTATGTAGTTGCCACAAAAAAATTAAAAGTAGAATTGCCATATGATCTAGCAAATCCCACTTCTTGTATATGACAGGATTTCAAAGAGATATTTGCACACCCAAATTCATTGCAGGACATAATCAAAATGCCCATAACAGATAAGCAGATAAAAATGCTATATACATACAATGGAATATTATTTAGGCTTAAAAAATAAGTTAGACCTGTCATGCTACAACATGGATAATTATTGATACATTATACTAAGTCAATCACAAAAAAAAACACTACACGAATCTCAGATGGGAAATATAAAATAGTCAAGCTCTTAGAAACGAAAAATAAAATGATGGTTGCCAGTGGCTTAAGAGGAAGAAAAGAGGATATGCTATTCAATGGGAACAGAGTTTTGGTTCAAAATGAAACATTTCTAGAGATTTGTTAAATAGTAAGGTGCATATATTTAACACCACTGTACTATACTCTATACTTAAAAATGGTGAAGATGGTAAGAAAAAAAGGTGCTATATATGTATACCTGATGATATATCATTACAAAAATAAAGTTACAAAATAGGATGCATAATATAATTCCACTATTATAAATATATATAACATGTATAGATATTGAATATGTATATTTATGCATGTGTATACATGTACATATGTTTACATATTACATTATATTTATTTTTTTATATATTGTATACAGTAGGCTATTGGAATAACCTGGCAGAATTTATGCTCATCTTATCTGACATTTTATCCCTAGTAATCAGCACTTGAATGTTAGAAATGTTAGATAAATGAGAAAGAAAATGTGACATAAAAGAACTGGTATTTTTTCACAATGTTTATTTCTGTGTAGTGAGATGTGTTTATTTTACTCATCTATATTTCTAGAATCTTTCAATGAACAACATTGTACTCAAAAATAATTTTAAGTTAATGAATGGAAAGTAAATGCTCTGACTCTAGATGTATACAGTGAAATGGGAAAATTTTAGCCCAAATATATTTTACAGTACATTTTATGAGGGAGGAGAAGAGCCCTTGAGACACAAAGTATGATGATCAAGAGACAGATTATGTCTAGATGACAATGTTGGAAGAGAGCTTGGAGGAAAGGGGTTATAGAAGACAGGTCTAGAAGAACTTTCAACATAAACAGGAAGAAAAATTCATTTCAAAGGGAAGAAAAGGTGAATAATGGCAAGAACATGAGGATGTATAAAGTAGTTATGAGGTGAGTAAACAATTAGTTGGAGTAGATGGGTCTTTTAAAGAAATGAGATTGGAAAGAGGGCATGATCTGATTGAAGACAGTTTTGCACAGGTGAGCTCAAGAGTTTGGACTTTGCTTTGTAGGTGGTAAGAAGCTATTGTCACTTTGTTAGCAGAGATTCAGCATGACCAAAAGTGCTGTTTCAGGAAGATCTAAATGCCAGGTAGTTGTAACATGGTCTCAGATTGGAGAGACCTGAACCTGATGTGTGTGAGGCGGGGGGGGAGAAGCAGAAATAGATATTGAAGACAGATGTAAGGGACTGTGAAGAAAAGTCAATTGGACTTAGAGACTGATTGTGGCAGCCCAGGAGGTTGCAAGGCCAGGGAAAGAACTACGCACTCTTGCTTCTTTCCCCCATTGAAATAAAATCAGATTAAAATAAACATCCAAAGCAATTTTCAAAAGGGAAGGCAATTTCAAGAGGAAGTCTGTATACAGCAAGGTAGGACAAGGAGTTTGTGTTTTTCGAGGAGAGGAATTTTTTGCTTTCTGATATTTTAGAGGAAGCACTATGCAGATCTGAAGGTAGAAAAGGATCAGATAGTAGGAAGAGAAAGACTGAAGATGAAGGAGAGGTAGAATGACTGAGATGTAACTCCAGCACAGAGGTGGTGAGGGGGTGCAGAGCAAAGAAGAAGAAAGATGTCCTATCTCTACGACTTGAAAAAAGGATGAGATAGGACCATGTTCAGAGACAGACAGAAGTGAGGACAAGTAACTAACATGCCTATCTCCGTTTTTTGTGTAAAGGAGTTATGGAACTGGAACAGCTGAGGAATGAGCTGAGATGAACGTATTGGAAACACCAGTGTGGAAAAGGTCTCAGAGAAACAGAGAAGAATAAAGAATCAGATAGCTAGATATAGTTACAAGGCAGACACAGGATTCAGAAACTCCTTCTGCTAACACCATAGAATCCAGGGCTTCTACTAGGCTGGGAAATGCTTAACAGGCTAGTAAAAAGTCATGGTAGGTTCGGTATACAGGAAATGATTCTGAGGCAGACAGAAGGGAACCCAAGACTTGGATGAAGCAGGAAATTCTGACAGATAAGAAGTCATATCTTCCATAAGCTTTAGTTATTTAGAGTGACAGCATCTCATGAAAAAGTATTTGAGAAGAATAATGGAGGGACATGGTTCTTAAGAAAATGATAGAGTCCCACCAGGAAGGATGGTTTGGCAATCTAAGAGCAGTGTTCTCATCTGAAATGAGGAACATAATTGCTAACTGGACTTTATTCTCCTCTGCCTTCCAGGAGCCTCAAGAGGAATCTGTAAGTAAATACGCCAGTGATACCATAGAGGCATGAAAAATGCAGTGACTGGAATATGTTTACGCAAACTTGATATGAAGTGAAGTAAAAAAAAAGCACTGGAGTGACTCACTAGCAAGGAGCTAAGAAAAAGTCAAGCCCGAAATCTCAGCATTTCAACTAGCATAGTCTTGGGCCAAGAAAGAATCCTTACATCCAAGGGTTGTCTTGAGAAAGACAAGTAAAGCATATGATTCTCAGATCTCTGACTCATTAGCGCTAAGCTCTAATGATACATCAAGTTAAGAGTAGATATTATGTTAAACTCAAGTTGATGTTTGTTGTTAATAGTAGTAAGAGTTAACATCTCTTGAGTGTTTTCTATTTGACAGGGTCTTTAAAGTTATCATCTCATTAAACTCTCATAAAAATCAATTTTCTGAGTAAGGAAATTGATATTTATAAAGACTAAAATTAATTTTTAAATGATCAAAAAGTTAATAAATGGAAAATCAGATTTGAATCTAAGTCTCTGTAGCAGCAGAGCTCGAACTCTTAAGCAGTAGAGTTCTCTAGGGTGATTGTGAGAAGGAAGCATCGACAAGGCCAAGAGGTGAGGGTTTTCTAGGTAATTACATGATAATTCAGGGCCTGTTTTCCAGGAGCATCTAAAACACTCATGTTACCTAGATATAGACCTAAAAGCAGTTTCTAAATCAGCTACAACTAAAAAGAAAAATCAATCGAAAAGCCTGTGTTTGGGAAACTAACTCTAGCAGCATATCAGCATCAAAGGCAGCCCAGATTAAAAGGAGGCTGTTTAAAGGACTTCCCAGGCACACTGGCAACCCGTGCAAAGACGGGCAGGACATGCTTCAAGGTGACTCCATTTATCACTCTTCTCAAGAGATCTTAGTGTAGACCTAATATCATCATATCCTGGGGACTCTAGGTTCCCAGGTCACCACCTTTAATATTGGTCATGACTGGGAGTTATTTGGAGTGTGTGACATCTGTGTCAGCAGGGATTGTAGGAAAGCAGGAGAGACAAATATGGGTTTAAACAGTATTTTTTCAGCCACTTCTTACATATGAGCACTCTCTACTCATATAATTCCATCTTCCTGCTTCTCCTAACCAATGCAGAGTAACCAATCCAATCCACAAGACCTATTTTTAGGATTAGAAGACCAGAGTTTTACTTAGGGATACAAACTGACATTTCATACTCATGGGCAGGCTAAGAATATTGCTTGCCAAGGTCCACACTTGGATCAGAATGTCTCCATCTCTATAAGAAGTAGAAGGAGGAATGAAAGAAGGCAGTAGGTCTGAAATCTTTATACAAATCTTTATATAGATCAGCTGTGTGTTTAGTTTACATGGATATTTTACATGGATAAAATATCTCCAGATATATAAATTTTTAAGGAAAACTTTTTTTATACACCCATGAAGATAGACTCTGGATTCAACTTTCCTTCAACTACCACGCTTAATAGTTGGCACACAGGCATTGGTAAATGAGAACCCTTCTGATGGTTCTAAATGTGACCCATTGCCTACATTTTCCATTTTTCAACCAGAAATTAAAATTTAGCAATCAAAACTCAAGTCTGAGTCACACATAACACAATCTTTCTTCATGGTTCCATGAGTAGTTTGGACCAGGACTCAGGACTGGGTCATAATAAAGAGCCATATATTTAACTGTTTTCCATATGATGAATCCACTGAATCAACAACTCTACAATATTTGGGAAATAATCTGACTCATTAGTTAGAATGCTATTTTGAATGAACAGACCAGGTAAATAGATCTTTTTAAGAAATCATAACATTTCAGAGTCAAAATGTTCATATAAATGATCTAATCACATTTCTTTATTTAATAGATGGGGAGGCATGGAGCAAGACAAGGCAGGGGTTTTCCTGTGGTCACATATCCATCCAGTCAGTAACTTACCAGGCACAGAACAAATAACCAATAAGCATTTGTAAAATGTAACTCTGAAAACTACACAGGAGGTCGATGGCAGTATTTGAACCCAAAGTAAATACTTGGTCTCTGTTACAAGAGGTTAGGAACGCTGTGTCCTCAAAAGTGAGACTAAGTTGGGGGTCACAAAGAATACAAGGGGAACACTATCCCCTACTGGCCTCAGTAGCAAAGACTTAGAGCCAAGCTGTCTCCCCAACTGTGCTGAAACTAAGCTGAAAAGAAGCCACCCTCACTTCAATAGAGCCCCACAGAGCCACGAAACCCATTGTGCCACCCCCACACTGCAGACTGACCTGACCTAAATGCCCTTCAAACAGAAAGCACTTTTCTGAATTTTAGAGAGACAACCCTGTGGTAGCCTTAGGTTAAGTCCACAAAAGCAAGGGTTAACACACAGTGTTGTGCAGTGAAAGCACGGTCTGTATCATGTTAAACCTCCTTTATATAAAAGGAAAAATCCACCTGTTGTGCAGAAAATCCCTACCCATTCCGATCGATGCTTCCTATCACTAGGGCATCTAGTAATTTCTGATGCAGTCTCCTGTAGCCTTTACTTCAATGACAGGACACAGCAGGCCAGGGGCAGACAGCAGCCAGGCTCCACATGGCAAACCATCAACCCTGCCAAGTGGGGTGAGTGCTAGGGGATGATGCGCAAAGCAAAAGGGATGTCACTGTGGGGCACTGGGACTGTTTTAAGCCATACCCAGGTCTTCAATCATAGACACGAAGTTCAAAAGGCTGTTAGCCTGCTGGTCACTGAATTCATCTCAAGGAGATAGTCACCTCTGGCCTTCTGGCAGACGGCAAGCCCACTGTTCATCCATCTTGGAGCAGCTTGACACTGGATCCTCTACCCATTTTACAGCCAGTGAATATTCCCTGTTGATTTATTGATCCGTGCCTGTCTGTGGAGGGAACTCTGAACAGACTCTGTGTGCATTCATAGCCTCCTGCATGGTTATTTCCCCGTATTTTGTTTTCTCCTTTTTATCAAGGCATGTCAGCAGTCCAGGGTGCAGCAAGAATTAAAGCAGTCAGGAGTCCAATTTACCAATCGTGAATTTGCCCAGCTCCGATTGGTTGGTTGAGTCTGCTTGTCTTTTCTTTATTTTTTTTTTCGTTATGTCCCACAATCTCTGAAATACCTATCCCTCACTCATTCTTATTTTGTCCTCTGAGTCCTTTTTCTCCCTTACCTTCCTTTGAGATAATTCTTACATCCAACATGGAATAAGCAGAGGGAAGGTTACTAACACACACACACACACACACACACACACACACACACACACACCCCTAACATTCACTTTTTCCTTATTAGCTGTTTGCTGTCACATCCCATTAGAGATAAGTACCTTATTTCCAAAAACTAAAAGCAAAAAAAGAGTTCCTTCTCCTCCTTGACTTCTGAATAGACTATATTCAATTGCTTTGAATCATTTGTAACCTGATTGAATCATTCATATTGAATCAGTTTCTCCTCTAGAAAAACATCTTTTTTCAGCACACTCATCCTTACTGGAATTTCATGAATGGGTATTTGAAACTACAACATCTGTCTGGTCCATAAGCTTTTTAATCTGCAGAGCAAGGTTAAGAAAGTGTCTATGAAGCAAATCCTTTTCTTTAAGGAAAAGACAGAAAGTGAAAAATTCCTTATAGACACCAAACATCTACTGGGTAGAGGTGCAACAATAGAAATTGTTGGAGGAGTTAGCATGTCTAACACAGAGACCATATAACTGTGCTTAGCGGTAATTACTTCCAAGCCATCTCAGACAGTATCTACAAATAGTACTTTCAGATTCCACATTTCTTCACTGTTTGTGAAGTTTTCAGTGAAAGGTATCATTTATCTTCTGGTAGTAATTAGATTGAAAGATGACTATGGTGCCTTACAAGTAAAATATTGCATTGATCTGGAAACCAGGTCACATTTTATTCATAAATACAATTTCTGAAAAAAATGCTTGTTTGTTTTGCTTGAAATAAATAAATTGTTCTCACAAGTACAAAATTTCCCAAATATGCTGGAAGCTAAGGCTGCTTAAAATACCTGCCATCTAGCCTCAATGTCCTAGAAATTTCTGAAAGTGTATGGAGTCATTTTGGTCCCTAGCACCCTATTTAAATCCCCATCTTGAAAAAAATACTCTTATTCCACTTGGCACTCTCAGTTATCCAAGAGACCTAACTTGACAAATATAATTATGCTCATTTCCTATGTTTCCATCTGCTTGCTTAATCATGTTAATGGTTACACGTGTTATTATGTTACAAATTTCAAGAATGTTTTATCACATTTAATCTTTTGAAATTTAACTGAACTTAAGATTCCAGTCAAAAAACAAAGAAAACAAAGACAATTAAAAGCAAAATCAAAAAATTAAAATTAAATTAATGTACCATTTTCACCTAAAAACTGCAAAAAATTATGATAATTCATAAAACTGATAAAATATGGTTAAATAAACTTCTTACAAGCATGTGAGTTATTTACAAAAAAATATGAAATAATTAAATAGTATAGATCAATAGTCTTTAGAATGAATATATGCTTTTGATCTAAAGAAAGAAAGAATAAAAGACATTTTATCCATAAAGAGTTTCATAGCAGTAGTACGTGACAATTCCACTCCACCCCCAAAAGAGGAAACAATCTAAATTTTAAAAATATGGAATGATTAAATTGCTGTATAGTTGTTGAATGCGATGAGCTACTATAGAACATGGATGACCATAAAAAATATGTAATAAGGAAAAATTGGCTACTATAATAAGTGAAGGAGACTACCAAATATCATCAGCAATATAATTATAACTTGATGTAGGAAAATGGGCAGAGAAAACATTCTAGAAAGGAATTGTCTAAATCCTAAAATATAGTGTCAGGTTAGAATAATGAAATTGTAATCATTTTACTAGTACTCAGACATCTTTTTTTCAATTTTCACATATTATGAAAATATTTTCTAATGAAAATAAATATAAAAAGTGAAAAAATAATTTGCTTCAAAAATCATTTGGAATGGTTTTGAAACATGCATTTACAGTTCATGTTTTGAATCTCCTAACTGAAAAGTCACCTAGGAAAAAGAGTAGAGTTATTTGTTTTGATAAAAAGGTTTTAAAAGTAGCTAGACCTTCTTTTCCCACAAACAGTACAAAGTTTTTCATCAGTGGGCAGGAAGCAAACCAATAATAGGTAGGAATGACTACTTATCTTGAGATTACACGGTGTAGCAGAAAAGGCTTTTGGTCAAACACTCCAGACCATTAACTTCTAGACCATTAATTAATTGGGCTGGGGGGTGGAATCACTTTAATATCTTTACTATCTTTCCATTCAAACACATAAAATTACTTTTAATCCATAAAACCCAAATTAACAATAGCATATTGGATAAAATAACTGACGGGCAAAATACCTGATATCACTCAGTTCCAGCTCTCATCTCTCCTCTAGAATAATTGTTTGATTTTGTTTTACTCTCTTTCTAGTTGGACAGACCACTTTATACAGTAGTCCCTGAGTTTTGTCATCTAGAACAGTGCCAGTGTCTATGTCACTGACCGCTATATAGGATGATTGTCCCAATATCTACTGCTAACACCCAGGCTGGTGGTGAGCCCACCTCCTTCTGAGATAAGTGTTGTCCAATAGCACAGGCCCTCAGAGGGGTGTAACAGGAAGATAGGCTCAACCTGACCTACATATATCTGGGAGCTGGGTTGCAAGAACAAACAAAAGTGAACTGTACACCCAGATTGTCCCAGCAATAGAACAAACTTTGAAGCTAAGTATATATCTTTAACAAGATTAAGTCAACAATTGGGCAGAATTTTCTACCTGGAATTACAATGGATAGTCAGTCATCAAATCAAAATATCACATGAACACACTGTCCACAAAAATGACCAGAATTTTAAGTGACCATCTTCCTTGCCAAAAATAAATCTCAAAGCTTTTCCCTGAGCTACTCTAAAAGTCTACAAGTTCAAGTCACTTGTAAGATCTACAGAAGCAGATCTTGAACAAATTCCATTATTCAACCAGATTGATCAAGTTCCACAATGTGCTACACAAAGAGGATGCTAAGAAGACAGGCCAGTCCTGGTCTCTGAGGAGTTTTCAGTCCACTGGAAACAACCAAACATTACTTAGGATTTGGCACTTAGCATCCTGACAAGATGGGTGACTGCAGTGCCATGCAGTCCTGTGAGGTCTTGCTATGCAAAATGTAGCCGTCCTGACTGGACATAGGATGCCAGACTGGGGAAAGGACACAATTATGACTGAAAGTACCTCCTCTGTCCATGTTTGGGATAGGCAATTATCCCAAGAACGAGTCAAAATGGCAAGAATGTGGACTCACAAAGTTGGATGAGTCTACTAATTATAGTGATTAAACCCCAGAAAGTTATTCTCTTGTGCAAAGGAGGAAGAAAATAATTTCCACATTCCCCACCACAGTGTGTCCTGAGTGTACCAGGTAGGAGTGCTAAGGAGAAGCAAAGTCCCTTGAGACCCTCATTTCAGAAGGGAGGGTACCTGTAATTCCTATGAGTGCTTCTTGCCCATCTCTTCTAGCTGCAGCGTTCCAGAGCCATCAGACCCTGTTCTGAGGCCCAGAGAACCCCAGAATTGGTAGGAGGAGACTCCAAGGAGAAGCCCTGCAGTAGACCCACCCAGCTGCAAATTCATTGCTTATTTTTCGCATCAAGTAGTTTAGTGTTCACACTCAAGGAAACTATTCTTCCCAGGAGGGAGAGAGCCCTCAGTCACCTCCATTCTGTTAAACGAATCTCCTATCCACACACACGCACGCATGCACGCACACCTCACTTATGCCCACCTCCATCCTGCCACTTGCTAATACTATTTGCTAGATAGTGAAGATGTCTGTGAATTCTGAAAATTGGATCACAGGACAGCTCCATGCTGGTTCCAGTCATGCTGATCACAAGGCTGATCAATCAATACCCTATGTGACACTTTCAGAATTCATCGGAAATGATGCCCTTTTCAAATGATTCCTATATTTTATCCAGGGAAACTCTAGTAGGAAAAAAACACTACACCATTGTGTTTTTCTTAGGTTTGGTTCCAGTAAACTTGTTGGCTAGGACTGAGTCTGCATCTCCAACCTTTCCATTCCCATTTCAGAGTCTTTAAACAAAGAGGACATACAATTCTTAGGCAGAATTGCAACCTGACATTTTTCTGAGCCCCTAAATCTCACACATTGCATAGATAATGTCCACACTTCTATGCAATGGGACTTTTAAAATTCTGTTTTTGTTATAGACTTTCAACACACCATGCTCAGAAAAAATAAGTGGAAAATTTCTTCCAGAACGAAAGCTTAAAATTGCCAGGTGATTGTTGTAAGTACTTTGAGGGAGTTTGCCCTTAACTCTCCCCTATGATTCAGCAAGTGGGGAGAATAGAGGTAATAGTTTGGTTACTAGGCCATCCAGAAGGTAATAGTGCTGCTTAACTACACCTAAGCTCTAGTTTAATTGTTACGTTCTAATAAAATAACATAGCATTCCCTGACACCTCTTCACACAGGCAGCTCATGCAGTCCCCAGGAGTAGCAGTTTCAAAGTGCAGTTTCAAAGTTCAGGACAAAGGAATGAAAGACATGACTCTTCCAACTCTAAAGGACTCCTGAGGAAAAACTGAGAAGAGAGTAGGTGGAATTAGCATCCCAGATGACACTGTTTGATAAAATTCTACTTAGTAGCAGTTAAGAGGGGTGCTGCTCAACTTGAGCATGCGTCAGGAACACCTGAAGGACTTGCTCAAACATGGGTGCTATGCCCCACCCCTAGAGGTTTTGATTCAGAAGGTCTAAGGTGGACCCAGGACTTGTATTTCTAGCAAGTTACACATGATGTGGAGGCCGCTGCTCTAGGGACTACATTTTGAGGACTACTGGTTTGGGGCACCTTTAAATTACCAACAAACCAAATAAATACAGCTGTGTAAATAGCACTAGAAACGTTTTGTTTTTATTGTCTTTTTCAGAGTATATAGGATAAAGCATCTCTTTAATGGGACCAATTTCCCAAAAGGTTGACTTTTCATTTGTTTTTTGTTTTTTGTTTTTTCTGCCAGGCATAAGGAAAGAACAGGAAACTATGAATTTTCTTTTACAATAACAGTTCTGTATACAAAACAGGCATATCCTTAGCAGTTCAAGGTCCCCTTAATGTTCAGGGAGCAACCACTGAGGCCATGAGTATCCAGGTCAACTGAGTTAACCAGACACTGGTCAGTCGCCGGCCTTTGGGCTATCACAATGAAAAGGCAATCGATGGGCCATCCCATTTAGTGGCTGGAACACAATATCTAATGATTGACCATTTCAGGATCCCAGAGAGCTATCTTTAAATAGCCAAGTTCTCAAATCCAAAGGTATTTAGTCTCAGCAATTTTCTTCCTTAACCAATTAGCTTAATTGTCAAAAACTATCCAAAAAGTCTCTAAAACAAAAGTTATGATAACCACTTTACAATAGAACTTCAGGGAGATTTTATAAAGAAACACTATTTTCATTTTTAAGATGGTATATGGAGGAAAATCTCTGAGCACAAGAATATTAAAATTGAATATAAGATATCCCATGCTCCAGTCCTGAGTATGCCTTTAAAAGAATTCTATGTCTGTGGCTTTGCTTCTGTAAAACTCTGCAGCAACTATAAGAATTTCACTTTTAGTTACAGTGTATGAGATTTACCAGTCCTTCCAACTGGGGATAATTAGAAAAAGATAAAATGGTGTAGGGAATAGGAATAGAGGGGAAAAAAGACAGCCAAACATGAGTTCAAGAGAGTTTTTGCAATGTTTTCTCTTTCAAGACACAGAGAAGATAAAACGTGGCCTCAGAACTCCACTCCTGTCCCTGTTCAAAGGCAGGAAGCAGAGATATGGGTATGGGGACTACATACACTTTGGTCTGAAGCTAGGGAGCAGAGAGTTTCCCTCCATCCCTGCCCCTCTCCCTCCCACCCCACCCCCCATATGAGAGACAACTCCAAGCTAATAGTTCAGAAAAAGCACCAAATATCTGAATAGTGAGGAAGACACAAAGAAAACCCTTTCAACATTCATGTTTCTATAAAAAAAGAGGAAGGAGATTAATTCACTTTGTAAAATGTATTAAAATAATGGCAAAAGACAATTTTGTCCTAAGACAATTTCAGTAATCAAAGAATGGCTAATAGAAAATGAACTGTGATGTAACATTTATAACCAAATGTTAATGAATAAATATGGCATTATGGTTCTCCTTATTTCATGGGTTAATTTTACTGTTAAATTTTCATCTCATAAAATAGCTGAATAATTTTGAATGTGTCTATCCACTTCCTCAGTTTCCCAGCTCTTTTGCCTGTAAGATCATCTGATTCTCAACCATAAATCCTCCTTTCTGGGAGCTTTCAATGACCTAATCTTTATGGATTTGGAAGCAACTCCTATGTTGTATATGCAAGTCAATAAGCTCAGATCGATGACTGAAGCTTGCTCAGCACTCTACAGGGCACGGATGGAGGAACAGGGAAGAGCATAGATAGTAAGACATGTTCCTTGACCTTAAAGAGCTCACGATCTAGATTAACACCAGACTAACACAAGTAGGAAGTAAAGAAGTATCCATAGTATTTCAGGACAACTGTTTGTGTAGCTTGGCAAGAAGGAGGATTCTAGATATTTTCACAATGGAAGACACATTTAACTGAACTTTGAAAAACACAATACTTTGCCATGCTAGAACTATAGGCAAGAGAAGCAAATATTCTAGTGAGTTTATGTCCTATTCAAAAAAACACCTATCAATAAGGGTTCATAACCAACCATGAGTATTTTAGGAACACGGAATTTCTTTTAAGAATCAGACCTTACAGACATATGGGAGGAGCTGGGGGGTGTCATGGGAGGATACTGAGGAAAAGTCATTTAACCCCCTGAAGCACTGGTAGGGAAGGACAAATCAGAGCTTGCAGGAAAATGCCAGAAATCAATCTAGCCAATCACCAAAGTGAAACCAAAAAGGATGACCTTGTGGGAAAGCAACTACCTCTTTTTAAGTGAGGTTTACTTAAAAGAGAAGGAAAACATCAGATTCACAGTGGAAATAGACAAACACTGAAAACAATTATTCAAATCACTAAAGAGGGAGTACAAGCAGTTAAACACCACACGAAAATATTTTCAGAAATTTTAACAAGTAGCAAAAAAAAAAAGCAACAAATACTTTTCATTTATCATATAAAAAATTTTTTGTTTCAAATGATAAATTACTAATGTTAATGAAGGTTTAGGAAATCAGGCACTCAGAGTTACCTACCAAAAATGTTAATGTTCATATTCTTTTTTTTTAATTTTTGTATTATTTCACCTTACAATACATTTTTTAATATATTGAATTTGTACCTCAATCTGTATGCATTTCACACCACACCCACCACCAGGATACCACTGTTTTTTTACCACCTTTTGCACATCCACAGTTAAGAGTCTGGCTATGGACTTGAAGTCATCATTGGGAAGATGAACTGGACACAAAAGAGAAGACTAAGTCCCAGCAGAGCCCATCAGGTTCTGTATCTGACCATTCAAACTCACAAGAGTAATAACTACTGCTTTTCTCATACACCCCAAATTTCATTCAAGTTCTTCTGTTGAATAACTCTAATCATGAACCACACAAAGAAGAGTCCTAGGAAATAGAGTGTCTAGCTACATCAAGTTACAGCCTGATCCCAAAGCAAAGTTACAAGAAGGATGACTGGAACGTCTTTTTGAGAACAAATAATCTGTCCTCTATTCTGAAGAAACTGGGGAGTCATAAGATGCAGATCATATATCCAATTTCTCTTAATAAAACATGGCTTGACTTTTGATGGAGATAGTAATGTAATATATACAGATGTCAAATTGTAATGCTGAACACATGAAAACTACATATAGTTGTAAACCATTCTAATCTGTTGATAGTGAAAATAATATTGCAAATATTGCAGCATATACATAATTTCATTCACATATAATTGTATTTATGTAATAACTAAAATTGGGAATATTGTGTAAAAGGGTATATTAAATTTTTTCTTTTTAAGCATTCCCAGGAAAATACACAAGTTTAAATTGTACATCTCAATGAATTATCACAATGACATCCCATACAACCACTGTCCCGTCAAGAAACTACTATTGCCAGAATTCCAAAATCCCCATCTCCCTAATCACCAACATTTATATGCTTTCCAAGGTCATCTCTATCCTAGTTTCTACGACAATCCCTCTTATCAAGTTTCATCACCAAGAATGCTTCACAAAACATCTCAGTCCACTCTTGTCCTCTCTTTGAACTCATCTTCACAAATGAAGGCATGCTTCTAAATCCAGCTTCCTTCACTCAACAGTATACTCGTAAGAGGCAACTGTGTTACTGAAGTTACATGTAGCCAATTCATTTTAGTGGCTATTTAATATGTTATTGTAGAATTATACTACATTTTTTGTATCTATTTTAAATATGACATTTGGGTTGTTTCCAGTTTGGGCTATTAAAATAATGCTCTGTGAACATTCCTGTATGTGTCTCCTGGTGGACATGTACTCACATTAATGTGGACTATATATCTATAGTTGTAACAGCTGGGTCATTGAATATATGTATCTTCATCTTTACTAGATAATAACAACTGTTTTCCAAAGTGATAATGCCAATATACATATACAATATACAACACCAGTATACAATATACTCAGTATGTGGGTTTCCCTTCCTCTATGTCGCCAATATAGGCATTTGTCAGTCCTCTAATTTTAGCGTTTCAAGTTAACTAATAAGTAATATCTTCTTATGCTTTTGTTGTGCATTTCTCTGACTAAGGTAATTTAAATTTCATATATATTTTGGCCATTTGAATTTTATATTTCATGAAATGCCTTCCAAATCTGTTTATTAAGTTGTTTTAAAATTTTTTCTTTTTGTTTTAAAATTGTGAATGTAAGTCCTTCATTAGTAATATTTGTTACTAATACTATCTTGCCATTTAACTCTCTTATGATGATGAGAATTTCTGAATTTCAATGTAGTCATATTTATTCTTTTATAGTTAATGCTGTCCTACCCTGGATGATAAAGATATTCTTAGTTATTATCTAGAATGTTATTGTTTTACCCCCTTTCATTTGTATCTATAACCCACCCAGAATTGATTTTTGTAAATGGTATAAAATACAAGGGTGTAAGTTCAATTTGTTTCCAAGTCTTTGATCCCTTTGTCCCACCATAATTTATGATAAGCCTGAGCTTTCCAAATATTATGGAACAACAACTTTGTTATAACTTAATGTTCCCATGCATGTTGTCTATATTTGAACTTCCTATTATACCCCAGCATTCTATTCACCTATTCCATCCATGACATGGAATGTTTTTCCACCTCTTCGTGTCTTCTACTATTTCTTTTGTTAAGGTCCTGTAGTTTTGTTATAGAGGTCTTTCACCTCCTTTATTAAGTTTATACCCAGGTATTTAATCTTTCTTGGTGCTATTGTGAATAGAATTCCTCTTTCTTAATTTCTTTTTCCTCTATTTTATTGTTTGTAGACAGGAATGCTATTGATTTGTGTGTGTTGATTTTATATCCTGCCACTTTGCTGTATTCATTTATTGCTTCATGCTGTTTTTTCATGGGGTCTTTAGGATTTTCTAGTTAAATATCCAAGATAACTTTTAAAGTAGAGGTGGATTAAATGTAAATTTAAATCAAGTTTCAGGTAACAAAAAGTCAGTCTATGAAAGTGGCAAATAATAGGGTAGTCATTGTCTAAAACAGAAGTTTAAACCTACCAAAGAAAACATACATGTTGGAACTATTAAAAACTAAACTTTGATTGAAAAAAGCAATTGGATTTAAGTAACTTTAAAGTGACATTTAGGACTACATCCCTGATTACACAAACAATTGTTCAGGCAATTCAGTAGTAAATATCATAGAGCGAAGGTGTTTAAATATGACTTTTTCCTAACTTCTTTGACAAACTCATTCACAGTGCCAGGTTTGTGGAAAATTTTTTTTTAAGGTAACTGACTTAAAACCCAGTATAAGTTTTAGATGTTCAGGTTTACTCTTCATCAAATATAGGATCACACATCATGTCCACCACCAAATTTATAATAGTCTTCTGCCATGTCCCTATTTTAAAATTTATTTTCTTTTTAAATTATTTTATTATTTATTTTATTTACATTATAATATGATTTTCAGGATTTTAAATGAAAGAAAAAATGGGAACTGACTCACTTCTCTGAGTTTTTAACATAACTTAAAATATAAGGTAGTTAAGTCAGTATTTATTTTTGCATATTCTGCAGAACCTCAGTCCAATAAAATATTAACTTGACAAAAAGGGTTTAGTGGCTCATAAGTTTAGAAAATGCTAGTTTAAATAACAAATATAATTTACTGAAACATTTTTCTGAGTTTTTAATACACTGTGAGTCTCAAAAAAAAAGATATATAATGTGGAATCTTTCTTAAACGTATTAGACCACAAAATGCTTTTTGTGCTGAAGCATCCTATAAAATTAGTTAACTATGAAACTAGGTTAAATATAGTTTAGTTTTCTGTGATTTCACTAATAATTTTTTTATGATTCTGAGTATTGTGAGAAGGAAATGTAAGATTAGCTACCAGTTCCCATGCTAGGAGATTGAATGGGTGGTTTCTAGTTTATTCACACTTAAAATTTCTTTCATTATTCTCAGATCTACAAGTTGGGCAGCCACAGCTGCTGACAAATCAGGAAATCAAGGATACGATATGTCTACAAATTATATAGAACTGCTCGAAGAAAGAAAATTAGAATTATTTGCCTGTCAGAACCTCAGAAATTACCTTTAGAAAAGAATACAGGTCCTTTGTAAGAACATCTGGGAAGTTTTTGAATAGTGCATCCTTATTAATATTCCCCCAGACTTCTCAAACCATATGTGGATGCACATGTACATGCATATATACATACATATGTGTTAAACACAGTTAAATCAGTTTCTTTGCTGTTCTATGTTGCATTGTAACTACAGGAAACAGACATGGTATGTGGTGTTTATGGACCTAAAATATCTTACAGAACTGGGCATTCTGATCCATAGAATTGAGGGTTTCTATTAAATGTAAGTCTGAGAATGGAAAAGGAAGATGTTTCTGAATCTAAGAATAAACCAGTTAAAGATCCTATTACAGTGGCTAGCAGAAAACAAAATTGAGACATTTAAAAACATGTATGAATTATTATATTATTGATGAGATAACCAACGGAGGGCAACTTGGCAAGTAATATCAGAGATATACATGTAATTATATTAAATTATATTTACATATGGTTATTCATTCCAGCATTTTTTTAAATAGCTAAAGATTAGAAACAAGTATCTACAAACTACTTCTTTAATAGAATGGATTCTATGAAATAAAGAAGTTAGTTAAAATAAATTAAATTCTATGAAAATGAACCCCTCAAAAATTGGACATGTCTTACTAATTATTTATCTCAAAGACAGCACAAGTCTTGAAATATTATAAGCATTCCATAAATAACTGATAAATAAAATGTAAAGGAAATTATAAATGGATAATAACTCAAACATCATAGCTTCTCATACAAATGAAATTAATTTCCAAATTTCCTCTTCTTGGGGTCCGAGTAACTGATTATTCAAATACAGTGAAAAATAAAAAATAGGTCCTACCTTTAAAGAACACAACTCTTACGAAAAAAGTTAAGATAACAGAATATAAAATACAATGACAATTCAGGAAAAGGAGCCATTACTTGATGTGCTCAATCATTATCAAATTACAGATGGCAAATACACAATTAGAAAATTAGGGAAGATTCTCAAGAGGAACTATCTTCTTGAAACACTTTTTTTCTCCTTCTAAATAACTAAGTATAGCCTCACCTACTTCCTGCACAGGAAGTAGTGTCCAGTTACTATGATTCTATGGTGGGGACCTAGAAGAGGAAAAGGAAGTGTAGCTTCCAGTAGTATCCTGTTGTGGTGTGACTGCTATACACTAGTCAAACCACTTTATATCTCCTGGAATTTTTCCAATTTTTCTTCCTCATTCCATCACACCCTCCACAAAAACAACCAACTAAACTGTTCTGTGCTTATTGTCTCAGGAAGAATTTTATAAAAAGGATCTTTCTGTCTCTAAACTCCAAAAGCCTAAACTTTTAGAAAGCTGGAAATAAATTAGCATGAAAAAAACGTTGGACATAAGTTGGATCAAAGGAGTGTGGGTCTTCTGAGAGATACCAGAAATTATTTCCTGAAAGAAAGTCATGATATTTTAATGTTGGTCCTTACTAGAAACCAGGCCCCTGCCAGAATTCATAGAGCAAAAACAGTGAATTCAGACAGTCAATACCTTACAGAGCCTCAAAGAAATATCCATGCTCCAGGACAGCAAGAAAGAATAGAATAAGGACCAAGTACAAGAGCAAGAAAGAGAGAGTCATTAGGTGTGAAGAAGTCTTGAAAGGAAAAAGAAAAATCTCAAGGGAATCATGTGGGGACAAGCATCACAGGAACATCTGAAAAAAAGTGATTATCTCAGCAAACTTGATGAATAATATCAAAGTACATGGTTAACGCTGCCGTGCCCACAAGCTACATAGCCATGCTCTCCTCAAACATAGACTCCATCACAAGAAAGGGACAAGGGGGATTATATTTCTGCCAACCCAACAAACTGGAAACTCAAAATAGAAATTAAGTTGAGTTACAAGAAAAAATAAGCGAAGAACGCTGTTTCCTGCCTACCTGGACTGTGGGCTGTAATAGAAGCTGGCTATAACTAGTTCCACACACTTCAGGATTTCTGCAATGATTATGCTTCACATTCACACAGAGACTTTAAAATATCTGGTTTCACACCAGTCACAGAGGTCCCTCCATGAATGGTCTCAAGCATCTCCAGGGCTTCAGCCTGGTTATAGCAGACCTGATTTCACCAGGGGAGAGGGAAGGGTCTCCTCCTTCACAACAAAGCACAGTGAGTTAGACCCAAAGCCCCTCAGTCTCCAGGAAATGTGGTCATTAGAGTTATATCATCTGTCACCTTTGGGTGGTAATTAGAAAAGGAAAGTCAATAACAATAGTACATAACACTACTTTACCAAGATTTAAGCAAGTTGTAATATTGTTGAACATCTATTGATGAGTCCAAATGTGCCACAGGCTATTGAGCACCAGGAGGGCTTTGATGGGAGGTTTTTCATTATTAATTTGATGGGGTGAGCTTTATAGACATCACAGCAAGCATTCCATATTTGACATGGGCCCTGACTTCTCGCAGCCATCAAATCTAATCAGCATCTTGTGGGGTGACAGCCAAGGTAGGGGATGAGGGAGAGAATGCCACAGAGGTCTGTACATAGGACTTGTCACCCCATGAAAGGAAGAGGACCAAGACTTGGTGATTCTGCAAGGTTCTTTCCAAACTGTAGGAAATTCTCTATGGAAGCAAAATAAAAAAAAAACATGTGACACTGGTGAAAAAATATCAAGAAACCTGGGTTCTAGTCAAGCTCTGAAATGGTTAGTTCTGTACCCTTAAGCATAAAACTAGTATCATTTTACCTCTCTGAACTGGTTTCATCATCTATAAAATGATAACCTCTAAGAATGACTTTCAAGTCCGATATTCTATTTTTTATCTAAGATTATCTTTTCCAGTCTCATGGTTTAAATAGCATCTAAATGCTGGGGCTTCCTATTTTTATCTCCATCCCAAACATCTCTCCTGAACTCCAGATATGTGTGCATAACTGCCCCCTTGATAAATTCACTTGGATGACATATCAAATTTCATATATCTGAAACCAAATTCTTCACTTCTCCCTAATTCCTGCTTATCTCCATTTTATTGTAAGTCTTCTCATCACAGTGAAAATGGCAATTGCAATATGGAACTCCAAGTCTCTCATACTCCAAATCTAATTGTAGCAAATATTTTTGGTTCTGTCTTTGAAATAGGCCCATAATTCGATGGCCTCTGCCACAACATCTTAGTTCGAGAGTCCATATTCTCTCAATCTAACTGGAGTGTACCCCTCCACTTGTACCCTTCCCTGGTCTAGTCTCCACATATCAGCAGGAATGGTTAGTCCTCTATTGGTCCCCCAAATATCCTTATTTGCTCCTCACTTCCTTCAAGACTCCATTCAAACTCACTTCATCTAAAAGTTCTTTCCTAATAATCCCATTTAAAATAGTATTTTCATTAGTTTTTTATGTGTAGCAAGTTATCACAAACTTAGTACTTAAAGTATTATACATTAATATCCTCAGTCTCTGGGAATCGGGTCCATCGAAGTTTACTCTCTCAAGATTGTAAGGAAGGTGTTGACTGGGCTGCAGTCTCACAAGAAAGCTTGACTAGGGAATTCATTTCCAAACTCATTTATGTTTTTGGAAGAATTCAGTTCCTTGTAACTGTATGATTAAGATCCCTGTTTTGTGAATTGAAAACAAAATTTTCTCTCAATCCTTAGACACTGCCCTCGTGTCCTTGCCCTGTAGTTTCTTCCATAGGTAGTTCTTGACATAATTGCTTGCATCTTTAAGACCAGCAGGAGAATTTTGTAGGTCCCAGTTCCTTTTTCAAAGGCTTTTATGTGATTATTCAGGTCTAGTCAGGATAATCTCCCTTCTGGTTAACTCAGAATCAACTAATTTAGGACCTTAAAACAGTTTTAAAATTCCTCCACATTTTCCATATAACATAAATAGGAGACACATGTTAAGAGTGGCATTATATCTAATACATTGGTCACATTTACATTTAAACTTGGGAGCAGATGAGGGAAATTACACAAGAACTGTAATCAAGGGCAATAATATTGGAGACCATCTTATAATTATGCTTATCAAAGCATTCCCACCATAAATTTTAACCCATCTCTTTTAGTATCCCTTACCCCTAATGTGTTGTTATTTATTATTCTACTCCTCCTCAGTAAAATTAAATATTCCTGAGAGCAAGAATTTGGTATTGCTGTCATTTCTTTGGCAACTAGAGCAACTGGCATATAATCAAAGCCCAACAAATAATTGTTAAATGAACAAATGACTGAGTGAATTTAAACATAAATCCATTCACCCTTTCTCATTTCAATATTATCACCCATAGTTTTTCATTCCCCTAACAGATCCTAGTCTCATACAACTCAACTTTGGTGAATATTCACTGAGCACTTACCCTTCACCAAACACTTGAACACAATGCAGTTAATCCTCACAATAATCTTCTCTAAATCACACAAACTTTTCTGAGTCTGGCTGGTGGGAAATTCAATTTCGGGCATTTTTTGGGATTCCTATATTCTACAGAGTTTAATAAATATATATTTATATTTACTAATCTAGTATCTACTAATCTACTAATCTAGCATATTTACTAATAAAACTCAGTTTTTGCTGGGCACACAGTAAACTGATCACTGGTTCCTTTCTTTGAAGCCAGATGTAGCCATAAGCTGGGATCAAGTCAATGGGGTATGAGAAGTGCTGGGCAAAATTACACATCTATAAAAATAAAGATTTCTCTTTTTCTTTTATGTTAAGAATGATACATAGACACAAAGGAAAGTCATCTTCAACATTCTAAGATAAGGTTCTTCACCTGGGATTGACAGATCTTCAAAGGGGACATGGATATAATTCAGGGACCAAACACTCAAATGGGAAATCACATCTTAAATTTTAGTAGCTTTTCATTAAAATTAAACATCTTGTTTAACTATGAATATAGTCAACAAATCATAGAAATGTTCACAGCATCTACAACCTTGCCACCATTAGAAACCATAAATATTTTCATATCACATTGCATTTATACAGATGTCATAAAATATAATTTATACTCACCCCAATATTGAATCTGAAGTACTTACTGGACACACTACTGTATCTTATTGGTTGTTAATAAAGAAATATAAATATTTATATATCGCAAGTCTTTATTAATACTATAATAATTATATTTTATTATAATTTGTCTCCTTTATAGTCTTATCATATATTTTATACAGTTAAAATCATTTTTGAGACAAAGCTCATACATTCCTCCAGACTGAAAAAGGGTCACAGCACTTTCTAACACCATCCACAAAAATTAACTCAAAATGGACTAGAGACTTGTCCATAAGACCAGAAATGATTAAGCTCTTAGAAGACATCACAGGAAAGACTTTCTATGACATCAGTCATAGAGAGGCTTTTGGGAACTCAACTCTACCATCAAGGGAAACAAAAATGGAAATAAACGATTGGGACCATATCAAACTAAGGATTTTCACAGCAAAAGAAAACACCACCAAAACCAAAAGAAAAACTACTGGGAGAAGATACTTGCATTTCATATTTCTAACAAAGGCTTAATACTAAAATATACAAAGAATTCATGAAACTCAATAGCAGAATAACAGGCAATCCAATTAAAAAATGGAAGAAGGAATTGGAGAGACATTTTTCTGAAGAGGATACACAGATGACCAAGAGGCACATGAAAAGATGTTCCCACTCACTGGCTATCAAGGATATGAAAATTAAAACAATATAGCACCTTGTACCAGAAAGACTGGCTATTTCCAAAAATCCGGAAACAACAAATGCTGGTGAGAATGTGGAGAAAAGGAAACACTTTTACACTGTTGGTGGAAGTGCAAATTTGTGCAACCCCTATGGAAACTTCTATCTCCAAGCCCCAGTTTGGAGATTGCTCAAAAAACTGAAGATGGAAATCCCACTTCTAGGCATCTACCCAAAAGATGACAAAAACACCCATCTGCAGAGATTCATGCATCTACTACATGTTTACTGCAGCCCTATTCACAATAGTTAAGAACTGGAAATTACCTAAATACCCAACATCAGATGAATGGATAATGAAGATGTGGTACATATATACAATAGAATACTTCACAGCCTTTAGAAGAAATGGAATCCTGTCATTTGAATCAACATGGGTGGAACTAGAAGGGATTATGCTAAGAAAAATAGCAGAAGACTTCACTCATAGGTAAAATATGACTAGACAGAGCAAAGGAACAGATGAAACAAAAGCAACCCTGGAACATTTGCGACAGAATTGAGGTTACCAATAGGGAATGTGGTGGGCAGGGGCAAATGGTGGTGGAGTCTAACGGACAATGGTGAAGAACACCTGGTGATTTGGTGGAGGGCATGGTGTATTCGCAAAATATCTAAGGAATGGGGAATACATAGGAAGTTATTTTGCTGTGTAGAATAATTCTACAATAAAAATAAAATAAAAATAAATAAATACTATTCCTACCAATATGGATGCTGCTGACCTTGGAGGTTTCAAAAGAATGAAAGTTGTTTGATGATTCTTAGCATAGCCATACTATGAAATAATTATTTGAATTTCTGATGAATTCTTTAGGAAAATTACTTTTGCAATCTGTTCAGCTCTATACTTGTATCCAGAAATCTGAGTTGAAGATGCTGAGAAAATAAATACCTTCTATAATCATGAAAAAGGGTCATAATATAAGATGCTAAAATTCTGTTAAGGTACTAAGATAATAAAACTTGGAATCCTGAATGTCCCTCATTATGCAGAGCTATTGAACAAACCTGACTTACTAACAAACTGATATGAGAGACATGGGAGGAAACATCAAACTTGCTTAAGCCCGTGTTTTGAGGTTTCCATTCAGCAATTGAAACCATACCCTTCTTAACATTTCCACTCTTAAGTTAAACTAGGATCCAGGGCCTATGCTATACAAAGCAGAGACAGACTTATAACTGATGAGCACACGGTATGACATGCATGGGTTCTAAAAGACAGGAAACGGTAGGTAATGAGTCCATTGAATGCCTGCTAGTCCTAGGGCAACAGGTTTTAAGATTTAGCCATCACCCCATCCTTACTCAAAATAAGTACCAGGAACTCCCGACTCCAGTGAACTTCCCAGATGCCACAGTCTTCCTTCTCTCAAAAGGAATTCTCTAAAAGAAAAAAAGCACCCTTTTTTTAGCTTGACTCACTTCCACCTACCACTTCAAACATTTGTATCTTATATCTTAGTTTTCAAAACAAAATCTTGATTGGATGTTTTCTGGAACTTTCTTTTTTTTTTCTTTTTTTTACCATATCCACTCCTCTATTTCCCAAGGCAGAAAACAGAAAACTTAGGTTGCCATCTTGATGTGTAGATAAGAAAATCTTCTCTAGTCATGAGGAAAGATTACTATTTCAGTATGTTACATCATCGCTACTACATGTAAGTCTGAGATCTTAAGAGCTTATTTTGAGAGGCTGTAAGAGTGGAAAGTTAAGGAGAGTAGATATCAAGGAGAATTTATGGAGATAGAATAAAAAGATAGAGACTGGTTAGATTTCAAGCTAGGCGGAAAGTTAGATTTCAAATTGGATGGAAAAAAAGAAATCAAACTTGGTTCTAAGACTGAAGTTTAAGTGAACAAAAGAATGATGCATGAATGACAAAAATAGAGAGGAAAATCATTTTGGAGAAGACAACAAATTTTAGTTTAAATTGAATTTGAAAATCTAAGTGGAAATTTGCAAGAGGTATAGAAAAAGCCCTGAGATCAATATCTAGATAGAGCTGTTGAGAAAGGGCAGGAGAATGAAGGTGCTCACTGGGGCAAAGAATGAAGAAGGGAAAAAGCAAAAGTCTACCTCTGACCCTTGAGGAACACTCATATTTAGGGAGCAAAAAAAAAAAAAAAAAAACAATTAAAGGAGACAGAAAAAGAAACTATTGAAAAAGGAGGGATGTTAGGATAGCGTAATGTGATAGAATGGATTTAAGCAAAATACATAGAAAAACTAAGGATAATAACTGAAAAAAGTACAGTGAATTTTGCAATGAAAAGATGGTTGGCTAGTAGACACTTACCTATAATAAGTATTCATTTTAATAAGATACCCTGCGGTATAGATATTCCTAGGGACAGAGGCTGTCAAGATTCTTTTCAGGGCTATTATGAAGCCATAATCTTCCCATATAACCTTTTTTTGTTTGTTTGTTTGCAATTTCTGAAAACTCACTACAAAACGAAAATATGTCTACTTCCTATTTACAATTATTAAATGTCCCCAGTTTGAAAAATACCTACATCCCAGAAGGCATCATTCAAAGGCAAATGGGTTTAGAATTATTGAATGTATTCCATTAGATCAATATCATGGAGAATACTTATTTTCATTTCACTTATCAGAAAACTACATGTATTACATATAACAGCTCTTAATATATAAAACATTTTTCCCCAAGCAGTTCAAATGAAGATATTTCCCTTCGTTTTCATCCTATGTTGAAGGAATAATATAAGTCCTATTTAGGGCACTAGCTACTGCTTGCCTAAACCCTGAAAATGTTCACCCACAATGGAATCAATAGATGGAATATAGAATTCATCTCACAGATGAATGATGCCTAATGGACCTTAGATTTTAATTCTAAGACATAAGCTCAAACTGAAAAGCTGAAGAAAACAAGAAAAGAAAAGAAAGAACAAGTTCTTCTCTAAGTCAGAAATAAACAGAAGTGTACATATTTGGACAAAGGAAAAATTATGCAATTAACAATCCTCTCAAAACCTCTCTGGTGAGTATAAACATTAACAGGAATTATACAGATTAAATATTGAGGTGCTGTATGCTGGCATCACTACAAATAATGAAAGCTTTTACAACAATCAGTCATTCCCTTATTAAAAGATTTAACAAACTCAGAAGGAAATATGATCAAAGAAGAATTAGAGATGTCTCTTTTCACTACCATTAACCCAGAAAGAAAAGGAACATGACAAATTTTAGGTTACGCTTAACTTACCTAACACATGAACATTTGAAGCATTCTCATGGTTACATATATTTCTCAATTTCTCTTCAGTTGCTTGGCAGCATTGGGATGCAGGCTTGCGTTTGTTTTCCAAGCTCTGTTTCATTCAAATCAGTTGAATTGCAGCTGGCTATGGGGTCAGACCCTCAGTAGTTGATAAAACTGGGCAGCCCTGATCTGACACAGGTTTCAAGTAGCTGAATTGAGGGATCTTAGTGACAACTCTAATCATAGTGTCCATAGTAGTTATTGTAGACTATTGTCTCACTCCCAATCCTGGGATCTCCTCTGCCCTCTTGGCCACTGATCTACTTTGCTGCCATGAAATTCCCCAGCACATACTTTCTTACCAGTGCTTACTCCCCACCTGCCTCTGAACTCATGCTTCCTGTCCATTTCATGATAAAATGAGCCTCCCTTTCCCCTCTAGAAAATCCCTCTACCACTCAGCTTCTACTTTTTCCTTTATCCATTCCTAACAAATGATGGTAATACAATCATCTATTCTTTGCAAGCATTTTCACTGTCTCCTTACCTTCTAACCCAAACTTTCATTGACTTCTCTCATTTTGGTTATGGGTAAAGAACGCTTCTTTAAATTTGCAGGGAGGAACCATTTATTAATTTCCATGGACATCCTTCTCTTCTCTGTCAACCTTTTCCAATAAGTAATCCATAGTGGAAAACAAAATAAATAAGCAACCGCTACCAGTTAGAAAATAAAAAGGAAAAAAATCTCACACAAAATCAAGAAAAATATTGATTATTTTAATATAAGGAAAAATTTAACAAGAAAATGTGCCTATGAAAGAATGTCACAAAACTGGAAAATATAACCTTTTAATAAATGTACATGTGTTCTGGATAGGAAAACTGACTATCAAAAAAGTCACCAAAATGATGGACAGTCAATTGGAATTGTCTTGGAGTTAATTTTGTTCATGCACATCAAGAACAAAATTACCCATATCATATTGGCTCAGTTATAACATTTCTAGGAATCTTTCTGACACAACTATTGGTCAAAATCTCTGTACACTTGTATGTTTGTTTGCATGTTCATTTCAGTTGTATATATGATAGTGAATAAAAACTGGACACACTCTAAAATTCCAATAAAAGATAAATGACCAAGAAAATATATGGCACATCTATGTAGTAAACTGTTTGCATCTATTATAACTCAGGTTGGCTAAGTTCATAGGCAAATGCTTGTTTTGTACTATTTAGGAAAAAAAATGTGAGGTACTGGTATAAATTCAACTATATAAAAGGTTGTGCAAGATATTAAAGAATGTAAGCCAACATTTTAATAGAAATGGCCTTTGAGCAATGGAATTTTTATAATGATACTTTTCTTGATAATTTTTTTCTATACTTTCCAACTTTTCTAAAATGAGCACTTTTAAATAGAAAATTAAGAAACTGAAAGAAATATTTAAGGATGCGTGAGAAGCTCCTCAACAGTAGAGCTGTGTCATGTACATGATTTTGGCATCAAACAAATCTAGCTATGAATCCTACTTCTGTTATTCCTAGTTTTGTAACTTTGGATAAAATACTTTTCCCTCCAATCTCAATTCCTTTCTTTGTAAAATAAAGATAACAGCACTAACTCACAGGTTTATTGAAATGACTGAATGATATCATCCATAACTTGACTGTATATAGTAAGCCCCCAAATTAGGCTGTTATGAGTACTAATACCCTAATTATTCTGCAGCAGAAACAGTCCCTTCCCTGCAAGTATCAGTCCTCACCCTACCCTAACTCCTACCCCACCCCATTTTCCCCACCCACCACCAAACAAAACCTTACCATTCCCCTTCTGGAAAAAAAAACTTTCATAAAGGGCAAAAGAGTGGATCACCTTTACAGAAGGAAAAAGCTAGATGTATCTTTCACACTGATAGGAAGTAGATGTCTCCGGTTTAAGTGCTAGGTAGTATAGAGCTATGAAGGCAAGCAAAGAGTCCTACACTGTGAGTTTCACCACCATTTCATTCATATGGTTTCATAGAATATCCCGCTAAGGAAAAATGTAGAGATAAAATCTGGAGACTGCCTAGACAAGGTGTCACAATGATTATGGCTGAAATGTCCATTGGTCCACACTCTTTATTTCCAAAGGGAAAACTGGTTCCCATTCAAATGACCTGCTATACCCCTTCTATTCTCTGAGTGGTTAGTCTCACACTTCTTCCTGTTAGGAGTCACCCCCTAAAGTTCTACCTAATTCCATCGCCCTTTAGGGACAAATTCCAGAACCACTTTCCCCCAGAGATCCTTACCAGTCACCCAATGCACTGGACTTCCTCACTTCCTGCTATGGGGACATGGCCCCACCCACAGGCCCTGGCTCACTCCATGTTGTTGCCTACTAATGAGTTCTTCCTTATGCCCTTGTCTCATCTTTGGATCATAAAAAGTGCTCTTGCCTGTCCTAATCTTAATGGTGTGACCCACAAGACTAGCTATTTGAAAAAAAAACTTAGAATGAATAAACTAATATCCTGTTCAGGTTGGAATTGATAAAATCTGTTCTGTTAAAAGTTAAAATATCTGAACTCCCATGTTCATAACAACTCAGTTCACAATAGCCAAGACACAGAGACAACTTTAATGCCCATCAGTAGATGACTGAATTAAGAAGCTATGGTACATATATTCAATGGAATTCTATGTAACTGCTAAAAAAGATGAAATTGTGCTCTTTGCCACAATCTAGATGGAACTGGAGAGGATTATGCTGAGTAAAATAAGCCAGAAGGGAAAGGGGAAGTACAGGATTATTTAGCTCATATGTGGAATATAAAGTAACAAAACAGACAAATCTCAACAGAATTCAAAGGACAGAAATCTGTGGCTACTGGGAGGAAATGAGGGAAAAGGAAAGGAAAGAGGGAATGAGGTGATGGTAAAATGCACTAGAATTCTGGTGATGGGCGTGGTGTGAAATACACACAGATTGAGATACAATTTCAATATCCTAAAATGAATTTAGCCATGTAAACAAAAGAATTAAAAATATTTTTAAAAATCTTGTTCTTTAGGTAGCTTCCCTTTCTTCAATTTCTCAGAGTTACTAGAGAAAACAGGATGACACCACTTCTCCTCCATTTTTCATTCCAACAAAGAATTGAGGTGCTAGTGCAGGTAAAATACTCCTTTCGTGATCCACCGCCCTGCAGTGGATGTAGTAGACTGTATAGATTTTTAGTTTTGAATCTGCAGTGTGTAGCGTCTCATCTCACAGAAACCAGACATTGATCTCTGTCTCACTGGTTCTACACAAACTGGATTGCCTGAATTCGGGGATTGTTTTTTAAGAAACAAATACAGTAAATTAAATGGAATGAGGGGTTTTCCCCACAGGATGCCAAATAGCAAGCTTGATTGTATTTTGCTTTTTAATCTAACCTTTCAGGTGACACAGAATGGTTATAAGGAAGTCATTTTTTCATGGTTCATCAAAAATGAGCCAGAAATGTAATTTTGCCAACTATGGTCATGGATGTAATCATACCACAAGCAAGCCCTAAAATCAGTCTTTGTATACCAAGAGAAGGGTTTAAGAGGAGGAAGGACAGTTCAGTGACTGATGCACTAAAGCACCAAAACACTATAAATGTTGCTTCCCTGGTGAACCAACAGAAGAGTCTCCAAATATTTATTGAGCACCTCACAATGTGTCTAGTGCAGGAATGTGACAGATGTGGTATCCATCCTCAGAGATTTTCCATCTGTTGGAAAAGACGGACCTTACATTAGTCACTACAGCTGTGATAAGGTAGCCTAGGTAAAGTAAAAACTGCAGTAGGAACTCAGTCAGACCTAACTTCGCCTGGAAATTAATGCTTGAGGATTTGGCATTTAAACAAAACCCCAAAAGATGAGTAGAAGCCAATGAGTCATTGGGACCAGAAGGTGGTGGAGGGGGGTCATTCCAGACATCATGCACCAGGGCCCTGGGATACGAGAAAACATGATTTGTTTGAGAAACTGAGGGGTATCCTGGAATGCACCATGGTCCAAGAACAAGGAGGAAGTCACGAGAATTACAGCTGGCAAAGTGAGCAATTCAAATCTAGATGTCCAGGAAAGAATTGTGAATTTCTTCCTATATGCTATGGGTGGGGGGAAGGGTGTTGATGAGTTTTAAGTTTGCTTTGGCCACAATAAAAGAGAACTATTTGGGAAGGGAAGGGTAGAATCGTGGAAATGACTTGGGAGGCCACTGCTATAGCCCAAGCTAGAGAAGGTGGGAGTGTAGGTGGTTTTAAGGAAGGGTCCCAAAAGAGTCGAGCCTCAAAATCACATTGCTGCCTCCTTTCACTAAATCATCCTCCCAACTCATCCCACCCCCAACTCCTACACCCTACCATCCACTCAGATCCTGAAAATATGAAAGTAGAGAGAAAATGTATACTTGCCTTCAGTCATGAAGCATTTTTGAGAACTTCTCTATCGCATTTCCAACATCAATTAAAAAAAGGTCTTCTGCCACTAAACATGCATGACCTCTTTCAAGTCAAAATTACTAATAGAGACTCTTGGTTTTTTAAAAGGAAAAAGATCAGTACCAGCACAGCTACTAGGAACCAGAACCGAGTCTGAAAATTGAGTCCTCCCTTTCCTCTCAATCCAGGGTTCTATCCCCTTGACAAAAAGTAATGATGGTCAGCATCAGGCTGCCCTGAGCAGTGGGAGCCTAACTACCTCACCCTCAGCTTCCACAGGGCTCTACCACTTCAGAATGAAAATGAACGTTGATCATGGATTCTTAAGAGGATTTTTAAAAGAAAACAAGCAGTATATTCCCTTGTCTATTGTGTATTTCCTTTGGAAATCTACTATGAAAGATTTTATTATCCACATTAGCTTTTTAGATGTCATTCCAGTCCTAAGTGTATTTGCATTAAGACGCAGCTTATTTCTGCATCTCCCAGAACCTTGCCCTCTCTTTTTTCAGTAATTCACAAACCCTCACACTCTCAATAGAACAAGAGAAGTCATAGTAGATGAAAGGCACCAGATCCATTTGCTCCTAACCAGTACCCTTAAGAGCCTCTTAGAGAATCCCAGGTTACAAATATGTTCATCTTTTCCGTTCATGAAGACCTTTTTGAAAGCAAAGATGGATCTTACACAATGGGACAAGAATAACAGCATTTTCCCACTGCTTCTTATATAATGCTTTCTTCAAAATGTTTTCATCAGCTAGCCACAAGGTTGGCTTTAGAGGTATACCGTTTGTTCCCAAATGTGTTTTAAATGAACACACATTTCCCTGGATTCTGGGTTTCTGTGGAAATCAATCTACTGAAAGGTGTGAATAGGGAAAGAACTTGATATTCTTGTTTTGAGGTACAGAGAGAGAAAGCCCTGCTTTATGATCACATGTCTACCAGCAGAATTCTAGGTATTTTAACTGAAACTTTGTATTGACTTCAAAACCTTTGCAGAAACAATTGCTGGTTTCCGTGACAACCACATATAGCTTTCCTCTTGCAAACTGGCAACAAGACAGAGGAAGGCCACATGTGGTAGGATCAGTTATGGATCAGTTATAGCCATGGAATATCAAGAAAGACCACAACTCACTCTATACCTTGAAAGTTGAAGATGTTATGTAGCTGACCTGATGCTGTGGTCAAATTGCAAGGGTACTCAAGAATACAGATCTCTTATTAGCTTAGCTGTGAGACTTGAATGCTGCTAAATTCACATCAGTGAACCCTGGTACCTGGATGCAAAGTGCATGAGAAGTGTTTCATTTCCCTTGATTTTTCCTTTTTTTTCTTTCAAATGATTTTTTCATTTTTATAATGGAATAATGATGAAAAATACATTAAACACTAGTCCTCCTTATTGAAATACTTACTCCAAGAATAATATGATTCCTCATGAAAAACATCTTTAAAAGAAACATAAAATAGAGTCTAGGATAACTACCCTCTCCCTGGAATTTAACTGTTGGTTTTTGTTCTTGTCATACAGAAAGTGATTCTTGGTGGTTAGCCATAGATACTTTCGAGTGGGACAAATCTGGGCTCAAGCCCAGCTCCATCATTTACAGAATCCTTTGCAAGTTATTTAATATTTAAGTTCCAGATTCTTTTTCTGTAAACTGCAAAAAACAACAATTTCACAGAATTGTTGGGCTTAAGATAATATGCTTAAGAAGCTTAGCATTGTGTCTGACAGATGTATTATTCATATTCATATTAACTATGTACAAAGAATAATCTTAATGTTATTTTAGGCAAGTATGATGCAATACTGTTATAATTATCATGTCCATAAGCCAGTTTTAAAAGATCTATTATTTATGATATTCTGTTAGTTAAATATCTTAACTCAGTCCGAAAATACTATTCCAGTTAAATTTTCTGAGTAATTCCTCAAAATCATATTTTATTTAAATTACGTAAAAAATGGTTTAATTTCTCTACATACCATTGTAGGAGATTTGAGGTGTGACAGTAACCTAAACTGGTATTTTTTAATTGTTCTATTTGAACAAATTTTGGCAGAGTCACACAAAACCTGCTAGTCCTGAGGAAATTTTGACTACAGTTCTTGAGACCCTTTAAGACTTCCTTCATGAATGTAAAACAATTTTAATTCTATAAAGCAAAATAAGGATCTGATTCAGCAATTTTTGCTCTTAAAACATAACCTTATCATTGAAAGAGTGTCCCACTGTCCCTACAAAACACTATCAACTTTCATTTGCTAAATTCAATTATTGGAGAAATTTCACTTGACTAAATCTGAATGCGAACTAAACATCATTAACACTATGACCTACCCCTCTGGCCAGAATTAGGATGATTTGGCATTCAAACTACATTTATCATTAGTTCTCAACCTTTGTTTAAAGAAGTACTACCAAACTACTTGTTTGTTTGTTTGTTTGGAATGATCTAGGCTTCCATTGATTTGTTTTGACCACTGAAACAGTCTTTCAATACCTGCTGAATGCCCTAGGCCTGCCAAAGTTCAGCTGCTAGACAATATGCAAATCCTCCCTCCACTCTGCCTTCTCCGCTGCCCTAGAATATACTACAGTCCCTTCTGCTCTGTCTGGAGCACTTGGGTGCTCTGTCCTTGCTGAGAGAGTAACTGCTTCTTTATCAGTCAAAATGGTGTAACTGAGTTTAATGGACCATTTACAAGAGTATGGCTAGCTTAAGGATTTTCATCATGGATTTGTAAAGCACATAGAACAAAGTGTTCTTAGCCCAAGGCCTAACAGAGCAAAGAGAGGGGGCCATTTCCAGAACATGGGTTGTATCTATAGCCTTGGATTGTCTCTGCAATGAGAAAACCAAAGACTGTCAACCCATGGACCTAACTAAGAGGGAGCAGAGTAATAATATTCAAACTTCTCTCTTTCTCCTTTTACTCTTTTCCTTCTTTTTTCAAAATAAATGTGATTATTTTATTATCATTTATCTTGTTAATGGTATCTTTCATTGAATGAATTTATTCAGAAGTCACAAGGCAAGAGAAACAGACAGATAGGGCCTATTGAGGTCAGCCATTTGGAGCAAATCCCAGGATAAAGAAAAGTAGAGAGTAGATTTGTAAGAACAAATGGGAAATATTCAGCACAAACCTTTTAAGATCATCTCAAGCTGTCTACCTTCCCATGAGAACATTTGCAAATAAGCCAATATTTTAGAATCCAAACCTACTTTTCCGGCATTCGTAAGGCAGCTATAATAGAACTCAGTTGCCCTGTCCCCATATTTGTGAAGATAACCTTCTCTAATGTAGTGATAGAAATGAGGTACAGAGACCCTGGAGAATTCCCATCATGCATTGACCCAATTGCTCAGACAGAAGAAATGAAATCAGGTAGGCAGAAGGAAGAGGGGTAGTGATGAAGCTGAGGAGACACACAGGGAGATTACAGAAAGTCAGCAAAAATATGAGAGAAGCCAAAGAGGAAGGGATTTTTTTAGCAGTGAAAGGGGACAGAGGTGCATACTAGGTCTCTAGGAAACACGGGCAAATCTAACTGTAGAGGATATCTGAGACAGGAACAAGCCACTAGGGCACAGTTCCAGGGCAAGGACTGAGGTGGATGAGTCAGCTCAGTGAGCAAAAATCAAGTCATTTGGCAGGACGGGGTGGGAGGTAGGGTTCCATGATTATTTTTATATAAATGGCTGACACTTCTAATGCAATATAGATCAAGCTATAAAATATAAGCATGCCTTTTAAATAGACCATAGGAAATAGTTGCTATCATTTTTCACCTACTATGTGTCATTTGCCATACTGGACACACAGTAGATTATCTCATTTAGTCTTCGCAAATCTCATACAAGATTATTCTAGCTTTAAAGGTGATGGTGCAGGGTCAACAAGATTAACACATTGAAGGTAGTGCAGCTAATAAATAGCAGCACTTAGATTCATCCTCACTTTTGTAGACTCTAAGCCCTGTGCCCTTTCTACCATGCTTTCAACAATCTTAGTAAATATATATTACTCTCTATTACCTACCTGGATTGTCTGTCTGGCAAGTTCCTTCCTTTTAAATTTAATATGAAAAGAGAAAATCTTTTATGCTTTAGTACATAAGCATAATGTCCATAGCAAATCACAGTAATTATCAACTTACTAACTGTGCTTTTGCTTGCATAATTACCCTCAAAGTTAATTATTTCTTTAATTAATCAAACTTCCCACTCTATACTAATTAGACATTTTAGCACATGAAAATACATCGATGCAGCAGGAGAAGCTGCCTCATCTGTTGAGAATTTAAACAACTTTCTGCCAAGATTGATTTCTATCTCCTAAAAAGTATGTAGAAAACACGCATAACTTCCAAAAAATCCTGGGTCAGAAACCCAAAACTTTATCTCAATTCATTTGAAGTGTTAGAAAGCAAATAGGAAAGATGTGTGTTTGTATGTGTGTGTGTGATATGCCACATGCCACAAGATCTGGGGATGATATATCATGATTCAAAACTGAATTCAAAGACTTAGAATAAAATGGAAAATGGAATAAAAAATTTGTACATGAATTCCCCAAGAAACACTTGGGTATACCCTGAAGAAGACTGAGATCACTGTGGTTAAGCAAATAGGTTTTGTAATAGAACACACAGACACTATTCCTATTAAAAGAGCCAAACTGATGTGATCCTTTTTCTCCCTGTGGAATTAGGTTTGAACTAGTTTCAATTTAGACTTATCCCACTGGATAAGTGTGAGATGACTGGCAGGTAGGCCCAAATATGTACCACAGCCCCTTGTAGAGAGAATCAATGACGGTTCAAATATAGACCAAGTTTGATTTGTCTCTAGTTCCAAGTCCAGAACCGTATCACAGAGTTCTACTCTCATTCCACTCCACACTGTTTCTGGGAGTATCATTGCTTAATCCATGGCCCTAGAAATTATTAAACCAAAATTAAATATTTGCAACACATAGTTGTCTCTAACTTTAAATTTTATATTTGTTCCTGTATGATGAGGGCCAAAGAAAGACTTCAGTTGTAAAAGGCAATCAAATGTGTCAGTGTAGACTCAACAGCAGGGTCCACATATTACTTCATTTTTTTGTTTCATTTAGCATCTTAGCTAAATCATCACCACATCACCTCCATGTAGAATTAGAAGACTTGCCAATCATCTGAGCACTTTTATTAGATTATATAATGTTCATGGAAGAAATAATATCTCCCATCTTCTCAGTTCATCTTTAAGCATAGGAACTGTTCCTTAATCAGCAACTCACATTGCACACCAGGTTTCTGCCAAAGCACGTAACCATGAAGTTTCTATCACCAATCTTATATGGTAAGCCCAATTATGAGACATAGCACTTACATCTCTTTTAGCATTGAGTCACCTCCGCTGAATTACAAGCCATCCCACCATGAATCTAGCTATTTAGGATTGTTAGATGGATAAAGTCATACTATTTCAATTTACCTTTCTTATCTCCTGAGCATCTTTCAGAATTATTTCTTTCTAATTGCTTTCATTGAATTGTGCTATGGGCTTTGCCTTTGGTTTAAATGCACACTGTTAAAAACAAGTTTGTGAAATCTATTATTTTATTTTCCAGAAAGGCATTGAGAACTTTATCTATGTAATCATTCCCTGATCCCTATAAATAGGCAAAGATAAGAACTAAGTAACTTAGTACTAAAGTAACTAAGAATTTACTTTGAGTCATAAAGTAAGGAAAAGCGGTTTCCCCTGAGAAACAAGTGTGCTCCCACCCTCTTCAGTATCATCTTTTCTCTCCATGGGCAATGTGAACATGTAATTGATGAGGTATCTCTTTGCCTTGACTGCCAGGAAACTTAGGATCAATATAGTGACCAAGTATATTTATATAGAATTCCAGGATCTGCATACTTCTGTTCTTTCACTAGCTCTTTATTTTTATTATATTCATACATGGAGAAATTCTAATTTTTAATTTAATTGTAGTTTGTGTATTTTTGCAATCCACATCAATCTCTTTAAAATGAAGTAAAAAGTAAGAAAATCAGGAAGGAATTGAAAATTAACCAATATTTACTAAAAGCATATCATATAAAGGCAAATATTCTGAGTTGATACCAACAGAAAACTCGTCATTCTGGTTTTCCACAGTTTGTCTACATAAACTGAAAAGCAAGAACACCCTGATACTGAAAATTAGACTACTCAACTCTTTCTATACCTTAATCTTCACAGTTGTAAAGAGATAGGCTAACTTTACAGGTAAATACTTTCATACAGCAACATTTACTAAGCACAAACTATTTGCTATGAAAGAACTACAAAGAAAAAAAGAGTGTTTCAGAACACACTCTGAAGCCTGAATGCCTGAGCCCAAATCCTATCCACCACTAACAAGCTCTCTGGCCTTGAGAAAGTTACTCAACCTCTCTGTGCCTTATTCTCCTCATCTGTAAAAATGGCTCAATAATAGTATTCATCTCAGAATATTATGCAAGTCAAGTGAGTTGACAGTAAATCAAGAACAAAAAAGAAGGCACATCTCTTACCCCCAAGAATCTCATTGTCTAGCAGGAAGACAGACACATAAATAGATTTTCTTAAGACAACTATACAAACACAAGTAAAACTGTTAGGGGTACAAATGTCATTGTTACTGTGTTCAACAACCAGCTCATTCAAAAATCATACAATGCCCTTCTTTTTTTTTTCCTGTCTTTTTTCATATATGTAATATATATCCAAGAGAATTCTCTTCCTTGCTTTCCCATATAACAATATGTAGTAGTTAATATTTCATTGACAATCTAGTTGCCCATATGTAATAACAACAGTTATTTTGTTCTTGACATTTATGTTGCCTGAAGATTATGTGAATTAAATTGGCCTACAAGCTGAAACTGTCTTCAATTGCTATCTATCTTCAATTTTCCTCAGTTGAGAACAAAATTTCAGTACCAGAGTACACATTTTCTCATGGTACCAAATGCATACATACAAGCACACGTGCACACACAAAGGAGGTGCCTGGGTGCCATGACTGAAAGTACCCCTACCTGATCAATTGGCTATTTTTTTCATCATTTCAATCGATTTGCAACAATCAACTGGACTGATCACGTGGCAACCCAGCTGGTCATTACAACAGCTGTGATCATGAGAGCAGCTGGGAGACATTCAGTTATTTTTTTCATCTAGAGGTTACAGGAGTATCCCGTGTTGAAAAAAAAATGTACAACCCCCAGTAGACTTGACTGTTTTAAACCAGTATTTCTTTTTTGGGCTGTTTTCAGATAATGCATATCTATAAAATTCACTTAAAGCATCCCTTTTTGAAATGAGCACACCAGATGTGCAATGAATAGTTGGAATGTGCATGCTGCATCTACAGACACTCTCCTGCTAAATAATGCAATTGGAAAGAGGTGCCATCGAGTCAAGGCTCTTCACTCCTACATAAAGGGCTAAATTCTTATAGTGCTTAATTTCCCAATTCATGATTCCTAGGTCTGAGCAGTGGCAATGTCTAGTTAGTTACTTCTGCATATAGCAGGATAGTGGGTGCAGCTGGGCAGCAGCCGGCTGCTGGCTCAGTTTGATTGTGTGACCCAGCCTGAAGAGACTCCTGGGACCTACAGTGTTTTGCAAATTAAAGTCAGCCTGGCCTGAAGGTCAACAGCCATCTCCCTGCAGTCACTGGCCATCCCAGCCCACTGCTCTTGAGAAATCGGTGCTCTGCAAAACATATTTGGTCAGATACAGAGAGAAAGAGAGTTTTCACCTAATTACATCCATTTGACTCTGAACAAATAGATCAGGGCTCTTTATGAGGGGAACAAAGCAAGAAGGAAAGGGATGTTTACATTTGTTTGTTAAATCTCTCCAAATTTTTTGTAGGGAAGCTGTGTAGCAAAAATACAGTAAGGAATGTTGTTTGAATTGTACACACTATATAAGAAAGTAAAAGGAGGAGTGAAAGAAGATGTGGAGAAGAAAGACAAGCAGAGAGAGACAGAGAGAACATACACCCTACTGTGCAGAACTGTCTTACAGAAATGGCCACAGTGAACCCCTATCTACAAATAGTTCCCAACCACAAATGCCTTTCCTCTATCTACCAAAATAGCCATCATCCTCTATCACTCTAAGGGCTCTCTGAATGCTACTATCCAGTCTTTCCCAGTTCTTTATAATATGTTTACTCATTTGCAAAGAGAGCTGAATTCTAACCAAACATTTTGCACATAAGCTACTTAACTAACTAAGGGTTAAACTAAGGGTTAAAGAGGAGCCCAGAGAAATGTTCTGGAAGTATGCAGCAGCTCAAGAAGCATACAATGATATGCCAACGCATGGGGGCGGACTGACAGACCTCAAGTCTCTTTGGGCAAGTTTGCAAAGTAGGAAAAGTTCTCTGACTAAAGAGGCTTCCAAAGCCTGTACCCACTGTCTTCTCTCTCAGGCGGTGCCCAGAATGAGCTCCTTCATCCTTTGTCTAGTCCTTCCCCACACCCATCCTCACTATCCTCACTTCCTAGTCATGTCCTCTTAGATTATCCATTCACAATAAAATATACAACCATACTCTCAGGTTTTTATTGGGATTCACCCTAAAAAGATGAATATCTGCGTGTAATACCTGGCCTTGGTGAGGGAAGGATAGGATTATGTGAATCTTTCTGTCATCTCTAAATGACCTGTTGCAGGTCAGCACTTTACAGTCTCTGTGCTTTGACCCACAAACCATCTTCTCATGGTTGCCTGCATGCAAAGCAATGCAGAGGGAGGGCTTGAAAACTATCTTGAGCTTAATATTTGATCCAGGAGTCCTGGGAAAGCATAGCACTGGATAAATAGGGCAGATAAAAGAGGTGGGAGTGAGAGCCAATTTCTATCCCCAACTCCACCAAATTCACCAGAAAAAAATGAGACTGCTCATTACCATATCCTTGCCACACAGCACCTTAGAGAATGTAGTGGAAGTTTACTTCAAAAAGGCTTTGAAATTCTCAGATTAAAGGGACTGTACAATTTAAAAACAAAGGGATACAAAGCCCTAATGTACAGTTTAAAACATTATTACCATCCTGACTTCTGGCCCTTAAGAGAGAGCCACAGTCGTTCCAGTTATTTTATCTTAATTTGTAAGCAGTCTTAGCTGAATTGCTCATTATTTCCCAAGATTATGCTGTTGGTTACAATGTTAAGATTCAAATGGGCAGGAGAGAAGAGAGAGAAGCAAGCCGGTGGTAAGAAAAGTGAAATGCTTGATCTTTAGTATTTTGCATGCAAAGCATGCATTTCATTCAAACTGTTGCTAAAAACAAACTAATGTGGGGAATAATCTCTTAACTTTCAGTCATACAGCATCTCAAGGTTTAGGGTCTATCCAACTCTCCTACCCTGAATTAGGCTAAGCACCTTTGGAATCCCCTTTGCTATTACACTGATCAGATGGAATGACCCATTTTTTATGAGTCCATAGTAAATGCTGAAAACAGAGATTTGCCTTGGAAATTTGTGAAACTGGCCTTAAGAAAAAAAAGCAAAATTTGATTCAATCAACAAACCACAGTTTTATTCAACTAAGAAAGGAACAAAGAAAGAAGGAAAAAAGGCAAGAAATATGAAGGTGTACTGTATACATAAACCCTCAACATACTTAGTTGAAGCATATTAATCAATCTTCTCCACCATATTCCATTGGTGGATCCCTTCCTAGCTCAATACAAAATTGTATTCCATTTTTTAAAAGAAAAGAACAAGGCTAACTTTTTTTTTCATTCTGTCATTAACTGTGATAAAGGGATGACTTTTCAGCTACTCGAGAGCTAAGGGCCCTTCATAATAGAATCCAGTGCCTTTCACCCCTAAATCACTGATTTGAATCCAACCCAGGTCACTATTGACAGAATGTTATTACCTCTAGGTGCTGTTTGGTGGTCCATGTGGAATGAGTTGATGGTCTCTGTCCTGTTCCATGTGGACAGTTGCCCATGTCACCTCATTGTCAGTTTCAAATGAAAAGTCAAGGAGTTAATGGATGTGGAACCCGAGCCCCCTCACACAGCAAGGTGGTGCCCTCCAGGTCGAAGTGGCGGGCACTGACTACCATGTGTGAAGCCAGGCAGCCTTAGCTCGCTTATCACTTTCCAGGACATCAATCCATCTAGTTGTTCTATAATCACCTTTGCTGGGGACAAAAAATAAAACATGACTGAGGTTTTAGCTAAGATTTGTTTCCATATGTCCAGGTATGGGAGGGTCCCAGTGATCAATGCCTCTTACATAAACTTTCAGTTCATCATCCTAATTAGAAAAACAGGATGTTGTAACACCAGAGCAAAGTTGCATGAATAGTCAGTTTGCAAATCAAATGTTATGGGACTGTGTTACATATTTGTTTTGATGTAACAGATTTGCTTTAGAATAAACCATGTGAGTTCAAGCAGAGCCATAGGCATAATACTGTGATTTCTACTGAAGAAGACAAAGAAACACGTTTGAGAAAGAATGGTCACGTACACTCTAAACTCCATGGATATGTGTGTGTGTGTTTATATATATTCCTGCACAGACTAAACTTTAGAAATAATGTCTTTAACCCCTCTTTTTCCCCAAAGAGAATACTGTCACCCACATAGGCAAAATGTTTTGTTCAAGGTTCTACCATGACACAGACAACTAAGACAGATAAGATAGTCCTCAGACTGTACTTCAGTGCTATTTCACAGAGATGTTTCTTTTCCTTTCACATAGCAGGTATTTCTCAAGCACTTCCTGGAGGTCAGGCATACTCTTGGGTCATGTGGTGGTGGTAGCAGTAGAAGTACCAATAGAAGCCTGTGGGAATTGCTGCAAAAAGAAGAAACTCTCCCAGCTTGGAATCCAGCACAGAGCTCAGCACAGAAATGTCAATAAACAAGAATGAAGGTATTACAAAAGTTTTTGTATAAAGGTTATTTTATTTTAGGCGTTAGCAGAAACATCCTGAGACAAAGATGTGAATGAATGCAGTTTATGTGGGAGGCGATGCCAGCAAGCAGAAGCAGAGTAGAAGGAAAGTAAGAGGGGCACAAAGGGAAAGAATGGCATCTAGAGTGTATCTGGAGAACAGGTTTGTGCTGAGGGCAGCCAGGACCCAGTCCTGTTAGGAACTTGTGAGAGATGATAAGGACAGTTTCAGGGTGGTCCTGAAAAGGGGTGGGTATCTAACCACCAGCCCCCATCCACCACTGGTTTAGAGCCATGCAGACATGCCTCTGTCCCTATGTCTTCCTTATGTGGCAAAAATCACACTCCTGCCATCTCAGATGACCCTAAATACAGGACGGCAGGTATCAGCAGGTAAAAAATATCAGCCTTTTCTAGAAGCTGTGCATATGAAAGAGTGTGATAGAGGCACCAATAGCTTCTGCTGTAAAGGTTTATGATCCAACATTTAATAATGAACAAAGATAGCAGGTTCGGAGAAGAAATACAACATAAAAAGTAATTGCTGTGTATGCTCCACACAGAGCAGGTATAGGAGAATCTGACCCCCAAAGGCCTTGCTCTCAGGTCTGTATGTCCTCCTGCTTCCCATCTACAACCAGCAGCTCAACATGCTCCACTCTCTACCACTTCCTCTCTCTACTCTGCCTCCTTCATAGGTTACATCTGCCATAATGGCTTCTTGGTAGACTCTCTTCCCTCTAAAGCCCCTACTTAGCACTTAACTCCCACCTTCTAGTTCCCACCAGCACAGCTCCCTCCATCTTATTTTCTTAGATACCCACAGAAGTGGAATTCTCCTTCACATCCCATTTCCAAATATCTCCTTATATTTCCATCTCCTCCACAATATCCACACTAATTGGAATTTGTTTCTGAATAACAACAAATAATGTTTGCTCAGGAGATTCAGTGAATAAATAAATCACTATATTACTAAGTCAAGTTTCCAGAAGTATTCATAGGAGAACAGGCCATACAATGAATTGAGAATTTTGTAACAACTTTCAGTCCACTTCCTGCAGAATAATAGACAGACCCCAGCCCTCAGGAATCAGCCAAGTTCCAATGATGTTTGCCACTAAAATGAGAGGAAAGCCCCTTTGGAATTCTTAAACCAAGCACTGTGTAATTCCCAGAACCTTCCTCCACTCCAATTTCCCTCAAAGAAACTATCTCAGTAACGTACACAGTGTAGCAAGACTGCTTAAGCGCAGTTGCCCAGACATTGAAATAAGGTTCTGGGAGGGAAATCTGTCTCAAAAGATGTCAGAGGAAATGAGGAATCATCTCCTATTTACCTCCTGGGCAAACCATAAGGATTTTGGAGGATAAAGGTCATGTATAAATGGTTATAAGAATTTTTTAAATTATCTTTTCTTATGGAAGGGGGCTTCCAAATAGTTAAGAAGTGCCTATTGTATGAAAGAAACCATGCCAGATGCTTTTCATTTAATCCTAATAAAACATATTATTACTATTATTATTATTAATTATAAGAAATGGCAACGTTTTTGAGGCAGTGTTCTGGCCACTCTGTTAACAACTTTAATAAATTATCCTGCTCAATCTTCACAACATCTTATGAGGCAAGTATAATTGTTATGTTCATTTACTCAGGCATATAATGAGGTGTTGAAATATTCTATGATCTGCCCAGTCATGCATCTCACTGGAAACCACTGGTTCTGGAATCCACACATCACTTTATAAGCCATTCTCTTTTCTACTACACACTGTCACAGGGGTAACCCAGAGGCATCCAACCCATGATCTCTATATACATTTACTCTAATGTCATGAGGTAATGGGGGCATATGGTTACCTTTAGAAACGTAAACTTGAAAAAGTTTGGGACACATTTCCCAAAGACCTCATGTCTGTATTAATCCAGGGACCCGGCAACCATGAATATCTAAGGTTTTGAGATTGTACACATAAGAGGGTCACTTCTTGTCTTCACTATCATTTTTGCAATCCCACTAGGGCCAAGAATCCATGAGAGGAAATAATTTCTTCCACTTCTGCAAGTCACAGCTTCCTGTTAGAGGCAGGCTGAAGTCTGAAAATCATAAGTGTCTATGCCTCACTTCCAACACTGGGCCCAAGTCAGCAGGGCCTGGGAAAGGAAAGAAAAAAGTACAAGATGCACATTTATTCAGAGAGACATGCTCATCTGAGAGACAGATGGCCAAAGTTGTTTTGTATTGACCTTTGAGAAAGCCTTTACCCTAAATCAGTATAACCAATAAATGCCAGAAAGTAAGAAGGTAGAAAACATTAAGAAAGAATGACTTGGGGGTGTCCTGGTGGAGCAGCAGTTAGGCCAATCATCTCTGAAGGACAAAAGCCTGGGTTAAAGTCCAGGGCCCAGGGAGTGGAGGGCAACCAATGTGAACAACTAAATGAAAACTAAATAAATTGCTTATTCCTCCCCTCTCTTCCTGCTTGCTTCCTACTCACCTTCATTCCTGCCTGCACAAAGAGAGATAGAGAAAGAGAGAGAGACAAAGAAAGAAAGAAAGAAAGAAAGAAAGAAAGAAAGAAAGAAAGAAAGAAAGAAAGAAAGAAAGAAAGAAAGAAAGAAAGAACAGGAGAGATGTGGTTGGGCAAGAGGCAAGGATGAATAAAGAGGCCAGCCATCATTCCAGTGCATACCACACAACTGGGTCACCATCTTGTAGAGTCGAGGCTCTTTCTTATCTGTTTGATCTTTCTTTTCCCATCAGTCTCTGACCATCACTATGCAGAATCACGCTTTACAAAGGAGGGGAAAACGGACCTCTTTGTCTGCTCTATCAAACCATAGTCACAAAACTTGTGCTCTAAACAAAGATGTTCTCTCTGCCCTTCATGTGGCACATAGCCCTGGGGAGAAAAGTGAGCGAGGAGGCAGCAGCTGGAAGGTGTATCGCCCCTCAATGCCATGTGCTTCCCTTCCAGCTCCTGCATGGCTATTGTGCCTGTAGCGACTGACAACACAGACAAAGAGGAAAAGTATTTCTGGGGCTAAACATTAAAACAAAGGCAGCCCAGAGCTAGTTAATTCTTTGAATAGGACAAACATAAATGGTGCGTATATATGCAGTAAGGTATAAAAGAAGGAGCGAGATGCATTAGAACCAAGAGCACATAATGTATTATCAACAGCTCTGTGGCTCTGATGGTGAAGGCTTTTATACAGACACCATATTGATAGGTGTTTCAACCAGCAGTAAAAAACCGTTCTTGACATCCATCTATAGGGAAAAATATCCATGTACTCTTGGCTGTAGGACCAATTAGTCTGTGAAAGCAGCAGGGAGGGGGACAGAATATAAATGCAGGATGCATCCGTACTTGATTACTCTAATGAAATGTCCATTGATTCCTATAGATTAATGTGAGAAGTACAGCAGCTGCAGAGTGCCTAACATCTCTAGGTCAGCAACTGTGTGTGCTGAGGTTGGGGTGTATGGGTGTGTGCATACCCCCATGAGTCTTATGCTGCAGAAGAGAAAAATTAGGAGAGAATGGTGAGTATGTATGTGTGTTTGTGCATGTGCATGTGGATGTACATCTGTGTATGTCTCAGACTGAGACTAATTCTACTAGACGGAGGGAAGGAAGGGCTTGACTCCATTAGAGGTAGAGGAGTGGCTGTGTGCACAGCGAACAATAGATCCAGTTCAGCCACTTGCAGGGACCTGATCTGAGTGCCTTTTCCCTTTCCTCTCCCCTGTCTTGACACTCATTTGACTTTGTTGTGAGAGGAACAGAGAACTCCCAGCTCACCTGATTTGACTCAATTAATTTCATATGACCTTTACGCACCCAGAGCAAAATGGAACTCACAGATGGCTCTCTGTCCACTTACAGGAGCTCGTTCGCACCCTCCCAAGAAATGCTGATGTTTGCTTACCCAAACAAGCACTGTGCCTTATAAATGTGCCCAATGAAGTACTACACTCGTCAGTTTTTAGAACCCACACCACCCTGTGAAGTAACTGGGAATTATCCTGTCTCTCCTGAACTTGGCATCAACTTACATTTCCCAACTCAAGAGCATTAGAGGGTTCTCTTTTCATTGCCAAGTAAACAGTTCTCCCATAACAGCTGGACCTCCTTTAGGAAATGCTCTCTACACAGTCCTGTAACCCGAGCCTGTGATCTGCTCAGGGCTCACTGCACATCTCTCTTCATAGTATGAGTGTACAGAAATCACTTACCCCAAATTTTAACTAGTAGATCTTTGTTCCACCAGGTTCCCATCAATATCTACTTATAGTAAGAAAGGGGCAGAAATGCTGGGAGTCAGGAAGAGCCCACCCAGCCAGGCTCCCAGCAGCTCCAGAGGCACTCTGAGAAAGAGCAAGTCCACTGAATGCCCTGGAAAGAACTCAAGGGTTCTTGGGCATACCTGCTTTTCAAAAGTTTGAGTTACGCCACCTTGCCTTCACAAAAGATCTACATTAGTACCTGTTTTCACCAACAGAAAGTAATTTAAAGAGGAGTGTGCTTGTATGACAAAAATCAGTGCTAGTTTAGAAGCAGCTGTTCCAGAGGTAGTGCTGCCCAAGAAGTGAGAACAGCCCCTCCTCCAATTACTTGAAACAGGCTCACATGTTTCAGCTCAGTCTGGCTTTTAGGATATGTGGGTTTTGTTTTAGGTTTACTTGGTATGTCTTGGTAGGTTATTTGGAAGATTGACTTCCACATAAATTAATTGTAACTGCTTCTTAGCTTTATGGATATTTTGGCTTAAAAAGGAAATCTCTGCTCTCAAATAGCAGAGGCATCCTGCATTCACACAGCTGTCTACAGAAGAACAAGGATAGGCAAGCCGGTGAGAAGCAGCTAACCCCAGAAATCTGTCCACACACAGAAGGGAACAGCTCCAGCAGGAGAATTCGGCAACCAATACACGTGACCCCCACCTAAGCCCAGCAAGACGGGAAAGAGCAACACTGTGGTGTTCAAAGTCATGTCCTTACTTCCTCAGAGGACCTGCTTACAGGGGAGTTCATATGACCATTATGTCTCTCTTTTCAAACTCAGCATTCCATTTCCTATGCCCTTTGTTCCATTTTACTCCGTTCTGCCTTAACACACACCATTTAAAAAAGGGAGGAAATTATGTATTTCCTCAAAATTGTATCAGGTTAATAAGGACTAAGAAATCATAATATAAAATAAACATGATTTAAAAAAATTAAATAGTGGTTAATCAGATCAAGTTTATGACACTTAGTTCTCTTTCTCTGAATCACTGTTAAAGACCAGCAGGAAAGGGACCCTTCAGAAAATGGATGATGGGACACAGGCATTAAGAACATTGCTCATTATGTATTTAACAGAAAGAATCTGCACATCTCACTACAAAACGCATGTGCTTAGCATCTGTGTATTTGCTCAGCTTATCACCATCAGTGTGATTTTAGATATGTTTAGAGACAGGTCCCTAAACCAGAATTTTATGGAAATATTTACCAATAGGTGCCAAAATTTTATGATTACACCAAATCTGATGATAGATGATACATTTATCGATAGAGAAAGATGCTTAAATATAAAGGTAAATAAGCCATATTCTCCTGATGTTATCCAGCTAAGACAAGGTTTTCCAATTTTCCAAGTCTCCTTCACCTGTAGGCACCATATAAGCTTGTGTTTTAAGGAGTATGGGCCCAATGCTCTTTTTTTATTGAGAAGCTGCAGAACTCTAACCGGTGGTTCAATAAATTGTATTACACTCCCTCGCACTGACCGCCCTACACGTTTGGCGTTCCATGTGTAATTGCAAGCCGTTATTAGCCCTGAGCTGTGTCCGTTACTGGCCACACTCTTGCTGAGCGGTCAATTTTTTCCCCTGCCATTTCCTTTGCTCACACCATGCTGACCACGTTGGCCAGAGGCGGCCCGAGGTTTATAGTGCAGCATTGATTTTTCTTTTCTCTCAATACTGACAGAATCATAGATCCAAGGCAAATAAAGAAATGCATTCTGGGGTGATGAAATGTCTTTCATTCAGACGGGATTGAATCAAAGCCCATCACAGAAATGCAGGGTCTGAAATGCTAGGGAAGCTCACGCCTCAAATTGTGGAAAAATACATTTTATGTTTTCTCTTCTTGGCTTTGGATTCATAAATCACTAGGCACGCAGACTGGTTTACCCAATTTGTGTAACTGGGGCCATTGTAAACCAAGAGTGACTGTTACCACCTTCATTAATTGGGGCATTGCTTATAATTCTGCCTGAAGAATAGTCATATATTACCTTAAGTAATCCAGAGTCTTGCAAAGAACTGTCCTACTGTAAAAATATTGACTGAGGATCAGCCTTTGCTAAGAAATGCAAAATAAAAATTCACATAGACTTGTGAAATCCAGGCACATTGCCTATTACCAGGGGGCAGCAGTAACTGCAATAAATAGAGGAAATTTTCACTCAAACAAGTAACTCAAGTTGACACTTGGTGAAGTGTAAATATGACCTTCACTAATCAATTTGTTGATAATCATACCTTGTTTATAGACATTAATCCAAGTTTGATCTTTAGCACACAAAAGAGTACATGTTCACAGAGGCAGTAGCATAGTGAATGGAAAAGCTAAAGTGGGAAGTCAGGAGACATGTATTTTCATCCTCAGGAGACATGTATTTTCATCCTCACTTTCCCATTAACACACCATTTGCCCCAAACACATTATTACACTCTCTTGGTCTTGTTTCCTTATCTGCAAAATGGATATGGAAATAGTTACGATGGGTGGCTTTGATGGTTCAGTGGGGTAATATATTGAAGTTTCTGGTACAGACCCTGTCACATGTCATTCATTTGTGGAACAGGGCTGGCAGATCACTCGCCTATTATTTGGAAACACTGAGATAGGCACTCAGGATACAGCAGTACCCAAACAACTAGTTCTTGCCTTCATGGAGATTATAGCCTTGTGTGCTTCACATGAGAAGCAAATGTTCAAGATGACTGCTATATTGTAATTATTGTCATTAGTCATAATATGTTTTAGAAATGGAAGACTGGTCTGTGTGAACTTAGGACATGGTCCTTTCCAATATTCACTTTAATCCATGATCAAGAATAACCATCTATGTATGTGTATGGTTTTATGGGTACCTGATTATATGTATAGTTAGTGCAGTAAAGGTGTACACTTAAGTATATATGTCTGCTATATGATTCATTTTCTATGTCCAATTTGGGGACCATTCAAAACTCATGTGTATATTTGTTCTCAACTCAATCTAATTCCAAAACTTAATTTGAAATAATGTATCATTTTAAATGCAAATTGAAAACCATGGAACACACAGAAAAACTCATATTGTTCTTTGACACATAAAATTCAAATCCCCCAAATCTGAAAATATAAATACAGCCAATAAGTTGGATTTATGATAAGTACATAGAGATACCCAGTAGTACAAACACATCTTTGAGTTCTCAAAAATAGACACCTCTCTACCTTTGTGACATTTAAGTTCCTGAAGAGGAAAAACTTTTTATTCATCATTCACATGAGATGCCTGGTCCAGAACCTGTGTTTAATGTATGTCAGTCGACCAATCAGCAGCCACAATCAGTCAGGCCATCAGGCACTGCTCAGGTTCTACATAAGTAAACTGCAAAGGTATCTGTTCTTAACAAATTCCTATAGCTAAGAGATAAGTAGTCATGATAAATTTTGGTTTACAGTGCTGAAAGATATCCGTAATTTGAAGTGCAAGGGCTCTTATATGGAACCTAGGAGAAAATTTCTATAGTTCCCTGAACACTAGAAGACATGAATGCAAGAACCCATGAAAAATAAGTAACAACAAGTTAGAAATGTCTACTATATTCTCCCTGCAACAATGGGAGCTGGAGAAGGAAGTAAGTCTTTTCATTTCTGTTTCTCACTGATCCTCATCTAAATTGTCTTCTACCAAGAAAAACCTATTCGCTTTATTAGTGCGATGCATTTTTGTTTTTTAATCTCAGGAGAATATCTTTCAATGTTTATTGACTCAGGTTGTTTTTGAATGGCCCTTACCAATTTCTACATTTGGGCAGCAATAAGACATTCCTTTAAACATCCATTTGACTTTTAGCAGATGACATAATTCCAATGACTGAGACAGAATTTTAAGCTTAAATTGCAATACTGATAAGATTCTAATATATTTTAAAATGCACTCCTGATGTTTTTCACAAAAGTATCAAGTCAATTTGTGATAGCTATTAGTCAAACAAAATATACATGTCAATTTAGATTATTCTTAATTCAAGAGTCTACTGTACTTAGCTAACTATATAAAGTGGGAATTATAATTACTCGGGGGAAGGAAATACTCTGCTCACTTCTAAGTTTGATCCTGAGGAATGTGCATTCAACAAGCATTTTCTAAGCATCCACAGTATATCAGGGCCAGGGCTTCTGCTTTTCTGGAGACCATTGGGGAAACAAATGTAAACCAATGACCAGGATTCAGCAGACAAGGGGTCATAAGAGAGGGCTTGCCTAGTACTGCAGGAGCTAGAGGATGGTTTATATCCAGGGTAGAGGCATGGACAGAAAATGCTTCCCAGGCATTTCTGGAATGAATTTTGAAAGAACAAGAGCAAGGGCAAATGAATTGAAGACAAAAAAGCAGCCTATGCAAAGAACTCTGAGAGTCAAGGAAAATTTTTCCTACATCTCCAGAGGAGCATTCTCTATGTCCATTCCCTGGATTATACCAGAGCTATTCAGAAGAACATCCAAAAATGTTACAGTGCTGGAGAGAGGATCCCAAGTCCAAGAGAGAGAAGTAGGAGATGAGAAAAATAGCCACATGCTTTGTGATTTCTCCTCAGTTCTACACAACAAGAATCTGTGAGTAGTTTCCTTGAACACAGGCACGTGGGAGTCACACAACCCCAGGAAAGAATCTCAGGGTTCTAAAACCATGGACATTTTCCACACAGACTCAGCATTGCTCTGAAGGCCCTTAGTATGTTGACCATCACTACTGGCATATCTGTATGGACAATGCCCATCAGTGGCTGCTCCTGGTGACCGTGGCTTGAGGTTGGCAGAGCAGTGGCTAGAGGTGGAAATGGTAGAAGATGAGACAGAAGGAAATAAAGTCAGTTTTAGTAAGAAGAGAAAGACAGTGCTTAGAGACAGCCTGAGGCCAAGAGAACAAAGAAAATTCACCCTCAAACCTCACCCAGTTTAGTCCCAAGAGGTGGTCTGACAGTGCATGCTTATCATTCACCTTAATTCAGATCAATTCTGATTTGTGGAAGCATCAGCTGTTTAAAGAGATAGGTGACTTTGCCAATACAGTCTTGCTTATCTTTCTCACTGACTAAATTAGTATATTTAACAAAAAAGAAAAAAAATCAGGGATTTGATGAGGAAAATGTTTGGGTGGAATCACATAGATAAAAAAGGATTGATTGAAATGTTTCTTTTATATTTATATGTGATTAGCCATATATATATATATATATATATATATATATATATAATATTTTCTGACTTTACAGGAAACTTCCTGTCTTCTAAAGAATGAATCACAACAAGAATATTAGGTGTCAAAATGTGATACATTAAAAGTGACTAAAGGGTTATTATTAATATTCTACAACTTAAATGCTTTGGAGCAAGATAGATGAAATTTTTTCACTGTTCACCTTCTTAGAGTGGTCCTTCCTGACCACAGTATTAGAAGAAAAAAAATATCATCCCTTTGGCAGTCACAAGCTACCTCTTTTTCCTATATTATATTCTTCAGAATAGCTATTACTCCCATGAAATACATTAATATGACACACTAGCTTTCTACAACTACTCTAACAAATTAATAGTCTTAGTAACTTAAAACAATACATATTTATTATCTGAAAATTCAATAGTTCAGAAATCCAACACAGGTCTCACTGGCTAAAATCAAAGTGTTACAAGGCTGAATTATTTTCTAGAGATTCCTACCAAAGAATCCATTTCCCTTGCTTGTTCCAATTTCTATGTCCCATCCACATTCCTGGGAACATGTCCCCTCCTTCCAAAATCAAAGCCAGTAACATTGTATCTCTCTGACCATTCTAGTCACATCTCCTGACCAGACAGGAAACAGTCTTCACTTCTCAGAACCTCTATTATTAGATTGTGTCCACTCAAATAATAAAGGATAATCTCCCAATCTCAAAGTCCTTGATTCAATCACATTTGTAAAGTCTCTTGACCCAATTCCATGGGTATGTGTGGGTTTCCCTACCAACAAACAATTCTGGGACACCAGCAGAGTGCACAAGAATTCAACTCAATTCTAACACTATCTACCCAGAAATAAGGTCAGATTCCATAGGTCAAGGGCTCAGTCTCCCAAGATCATCCTGTACTTCAGACACCAGTGGCAATCTCAGAAGCCTGTGCTTCTGAACAATAGGATATTTATTGGAGGCTTCCATGACCACCTTCTGAGACTTGGGCAGGAGAAGCACGGGAGTTGAGGAAGTGGGGTTTTCCTGCCTCTCTAGTACATCCTGAAGATTGGAAAATGGGAGAAGAGAAGAATAAGAACAAAAGGTAACAAAGGCAGTACATGTTGGGCAGAGCCAAGGAATGAGAGCCCATTGGCAGCAAATATTGCTGTTTCAGATAGTATCACCACCCAGATATAAATGCCCAAGGAAAATATATAGATTTTTTCTAATGCGGCAGAGGCGAATAACTTCAGCCTGACATTCAAGTCTTCCTTCAGCTAACTTTCCCTAATTCCAAAATCATGTGCTTACATTTCATTTGCAAAGAGAATTCAGGACAATTGTCCATCAGAACAAGTGAAACACTAAAACAGTTCACTAAAAAGATTCATTGCATGACACTGCACATGAATTGTTATTCCACTTTGTCCAACTAGGAAACAGTTATCAACAGAGAGCTGAAACATTGTCCTTCTGGCATATTTTTTAAAAAGAAGTCCTAATTCATCTTTAAGAGAAAAGAAAATTAGATCAACTATTATTTTGATGTCACTCCCTCCCTATCATTTGTGGCATTTCCTCTAACCAGAATGTTCCCTTTATCCCTTTCTATTCTAATCTTATCCATCTTTCAAGGTCTAACTCAAATTCTTCTATTAAACCTTTTTTTGATCAACCCAGCCTTAGATAATCTTTCCATTCCCTAAATCTTTAGCGTTTATTATATCCACTGCTGATACCAAACATGGTTGGTCATCAGAATCCCTATGTTAAGAATAGGCTAGATTATGCTACAGTAACAAACACCTCAGCATCTCAATGGTTTAATATGACAGAAGTTTATTTATTGCTGATGCAAAGCCCATGCAGCTCTGGACAACTTTCCAATGCCATTTTGTTCCACGCTAATGAAGATTCCACCTTCCTGTATCTGAAGCATGTGGAACATATGGCCACCTTGGATGGCAAAACAATGGAAGCAAACATTGGAAGTTCTAATACTGGTAATTAAATGTTATAACCCAGAAATGATATATGTAACTTCCACTCTCAACTTTCTTATCACAATTAGTTATGTAGTATACCCAACAGAGGGGCTGGGGAAGTATCACCTTCCCAAATGGTAAGGGCAAGAAAAAAAAAAGATGAGGTTGAGTCTCTTCCACACCTAAGGTCATTCTGAAAAATATAGAGTCCCAGGAATACATCAAAGATCTATCATATCCAAACCTCTGGGAGTGGGTCCCAAAACTCTTACTTTGAAAGCTAGCTTTGAAAAAACTTTATCCATACCTTTCATTGTGACCTATCATATATTTCCCTGTGTTTTTTTTTCATATCCATACATGCAAGGTCTTCAAAGACAATAAATGTATCTTTATTTAATTCAAGAAATGTTTACTAGTCATGATGACAGAACTTGAACATTCGTCTGGCATTTTAAAAAATGGGTATTTGTTGCATTTTTGCAAATAAATCACTGGTAATGTCTTTTTATTTTTTAATTGAGATATAATTCACATGTACACTTTACTTTTATAGTGTATAATTCAATGGTCTTAAGTTTATTTTAAAGATTGTGCTACTATCACCACTAATTCCAAAACATCTCTCCACCACTCCCCAAAAGAACTCTATTAACTGTTAGCAGTCACTCCCAATTCCCTATCCCCACTCCTAAGTTCCTGACAATCACTAATATATCTACTTTTTTTCTCTATAGACTTGCCTATTCTAGGTACTTCATGTAAATATACTCACACAACGTGTTTTCTTTTGTATACTTACACTTAGAATAATGTTTTCAAAGTTCATCCTTGTAGAAATATGTGTCAGTAATTCATTCCTTTTTATTTCTAAGCACTATTCAATCGAGTAGATCTGCCATATTTTGTTTATCCATTCACTCACTGATGGTCATCTGAGTGCTTTCCACTTTTAGGCTATCATGTATAATGCTGTCATAAACATGCACATGCATGTTTTTGTGTGAATATATATTTTCATTTATCTTGGGTATATCCTGAGGAAGGAAATTTCTGGAACATATGATAACTCCATGTTTCACAGAAATTTGTTAAGTTTTTTTATCTGTAAAATGCAATGAGTATTTCCCTGACCTGGAATTCCAGGAGATGTTAGAAAGATCAAACATGAGAGTGTTTTGTAAAACTTAAAATACTAGTAACTTCCGGGTATTATCATCACACTTCAGATACACTATTTGCAACAATTTCCACATAGTAGATTCTCAGTGAACATGTATGTGCTGATTGATTTGTGTAATTAACAAACAAGAAGGGGAAAAAAGTTTACTAAATGGTATTTAATTTTACTAATGGTATTATCCCAAGTAGGAGAAAGTAAGTTACTCAGTGAATAGCATGTGTTTGCATTTGATTTGTTTTCCTGAAGGACACAATTAATGTGTTTTTGAAATAAAATAAAACTGACTTGAGGTCTTTAAAGGGTTTCTGTACTGGGAATCTGCTTCTTTAGAGACTCTGGAGTGAGCTATCTGTACATAAAACTGTGGCATTCACTAGAGAAGCATGATATTTGGTAAGAGAGCTTCACCTCAGCTCCTTTGAAGAGTCCTGTCAAGTCTTTTTTATTTCTTCAAGAGTTGAGTGTGGTGTCACACCCCTCCCCAAGAGCTTGAAGGAGAAAGCAGCATTTTTTCAATAAACTGGATTCATAGCACACTTCAAGACCATTTCGGCAGTATGTTCATTCAGGTGTTCTGTCTGAATTGAGACTTTTAGGCACTAATAATAATTAACTACTTTCTTAGCAATGAAAAAAGCCTTAAATGCCTATTTACTTAATGATCCCCTAGGGTGTCTTTGTTTTGAATGGGATAAAAAAAAAAAAAAAATCTTCACTGCGAAATAAGCAGGTGATTCTAATCAATAAAGCCAGAGGACTATATTGATTACAGGAACTCCATTCTTTAGTCATTAACCCTGTGAATTCTCTACCAAAGCCTAGTAAGACTATTTCTACCCATTCGAACATAGAAAGGCTCATTGAGAAACAGGAATCTCATTTCACTTAGCCTACAGGGCTCATTTTAGGAATCTATTTCACAGGCTACACATAGTTTTAGTGCATATGAGATGATTCCTGTGAGCCTCTCTCAGTAGGGTGTGTGTTTGAAGGTATTTAGGGTTGGTTTGCTTTCCATTGGTGGTGATTAGGCCTAGCCTGAAAATTTCTTCTGCAGGGGCAGGAAGTTTCCTTTCCTCTTTAGTGATTACCAGCCTTTCTTCATTTCAAAGACTCTAGGGATGAGACATAGTATTGATGTTATTAGTGAGTATACAGCAGTTAATGTGATACATGAAATTCACAACATACCAAATCAGACTGGATACCCATAATGTGGTTTGAGTTGGGAAGTTTAGGGCCATTGGTATAAGTTAAAATTTAACTAAATATAGTTTCCAAACATTGCTTTTCTCTGAGGTGTCAAAGCACTTTATAACAAGGAGTGACTACTATAGACCTGCCTCATCAAGAATCAGGAGCTGTGAGTTCATGTCCTGATACTCCCACTAAACCAGTCAGGTTGTTTCATCCTTAGAGACCTATTTATCGGCAAAATGATGAATTTGTAACATATCTATGATTCTCAGGTTTAATGGGAGTGTAAATCACCTGGGGATTTGATAAAAATGTGTATTCTGATCCAGTGAATCAAAGCAGAGCTTGAGATTAACCAACATGCAGTTTAAACTGCTGATTCATGACAGGGAATACCTGATATCCAAGGTAACCTCACTCTAACACTACAACTCAATGCTATGTGTGTTTCTCATGGCATCAATACATTTCTACCGTGTGCTATGGACATTTGTATAAATCCCTAATTAAACATCAAGCTCTGTAATGGCAGAATAATTGCCCTTTGAATTCTTCGTCTTCTCTGTATCCCATAGGCTGAACAAAGTTTGACATACAATAGATACACAATACGTACTTACTAATGAATAAGAAGATCTGGTATCCTTGCTCATTTGTTCTAAGAATATTCCATTTAAAATCAGGTAGCTACAAGGATACTCTGAGATAATCCAATCTAACACTTTCATTTTATCCAGATGTCTAAGATCCAAATTACTCAGAATTCCATGGCTAGTTTATGACAGAACTAATACCCAAACCTCTAAAGTCTGCACTCATTATACAGCATCTTCCATATACCTTCTTCTCCTCACTCAGTTATATTCACTAAAGGCGAATCCAGAGAATAAGAAATAAATTTAACTCTAGTTGAACTATAATTTATAAATCTATCTTGCTTCTACCCAAAAGAAGATGGCAGGGAGACTTAAGGAAGAAGTTTGAGTCAAGAAATGAGGTTGGGGGGAAGTTATTTATGTTTGCAATTTCTCTCCTGTTTCAAAAGAGAGTTGTGGTAGTAACATAAAGAATATTTAGGTTGAAAAATCTTACGTAAATTAGCTCTGACTATGACCAATCTGGTGCTGTAGCCTCAGAATATTAGCAATCTTCCCTTCCTTCAATCCCTTGTTTAAATCCTTTGATTTCATGTAGATGGGCAAAATTCTCATCTTTGCAATTACTTTTTGATAAAGGAAATGTGCTAAATTTCCATGCTATTGTGAACAAAAATTACTGTTATAGTGAAAATTATAGTAATTATGTTATTACTCATTCAACAAAATTTTCAGAAGCATGGAGTGTATGAAAAGGAGCTTACGTAATGTTAGAGTAATAAGTCGGGGCAGGCCATAAATATCTTCAATCTGCCCACAGAGAGGGAAGAGTCTTGGTAGGGTCTTAAGCATGTTGGGGGAGGTTTAAAGAATATAGATGAGAAAAAATACAAACAAGAGTGGAAGCAAGACCAAGGATGGGAATGAATAGCAACATGCAAGTCATAAGGATTTACATGGGCATTAGAAGTTCTATCTAAAAGTTGACTTTGGGCATTCTGCAAAACAAAGGGGAAATAAAGACATGAGTAGCTCTTCTTGTTCAAATAAACCAAAAAAGCAAAATACCATGCTAAGATAAAATACTGAAAAAATGTCCTTAAAAGAAACAAAGCCTTTCAAAGCACTCAGCAAAAAGGAAAAATACGTTTCACGTGAGATTTCATGTAGAAGGCATTGTAGGATTCAGGTACAAAATTCTCAACAGCATCCTCAGTGTAAGCATAAGAGTGACTTTAAGCAGGACATTTCTGAAAGAAGACCTCAATGAAATATGTAGTAAGTATACAGACCTGATCAAGCAACGAATAGGAAAATCTAATTAACTCACTTCAGAGATCTTAACTATGTGGCTGCTATTTTTTTTATTATAGTTCCCACTCAAATTCCTAACTATGAATCTGAGAGATGTTTTTTGTTGTTGTATTTATCTTCTAACCACTTGACTGTGGCCTATAAGATAGTCCCAATTGCTATAACCACTTTAACTCTCATGATTGGTTCACTGCTAGGAAGTGTAAAGCTTTGGCCTATCATAGCTTTAAATAAGAAATGACTTCATTTAAAACAACACAGAAACATTTATCAGCTCTTTTTCAAGACCTCTGTTGTCTTCTTGTATTTATAAAAGCAAATGTGATGCCCAGATCCATCAATGTCAGGGTTACCTTGGCTTTATTTTCTTGAGAGTCTTTAGATAAGTTAGCTTTTAAGTCTCCAATTGGAAAATTAATTTATCACAGATTTTTGTAAAAAAAAAAAAATTCCACTTAAGGAGGAGGGAAAGAATGAAGGAGAAAGGGGAAGAAGAAAAAGGAGAAAAGGGGGGAAAGGAGGGAAAGAAAAAGAGAAATGAAGAGGGTAAAGGGGGAGAGAGGAACTAGAAAGAATAGGAGATAAATATTCCCAGAGTATTTAAAAATAAAGTCCTCAAGGAAAACCAGGATAAATTTAAGGCAAGAGTTAGGAGAGGTTATTTCACCACAGAAAGATACTTGCCAAGCTTCCCTAAAAAGAAGAGACTGAATATTCTTTATATAGAATCAATCATAAATGTAACAGTACTGATTTCTCAGTGATTTGAGCATTTTTAGCTCACAGATGTGGTTACCCACATGACCATTGTATCCCTTACTCATCTGTCACCACATAACTTGATGTAAAAATATCACCTGGGCCTGCTACTAGTGGTCCATCTATGAATGATAGCATCTTGTAAATACTGTCAAAGAACAAACTAATTCACAAAGCTGGTGTCTCAGACCTCCAAGTAAACTTCACCCACAAACCAAAAAGAATTCATGTTGAACTTTCAAAATACTTCTTTTTAATTCCTATATGCCACTGAGAATACTTTCTTTCCTAATGCCTATGGGTTTCCTAAAGAGGATCAGAGTTCATTTATTCAGGTAGTTGCAGATATTAAACAAGGAAGAAAGATTTTCTCTGATGGAAACCTAAAGAGGATCAGAGTTCATTTATTCAGGTAGTTGCAGATATTAAACAAGGAAGAAAGATTTTCTCTGATGGAACCACAAGAATTTGAGCTCAGGGAGGATAAGGATTTTATGTTTTGCTAACTGCTGAACTGTCAGAGCCTAGAACAACATCTACTATTCTGTGGGTCTTTCATAATACATATTTGTAACAAATGAACAAACGAAATCATTGGCAATGAGATCACCATGTCTGACTCAAGAAGGTGCTGCTTCTTTGAGAAGTTAAGACTGTTTCTAGAACCGCAGAATATTAGAATTGAAAAAGAACTTGGAGGTCTTCTAGTATAGCCTGAGACTTAGAAAATATTAATAATGATTATAATAGTAATAATAATGATGATAAATATTTTCTGAGTATAGCAAAGTAGCACAGTGACTCTATAGCAAGACCAAAACCCACCCTGACCTCCTGACTTCCTCATCATTTTCTTCCTCGTTGTCCCACAGAAACCCCAGGCAATTAACAAATGGATGTCCAGTTTCCTCACTTGACCAGAAGATTCAGAAAGCTGATTGATCTCAGATGGAAAGGGGTAGAAAGTCAAATTTGATTCCAGACTCTGCGTATCATGAAGCAAAGGGCTAGAAAAATGAGAAAAGGGGTGAGGTTGAAAAGAAGGTTGTCCCTAAGGAATACAAGTATCACTGCCCACCCATCACTCCCACATTCTGAAAGACCTGCTTATTCAGCACTTTACCAGTTTTATAGTACTTTTACAACTATTCTTCATTGGATATCACAAGCTAGTATCCTGTTGCTCAAATCTAGTTCTCAGACATCCTTTGTTATGACCCACAGATTGACACAAATTTCTTTTAATGACTTTCATTTATTCCTGAAAAACTGTCTACAAAGAAAAAAGTCATTAAATGGAAAAAATGTTTCCATTAATTTGAATGGGAAAATTCTGATGTGCTACATTTCAAATCAAAATGCCCAAGCTATTTTCTCAGATTAAAAATAGGTATAGTAATTGAACAACTATGAAAACCAGCATATAGGTAATAAACAATGATTTGAAGGTAAATAAATACAGTTTGCACATAAAATATAATGTGAATGTAATGAAGGTTTATTGTGATCAATTTTTTCTTCTTTCTGCATCATTTTGTTCATCAATTTTTCAACCTTTTGGGTTCTCATGGTTATTTTGCACTCAAACTGCACTTGAATTAAACACAGAAAAATACCTTCTGGGTAAAATAAAGGCTAAATAACCGAGAGCTTCAAAACGTGGAAACTGCAATCAGAGATGATTGCTGGAGAGTCATAATCTGGTGCTATGTCTTCATTCCTGGCACTCAGCATTCATAAGCAAAGCATAATACTTTGAGTTCATCCAAATACAGTATGCAATTCAAATTCCCTCCATATGGTACTCTCTGGATAGAAATTGCTGCGTAAATACATTGGTAAGAGTATTTTTTCTAAAACCACAATGAAAAATATCACTTTCTAGGATGCACTTATGTAGTATGTGTATATAGGTGTAAAAATCATTATAAACAAATCAAAAATAGAGGAAGTCAAAAGCTGGTACAATTTTCCAAAAGCCATTAGGGTGAAAAATCTTCAACCTGTCATTTTATATCCATATTTTTAAAATAGAATTAGTTGGAAACATTGAAAACTAAAGAATATCACAAAGAAATACAAAATTCTGGCTTCTCCTGAGAAAGTGGATGATCTGAGCACACTAGTCTCAAAATTCTTATAAGCAATAACCAGCAGCAAGAGTGACATCCCATTCCAAGGGCCACACACACTCCACTTAAACACTATCCCCCAACCCCTTCACTCATTTATATGTATTTTCAGGTCCCTGTAGACACATTCATTCTGGAGACTATCATTTGACATTTTATTACCATCATCTTACCTGATCACCAACCAAATCACCTGCTTTCCAGAGAGAAGGTTGGGCTTCAGAAACAATGAGCTTCTCCAGAATAATGCTTATAAGGCACCATGCCTAAGGGAGAGAAAACTGGGCAGTGCATGGCAGCTGTGATGATTGTCTATTGCCTGAACCAAGTGAATATGGACCATGTGGAGTCTGAAAGCTCTAAATAGCCGTCCTCCTGTCATCACAGTATACAGTGTGCTATAGACATTCTTGTGCATGTCTTTGGCCTCCTGTTAAACTCTAGGTTTATTTCATATCTACACACACAGAGATCTTTCTAATACAGTACTATATGTTCAAGATGGGTAGAGATAAGCCATTAATCACTTCTCCTTCAATGTTCCCTCCAAGAAAAGCTTTAACACAGTAGTAGCTAAATGAGAAACAAACTACTCCAAAGTTGTGGTAAACTGTTGAGAACCTTCTTAAATGGCTTACCATCCATTAGGCAAGTCAGCCACTTCTGCTGGCCATAGAGGAGTTCACACAGAAGCAGGAAGTGCTAGGGAATAGGTGAAGTTAAATTTCTTTCACCTCCCTCAGAGAAAACACGGCCCAGTGAAATCCCAACACCTAACGAATCTTATTAGCCCCTTTTCCTAGGGCAGAAACTTTTAACTAAGTAGCTAACAGCTAACTAAGTAGACATACCCTTTCCCTAATGAGAGATGCTCAAGAAACTTGAGCATGACAGCAGGTCTTTGAGTAATGTTTTTTCTGTATTGATTTGTTATAGCATTTATGAGGATAAAAGTCAATTCCCAGACGGCCACTCTCTGTGTGGAGTTTTCTTGTTCTGCCCATGTATGCGTTGATTCTCTCCAGGTACTCCCACACCCCAAACATGTGATGTTAGTTTCACTGACTTGTCTCAGGTGTCCCATTGGAGGGGTGTGTGTGTATATGTGTGTGTGTGTGTGTGTGTGTGTGTGTGTCCAGCAATGGAAGGGTTTCCTGTCCAGAGCTGGTTTCCACCTTGTGCCCTGAACTGCTGGTATGTTTCTGTCACCCAAGAACCTGAACTGGAACAAGTGGGTTAGAAAAGGAATTAATTAATTAGTTAAAATCATTGTTTAACATTAGAAAAGCTTTAGGTCCTTATTTGAAAATTTGGTAATGTTTTGTGACCAGAAATATGCCATGGGAATTTAATTCTTGTTCATATCAGTTTGCCTATGGTAAAAAAGAAACTTTCATTATACATCATTTTGCTTAAAGTTTCAGTTTCCAAGAATCTATAGAAAACATTAAGTACGGACTTACTGTATTTGTTTAAGCAACCCAGGCATCATTAACTCATCATACTGAAGAAACGGAGGTTCAATGATTTAATGTAGAAATATAGAACTAAAGTTTTGGTATTTTTATTAAATTCTCCATTCAGAGCATAACATTATTAAAGGATATCGGTGCTACACATGTGTTCAAGAGATTTGTACTCTCTCACTAAACATGCTAGAAAGTAAACTGTGGAAGGCTGGAATTTGGTAAAATTGTCTTTCTCAGCCTCTCTGACTCTTGAACTTCCAAAGCGTGTAATGCTTAGTGTTCCTAAAGTACAGCATCTAGGATCATCCTTCCATCATCAGAAATGGTTCTCGACTTTCTCACTGAACTCACCTGAGGAACTTAACACATACTAATACCATGGTCCTACCTCCAGAGAGTCTGACTTAATCATCTGGTGGATCAGGAGTTTTCAATGCTCCCCAGATGTTACAAATGGGGAGCAGCAGCACATTAAGACAGTCTAATATTGGGTGCCACTGCTCTGCTCTCTAAGATTAAGCCTGGTCCTTGTGCTCAGAAAGTCCTGGTTTTCCTGGGGGCAGGGTGAGCTAGTCCTACCAGCTGGGCCACATAGGAACTTAGAATCCTGTTCCTGGAGGTTAAAGCTGCATTTGCCAAATCCAAGAACTCTATTAAACATCATCATCATCATCATCATCATCATCATCATCACTATTTAGGAATCACTTACTGTGTGCCAGACATTTTGCTAAATGTTTTATGTACATTATCTTATTTAAATCTCTGCAACACCTTGTGATATAGGTGCTATTATTTTCTCCCCCATTTCGCAGATGAAGACTCAGAGAGTTTACATAATTAGTCAAGGTCATCTTTGCTCCTAAAAGGCATAACTTGTGGTCTAACTTCAAAGTCTGAGCTCTTAAATAATCACACCACACAGTCCAACCAAGAACTTTCCAGAATCCCACACATGGTTTTATTTCTATAAAACAGATAATGTAATTTTAATGCTGCTAATAAACATGGAGTTATGTTGCTGGTGGTTAACAGCAAGGGCTCTGAAGGTAGAGTTCCAATCCCATCCCTATCACTCATGGCCTGGGTGACTTTTGACATAGGCACTTGGTCTTCAATCTCATTTACTTTCTCCTGAAAAGGACTAATAATAGTACCCAGCATTATGGTGAGAGAAATGCCATTAGCAGATTTAAAGCACACAGCACAATACTTAAATTAACTCACAGAATTTATTAAGTAGCATATTCCAATTTTTTTACTGTATCAACAATTATTATTAACCTGCAACATCCAAGGAGACCAGAACTTCTTTCTTAGACCTCGTTCACACAGATGAGTATACACCTAGTTTCTATTTTTGTTTGTGACACTTAACAACCTATGTGGTTCCATAAAATATATGAAATATGCTATTAAATACAAGCCTCCAGTTTAATGTGTGTAGAAAATTAGGACAAGTATCAATCAAGGAAAAGAAGCTATCATAAGATGGAGCCAAAGGACCCTCTTTTGTGATGCTCAGTAAGCTACCATGAAATTTGCATTTAATTTGGAACATATCTGGAGCTAATTCTATTCTCCTGCCAAAAAGAAGAGGTCCTTAAGAAAGCTTATTTTGGAGATATTGCCAATCCTGATCTGACAGCTATAAACAAATAACCAAGCAAACTTCAATAGAGAGTTTCAATAATTATTCGAATAAATGAATATGGTATTACAACTGTATGCACAGATTCTCTGGAAGGAGCTAGGAGAATGATGGGTTATTTGAAATTCCAAGGATCAGGAAAGTCTTTCTAGAAGACTGACATTGACATGAGCAAGTAGGCACATCATAAATGTTTTATTATCATAGTAATTAAAATTCAGACCTACTTACTTGCAGGTTAGCCTTCTCAATTATTGTTTCAAGGGTCTTTCAGAAACTTTATTATAATCTCACCTCTGACTATAATTTCAACTCTGAAAAAGAGTGGAAAGGAATAAAATGTTCTGAATAATTAGGACATTCAAGCACCCACATATTCCACTTTGAGTGCTCAGATCTGGCTGTTCTAGATTGGGTGTTAGAATCAGCGCTGTTCCCTGTGGTTCATTGGTTGTGCTCCCAATTTCCTTCTTAATCAACCTCCATGTGTAGATAGGTGTCTGAGTGTTCAAATGCTTTGCATTTTAGAAAAAATAAAAGGAAGACAAGAGGTCTTTGCAATGTGTCTGATCCAGTTACAGGAGCCTGCAGGAAAGCACAGTGGGAGAAGAATCCAGAATAGCTTTACTGGTGGTCTCAAAGAGCTGGGCTAACACAACTCAATGAGCCATTAAAGGAGGAAGGGGAAAGACAGAAGGTGATAAAGAAGCATCTTAGCTCCAGATGTACTCATCACAAAAAACCTGTTTTTTCCATATGGACAATACTCAACTGCTGTTCACTTTTAAGTAGTGATAAGAGCTATTTCCCTGGAACACCATTAACAAAAATTCTTAACCAGAGGTAGGCCAGGGCTTCTAACCACACATCTTTTCAGCTAAAAGCATGTACTCAGGAAGTAATTCCAAAGGTAATCTTCAAGTAACAAATGTATACATTCTGTTTTTAAATACTTGATACAAAATGTTAATTTATATGCAAAATATAGCCATTTTTCAGAGAAGCTGGCCTTTATGAAATCTGAGGGAGATTGAAGAAATAACTTATTCAGGATGTGCATAAAAACAAGGTAATATGCTGGCACTTTAAATGCAGTGCAGCTAACCAGTTATTTTAATGAAGTGAATTTGCATTTGTAAAGTGTTCAATAGCTGACTTTTATTAAATAAACACGATTTTTTTCAAAGTAAGATTTCAACTTCTCTGTCATTTTCCTTTATTCTTTAAGTATTTGTGATTGTCAAGAAAGAGCCATTGTTTCTTTTGTCCTGTCTCTTCTAACATAGGTCTCCAGAAGTTTATCCAAAATCACAAGTCAAACGATCATACATGAGTTGCTTTAATTCTAAGATCCTTGACAATAGTACTCACAGTCAAAGAAAGCATCAGAGTTCATGTCAGAAGATGCTTTCATCTGTTTGGCTAACAAATAAAACAATATAGCAAGATACCATAAACTAAGGGACTTACAAACAACAGAAATTTATTTCTCACAATTTTTAGCCTGGGAAGTTCAAGATCCAGATGCCAACATATTCATTATCTGATTCACAGACAGCTATCTTTTCCCTGTGCCCATACACCACCAAAGGAGTGAGGAGGCTCTCTGGGGTCTCTTTTATATGAGAACGAATCTCATTCATCAGACTTCTACCCTCATGACCTAATCACTTCCCAAAGCTCCCCTTCCAAATAGCATCACATTGGGGATTAGATTTCAACATATGAATGGGGTGCAGAAAGAGATAAACATTCCCCAGTACATAGCAGAAAAAAATTTTAATTTAAAGTCAAGATTAAAGATGTCTGAATTTTGGCCCCAGGTGCTTCCTGACCTTTGTTGTTCTTGCCATAAAATCGGTAAGTTGAATACTGTCTTTTCCAGGGTTTTATAAAGTTGAACACTTATAGGATCTAAAACCAATGATGAAGTGGGGTAAAGGGTATATAGAGTCAAGACAGACCTGTAACAGAGCTAAGGAAGAGCAGAAAAAAAGTCACTAATTTAGCTTAAGAACAGCAAGGACCTCAGGAGACCTGAGCTTCAGTGTGGCATGATGTTCATATCATCAAAGAAGTGGGGCATGATTTTCTGGCTATTTTGGAATGTTTCTTTGAACAAGTCAAAGGGATTAGGGCTACCTCATTAAAAGTGGAGGTTATGTTTAGAACTAGCCTTTATTCATGGTCCTGAATCTATTCTAAAGCTTTATTAGATCACTGACTTTTTTCACACTTGTCAAAATCACAGTTTCTGTTTAGAACACAGTCTCAAATTCACAGATACAACCTCAGAAGCTGAATTTCCAAAAATTGAGACAATACCATTCCTTATAAAGTTGCCAAACCACTACAGACCAAAGATCAACTCCATAATGGTTTTCAGGCTTCCAGGACTTATTAACCCCCAGCCCAGGACAGAAAATGTGCTCAACCACCCAAGGGCACCAAAGCATCTCAGCAGACTTTAGAATATCTTTACATCCCAATTATCTTTATTTATATTCATTCTGGCAAGCATTGGGTGCTCACTATATTATTTTAAAAACACCATGAAGGAAAACACATTTTAAAAAAACTGTCCCTTTTCTCAAGGACTTCACAATCCACTGGCAAAGAGATGAAGTTGAAGCTGAAATGTCTCATGATTGAGGTACAAAATACCACAAAGATGATGATCCTGCACGAGACTGGGAAGGCCCTCAAGAGGGGTTGCAATTTCGTTTGTCTAACTGAGCCTCTGGAGATTCCTCCTCCCCTTAGCTTCTCTTGAACCCTATTGACTTAATCTATGGAACAAGCTATTGTTTGACCTTAGACAATGCTTAGACCAAGCAAGTTACTCCTGCCTTGGTCATTACCCAAAAGAATGTTGGAATTTTGATAGGCAGGCAATCCCAGCACATTGTCAAATTGCCTGCAGCTTGGGGAAGGGGGATGATCCTAAATTCTCCAGTTGATTACCAACTTGGAATACTAGGAAAAACTTCCCAGGGGAGGTGGATTTTGAGTTAACAATGAAAAATGTAATTATAAGTTTAATGAATGCGTATATATCTCTGATGGAGGTCAGAGGTAAGGAGAGAGAGAATGTGTACTCCAGGTCCAAAAATAGTAACAGCAAAGGAACAAGGGTGAGTACATGTATACTGCCGAAGGGATATAAGTGTTAAAACAGTGAAATTGAATACACCAAGTTTCAGGAGATTTTTGAGCCCCTTTGCAAAATGGGGATATTTGTAGATCCCATAGTTCCTACCACAATGTGAGACATATAATAGGTAAATAAGCAAAAGCTCATAGATAAATTTAATCACCTAAGCAATTGGGCTGTATCAGCCCAATCCTGTCATCTTAAAATACTGAAGACTAGTGTTTTTAAAAAACAAATGTGGACAATAGAACTTTTGACTATGTATATAGCAGGAAGATACTTCTTAAACAATCCTTGAATAATATCCACCTATTACCAAATATGAAGACCAAATTTAAATAATGAAAGACAGTAGAATGAGTCCAAAAAAGCCCTAGAAACTAGACTTGTGTAAATCTCAAGAACAGATAAGATTTTAAAGGTGGAAGCAAAAGAGAGAATAAGAATGCCCGCACTTACTCACCATCAGTCTTCATGTAATGCTGAGGAAGCCTCACCATGTCTGGGGTGAGGCAAGAGACATTCATGTTTGCTCCACTGAAAAACTGAGAAGCTGCTGCTGAGGTTGGTTGTCCTTCTGTTTTGCTTTCTATACAACTGCCTAAATAACACTAAATACTACTCTGTGAATGTTTAAGGCAGGAACCCTCTTCTAAGTGAATTTTTGAAATGGGGGAATGTAAGAAAGAACCCATAAATCAGAAGCTACTTCTGATCTTAAGTCTACCACCAGCTTACTCTGTATACTTAGTGTCCTCATGTGGAACAGAAGATCAGGCCCATTCATTTGTTCACCCACACAAAATAAGCATAGTTCATGGCCCTGTCCAAAGTGCTGAAGATAAAAGGAAATAAGATTTGTCTCCATTTCAAGGAGCTTGAAATAAATTGGGAGAGATGGCTCTGATAATTACAGAAAATGTGATCATTATAATAATAGAGAAGAGAACACAAATTCTAGACTGCACAGAAGAGGACATTATTCCTATATACTTTTATAGCTCTCCTACTCCATGACATCTAAATCTACTTTGGAAAGTCTGTCACATAATGTTCTTTGGAAAGTATTGCCCTAAGTGATAATACCCCAACTTTGACTCACTTATGTGAGTGTTTCAATGAAATGCTTTTGAAGGAGCTTCCCACAACTCAAGCTAAGCCAAGGTCCAACTTGCCCAGGGGATGTCAATGACATCAATGAGCGGCACCTATCCCTGGAACTACACCTAGACAACTTCAATCACAGGCCCTGATTTATTGACAGTCCCAACATTAGGCATAGAGAAATTCTGAAGCAGAAAGCTTTCTTCATTGACTCAAATACCCATTCTCAAAGGATGTGTGCAGTATTCTGTATATATCTTCACACCAGGTATCTAAAAATCCCCCTGTCCCTTGGAAAAGTAGCTAAACTTGACCTAGCCTCAGTCCCTAACTTCCTGTTTCCTGAGCCCTTCTGTGACCTTAGGGAGCTCCCAGTTCTTTCTACTCAATTGTCTGTCTGTTTTTAAGGAGCTACAGTAATATATGTTCCATCAGCTCCCACTTCATGTTTATTTTAGTGCAAATCTTAGCCCATAAATAAATTTTCACAAAGTCTATTTATACACACAAATACAAAAATAAACTGTTCACCCAAACCCAAGTATTTGGTGAATACTTACTGAAGATTTTGTAATATGGGAAGGATTGACATCAGAGAACTTACAACCTTCCCATCTGTCTTTCACAGCCTCCACCCTGCTTTACTTGCCTTTTCTTCCACCATTATTTCCCCAGTGCAATATCTGGGATATTCCACTATTTTCATGTAGAAAATACATTCCCACCTTCTCTTAGAGATCGCTGCTTTGATCCCAAAGCTCCCTTCAAAGTATTTCCCGCAAATAAAAACAGTATTTTTTCTAAGAAAGGGTATTTAAAACAAAATATTTTCTTATTGCATAAATAATTATGCAAATAAAAATTCCACAAAAGCAGGGTACATTTTATTTGAAAAATACAACAGAAGGGAATAAATACAAATTATTAAAAGGTACAAATGAGACACAAGTATTTGAATTCATTTAACATAATTTTATTCTTTGAACAAATGTGTGTTGAGTGTTATCTATAAGTAGGCACAATTTTAAGTTCTGATATTTTTAAAAGAATTCATAGCTACCAGTCGTTACTTCACTGAATTCCTTATTTACTAAAGGAAACTTGTTAGATGGAGAACAGTATAATGACAGAGTGTTAAGTGCTATCAAGAAAAGAAAGAAATCTTAACAAAACTTTTCTAAGAAGTTTGTATAACCCACCTATGTGTAGGCGAATAAAGTTCAAACAGATATATACCAGTAAGAAATATCTAAGCAACTATGAGAGTATGCCATATAATTCTTTTCCCTCTTAAAGTCAAAAAAAATCCATAAAATCTTTTACCCCTAGTCATTTAAGAGATTTATCAACAACTACTCATGAACTTTGAAGGAAAGTCACACCTCTCATATTTACATGGATTTTACAATGAGCAGTTAAGCATATAAATTGCTTCAAGTCTAAGAGTTCAGTTTACAAGCCTCTGCTTTAAACCAAAAACCTATTCCGTAGACACTAAATTTTGAGTAATTACCAGTGTAGACACTAAGCATTCCCCATCATTGGTATGCTAGTTCTGATACAAGAAGGAACTTGTCTAATATGTGATTAAGATCATCTGGATGCTAGCAAAATCAGGGTCGGCATGAGACATTAAGCTAGAAGAACAAAACGAGATTTAACAGCATCTCCTTGACTACTCTGTCTGAAAACTGCACTAATATCTTGGTGAGACAATGTGAGAATTAACACCAAAATACACAAAGTTTTCTCCGTGTTTTGTATTTGTATTGTTTTCCATCTATACATGGATAGAATAAAAGCCTTGTCACTATTAAAATAACCCCATACTTGAAAAAGCTATTAAAGGATTCATACCTTAAACTTTGTTATTTAGGCATGTCAGGTGGCTCAGGTGTTAAGCCTGTTAAGCCTAAGAAACAGTCCACATACTGGTCAATAACCCAGGTTTGTGACTGGGGTAAGGAGAACAACTAAAGTGAACAGCTAAATAAATAAAAAGGCTTCTTCCTCTTCTCTCTTCCTTCCTGCCTACTGTTTGTTTGCCTTCATTCATGCCTGCCTTCCTCTTAAAAAATAAATAGATAAAAACAACTTGGTCATTTAATTTTAAAACATATGTATATATACTCATTGGTTAATCTTTTGAAGTAGGATCAAGGCCTAAATGTGGATCCTCTGATTGGAGTTCTGTAAGATCTATGTACATTAGGTAAAAATTCCTCAGTCACAATGTGGGCTTGATAGGAAAAAAAAAGCTATAGTATGCAACACACTGAACGTGAATGGAAAGTCAAGCAGAGGTAGGAATTTAAGCAAAAGGTGACAGAAGTTCCTTGAGATACCCAAGACAATGTGGCTCATGTTCAAGACAACATAAGTAGACTTACAGTCTTATCAGGGAAATCCCAGCTTTCCATGTGAAACACTAACATAAAGAAGAGATGATGGAACTGATGTGATGGCATATTGCTAATGTGGCAGAAGTTACACACTAAGCTTTTTAAATGAAAAGCAGTATTTATAATATACAAGAGAGCATATTCTTTGATCTCATACTATCCTTATCAGAAACTATTATTTGCATCTATAAGAAAGCAGGATTCTTTCCCAGATACCAATATTCATCTTTATGAGGGCATGGCGTTTATGGGTAATGTCCACTGTCACAAATTAGTCACACTGTTTTGCTTTAAAAGTTTAGTTTACCAATATGCAAATGGGCTTAAATAAAGAAACTGAACTTTTCTATGTCAGTAGGCAAGTATTCCAATGTGGGTGGATAGAGAATGCCCAAATACCCATAAGTCCAAGAAGTACATGGTTATTACTCATATTCCTTGGATCCTATGATGCATGACCTGACAGGATGCCCAGCTTCCTTTGTCACTGCCTACTCTCCCTGCAGTGGCCCATGGTGGCCTTTTCCATGGTGCTATAACTTCAGGGCCAGTGGCAGAATTGAAATGTAAAATGGATATATGTGGAGGCTGCCTAGGCCCAGGTCAATCCAGTTTAGAGAATTCTAGAAAGACACCTGAAACATCTGTGGCATTTAATAGTTCCCAAGCTTCACAAATTTCTAAAAAGATAAAATGCAAGCTTTCTGTTTTGCACAGGTACATTGAAAAATAGTAAAATGAGTCAAAGGAAGTTTCCGGTATGGGTCCTGAGCTAAATCTGCCTTATCTATTGTTGCCACATACCTCAAGTAATTATTATTTACTGCAGGAAAGGAAAATGGTTTTCTCAAGTCATTTTTTTCTCACCCATCTGCTGTCAGAAAGGTCATTATGATGGAATACGTGTCTACAGAATTGCACAGGACAAAACAAAATACTGCACTACTGCCAAAAGGCAACAGTACATTCACATAACAGAATAGGAAGTCCCTGCTCCCCATCACAGGCATATGCCTTAGGTTATTATACACACATCTGTAAGATGGAATGTGAGATAAACCCTACAGGCACGTGCTATGTCCTTCATGTACAACCACATTTGATTTTAAATGAAAAGGTCTTAAAGTCACGTTTCAGCCCATATTTCCCTATGCCCTTCATAGTCCTGGTTTTGAGCTTTACCTTCAGCATACTGTATTTATCATTCTTAAAAGGTAGGGGATGTAGACTGAAAATAGCACTAAGTCATTTGGAACATGCATTATAAGTTACAGAAAAAATAGAGGTTCTGGTTTATTATGCTGAAGCTGTAAATCCACGAATACAAAATATGACTCTCAGTCACCTTGCTTTATTCTTCCTTTAACAACTTACTAACAGTGTATAAATATAAAAGCTAACTTTGATTTTTCCTTCAGAGCTCTCTGAAATGGCTACTAGAGTGCATTTAACACTGTGACCAGAAATACTGAAATTTGACAGCTGAAAGGTGAAAGGTCTCAAATTTATACATCGAGGTGTTTGTTCCTGTCATCGTCCCAGCAGCTCGTTCAGAATAACCCCTTTTGCTTACTGAACCTTTGAGAAACACAGATTACTAAGTAATACATCTTGGCACACATCCTGGGATTCTGCTCCTACCAGGAAGCAAGCCATCCTAAGCATCACAAAAGGAATTCTAGGGATAGGAAAACACATCTGTGCAAACTTGATGTTTAACTCTACCATGTAGAAACCAATCTTCTGTCATCTGGGCCCCCACTCTAAATGTATTAACCTTAAATCCACTTGATTTTCTATATCCCTCTCATCTGAAACTTTTTTGACCAAAATTATATTTGCTTATAACAGGAAAAAATAACTGCTCAAAATCCTCCTGAAAAATCAAGAATATATCTTCACTCAACCAATATTTATCTTCATCACAAGTGCTCCCTTTTGCTTCGCTGCCCATTTTAGTGCCTGCCTCCCCTTTCAGGTAATAACCCATCTTGTACTTTTATTCCCCAGGTATCCAGACTGCACTGACCCAACACCACCTGACCCCACACCACCCTCCATTCACACTAGTCAGATGGGCATAGTTCACACTGTTCATATTAAAAAGAGTTGTGTCCCCCTCAAAATCTTAACTCTTTAAATATATAAATCCAATAGACAATTTTCAAATTCCATAGTAGTACCTTCCTCAAATAAAATGGTTATAAGCTACAACAAGGGTTGATACTAAAAGAAGAAAATTGTCATATTGTCACAGGTGTTAAGTATTTACCTGACTTTACTCTGAATTGATCACATGTATTATTAACTTGTTTAATCTTCATAACAATACCATTGGGCTTATGCCATTTTATCCCTTCTCCATTTTATTCTTTTATAGAAAAAAAAAAAAAGGCAAAGACTTGTTTTTAAAGCTACCTGAGTCTGCTAGGCTCACTCACGATGGAAGGTGTGACTGGTTGTCATTGCAAAATTCAGTTAGTAAATGTCATGGATTTTCAAGGTCACTTGCAAATCATTGCAGTTTTGAATGGTCAATCTTGGGACAGCAGAGTTCTGCCACAAATCCTTTCTTAACAAAGTATATACTTCATTAATAAGCTAGTTAAGTCACTCAGGTATATTTGTCTAATCTGATAATAAGATCACATCATCTAATAATACCTTGAACCAGAGAATTAATAGTCAAAAAAAGAACATCAGGCATTGAATTTCTGCAAAAAAAGAGGGATATTTTGTATCACTTAAAACCATACAAGGCAAATAACTATTTCTCTATGTACAAGTACTTACCTGGTTGAAGTAAGACAGGCAGGCTGGACTCATGCTACTGGACCCCTGCTTCAGGTATTTTAAGAATGATGTAAAAATCATAACTAAACAGTTAGAAAATAAGACTGTTATTTATTGTTCATGAATAGAAGATATTTATGAAATATTTATTGTTAACAATAAAAAACCTTGAAACATTTCCATCAGTTAGTGGTACTCAAACTTGAACCTACATCAAAATGACCTGGGGAGATTATTAAAACACAGATTGCTGGGCCCCACACCAGGGTTTCTGATTTTGCATTTTTAACAAGTTGCCATGTAATGTTGATCCAGGGACTAAAAGTTTGAGAACTTTTTGAGAACTTGAGGGGAAAATGTGGCTGGCAGTAAGGGACACTGGAACTCTGGTGGTGGTTGTGGTGTGAAATGGAGACTGAGATGTAATTTCAATATCCTAAATGGAATTTAGCATTGTGAACTAAAGAAATAATAAATATTATTTTTTTAAAAAAGTATGAGAACCAAAAGTTCTTTCCAGGCCAGAGAAGGAAAGTGCTGGGTAGATGTCCCTACATGTTTTGGCATGAATGAGTGAGCATTTCTGACAGTGATCTCAAGATAGCATGCAGCATCAAATATGTACTGAGCTGCTGGAACAAGCTAGATGGCAGTGAAAGAGAAAGACACCAATGCCTTGTGCTCAGGGAAGTGAGCAGGGTGGGGTCGGAGCTGAGATTTGAAGGATGGATGGGAGTGACTGCAGCCTAGAGGCCTTAGGAAGAGCTCCCCACTAAGGAGGGTCAGGCTGACTGGCAGAGGCAGAGGAGGAAAGCTTCACCTGAGAGGCTGGGCTGGAGCTCCTTGGCATGTGGACAGTCAGTCCACTGTCAGGACTGGTGAAAAACACTGCTGCCCAGAAACATGACATTTACTAGGGCCCTTGATGCTGAATGAAGGACGCATGCCCACAGACGTGTATACATACTACTCAGAAGATGCACAAAATAGAGAGGGAGATAGAAATAGTACCTTTAGGCAAGCCCAGAACAAAGGTGGTCAGGTTGCTTCCCTCCAAATAAATTGATATTGATATGAACTCCCCAAACCTAAGCTGAAGCACATAGTGAAAGGGAAAAAATGATACAAATAAATAAACATTTTATGTGTCTGCCATGAAACACCTGCATAAAACAGAAAGGGGAAGAAAATCTATTTTATACCTCAAATATAAAGATTTTACATTCCTTTCAAGTTTTTTTATTAGGGCCTGAATTTGGTGTTTCATACGAGTAGCTGGCTGTTTATAGCTCTTTTATAGAATAAATGTGAGGGGCAAAAACAGGCTGGACATATTACCATCTTGTCCCACCCTTATATTTTTTGAAAATTATCTTTTCTAAGTGTCACAAAAGCCTCAAACTTCCTGATACACAAGGAAGTTTTTAGAAACCAAAGCTTTTGTAGGCCACATATTCATCCATGGTCTGTGGGCTCAAGTTTTTCCTGACTCATCTACCGATGGCAATGATTTATCAGGCCACACCATCAGAAAAGCATAACTATGTTGCATAGAGTTGTAAATGATCTAGGATCAGTCTTTTTGACCCCATTATATCTTCAAAGGGTTGAAGAAGCCATGAAACCTGTTTCATAGTTTCCATCTATGGAACAAGCTGATAAGCTAATTGATGTCTCTGAAAACCCAAATGCTAGGGTTCCTACATCCCTTCCCCAAAAGACACAGTCTCTGTAGATGTCCACAGCTCACTGTTGCTTTAGGTAATTCATTTTTCCTCAAGCCTTAACATTTATTATTAAGGTGCCAACAACAGCACTTACACAACTTGGAAGCAAGCCACTCTCACTAATGAATATTCAATCTCTGGGTCAATGAGGTCCTCCTGCTTCCTTGGCAGATAGAGTAAGAAAAGATTCTGGTTTTTCCTTGGCTACCTAATTAATCTCTAACTGCTAATTTGCTTCCATCTTCAGTCTGGCATGCACAAAAAGGCTTACAAGCCCCCTTCTATAGTAACCTGAGCTCTCCAAGAACCATGCAAAGGTGGCAATTTTTCATTATTGATAAAATGTAATGTCATAATGTCATGGCCTTTCAGGTCATCAGCTTGGTAAGTCAGCAATGACATTATCATGTTTTATAATGATAACAAATGGCCATAATGTTTGCATGTAATTTTCATTGGCTCCTTCAGAATTCTAATTTGCCCACATCAACATATGGAACCCAATGGCAACTTCAAATATCTATTTCCTTAGATCTGCTCAAGGCTAATAGTAAGATCTGCATGAATCAAAACTCATTAAAGTTTCAAGGGCCATTTTCCCCCCTTTCACTAAATGTTTTACTTTTAAAAAGAAAAATTTTGCAGCATGAATTTTATACTGTTGAATTTAGGCATGTAAATGCATTAAATAACATATGCTTGCTGTTAATTCATGAACTCTCATTAACCCCTTTCTGTCCTGCCCATGCCTGTACTACTCTAATCTACCTCATGATTTTTGAATGCTGGGTTCTGCCTGATTCATAGTAATCATAGAACACTAATTGATCTAAATGATAGAATCATTCATGGAGCACTTATTTCCATATGTTAGCCTCTAACTCCTTTCCTTCTCAGAAACTGGAGGTAATTCATTGTCTAAGGCCAGAACTAATGCCAGCATTCTTTAGAAAATCTATTTTTATCATTTATTGACAGCAGGGAGTAACAGAGTAAAATTAGAACAGATTCTCATTTCAATCCTAAATACACTAAATCTAAAGTATATTTGGAAGATCTAACAAAATGTTTTTACAACTCCCTTAGCACTTCATGAAGAAGGAAGGAAAGAAGGCAAGGAGGAAATATATTATTCACTGAGCTTTGTCCTAGGGTAGGTTTATATGTATCATCTTATCTAATCTTCATAATAACCCCCAAAGGATAAGAATCATTCTCTTGGAAATTCCACATGATCCTGTCTTCCCACTTCCGGGTATTTACTAAACAAACACAAAAACACTAATTGTAGAGATGTCTGAGCCCCCATGTTTACTGCAACATTATTTATAACAGCCAAGAATTGGAAATACCTAAGTGTCTATCACCAGATGATAAATAAAGATGTGACTTCTACACAACTGTAAATAAAGATGAAATCCTGTCATATGAGACAAATGGATTTAACTAGAGGGGATGATAAGTAAAATAAGTAAAAAAGATAAAAAAGTAAATAAATAGATAAAACAAAAAAACAACCCTTAGAATTTGACAATAGAGCTGAGTTACCAGAGAGAAAGGAGATGGGAAACAGGAGCAAGGGATGATGGGGTTCACTGGACACTGGTAGAGGACTTTTGGTAATTTGGTGGGGGGTTTGGTGTGTTGTCATATATTTGACAAGTGATGAACCTGCATGTATGGATTTTTACCATTTTATAAATCAAAATTACTTCAATTAATATTTTTAAAAGAATCATTCTCTTAATAAATGAGGAAACTGAGTTTAGAAAGACTACACAGCTAACAAATTATAAAACCAACACTTGTATTGAGCAGTTCTGACTCCAAACACATGTACATTCCCTTGCACAAAATTTTCAAAGCAGATATCCCACCAAAGAAGGAAAAAACCAAAACCTTCCAGCTAGCTCAAATAAAGTCATCATATATTCAGATAATCAACAGATATAAGTAGATTTCATATGCAGAAACTTTTTATCTTGCCATTAATATATCCATTTAGACTGTTATTGGTATCACATTCTCAGAGCAAGCACATCTTAATTGAGTTAATAGCTTCAATGCATCTGTGCAATTTCTCATTGATGTCCTTTCCACATTATGCAATAGATTTCACTATTGTCATTGAAAATGGGGCCAAAGTAGGTAGTTTCATCAGATTTGTAGATCAGCAGCCCTTTAGCTGATGCAATAAAACCATGTAAAGAAGTATATAATGGTGTTGGTATGAGATCTTCCCAAGTCTGCTCTAGTCAATAAAAGGAGGCATTCATTACCACTTCCACTTAAAATAAGAAACATTTCTAAAGACTTTACAACATACAAAGCATTATCCATTCACTGTAATATTACATTTATCCTCGTATGAACCTTGTATTCAGTTAAGGAAATAAAACACTTGACATTTCCAAGAGCATATTTGGCAAAAATAAGATCCAGAGTTCTTCTGGCTCACCAACCCATACTCTCTCTACTCTACCAAGATCTTTCATGTACTAAGACAAATAATTTCTAAAATCAAAACACCAATATTCAAAGAAAGATCAGTCTTCCTTTTGAGAGGCAGGGCAGACAAGTGTCAAGGTCTCATAGCTATCAAAGTTTTCTGGAAATGGAATGGAGGAGAAAGGAGAAAGGACTTACAGAAATGAAGTTTAATAAGCTCTTCTATCCAGCAATTATAAGTACATACTGGAAAAGTTAGAAAGGCTTGCCTACATTCTGCTTCATTCATTCAACAGATCCTGGGGGTTTCTTCTTTATTTATTCATTTACTCATTCAATAAACATACGTTACTGAGCACTTCCTATAGGCCAATATCATGCCAACAATCAATGATGCAGCAGTGAAAGAGACACACATGGATCTGTCCTCATAGAGCTCACATTTGTGCAGTTGAGAAAATTGTTAAAAAACAGAAACCCAAATCCAACAGAAGGAAGGAAATAATAAAGCTTGGGGGAGTAATCAATGAAATAGACATCAAAAAGACTACCCAAAAATTAATGAAACCAAAAACTGGTTTTCTGAAAGAATAAGCAAAAATAGACAGACCACTATCCAGACTCACAAAAAAGAGGAGAGATAAAACACAAATAGAATCAGAAATGAAAGAGGAATCATGACAACAGATACAGTAGAAATACAGATGATTATAGGAGAATATTATATACAACTATATGGCAACAAATTGGGTAATCTAGAAGAAATGGACACATTCCTGGAAATGTACGACATTCTAAAACTAAGCCAAGAAGAACTAGAAATCATGAACAGATCAATCACAAGCAAGGAAATCAAAATAATAAGTAAAAACCTTCCCAAAAACAAAAACGCTGGACCAGTTTCACCAGTGAATTCTACAAAACATTCAAAGAAGAATTAACACCAATCCTTCTTAAACTGTTCAAAAAATTGAAGATGGTAAACTTCCCATAACTATTTATGATGCCAATATTATGTTGATTCCAAAATCAGATAAAGACAGCACCAAGAAAGAAAATTACAGACCATATCTTAAATGAATTTTTATGCAGAAATTCTCAACAAAATACTAGCAAACTGAATTCATCGTGTTAAATGAATCATACACCATGATCAAGTGGGATTTATTCCATGGATGCCAGAATGGTTCAACATAAGCACATCAATAAACATGATACACACTATCAATTTTTAAAAGGACAAAATCCACATGATCATCTCAATAGACACAGAAAAAGCATTTGACAAGATTCAACCCCCTTTTTTGTTTAAAAAAACCCTCCAAAAAGTATGTATAGAAGGAATGTATTTCAACATAATAAAGGCTATATACGACAAGCCCACAACCAACATTGTACTCAGTGGAGAAAAGCTGTAAGCTTTTCCTCTAAGATCAGGAACAAGACAGGGATGTCCACTCTCATTTAATATGTTGTTAGAGGTCCTGGCCAATGCAATTACACAAGAAAAAGTCATAAAATGTATGCCAACAGGAGAGGAAGAAATGAAACCATGACTATTCATGGATGACATCATAATATACATAGAGAACCCCAAAGACTCAAGTAAAAAGCTACTAGAAATAATGAACAAATACAGTAAAGTGGCAGCCTACAAATTAATATTAAAAAATCTGTCACATTTCTGCATGCAAACAATGAAAATACAGAAAGAGAAATATCATTTACAATTGCATACAAAAAATGAAATAGCTTTTAATAAACTTAACCAAAGAAGTGAAAGACCTATACCACAAGAACTATAGGACATTGCTCAAAGAAATAGAAGACGGCACAAAGAAATGGAAAGATATTGAATGCTAATGGACCGACAGAATTAACATAATCAAAATGGTCATACTTCCCAAGGTAATATACAGATTCAATGCTATCCCCATCAAAATTCCTAAGACATTCTTCACAGACATAGATAGCAAAAGAATAGCAAAAGCAATCCTCCAGAAAACAGTCAACAATAGAGGAATAAAACCCCCTGACTTCCAACTCTACTACAAAGCATTAATAATTAAAACAGCGAGATAAGTCAGAAGGAGAACGACAGACACTGTATAACAGTACTCATATGATATGTGTAGAGATAAAAAACAAGTGAATGATATAAATCAAACAATACTAAAGAGAGAGAGAGAGAAGCTAATCCAAACAACAATGGACTCAGTGCTCAGTGGTGGGGGACAAAAAGATAAATCAAAGGGTACTAAAGAGACAGGGGAGGTGGAGGGAGATGGGGTAAAGGAGATTAATCATAAACGAAGGGGGGGGAGAGAAATATTGGTAAATCTATTGTGCTATGTGCATATGTAAATTTGCTATTATGTATACCTCAAAACAAGTTAATGTCAAAATGCAATATCCCTTCAATAAAAACAAAACTACTAATGTTATGTTATTAGACAAATTATCTTACTTACCTTACTTTAATTTTGCTAAAATAATATTATTTGTAACTTTACATAAAATTTTAAGTACATAGCATTGTAGTTTACCTTCTATATGTACTACATTATGATTGCCATCAAAAGTCTAGTTTCCATCCTCCATCACACAATTGACCACTTTTACCTAATCCACCCAAGATATCACATTTCTTGACTTTAAACTACATTATTCAGCTATAATAAGCAAAACATCAAGGATTAAAATTAAAACAGGAACACAAAAATCAGAACAGAATTGAAAGCCCAGAAATAAGCTTACTACCACAGATATAAGTGAAGAATGTGAGAATGGACTGTTACAGGAAATGCTGACTAAGCCCAAGGAGTTAATAAAGACTTCTCTAAGGGTGAGACATTTAAAGTGAGACATGAAACATGACTGAGTGGGAATCACAAGGCAAAACACTGAGGAACCAAGGATATTTTCCATTCTTTCTTCTATCCTTAAGGCTGCTTTGCACATGGTTTCCCTTGTTTTATAAGCCAAATACCATGGCTACTGTAATGGTTACCAGGTGAACCTAAAGTCAGCACCTAACTTTTCTAACTCACTGACAATCTGGAGTCCTGTACATGTCTAACTTTGACAGATCAGAGGCAATCTGACTGGCATGCCTGATGATTTTCTTTCAAGTTGAGTTTTAAATCAAAGCCAGTTTGACGGTTTCTGCATTGACCATCCCTCTTGCCATTACCTCTCCTTTTATGACTTACACTGAGCCCCTCTGCGCACTAAGCCACACAAAACCTCACATTCCCTTTCTTCTGTGTCTTCTTTCCTTTTACTATTTTTCTGTGTTTGAATATTGCTATGTATTGAAATGTACCCCAAATTCTCAATATGACTATAGTTGGAGATAAGACTTTTAAGGAGGTAATAAAGGTTAAATGAAATCTTATGAACCTTAATTTAATAGGACTAGCATCCTTATAAAAAGAGACCTCTTCCTCCCTGCCTCCCTCCCCCGCCTCCTCCCACAAAGGAAACTCCACATAAGCACATGGTGAGACAGTGAGAGGTGGCCATCCGCAAACAGCAGTGAGGCCTCACAGAAGTCAACCCTGCTGCACCTTGATCCTGGACTTCATCTCTAAACTGTAAGAAAATAAGTGTAAACCACCCAATTTATGGGATTGCTTTAGGGTAGCGCAACTTGACTAATACAGGTGTGAAAACAGACATCTTCAGGAAATAGCAGATACATAAGAAGTACCCATGGGGCTGTGTGTGACTCTGAAAATTACAGTGACTTAGAGGGGAAAAATAATTGCAGGGAGTGTCCAGATAGAAAGACTTTAAGTTTGCACAGGCACCACTGCATTATTGCAGATAAATTGCAACAATTTCAGATATCTATTCTAAAGCCTTGTTTTTAAGTTGTTTTCACCATGTTCACTAAGTGTGTTATATTATTACAATAGAGGATATGGACACTTCCTGGAAAAATTTTGGGAATTTCGAGTTTTCCTTGGCTTAAGTTGGGAGTGACAGAATGCTTTGGTTAATAGCTTAAGCAGCCATGTCTGCAGGGTTTCTGACACTGAAGGAAAAAGGCTTATATCATCAGTCAGTTATATACAATATTTTTACCCAACAGACCACATTCAAATTGTGACATTCAACAGTAAATGTGTATTTCTTACTCATTAATCAGTGGGTTAGCTGCAGCGGGGCTTGATAGCAGGTTAGGGCCAGTTCTATTCCACCTATCTCTGCCATCCACCCCCACCTTGGATCAGTAGCTATTCAGATACTTACATATTAGTCTCATAGCAAAAGTCAGAAGCACAAGAAGGCAAGCACCACCCCAAGAGGACATGTGAAACTTTTTCCTTAAGCCTCGGTTAATCATATAACCAGGCCCCAATCACAGTGCAGAGGAGTGCACTGCACTCCAACTGCCACCAGGCCAAATAAACAATGTGTTCAAAGCCCACATCCAGAGGATGGGAAAGCATACTTCTCCCAGTGCCAGGGGAAGAGAGTGAATATTTGCTTAACTATAACCTAATTAATGAAAGGAATATTATTTTGCCTAATTTACAGGTGAGAAAACTAAAGTCACTTTCCCAAAATGCTGAACAAATATTTGAATCCAAACCTCCATTATTCCGAAGTTCACTTTTTCCCCCACTCATCTACTGCCCTCCAGGGATAGATGGGTAACCCTAAGGAAACATCATAGCAGCAATAGACAACAAGTGATTAGAGATATAAATTAAACTACAAACTAAGACCAGGGGATGTGAGAACAACAGATAAAAGGTAGTCTATAATACACCCATTCATTTCATTCATTCAAAAGAGTATGGGGTGTGCCTTGGTGGAAAAGCAGTTTGGTCAGCCACCTCAGGCCAGGCATAGTTCACATACATCCCAAGAACCCAGGTTCATTTCTTGGGAGCAGGGGGAGCAACCAAGATGTGCAACTAAATAAAAATGCTTCTTCCTCCCTCTTTCTTCTTGCCTGCTTGCCTGCCTTCATTGCTACCTGCACTTTTCCTTTAAAAAAAAAGTGTGGAGCACTCAGAAAGCACTAATCATTAAGGTTCACTGGAGAATAACAGCATTATCAACCTAGAAAAGCATTTGTCAGTAAATAAAGCCAAGCTATAGAAGCTGTGTGCTCCTAGGTCCTTTCGAAGACCTCCTCTCTTACATACTCCTTGTCATCTAACTGCCTCTCTCTGTCAGACCTGACCATTTAGATCTCTGTTACTCCAACCCTTGCTGCTCTGTCAGCCAGCTCAGCACCTTAACATTGTTCAGGCCTCCATCAGCCAAGTCCAAACACCACAAAACCAGTCTGACATGTATCCCACCACAAGAGAAGTTTAGAGCTGTGCAATTCCCTACCTTTCTGTATCTTTAATCAACCTGTCCTCATTCACATAATCAAAATCACAACCCTTCTCAACATGACAAATCTGAAGAAAATCATGTAAGGGTAAACTGAGTGTCCCCAAACTTCTGCCTATTTCTCATAATTCTGACCACATCAGAGATCAACTCTCCATCCTAACTCCACCCCAGATTATTTCTCCCATCATGCAGTTTTTTTAAAATCCCTGTCCTATCCCTTTTCCCTCATTAACTCCCATCTCTTTCCTTCGTCAATGAAATAAAGCTTTGCTTGTTGCTCTTAAATGTAATTTGGTTTTGTTTAATGGTAAATAGTGAAAAGGACCTTAAAAATATTGGTAATCAATAACTTGGTAATAGCTTCTTGCTGTCTTTTCTATCACTATGCTCTATGTTTGTATTAGTATACATATTCCCAGCTATCCTGACTACGGTCTCTGTAGGTCAACAAAAATATTGCTTCTTCATCAAAATAATACATTCTTGGATTCCTTCAAAACCTATATAACTCTATGGCACCTTGAAGTCCAGTCCTGTATGAAGCATTTAAATATTTTCCTAAAGTCACTCAAGGATTCTACCCTTAAAACACACCTTAAAACTTATTTTAACATCATCTTCTTATCCTACAAACGAGGCGCTGGTTCCTAAAAGTTCTCTCCTTTCTTTGTTCAAAAACTTTTCCCAAATTCTCAGGTATCTATTTCCCACTGACTCCTTTTTTCTTATCTTTCCTTCCCCTCTATGCTTTGTTTCTTAATCGATATACCATTTGGTTGGTAATAATATTTAAGTTTCAGCAATATGGATTCACACCTCAATATGTCTATCCCTCAATACCTACTACCTGAGTTCTAGTGCTGTTCACCACCATCAGCTTGAGCCCCTTTACTCATAATTCCCTCAGGTTTCTCCCTGTCTGGTTACACTTGTTTGGTCAGGGGTCTAGAGCATATTCAGTAAGCCAGATGCCCTCCAGCTTCAGGATCTTAGCCTTCCTGTTGTCTCTGGCCTGGAATTTTCTTAATGTAGAAGTCCACCTGGTCCACTTTTACCCCTCCTCCATGTTTTTGTCAGATGCCACCTGCCCGGTGAGACTGTCTTAGACATTATTATTTCATAACTACATAGCCCCACCCCACATTTCATATACCCACTCCTTCTTCTCAACTTTCTCTATTCCTGTAGCACTTATCGCCATCTGGTTTTTATCTTCTGTATCTCCTCACTAGAGTGCAAACTACTTAAAGTGAGAGGCTGTTGTTTGTTCACTGTTCTGTTCTCAGTGCAGTGCTCAGTACATAGTGGGATTTCAACAACATGTATTCACCTATAATTATTATTCTACACAATAGAAAACCAAAAATAAATTGGTGAAATTGAGAGGAAGATGAAAGGGAAACTGTGAATACAATATTTAGCATGTAATATCTCTTCTCTCACTCTGTCACACTGTTTTATCTGTGGTCCATCTCAGCTTCCAAGATCTACCTATACTCCTCATCTGGACAACCATATAATTCTATGTTCCCTCATTTCCCCACCTTCTCCCCAGTGATCTGCCCATATTCTGTTCCACCTTCTTGGGAAGTGGGAATCCTTTGTTCACTGTTGATATACTATGTCTACAGTTTCAATGATTTCTCACAATGCACTGCAGTTGGTACCTCTAGTTATTCTGATTTATACTGATAGGGATAAATCTCTAATGGCTAGAAATTAGGGACCATAACCAAAATATACTCCTGAGACACTACCAGTCCTAGTTCCTTTGAAGAAAAGCATTTTATTTGCAGCAAGATGAGAAAATTTCTTTGATAATGAAAAAAGTTCACTCAAATAGACAGGAGGATCACTGATCTCCATGATGTCTCCATGGAGAAATACCTAGAGTGTTCTACCCCAAATTGTAAGGCCATTCATTAGAGTGTTCCTAAGCACAGACGTGTCGTGAAATATGGCTGGAGGATCATCAGTATGTTATCCTTATTCTTCGCAGGTCCAATTTGCATGGGCAATTGGGAAGTGACTAAAACTGACAGATAGTAAATTTAATTAGAATAACTACTTATACTTCTCTCTTCAATCATCCATTCTTCACATCATTCGTTAAAATTACATATGGTATGGATGTATATATAACTGTTTCACTTAAGTGAGAATTATAAAATTAAATCATAAAGTAACAAGAAGAAAATATGAGTGAATATTGATCCAAGAGAAAGAAATTGAATCATAAAAAAGACATTAAAGAAAAAGAAGGAAGAAAAACATATTTGTCTATAATTTGCATCAAATGATGAAAAGGTTTAACATATACATAAATGATTTCTGCAAATCAACAAGAAAGGAAGCATCCTATAGAAAAAAAGAACAAAAACCATGAATATATAAATAATTAATAAATATATGAAAAAATATTTAACCTAATCAGCAATCAAGAAAGTATATATAAAAGTAATATGATGTTTTCTGCCTATTAAACTTGCAAATATTTTTAATCATTAGACTCAATGTTGATGTGGATGGCAAAAATAAACACCATCTAATGCTGCTAGAAATCTGGTGTCACCTTTCTGGAATTAAATTTGACAATTTATACATATTTTTATTTTTTATAATAATCAGCAGCAGCAAGCCCTGGTGGAGTAGAGGTTCAGTGTAATCCACATACATCCCAAGGTTCCCAGTTCAAGACACGTGACTGGGGAGAAAAACCAATGTAAACAACCAAGTAAAATAAATGGGGTGCTCCTTCCTCCTCTCTTCCTGTCTGCCTCAGTTCTCCTTCATTTCTGCCTGCACCTTTCCTTTTAAAAAAATTAATCATCAGTAATTAAGCTTAAGAAAATAATCCAGATTTGTACAAGCATTTATTTATAGTTATGTTCGTTCTCTATAGGTTTTTTCATATTGGAAATGTTTTAAATGCTTAATAATAAAGAAAAACTAAAACTAAGTAATAACTGAAAACACACTTTCACACAGAAAAATACTATGCAAACACCGAAATTATTGAACAATGGAAGATCGTATTTTCCAAAAACAACTGCAATAGTATTTCTGGTCGAATGTCCTAATTTTTAGCCTTCCCACAATGTTAAATAATGACCCCAGAAAGGTAGGCCCCTTGTCATAATCCCTGATGCTTGTAACTACGTTGGCTTACATAGTACATGGAACTTTGCAGATGTGATTAAGCAAAGGATCTTGAGATGTGGAGATTACCCTAGGTTATACAGGTGAACCCAGTGAAATCATAGGGTTCTTATAAGAGGAAAGCAGGAGGATCAGAGTTTAATGAATAAAATGTAATGACAAAAATCAGAGGGTCACAGAGAAATTTGAATATGTTCAGCTATTGACCTTAAAGATAGAGGAAGAGGGCCATGAGTCAAGGATTAAAAGCAGCCTCTTAAAACTGATAAAAAGGCAAGGAAATGTACTCTGAAGAGGGCAGCCCTGACAACACCTTGATTTTGACTGAGTGAAACCCATTTAAGACTTCTGAACTCCAAAACTGTAAAATAATAAATGTGTTTTTTTGAATTTGTGACACAATGATATCAAAATAACAAACACTCAAGAGATCTATGTCTCAAGAGAAAAGCTCCTATAGACTTTTGGGTGGGTTTTTGTGACTCCTTGGTGAATAGACTGTGGGCAGAAGGAATGTTGTGAGACTTCTAAGACTAAGTCATAAGTGGTGAACTGGTTTCAGCCTGACTTTTCTCTGTGGACATACACTTGTGGAGCCCTGAGTTGCATATAAGGAGCATGGTTACCATGGAGCCACCATGCTCCAGAAATGTCCAAGAACCCAGCTTCTCCAGCCTGAGTTTTCCAGCCCAATCACCAGATATGTATGTAATAAACACACTTCAGATAATTAGTCCAAACCACAGCCTAACTACAAGTTCATGAAAGACCCTGAGCAAGAGTTACTTAGCTGAGCCTAATCAACTCCCAAAAACAACTCTTGAAGGTAATAACATAACTTTTCTGTTGTCTTTATGTCATCAGGATTTGGGGTGGTATATTGTGCATCAAGAGCTAATACATTAATAATAAAGAGAAATACTGAAAATGTAATATGTATTAAGTGATAAAGTAGTCTAAATGTGTGTTTATGCATGTGTATGTGTGTATACACATAGAAAAAACATACAATCACCAAAACATATTGCAGATAGTGATCATATGGATCTACATGCTGGGTAAGGAAATTATATTTTTCTATATTTCCAAAATCTATGCAATAAAGGTATTCCATTTGTAATCTGGGAGAAATATTTTCAGCACTTTAGCTATGATTACTTATAAATAAATCATGATTAATGAAAACATGAGCAGAACCTGTGTGAACACCAATGCATACAGTCATTTATTGAAGGTAAAATAAAGAGAACAGGGGAAGGGGCCACATCAACCTTTAAATCTTTAATTCATTTCTTCTCTACAGTAGAGGTGGTAGCGAGTACCTTGCAATATTGGGTCAAATACCTAATTCTTTTAGCCACTCCCAACTCAACCTTAATTGACTGATGCAATTGAGTTAGGATACTTTACTGTAAAACAATTAAAATATAATTTATAGTTTCTCCCAACAGGAGAAAAGTCAGTCACCTCTTGAGAATAACTTCTTTCTTTGGGCATAGTGCCTACAATTCACTCCATTTTTTCTGTTTCCAATCAATTCCTCTAAAAGAGGGGTACCTGGAGAAGATTGGGGAAAGAGGTGAGAGTGGAAAGAAATAGAGAGCTTTGGTTCCAGGACTCTGTAGCATCTCATTGAATGCTCATGATAACCCTTGGGTGGAATTAACAACCCCATTTTATAGACAACCATTTCAGCTCAGAATAATTAAGCCACTTACCCAAACCAAAGAGAGATGATAAATGATAGACTGAACTTCTAATTCAGTTTCTTATCTGAAGACTGTGTTTATCTTCACTTTGCCTTGATTTCCTAGTTCTTACCTTCAGAGTTATATTTGGAGATTAAATTGTTTAATATCCACATCACATCTTAAAATAGAACAAGGTCTACCCCTTAAGAATGCAACATTCTCAGTGTTAGCTGCCATTTTTACTGTATGGATCAAAGTCACATCAGAAAGCATCACCAGGCACTGGAGGTCCATAGCTGTCCTTTTAGAAACCCTCATTCCATATCTTGCCATTTCAGGGTGGGCCAACAACATAGACAGCAATGGTTGCTTTTCCAGGAAAATGAAAGCTGTATTTGGAGCCCGCAAAGTAGTGACCTGGTGACCTACCTTAGACACACATTTTCCTTACTCTTTTCCAAATGACACAATAGCTCTCACACAGTCCAAGGGCTATCATTAAAAGTCAGTCGCTCTCCAAATATGTCGATTCTGGTGGCACTGACAAGTGAGAGGAGGAGGCAGAGACACCACAACCACACCCCATACTGGTTGCTTCTATAAAATAAATGAGGAAGGAAATGGTGTTAGGGTGGGATCTGCCTTCTAAATACATTGAAAACAGAGGTTCCTGTCTTTTCGCATTTCCTAGAAGACTTCCTGAGCTTTCTTTGGCAAGCCTTGATATTGAGGATACTTTTAGCTGTTTAAGTCTTCCTCTTCTCACAGGGGTCAAGGGACTGGAAAGATCTTCTCAAAAGGATAGAGAAGAAATCATTAAAAAGGAGGAGGGGGAAAGTGACAGGAGGTCAGTCTGTTTTTTCCTAATGGGTGCATCCCTGAGCGACAGGCTCAGTGACCACAAGCTTCACACAAGCACCCAGCTTCCAGAAACCTGCAGCAATTTGATCCACACTTCCTTAGCAGGAGACAGAGGCAGCTCAAAGGAGCAGCCTACTGAGGGAATGGAGATGAAGATAGACACAACAGAAATCTGATTGCGATAAATTTCATTGATAGCATTAATTTAAAAATACAATAGTGTTCCAATAAGATAGAAAGAACACATCCTTGAAATATTTGTGTCTTCCATAAAATGTACTTCCTTCAGATATAAATTGACCCTTAAAATGTTGCTTGTTGTCTGGCACGCAGCTTTATCTATGGACAGGTTTGTGATTAAAATTCACCTTTACATGCAACACAAGCACACAAATGGTGTGGTTTTCACTGATTTTTAGTCAACAAGCAATAAACTGCATTTGCACCCATACACCTATTCCTAACACCCCATCCGGTAACATTTCCACGTTTCTAGGAAAGAAATCAATAGCAATAATCCGTGAGAGACTCATAGGGTGTATATTTTTTTTATCACACTGCCATTTGAAGAAAAAAATTTCCCCATCTACTCGCAGAAAAAGATTGTCCTTTTTTTATGCTGACGTGGAAATCTCAGCATTATTTCTGGGGGGCAGAGGGTGGTTAGAAGGAAAGGAGAGATGAATCCATTAAAACAAATGTGAGAAAATGTGGGAACAAATAAAACACCTGTTTTTAATAATACCGGTTCTATTTGAATAACACAAATGACAATCAGTGTACACACTGAAAAATCCCTAATCAACCTACAAAGTTCAAAATTGCATTCATTCAAACTCTGTTTCTAAGAAAAGAGTGGCCTTTTTTAATGCTTGTTGGTGCAACTTAGAAAGGAAAGCCATTCTCCTTGCAGTGAAGGGAAAAGACACCATGCTCGAACCCTGAGAGATAGAACTATGTCATTGCTGATTTTTCTGTGCAAGAAAGAAATATGATTCTTTGTTACTGCTCTTATTTATTGCAGACCTTGTCTGGAATCTGGTATTGAAGCCATGCCTGATGAGTTGCCGCCTTGAACTTTCCCACTGATCAATGCCGGCGCTGCTGCTGAATGAAAGAATAGCTTTCCAAAGGAACCACTATCACGTGGGAAGCCTAGCAAGCTTTTTAAAAAATGAACCCAAATCCTGCCTGCTTAAGCTTTGGAACATGCCCTCCCTCTCCCCACCCCCCAAAAAATGGTAAATGGTGACTGACCATTTGAAAATGGAAATGTTACAATAGCAAGAGGTAAGGTCAAAAGCAGAAATCCTTGTTTTTGTAAAATGATCAGACACCGTGGGATGAAAACATGCTGGAGAAAGTAAGGTTATATGAAGCCAGAGGACAGGAATCATATTTCTTCTCAGCTGGGTGACAAATAAAAAGTTGCCTTTATTTTTCTGTGCAAATAAACTTTACTTTAGGAATTGTGGCAGCAGGTTGGTCTCCCATAAAATGGGTTTTATCTGCTCTGGTGACAACCTAAGGTGGGGAGGGGTTAGAGTCAGGGCAATTGCCATTTTTTCTATTATTTTTGTCAATATTTTTGCTATTTTGCAGCAAGATTGCAGAAGAAGTCTAGACAAATACTATTAAGAATGAGGGCCAAGAGAAAGGATTTAATCCAATTCTTCAGCAATTTGTGTGGGAAACGTGTCACTGAAGTCGGCTAGAACAGAATCTTCAAACACATCCTGGCCAGTTTCTGTGCAAAAATCCTTAGGGGCTTCTCTGAATTGGATACCCTTGGTTGAAGTATCCACTGGGTAGAAAGAAGCCTCTGAGAAAGAAGTACAGCAGGCCAATGCTGAAAGCCTTCTAGAGGGCCCCAAATGATAACCAAAGCTATGAGAAACAGAGACACAACTGGAACGTCCATTTAACTGAAGAAATGAAGCAAGAACAAGATCTGAGCGTCCATCAATTTCAACTAGTTACCTTTACGCACTGTCTTTCCCCTGGACTTTTCACAGGAAGTAAGTATCTTATATAATTACTAATCCCATTGTTAGTTCTTTATATGCTTCTTTTAATCTCTTCTTCCTCCTGCCAACACTCTGAACACTTTCTGTTTCAAAGTATCATGATTTGTGTGGCTACCACACCTCCCACTCTACATGTGTAACTGCTTGGTCTAGGTATTTCCTTCCTTCTGCCTTCTGTGCTTCACATGTAATGAGAGTGCTAATGTTTGCTGAATACTGACGGAATTGATACATGAGGGCTTTATCCCTAAATACCATGATCAGAGTAACAACAGAAAATCTCAGTTCCTGTTTGAATTCTAATCAACCTGTCCCATCTCTGGGTCTCTAGACCCATTGTCACACCCACACCCAGACACCAAGCATCCAACAAGAAGGTGCTTTGGGTTTCTGTCTCTTTTCCCTAAAATATTCCCTTCTTGCTCCTCCACTTTTCCTGGCTGCTTCTCAGACCTTAGTTTGCTGGCTCTGTAATATTCCCAGTACTATTTGAGTTCCCAGCCCCAAGATGGAAAAACTATCTTATTGTGTGTCTCCAGGCTTACCCAGAACACAGTTTGGTACTTAACTTCCAGTATTCACCACATTTAGGTGTTCCTTCCCGAAAATTACATTCCTTCCAGATCCAGTTCAGGCATCAGCCTCCTTGATCGAGGCTTCCCAGATGAGATTGGTCTTCACAACAGGAAGTGCCTGCCATAACCAGACCACCAATTTGTACCTATAGACCCAATAGTAGTTGCTAATCCCAGCCCTTGACCACACCATCCACCCTGGACCACTGTGAGTATCCAGTGGTATACACCTCAGTTCTTTTTCTAAGGGAAGGCAGGTTCTCTAGTTATTCAAAGAAAAAATTCTGCCCCTAGATGCTTTGGGCACAAACATAAGGAGCCTTGTAACCTTCAGGAAGACCATGGGCCTGTTTGTTTTACCAAGATACCATAATCAGCATTCACTGGAAGTAATCAGACTCAGCACTACCCTACCCATGTGGTATCTAGTACTGAACAGAAATCATGTATGATACAATCTCTACTTTCATTGGGTAACACCTTGGCATGGATTATTTTTTGTTAACAAATTTCTGTCATGATGCATAAAAAATGCTCTACATCACTTACTATCAGAGAAATGCAAATATAAACCACAATGAAACACCACCTCACACCTGTGAGAATGACCTATGTAGAAGACTAGAAACAACAAGTGTTGGAGAGGGTGGAGAGAAAAAGGAATTCTCCTATACTGTTGGTGGGTATGCAGATTAATGCAACAACTTGTGAAAATAGTATGGAGATTCCCCAAAATAATAAAGATGTTGTATACCCTTGTGGCTCAGACGGCTAAGGTGCAAACTATGTAAAGCCCAAGGACCTGGGTTCATGATGTAGGGCCAAGGGTTAAAAAAAAACAAAGATGGGAGCCACCATTTGATCCAGAAATCCCACTTCTAGGCATATTCCCAGAGAATACAAAATCTCTAATGAGAAAAAATATATGCATCCGTATGTTCATAGCAGCACAGTTCACGGTAGTCAAAACATGGAAACAACCTGAATGCCCATCAATCGATGACTGGATAAAGAAGTTCAGGTATATATAGAGATATAGATAAAGATATTGATATATAGATATATGTATATATACACATATATAGATATCTGTATATGTATAAATACGTAGATACATGTGTATATACATGTACTCAATGGAATTCTATACAGTTATCTAAAAAGATTAAATCATGCCTTTTGTAAAAACCTAGATGGAACTGGAGGTGATTATGCTAAGTGAAATAAATCAGAAAGAAAAAGAGAATAGGATGGTTCCACTTATGTGTGGCATATAAAGAAACAAAGCAGACAAGTCTTAGCAAAATTCACAGGACATAAGACTATGATGACTGGGGAGGAGGAGGGCAGGAGGACAGGAGCAAGGTGGTGAGGGCACTAAGACTCTGGTGGTGGGCGTGGTGTGAAATACGCACCCACTGAGGTAAGAAAAGCATATGGCAATGTAAACAAAAGAAGCAATAAAACAAATTTTTTTAAAATTTTTAAGGGTTCTGTCATGAATAGTCCACATCTGCTCCAAAGCCCTATGGGGCTGGTAAGACAGTTCTAGTTGTGGTCCCATATTATCCTTTAGGATGTGAGTATACTTTCCAGAGAATGTCATGCATTACACACACACACACACACACACACACACACACACACACACACACACACACACACACACAGCAAACACATTTGCTCACATTCATGCTCAAATTGATACCAAACTCTATATGGAGAAAGCAGAATATCTGGTGACATTTTAATAGCAACTAACATTTATTTGACATGTTCCACATCCTAGACTCAAGGCACTTCACAACTGTTTTCTCAGTCAAATCTATTACTTTAATAGATAAAAAAAGATAGTATCTTATTATCCCTATTTTACAGAAAAGAAAAATGAGGTGCAAAAGTTGAGTAAATTTCCCATTCAGTAACTAGCTAAAATGAAATTTCAACCAGGCAATCTGACTTAATTCTTAATCTCTGTTTTTAACTTAAACCTGTTCCTTACCCAAAAGTACTAAGTCAAGCTACCCTAACCAGGGTTCAGTGTAGTCTAGGGGATCTGTATCAATTCTTAAGTCTTTTATTCATCTATAAATAAGGGTAATAAAAGTTCCCATTTTATGAAGTCATTGTGAGAAATAAACTCAATAATATGTGAAACACTTACACCAGAACCTAATACATTGTAAACACTTGAAAAATGTTAGCAACTATTATAATTATTATTATCACACAGTTATTAAGTAGAGGAGTCAAAACACAAATTCTGTTTTATCCAGATTAAAAATCTAGACCAAACTATCAAAGAAAAAGAGAATCCTTCAAAAATTAGTCTAAAACTAAATTTCTTCCTAATTAAAGATAACCACTCAATGCACAAATCATTGAACACAATGCAATAATTTGGTAGTCTAACAAAAACTCACGGATGATCATAGCTTCCAGTGGGATGGAAGGGGAAGGAAAGGAGAGAGGGGAAAAGGTGGTAAAGGATACTGAAACTCTAGTGGTGTGTGTGGTATGAAATATAGACATGTAATTTCAATATCCTAAAATGAATATGACTATAGCATTGTAAAAAAAAAAAACAATAAAATTAATACAAAAATAATAATTTGGTAGTCTTACTTTTTAAAATAATAATCTGTTCCTGTTGGCTTCATGAACTTGCTCAGGTAGAAAGAGCATTCTCACTTTAAGAATTCGAAGAAGGAATGAATGACTCCACATGTCTGAACTAAATTTAAAACAAACGTTGGAGGCTTATGGTCTGAATATTATGTAAGTTTGATCCTGAGCCAAAGAATCATTAACCAAGGAGCTTAACCAAAGGGACTTCCAGAGGTCACACAAAACGTCCCTCTGTAACCAGAGGGACAAAAGCCCTTTACTTCACTTACAAACTTAACATCTTCTGAAAAAAATAAAGCATTACACTGAAGCTAAATATCTTCTCAGCACATGTTAGAAAGAAATTGTCTCCTTAAGAAACTAATTGTCATATATATAAATTAAGTTTTTTAAAATTTAATACTTATATTTAAATATAATTCTTCTATTTTTCTGGTCAATCTTCTGTTAAGAGTCTTCCAAATCTATGTTTATTGTAGTAACACTTTCATGAGAAATCTAAGACTGGCTAACACAGTACTTAGCACATAGTACATCATCACTAAATAAATGATAAAAGTCATGAAATTCAGACAACCCATCACTAAGATGCTCATCTGAGATCAACTTTTGAATGTAGTTTCCTGCCTCCTCATCTAATAATAAACACCCACATCTAGTTGATTGAGTCCTTTAAAACCATCGAAATGGCAACTAAAAGCTTATAAGCAGTTATCATCATCTAAATTGTTTTACAGTTACATTCTGTAGTCCATCCCTAAGAAGTTCATCCTACACTTGAGTTTTCAATCCATGTCTTTTACAAGGTTACCATATTACACCACAAACATCATAGTTGTTATAATTATATCACAGAGTTGATGAGCTCTCTTGGTAATATTCCGTGCACAATCTGCTCAGCAGTACACAATAATGTTCTATTGTCCAAATGACGGGTCAGCCAAAAGAGTCAACCGTCGTATGAGAAGACACTGCTGCATTTCCATGACCCATTTGGGCAGGAAGGAGAAAAGCTATTTATGGTGAAATTCTTGATAGATGTGGAAAAGTAAAAGGTAAGTCTTGCCACCTGAAGAGAAACTGAGAAAATCTCAAAGAGGTGATAGTGTGGAAACCTACTTATTTGAATGCTTGGTTTTAATATTCTAGCTGGAGAGCCCCTTTCCTGACACCTTGGGTCTGACAGTAGCACTTCTGATCCTGAAAAACATAAAATAATGCTTCTCCAATGACAAAGAGCATACTTTTTGTTGGAAAGCTCTCCAAGCAAACAGCTCTCACTCTTCCTTTAGCTTCATTCTATTATTTAGTCAAATGAAAATTCTATTTATTTCCATGTGTATGCTTCTACCATCAACACTAATTAATTTAACAGTTTCATTTTCTCAAGTTATTTAATTGTGTAATTGCAAATGTCTTAAATCAGTAACATGTTTATGAAACCACAGTCTCTCTAGAGCATAATGATTTCCAATTGAATTAGGAGCAGTTTTTTCTGAATATCTAATTTCAACTATAAAATTAGACCAACATAAAAGTTTTGATTTTAAGAAATATTTTATTTTAATATATATTGATCATAAGTTGCTGCCTAAATTGGGATTCTTAAAAGTAATTTTATATGCAAATGTCTGTTTGAACTTCTTAAGTTGGTATCACTTCTCAGTATCACTAACCCATGAGGTTTAAATATTCTGAGAGGTTTTTTGTTCAGTACCTCATCTTCACACAAGTATATCCTGAATGGAGGAGATTTCTGCTTCTCAATCAGGATAATTACTCTAGAAAGTCAAAACGAGTGTTGGGCACTCATTCCAGGAGTCTGAATGGAAAATTTGCCAAGGAGAGATAGACATGGAGTAGAACAGAAGATCTAAGATGATTGAGCTTTTTGTTTTAAAGGTGGGAGAAATTTGAACATTTCTGAATTTGAGAGAAAAGAACCAACAGAGATAGATTGTAGGCACAGGAGAGTGGAGATAATCATCAAAGTACCTCCCTGAGGAGATTGCAAGAGTTAAAAATCTGGAAATTGTGGAAGGATTAGTTTTTCATAGGAGAAATATTCTCTCTAGCGACAGTCTGCTGGGTGCAGGGAGAAGCTATAAGAATTCCCAAGTTGGTCTGTTTCCTCTGTCCATAGTATTATCTCAGGTCAAACCACCAAAAATTGCAGAATATCAGGAAATTTAACTTATCTCTAGAGACAGTTTTGATCTTTGTGCTAATCACTTTATTCTTAACCAGCATAACAGGTTCCTTTTTTCCACAATTATTCATTTGCAAATATTTTTACTTAAGTGCTCATAACATATCAAACGATTTTATGTGCTCTGTTCCTAATATTTTCTTAATAGAAATTTGGAATCCATTAGTATTTTTAATTGCTGCACTTTCCAAATAGATGTGATTTTTTTTGCTTAAGTAGACAGTTTGAAGTGAGATGATGAAAAGCAATAACCACATCATCTCTGAGGTTTCTAAAACCCTTAAACCAGACCAAACCAGAATTTCAGAATAGTCTCCATCACAGTTCTGAAACCGCTCTCTGGAAAGTCACTGACCACTTATTGTGGAGCCCAAATCTTTTTCTCTTGCCCTTTTACCAGATATGTCATTTTTAAATTCAACTCCTGGTGCTTCCAGTGGTTTAAACCAAGTGCAATCCACATACATCCCAAGGTTCCCATGTCTGGGGAAACAACCAATGATGAGCAATTGAATAAAATAAAGTGCTTCTTCCTCCTCTTTCTTCCTGCCTGCTTACTCACCTTCATTCCTGCCTATACCTTTCCCTTAAAAAGAAAAAAAACTTTTTAAAAAAATTCAACTCCGCAAGTATTATTTGAGCATAGATGGTATACAAAACTCTATGTGAGACAATGGTGAGAGGCAGGAATAACACACAGCCCAAAGCTTCAAGCTGCTTATAAAATGAAAGGCATGCACACACACATCACTAACTATAATATAATATAAAAAACACTACACAAAGAATATGAACAAAGGATTTGGGGAACAAGAGTAGAATAATTAGTCTGTCCAAAGAAGATCAAGAAAACCACCATAGAAGACACTAGCCTGCCTTGAAAGATTAAGAGTCTGAGACATCAGTTGTTTATAGCCATAGCTGGCAAGAATGAAGGCAAGTAAGGCAGGCAGGCAGGCGGGGAGAGAGAAGAGGAATAAGCATTTTATTTTAGTTTAGTTATTTACACTGATTATTCCTATACACACTACAACTTGAACCCAAGGATATGTGACCTGCACTCCTTCAGAAGTGGTAGACCTAACCACTAGTCTGCCAGGGCGCATCAATCCAATTAATTTTAATTGAATCCAGCAGATATACTGATTCACAGATTCTTCACAAACCTCACTGGGTGCTCACAAGAAATACTGATGGGAGAGTGGGACACCAGAGAAAATAACTCTCGATGGTTCAGGACTGGAGAAAGATTTTTCTCTCAGTCTTCCTCCAAAGAAATAAAAACTTTACTCTTCGGAAAGCAACAGGTCGGACACCCTCAGGGCACTGTAGTTGGGAAAAAGAGGAAAAATTCTCCATCTCAGAGGAGAGAAAGGAAACATTAAGGCCCAAACTAACAGACCCTAACATTAGGAAGGGTCGAGATTACTGAGAAGAACCCACCCTCAAGACCCAGATGCACAAACCTTGCCAAAGACTGAAGCCAAACCACAAAAGCAGAGCATTCCTCATCCCAAGTCCCCAACTTCAGGTTAATCAGAATCAATAGCAAGCAACAGCAGAGAAATAAAAGCATGAGAGAGAGACTCTCTTAAATGCAAGATGCCAAGCCCCAATCTAAACACGAATTGATGCTGCAGGAATTTGAAGCCTGCAGTGCAGTTAGGGCAACCAGAGCAGCAAGTCCCTGATAGCAATTCCAACTTCTGAACTCACATATGCAAAGGACCTAAAAAAAAGAGGTATTCACATTTCGCTCATATATATATATATATATATATACAGATATATGCATGTATATATATACATACACACATATGTATATATGTATATATACACTTTTTTCAACCTCTAAAGTCTTATATAAGATGTCCAGGTTTAAACAAAAATTATGAGACACAAAGAAAAACAATACACTATTCAGAGAAGAATCGACCAACAGAACCAGATATGACCTAAATGTTGGAACTTCCAGACATGGAACTTCCAGACATGGAATTTGAGGCTCAAGTATAAAAGGTTGAAAGCATACTTGAACAGATAAGAATTCATCATAAAGAAAACTACTAACCAATATCACTTATTGAACACAGACACAAAAATCCTCAAAAACATTCTGTAAAATTGAATGCAACAATATATAATGCTCTACATTATGACCAAATGGGATTTATCTTAGAAAATGCAAGGCTGATTGAATATTTAAAAATAAGTTGGTGTAGTTTACTAAATCAATAGGTTAAAAAATAAAAACCATACGGTCATCTCAATATTTTCAGAAAAATTATTTGACAAAATCCAACATTCATTTTTAATTTAAAAAGAAAAACAATCAGAAAACCAGAAATAGGTCTACAACCTGAAAAATAGAATCTGCAAAAAAAAAATCTTCAGCTAATAGCATACTTAATGGTGAATGAGTAAATGATTTTCCCTTAAAATTAAGAACAAAGAAAATTGTCAACTGTCTCCATTCATATTCAACATCACACCTGAGGTATCAGCCACTAAAATAATCAAAATAATAAAAACATACTTATTATAAAAAGAAAATATAAAACTCTGTCTCCTCATAACAATACGATTGTCTATGTAAAAAGAAAAAACTAAAGATAAGAAAAAGAAGTCCAAGAGCTACAACTATGCTGCACACACATCAGAGTAGCCAAAATGCAGAACATGGACAATACCAAATGCTAGCAGAGATGTGGAGCAACAGCAATTCTCATTCTTTGCTACTGGGAATATAGCATGGTGCAGCCACTCTGGGAGACAACTTGGCCATTTCTTACCAAACTGAACATACTCTTATGATACAATCCAGAAATCTCATGTCTTGGCATTTACCCAAAGGAGCTGGTGTGTAAACTTAGATTTACACAATGGATGTTTATAGCAGTTTTATTCATAATGGCCAAAAGTTGGAAGTAACCTAGCTGTCCTTCACTATGTAAATGGATAAATGGTGGCACAGCTTCACACTGTAATATTACTCTGTAAGAAAAAATAAATCAGCTATCAAACCATGAAAAAACATGGAGGAAAATTAAATGCATACAAGCAAATAAAAATGGGAAGACTGAAAAAACTAAAGCTGTATGATTCCAACTATATGACAGTCTGGAAAAAGCAAAACTATGGAGACAGTAAAAAAATTTCAGAGGCTCGGAAGGGAGAGAAAGATGAACACGTGGATTTTTAGTGCAGTGAAACTACTCTGTACAATACTGTAATGTTGAATGCATGTCATTAAACATTTTTCCAAACCCACAGAATGTACAACAACAAGAGTATTGTATAATTACATAATGCTGTATCAAATGTACCACTCTGCTGGGGGAATGTTGATAATGAGGGAGACTATTCATGTGTGAAAGCAGAGGTTATATGAATGAGAACTCTCTGTACCTTCCTCTCAATTTTTCTGTAAACTTAATACTGCTCTAAAAACAAAGTCAATTTTTTAAAAACCTACTAGAACTAGTAATACAAAAACAATGAGTTGAGTGAGATTAAGATACAAAAATATCAATTGCATTTTTACACTGGAAATTAAAATTTAAAACATTATTATTTTAAATAGCATAAAAATATGAAATAGTCAATATAAATAAGATAAAATTTTGGAAGATCTGTACACTATTGAACACAGATGATAAAAATAAAGAGGTCAAATAAGTGGAGAAATACAGTTTCTATGAATTCAAAGTCTTAGTCTTATCGTGATCATAAAAATGTTAATTCCCCTCAAATTGACCTATGGATCCCAGGAAAGTTTAATAAAAATTCCGGTAGGATATTTTGTGAAAAGGATAAGTCACAAAGATATTTTGTGAAAGGATAAGTCACAAATCTTGCAAATCTTGTATCTGATATAGGACATGTAAACAGAAAATATAAAAATATCTATAAACTTAATGATAAGACTAAGAAAACAAACAATACAATTAAAAAGTAAGCAAACTAGTTAAACAGCACTTCACCAAAGAAGATATTTGGGTGGCGAACAAACAAATTAAAAGATTTTCAGGTGCACCCTGGTGGAGCAGCGGTTAGGTCAATCGCCTTGGAAGGAACAAGCCACATACACCTGGGTTCAAGTCCTGGGCCCAGGAGAGAAGCAACAAGTGAAAAACTAAATAAAAAATGAACTGAGATAAAGATGCTTTTTCTTCCTCTCTCTTTCTGCCTACCTTCCTACTTGCTTTCAATCCTGCCTGCACCTTTCCTTTAAAAAAAAAAAAAAAAAAAAGTTCTACATCATTAATCATTAGGAAAATGAAAATTTAAACCACAACACAATGCCACTAACTGCCTATCAAAATAAAAAAAATTAATTGATAACAAATACAGGTAAGGATTCAAAGTAACAACATTTACATATTATTGATGCAAGCACAAAATGGTGTGATCATTCTGGATAAGTTGAATAGTTTGTTATAAAGTTAAATATATCTTACTATGCAACATAGCAATCTCACACTGTTTTATTTATCCATATGAAATGAAAACACTTATTCACATTAAAATTATGTGAATTATTATACATAGTTTTTGTGGTTTTATTCACAAACACCAGGCAGGAGATTCAAATATAAATGGCTATGTCATACAATGGAATGCAACACAACAATGTAAAGGCAAGAACTACTGGTAAGAGTCAGCAACACTAATGAATCGCAAATGCAACGTGCTAAATGAAAGCCCACATAGTGACATTTATATGACATTCTTGAAAATGAGAGAGAGAAAGAGAGACAAAGAGAGAGATATGGAACATATCAGAGTCCAGGAATGAGGCAATAGGTTGACTTTTATAAATAGATACGAAGAGAATTTTTCAGAATGAGGTAATTACTTTATATCTAGATTGTGATGGTGTGATGGTGGTAACATGCTTATACATTAGTCAGAACTATATACAAAAATACACTATTCTCTGTTGCTATATATTAAGTTATATATATTAGCATGCATAGATGACTACAAATCCATCCATCCTTGAATTTATAATCAAAGTCTTAATACCCAGATCACATTTCTTTTTGAAGACATGGTAAGCCAGGCAGTCCATTACATTAGTACGAAAAAATAAGAATAGAGGTACCCTGCTGTACCTATTTCTAGTAGAAATAGAGAGAGGTGGATAAGAAAGAAGGTGAAAGGGGAAGATTTATATATGTGTACTGATATAACATACCTATAGACTAACTTTGGGCCATGAAGCTATCTGAGAAATTCATACTAGTCCTAAAGTTTGTTCAACAATGTGTCCAATAAAATCTATGTTAGCTTTGGTAATCCCTAATTTACTAATTCAAGCAGTCATGTCAATGAGGCATTTATTCTAGGCAGCCAAGTTACCATGTATAAGAGTCAATAAACATGAAAATGCACATATTTCATTCTTTGTAACCTAAGTGACTCTCAGTGGGGAATTCTGAAAGTTTAGCAAATTTCAAAAGCAGTTTATCACATAAGTTTGTTTCATCAATTGGAAAAATAAGAACAAGTAGCTCTTATGCCAAGGAGATTTTATATTCATAATGTCCACTGTAAAGAAACTATAGAAGGAGTTTGTTGTTTATCAAGATTCATCAAGAGCAATAAAATATTGATCTACAAATTCCATATATAATACTTATTCCCATGACTTTGGACTATTTATAGAGTCCCCAGAAGCAAATGACTGTGAAACATCAACCACTATTCTGAACTAAAGCGATTACAATCTCAATAGACTACATTTACATGGACACAGCACACAATGGTACAATGAACAACGGCAGATAATAATTTAATTAGATTACTAATTCAATATCTTCTGCATGTGGAGGTATTATAGGCAACAAATATTGAAGCATAGCTTCTCAGCCTCTATAGATTCAGGCTTGTCACCACTATGCACATGCTGTCCTGTTGAGTGGACCAGAATATAGAGAATTAGATGAAGGAGTCAGCGGGTAACTGAAAAGAAAGTGAAATGAAGAATCAAGAGAAGGAGGAAAAATAATGTTGATAAGGCTATGTAGCATAAGCAATTATTTAAAAGAAATTTTATTTTGAAGATGTGAAATTGTTAATAGTTTTGGTATCAAGTTAATAACCTCCATCACCATCAAGTGATTAAGAGAGGGCCAGAGTAAAATGACTTTGCCAAAGTTTGTCTGACAGATAATAAAGGGTAAAGACCAGAAGCAAGGAGAGCAGACTTCAGATCAGACATATTCAGTGAAGGCAGATCTCTAGAGAAGAAACAGATGCAGCAGAGAATGATGAGGAGTAGAGCAGATCTGCTGCCCAACCTGAACCTATACCTAACAGGCTATGTTATATCTCATATCAAGTGTTCTTACACACACACACACAGAAATATTTGGAGGTGATGGATTTGTTCAGTGCATTGGTTATGATGGTGGTATCACAGGTATATCAATATATCCAAACTCATCAAGATGTACATTAAACATGTAAAATTTTTATAACTTCTTATATATTAAGAATAGAATATTATTTCTTAAAAAAGAGTAAAACGTGATTCCAGGAAATCTGCATGTTTGTGTATAAAGGACAGCAAAATGGATCCAGGGACATAGACTAAAGGAGCCTCATGGTTGTGAAAATCACAGATACTGAAGATGCTTGTGAGATGAGACCTGAGAAAACAAAGAACATGCAGAGAGAGTAGAGGTTTCCAGAAAATGGGAAAATTCAGTTTGAAGGCTCAAGGGATGACTACTCTTTGTAGTACACAACTCCCTGTGGCAAACTTAGTGGTCTACTTATGTGAAGTAAAAAGATGAAAACAACCACAGCAAAGGAGTGCTCAATCAGGTGTTTTATCTTTAGACACAAAAGCTTTGAAGGTTATCTCACATGAATATACACACAAATATAGTTACTATATGTGAGCCAGCACTGGCTTAGGAAGAGTAGGGAGCCCCTCACAGTCCCACCCTATCAGTGGATCAGGCAGAGATTCTGAGGATGTCAGTGGATGCCGACAGACAACTTTAAAACCACTAGGAACCACCCCCAAAGAGAAACTTCCTCTCTCTCATAAAAATTTTAAGACTGCTCAAATTAACCCAAATATTACCCTTAAAACTCTCTCCTGAAACACAGAAGACCCCAGCTTACCCATCAAAAGAATCTCTATTTGTTCTTCTTTATTTTAAAATACTCCAAATGAGAATAATAAAGTGAACACCAGTGTATCTAATAAGTGAATAGATGGTCATATTTGACTATACCATTTGTAAAGAAATAAAGCATTACAGAAGTCCCTTCTTCCTCCTCTCCAACCACATGCCCCTCCTGCTTCTCCTACTTCAGAAAACCACTACTCAAAAACCAGTGTTTATTCTTCTTAAACTTTCTTCTTTTACTCTAATACATATATCCCTAAGTTCATTGTACTATTTGTACATGTTTTAACAATGGTATATTATACTTTCTATATTTGCTTATTTTATTTATTAATATATTTTATATTTTTTCAAGATTATTATTTACTTATTACCTCAGATTTTTAAAAATGTATACAGATTAGGTAATCCCTTAAAATTCAACTCTTGATTTACATACTACTGCAGCTTGCCTTTTTCACTCTAGATAATGTTTTCAAGATTATCCATATAGATAGATCTTGTTCTCTCATTTTAAGGGCTAAATATTATTGCATGATCTGATTATACCACATTTACTCATTTCCCTACTGAGGACATTTTATTTATTTCCAATGTCTTATTGTTACAGAAAATACTAGAAGGAACATCCTGTGTGTTCAAGATGCATGTTCAAGACTTTCTTCAGGATCTAACTAAAATGGAATTACTAGTATAAACAAAGGTTGATCTTTTAAGCTTCAGTTCAGTTGTCACCTCCTTCAAGAGGCTGCCCATGGTTGAGTAGAGTCAAGTGCTTCCCCTTCTCTGATTCCCAAAGACCTAGCAAATATCTCTTTCTTGTCCTAAACTCACCACAGGGGTGTAATTATCTGTTTACAGGTCTTTCCATTCAAATGAGCCATGTCCCCCAGAGGGCAGGGATCCTGTGCTAGCACACAATAGTTTCTAAACCAGGGCTTTCTAAATAAAAGTTGAAGTTAAATGACAAGGGAAGTCCCTTGACTCTGTCAGAATTTATTATAATGGCAATGAAAACTTCATGGGGGGCATGGACAATGTACAGGAATATGTTCACAAGTTCAGAAGGGGCCCAACTATAGAAATAAGTTAGAAAAGAGATTATGCAAAATCTGGGGCAACCACTTCTGGGTCACTTTGGGGGCTACGAGCTAAATCCAGCACCATAAAAAAGCCCCCATTTTTGGCAAAATAAGAAAACAGACCAAAAAGTAATGAAGACACTAGCCTAAGCAAAACCTAGACCACAACTTGTAAAATCAATCATTGAAGAAAGATCAGGGATCACAATAGATAAGAAAGACAATGAACTGTAGATCTGCAAGCCTCCATTTTAACCTAATATTTTCTCAACTGTGTGGCTTTGTGGGTAAATGTACATCTCAGTTCATCTCAGCAGGCATGTGAACTGCTGTGCCTTTATTTGACAACAGCCAGCGCAAGGATAACAATGAGCATCTTTTGACCCACGGATACCTCTGCTAGAATGTATCTTGTGAATATATTTATAAAATATTAAAACAATTCCAGGGCTAAAAGTCTGACCCCAGATCACTTCCTAGAGTTTTATTGACTTAAAACAACACATCCCAACAAGGAATAATTAAAGGAAAATAGGCGACCTCTCGTCAGAAGAAACTGAACTTCGGTGTATTTGAATAAGCCCTGAGAATTCCTTACAACTTTTCCAGGCAAAGCAGAACTCTCCCAACCCGGCTATCACTTTGATCCACTTTTTTTAAATCAACACTAATGGACAAAATATACAGCAATTTAGTTCAGGGCTACATTTCTTTCATATTGAGGTAAATGGTCTATTACAAACAACAGTTAATGTCTTTGGCAACTCAAATTCACATTTATTCAAGTTGAGGAGGCACTCTTGGGTTTTACCTCATATACAAATAGAACTGAGCTTATTCGACTCCAGTAAAAATGTCTTCTGAGCACTCCTCCTTCTTCCCTTGTGTACAAGCCCATCCTAGCAGAGGTTGAAGTATCCCTATGGGATTTGGTGCAATATTTTGTGTTCTGATTGAAATGTGTGCTGTCTGGTCCCTATAGTTTAATTTAGAACAATTAAGGTTCAGGGTACATGAGCTGGCAAAGCACATTACAAACAATGGCTGCAGAATAAACTGCAAATCAATCCACACTAAATCACCCTGAAAATCCCTGCCAGCACTGCAAAGCCATCCCAATTCCAGCACTTCCTTTCCCCTTCCATCTTGGCCATAATAAGGAAGTCTCTATTGTTCTGGTTTGCGATGATTTTTCAGAAACATTCACTCTTCCAGACATAAAACTTCACAATCTCGAACTAACTGTGTCAGGAGTAGATAGGAAACGGATGCCGAGAGGGATGTGGCTCTGTGCATGGCATTTTTCCCACATAGGGGGAACACTTTTTCAGTTTCCCACTTCTGATATTGACACATTATGGAAACATGTCACCACACCAGACTGATTATACTTATAGGAAATATTTGATCTTTTGTTCATCTCCTTGTCAATTTATTTGGACTCCTGAATGGACAATTCTTTCCTTCCTTATATGAATCTTCCCCATAAAGTTACTTGGTCAGAGAGGATGAACTGCGCAGATAAAACTCTTCAGCTAAAATTTATAAACATCCCATGAACCCTCAATCAGCATCTTTCATTATCATATAACTGGAAAGCCACTAGAATAAGCAGCTCACCCTGTTGTTCCAGGTAGGGTCACAGCAAGGCTGGCACAGATTACGTATTCAAATAAAAATAAAGTTACAAAAGCACATTGCATGACATTACATTTTAAATGTGAAAATCCTTCCATTTAACAGTTCAATTATAAGGGGCTTTTTTCCAAAAGAACTATTTTCTCAACAAGGAAAAAGTATATATGTGAAATTATATATTACAGTGAAAAAATTAACCAATCTAAATTTCCATCAAGAGTGAAATGGATAAATAATGCATAATGAAATCATGTGCTAGGAACTGTGCAACTCTTTAAAAAAATGTATAAACTGTATAAACTGATTCCAAAATTTTTTCTTTAGTTACAGCTAAATTTGAAAATGAACTAGAGATCAGAGTGAAGAGTATGGGCCATATTTAAATACATACATGTTAGTATAGATTTTTAATTAAGAAAAAGAGATATTAAATGCAAAGCAACAGTTATCTTGGAGATGAGGGGAGGGATTTCAGACAAGTTTTTCTTTATATGTTTCAACATTGTTAAATTTTTCAGGCATATATATATATATATATATATGTATATATATAATACAGCATGATGCAAACTACGGAATTATCTTCCATTTTGCCTCATTTCTCTATTCATTTATCAGACGGTTATAAAAGCCTGTTGATATTTTGAGCGCCACTGTGGTAGGTTCTGAAAATACAAAAACAAGTCTTCATGGAGGTTATAATCTAGTGGTAGAAAACACCATTCCCTGTACACCTCCCTTTGAACCCATAATCTTGAGTTGGCTTCCTGGCTAAGATATATAATTCAAATAATGACCTAAATAAAGTCAAGTTCTTTGTTTTCCCCCAAACTCACCGATTATGGTTAGACATAATAGAGACAGGAGTCACTATCTAACTTAGGGGCTGTTTACTTGAGATCCCTCCAGCCTCTGGATGCTCAATTCTTCTTGGGCTTAACTAATAGAACAATAATCACTAGTAAGTATTTAGCATTTACTGTGTGTCTGATGCTGCACCAAACTCTTTGCTCACATTGTCTCATGTTTCATGTCTTCTCACAACTTTACAATAGTTTACCATTACATATACTATCTTTTTAAAAAACTGATGACAGCATAGATCCACCAGTGTCACCCAGCCAACACACGGCAGAGCCAAGATTGCATGTAGCTCAAGTCTCTGATCCTTTGGTATGCTGGGCATTAGTAGGTGCTTACACCAAATGTGGTCACTGCTATAGCTGGTAGTTCTAGTAACATTTGCTAAGCTGTCAGCCTGTGAAAGGAAACTGATGAAGCAAGGGAAAAACAAAGCACAATTATGAGATTTGGAAAGTCCATGCCAGTAACCTGTCAAACTCATGATTTATGAAAAGTGTTAATGAAGTATAAATAATTCCAGGTGGGTCATTCAATCAAGCTCTTGATGATGAGCTTTCAGTGTTTGGAATCTGGGTGGCTATGGAATAGAATACTAATTCCTTATGGGAGAAAACTTCAGCTTGAATTATATTGTAATTAGGAGCTCAAGAAGGGGGCCAGCATAAAAGTGTCTGTGTGCTGAGAATGTGTGTCAGCTACAAGACCAAGTTTTATGGCAAGTTCTCAAGCCCTCAAAAAATGTAGGGTGCTCTGAATTCAAGTTCAGACTGTGATTACATCTCACATGAACCAATCTCACCTTCAGTTTCAGCCATAGCCAGTGAAGATACTGGTATTACTCACCTCACAGTGAAACATTGTGTGAGAGTCTTCTCTGGTGACCTCTAAGAATAAAGAGATGGTCTAAGTAACAGGCTCAATTCCCTCTTCAATTTCATCCAATGAATGATACAGCATCTAGCATATACTAGAAGCTATATTTCAACACAAAGTCAATAGAGCATATCTCTACCCCTAAGTAGTTCAAAATCTGTTCAGGGAGCACAATTCTGGAAGGCAAGCTGCAGATGATTTCCCAGACTGTACATTCTTAGCAGCTACTCCCTTCTTAAGAATAATGAATGTCTCACTACTTATTCTCAGATCAAATGAATAACTTACCTACCTTCTAACTCAAAGCATAACCTCCCTCCTCTTAAACACAACTCCCTCTGATTCACAGCTGGCTTTCCTTAATTCTGAATGACTTCAGCACGAGTCATTAAAATCTATGTTTGGTCTCAGAGTTTTTCTCAACCCCTTGCTGGATACACAACTGAATGTTTAAGAACATTTGATCGAAATAATATAAAGGCAACTACAAATTTGGGAAGGAGAATCTTTATTAAAATATTCCTTTCTCACAGTGAAATTAGGCGCCGTTAACTTACTACCAAATTGCCAATTCCTCAAAACTGTTTTAGCGTTTTCTAGAAGTTTACAACTCCTCAGAAGTCATCTAATTCAACATCTCATTTTTCAGTGATGAGCAAATTACCATCCAGGGAGAGAAAATGATCTGTGGATTGCAAATCTATCCATTTATATTTTTATAGATTTTATTAAACATGTTATTGCAGCCAGCACTATTCTAAAACCTGGGGAAATAGCAAAGTCCTTACCCTCACGGAGTTTACACTGTAATGGGAGGAAGGAAAATGACAAGTAATACTGTCTCCCCTTACCTACCGGGGATACATTCTAAGACCCCGCTTGGTTCATGTAATATATATGTGTGTATATATATATATATATATATATATGTGATATATATGGTGAAGTTTAATTTATATATTAACCATAGTAAGAGACTAGCAATAGTAATTAATAATAAAATAGAACAATTATACTGTAATATAAGTTATGCGAATGTTCTCTCTATCATTTTCTCTCAAAAGGTCATATTGTATGCTAAACCTTCAGAACACAGTTAACCATAGGTGAGTGAAACCACAGAATACAGAACTTCAGATAAGGAGGAAGCAGTGTAAGCAAGTGAAATGTGTTATACTTTCACGTAGAGATGAATGCCATAAAGAAAAAAGGGAGTAAAGAGATGGTGATTTAGGCATATTACTTTAGGTCAGGGACAAAAACAGCAAGTGCAAAGGTCCTGAGGCAAGAATGTGCTTAAAAGACTTAAGAGAATACTGGTGTCAGTGGAGCATGGGGAGTGAGGAGTAAGAGTTTAAAGAAGCAGAAAATAACTATGGTAGACTCCAAGTGTGATATAAAGTCATTTGCAGAATTACAGGAGTGACTAGATTTGATTATATCTTTAAAATATCATTCTGCATGAGAAACAGAAACTCTAATTCATGTCTAAGAGGAATACAAAATGGCACAACCACTCTTCAAAACAGCTTGGCCATTTTTTATAAAACTAAACACTCCCTCTCATATACTCCAGCCATCATGCTTCTTGGTATTTACCCAAAGGAGTTCAAAATTCATGCCTACACAGAACCTTGCATATGGATGTTTATAACAGCTTTATTCATAATTACAAAACTTGGAAGCTAACAAAATGTCCTTCACTACATGAATCGATAGGTACATCTGGCACATCCAGACTATGGAAGATTACTTAACACTGAAAAGAAATGAACTATCAAACCATGAAAATAGATACAGGAATCTTAGATACTTAATACCTAATGAAAGAAGTCTGCAATAAAAAATTGACTACTCTATGATTCCAACTATATGACGTTCTAAAAAGGCAAAACTATGGAGACAATAAAAATGTAAGTAGTTGCCAGGGATTGGACAGGTGGATAGTATGAGTAAGAAGAACACCAAGGAATTTTAGGGCAGTGACACTTCTCTGAATTATACTCTAATGGTGTATACATGCCATTATATATTTGTTCAAACCACAGAGTGAACCCCAGTATAAATTATAAACTTTGGGTGATGATAACACATCAGGTTCATCAGTTGTAACAAATGTGCCACTCTGTGCAGGATGTTGCTATTGGGGGTTGCTATATGTAGGGGAAAGGATGTACGAAAAATCTCATACCTTCAGTTTAATTTTTCTGTGAACTTAAAATTCCTCTAAAAATTCAACTTTATTTTCAAAAATCATTCTGACAGAATCATGGAAGATAAAAGAGACCATGAAGTGAGCAGGCCACTGCTAGTCTAAACAAGAAATGAATGAAGTCAGGACCAAGATGTCAGGGGAGGAGGCTGTCAGGCATGGTCAGAGCTGGACTACACATCTTGACGGGAGAACTTGAAGGATGAAATGGATGTGAAGGGAAAACAAAGCTTTGACCTAATGATGCCGAGAATCAAAGATGAAGAAGAAACAAATAAGAGTGAAATGAATCTCTGCTCTGGATATTTGAACTCTAGGTGCTCTTTTGGACATTGTATAGAAACACTATGCAGTAACTGAATGTAAATATTGAAGATTTATAGACATATAAAATTAGGAGTCACCAGTTTATACTTGGCACTGAAAACCGTGGACTAGAGGAGGTGACCAGGAAGAGCAGAAAACAAGTGAAGAGGAGTGAACACAGTTCTCAGGAGCACAGCCACATTTGGAGTCCAAGAACAACATAATAACTAGAAATCAGCATATCACTATGGAAGAAGATAGGATTTAAAGAGACAGATAAGAACTGAGATACTCGCCGGCCAAAATCCTGAACTGAAACCCAGAATCTTGAGTTGGAATATTAAAATGCTGCAGCCTCTACTCCATTCTTGCAGGCATCAGGAGGCAATCAGCATGCGAGGGGCACAGATCCACTTCATGTGCCTTCTCAAAGGTGAGGTAAGTTGTGTCTGCTTGTTGGGTAGCATCCTGCTCAAGAAGAAAGCAAGCTCTTAACTACAGTAGGAAGAAAGTTACCTAAATCTTCACGAAACCCCAGTGCCAGACCGTAGGCAAGGAAAAGAAAAGGACAAGGAAAAGAACTCATTACAAAGAGAATAGGGCCATTCTCTGGCCACTGGAAAGTTAGGACCATTCATTAGTAAAATGGATCCAAATATCGTGAAATGCTATGGACTAAGCCCTGCACTGGGCAGCTGCAGCAGAGATATAGAAGACAAGTGCCAGATCTTCCAAGAGATACCAGCCAAGTGGACTTGAGGAGACAGTGGACAGAAACTGAGCACTCAATCTTGTAATATGAGAGAAGCCTCACTCTACATCACCATCTACCCAAAACTAAGTTGAGTTTTCCAATGTGCGATATCAAAAAGCATCTTAGAAGTGTGTTTCTAAAGAAGTCCTGGCACATGACCCCCTCTCCACTCTCTAGCCTCCAGTCACAGAGAATACAGTGGTATGCTAATAAAAGTTGTCTAGACAACAAGGACAAGAAGTGGTTTTGTAAAGAGACAATTTCAGTAAAAAAAAAAAAAAAAAAAAAAGGAATGATTTTCACAATTGCAAGAGTTCAGTGGTCCAAGGTTCTCTATCCCTTCTTACAGGGACTTGAGTTTTGTTCCTGACTTTTCTGACCTATAAGGAATTTCTATTGTTTCTGTTTTGTAAATAAAATGAGAAGAATTACATTATGCGTGATAGTATTTGCAAGGTGCAAATACCTATCCTGTGTACCTTCCTTCTCCCATTCTTCACTCAGGACAGATATTACTAATAGATCATGATATACTTCTTCACTACATCAGAATCCAACCTCAAAATCCTTTTCATCACAGCACCGCAAGCTGCATTATTAATTGAAATCTATTTCCCTTCTCTGTCATGACAGTTAGCAGCAGTGAGTTTAGAATCTAACATAGTTCTGAATACTGGTTAGAATAGAATAGAATAAGCCATTATTAGCCTGTACATCTTGCGCCCCAGTTTGACTACTTATTAGCTATTTAACTTCAGGCATATAAACTAAATCTCTCTTAAGTATGGGTTTTGGCCCTAGTCTTCCTGGTGGATGGTGGTAGCACTCACTAAGGCAGTGAACATCAAAGGAAACCAGGTATTACTGAGCTTTGTTTTGTTTTGTTTTGTGGGGGAGAATTTACAGATCCAAGTGAAAGCATTAAGCAGGCAGATAGACACACAATAACAAGGATCAAAATTAGAGATGATGTAATGGAGTCCAAACTCAGTTGTGCTGGCACATTCATGCATGAACTCTCACGTACTCCAAAACCTACTCTCCAAGACAATCAAGAATCAGTTGATTCACTCAGCTCAACCTGGACATACAACAGTCACTGCCCAAATTCCCACACTAAGAACATTTGATCTTTGTTGGGATGCTAAGTGACTGAATACTGAAGTTTGGGGCAGGGAGTGGTAGTGTTGGGTTTTTTGGGTTTTTTGGGTTTTTTTCACAGAATGTGAACCTGTGGAAATTCAAAATCATTTTCCAGCTTTCTAAAAATAGTTTCCAAAACACACACAAGCATTCACTTTCATCAGATGATTTGCTGTCATGAAGTCAGAGAGGTATAGAAGCTCAACTAGCCATAGGGATTTGATTTTAACACAGGGCAAGAGCACACAAAAGGTGTGACTCCTACCTGCTTTTTGCCAGGAACATGCTTCCTTTCGTGTTATCAGTAAGATTGTGTTCCCCAAGTAACAATGGCTCTGTCTCATAAGGATCATAGATTTAGTTCAGTGAGGACTCTGAAAGTTCAGATCTCTATCAAGAACAGCCCAACATATTTGAGCCCCTTTGATATCTGGTTATCAGAATGAAAACAGTGCTTCTGGCACCAGCCACTACTGACAAACCACAGTAGGCAAGCAGTCTTTATCACTATGCTGAGTGGACTCAGCTTTAAAAAGCTGAACAAAAGAGAAGGGTAAAGGAAAAGATTAATTGGAGCTTCCCAAATCTGAAACTTCCCATTATAGTTTGGGATTTGTACAAACTTCAGACTCCTTGTCCTTTCATCCCTGATATAGGACAGTGGATTACCTATGTACCATCATTAAAATTGTGGCTAAAGCCAGGTTGGGGTATTCACCCATACCATACAGATATTTTTAACCTTATTGTTATATATGAATGGTCTGCATAAATGTGGGACCTGAGTGGATGAGTTTGATAATGTAAAATGACGGGACATTTGGAAATCATGAAAATGAAAACTAGTAAGCAACCTAAAAAAATGCTTATGATATAATATTAATAAATGAATGAAAATCATTGTGACTTGAGAAAGTAGGTTTGTAGTCAATAAGACTAGATATGCTAATGGAATGTTACTGTTTGTAAACAATACAAATTTGTCTTAAGTTGAGAGGATCAAGGATTTGTAAGGAAGGAACATTTATTTCCCAACTTTTTAATTGATTTTGTTTAAGGAATATTGCATTTCAACACTATTTAGATTTAAGGTATATGTGATAAAAAATGTATATCTGTGTATGAAACAGGAATATTACTACTATTTCTTTTTTTCTTCACTATACAATTAATCCTTTCTCCCCCATTAAACTCCCACCCCTCCACATTTCTTCCTGTACCCACTGATTTGGGGGTTTTTTCCTAAGTCTATGATGCTTACGTTAGTTTATTTTTGAAATCTATAATAGTTTAGTTCATTCATTTGCTTGCTGTTTTATACATCACATTAGTGATATCATATGATCCCAGTTTAATGTAATAAGGTTTGTTTGAAATGTGGGAGTTTGTGTTTAAAGGTAAAGTGCAAGCAGGAATGAAAGCAAGCAAGCAGGAAGGAAGAGAGAGGAAGAAGAAGCCCTTTATTTGATTTAATTGTTCATCTTTGTTGTCCCCTGCCCAGGGGCATGATCCCAGGTGCCTGGGATGTATGTGGACTGTGCCAGTCAGAGGTGATGGACATAACAACTTCTCTATCAGGGCATGTCCTGAAGCTTTTTTTGCGGGGGAGGGGGGGGCGCAGATTATTGCTTTTTGACAGAGTGTGAACCTGATATGGTACAGAGCAGGTGATAAAACAGAATATTCTTACTTTTTCCCTTTGTGTGTCAGTAATTATTACCGTACAGTTTTAGCCAGTAACAAAGCAGAAGGTACTTATTTGAAACTCAAGTCCTGATGAAAATTTCACAAGGATTGTTAATATCCTTGTGTCCATGTACACAGGGAGACTCTATGGAGTTTACAAAATAAACAAACAAATCTGGATTCAAATCCCAATTGGTGATTAACTTCCTTTATTCCCTTGCCTGCTAGGTGGGAAGGAAAAGGGAGGAGGGTTTGCTGTTTATCGACTCTGTCTCAAGCTCTGGACAGTTTTTCATGTATCATTTTATCAATATTCACACCAGTTCCATGAGACAGGTATATTGGTTATATACTAAGGCTTTGAGACATTAAACAATGTGTTTGCATCATACAACTATTAAGTGACCATACAGAGATCCAAACTAATGGTGGTCTGTCCCCAGAATCTGCTCCTTTCCCTTGGATGCAACCTCCAAGGGTTATTCAGGGATTGGCTAGTAAGGCAGGCTCACAGCAGAGACCTGATAAATATTTGTTGAATTATAACCTTCCTATCTATCATCATAAAAACCCCAGAGCATCCTAATTTCTCATCTTTTTTGATCAGCCCAGGAAAGAAAGTTTTCTCCTTTGCCAGTGAGTGACCCTCCACCTACCACCCACCCCATGGGGAACAGTGGATGGGAGGCAAACCTCTCTCCCCCAGCAGAAAAGCAGGAACCGGGCCAGCACCTGGACACCAGCTTCGAGGCAGAGCAGGGTCCTGAATTCTTGCCAAGCCCAATCGTGTGCTGACGCAAGAACTTAGGGGAGAAGTTGTACACTGTCAGGGTAGAAAGAGGACTGAGGATGCTGGGGTTTCTTCTTGCTCTCCATCACAGCCTCTTCATGCTGACAAAACAGTGCATCTGAGTTCTAATTCTTTTTAAAACAGACTTCTAATTCCAACTCGCCATTGCTCCACAGAAAGCACAGAAAGGTATTTCTTTTCTTAGAGTCACCATAATCACATTAACAGAGCTTTCCTATCCTCCTTTGTCCACAGGAAGGTAAGGATAATTTCTCCCTTTTTAATATGACCAAGACCATTTTATTCCTTCAAATGCGAGAAATGAGTAGAAACATCAACAACCCCAAACTGTTGCAGAATGCGGTCTTTTCACATGGCTGCGTTTAAAGAGGGAGAGCAAAATTAGAGACAGACACTTCGCTAGCATTTTGAAATCATTATGAGTTATCATCTTTCTGCTGCAAAGGGCTTCCTTTTTAAACCATGAGTTCTTTTATGTCACTAGTGAAAAAAAAGTGCTCATGGTAACAAATGCACCAAGGAAAAAAGGTTAGGGAAAAAAATGGAAATCCTATTTGTGTTCATAGGTGAATTGCTGCTGTGAGGCGGCTGCAATTTGACTTTGTACAAAAAGGGTCACTGAACAGAAGGTCAGGCAGCTGGCCATTTCCATTTCAAAGATGCTATCAAAAGGCCAAGAGGCAGTTCACCCAGCAGCCCTTTAGCAAACAAGATTTTCTCCTCTCTCATTTATGATATTTTTTATGCCAAAATTATTTAGCAAGAAAGTCCCTGATTCATTTCCGCAGGAACACAGGTGACTGTGTGAGGTATGGGGAGGACTCCCAGATAAGAAATTGGAAGAGTTTTTGAGCAACGAACTACTCTGTTCATTTGGTGGCTTCTTATCAATGGTTTTCCGGGGAGGCAATAAATCACAACAGAACCCCTTTATTCCCAGCCAAGACAAGTAGGGAAAGGTAACTCTCTTATTACAAATTATGGTTCATCCTGTCAGCAATGAGAGGACAGTTTTATAAAATGCCTTGTTTACTAATCAAAAGACCCTTGCAAAAAGCTTTGGAAGAAGGCACAAAATTACTAGAGATTATTGTTTTGGTTAAGTTTGAGGTCTTGATAGTTTAAATCTGACCTAGTAATTATTGTCAGGCAAAATGCTGCTGGAAGAGCTAGAGATTACAAATCCCTAAATTTCATGGGAGTAGAGGGAAAACTCGAATATGCAAGAAGAGTCTCCCATCCCAATGTTGTTCACCATTGAAACCATGTTGCAGTTGTCTTTCAGAGACCTCAAAAGCCCAAGACAACAAACACCATAGCAGGCCTTTTGTCACTACAGAATGAAGTGGGTAGGGGGAATAGTTTACAATAAAAATAGCACTTTTTGGCCTGCCTATCAGGGAGACTAGACCAATGCTAAGAGACTATTGGGCCCACTTATGATCAGAACCCTTAGCATGAGGCCAACCCAGAAGATAAGCAAGTCCTAGAACCAAGTCAAAATCAGGGAAGTCACATCCATTGACTAGTCCTAGAAATGTGGAAGAAATCTAAGAAAATATAAGTAGCTGCATAAACTCAGGAACAGGGTGATACAAAGAGCAAGGACAGATGACAAATACAAGGTCTGCAATAATTACTTTAAACAAAGTGTCTAACAGAATAGAGAAGAGAAGTGATAGCTAGCAAGATTCAAATCAGGCAGATCAGATTCATACTGACCCTAATGTCCCCCTAAGCTGTCTTTAAGAAGCTCTCTTACTTTGCCATCTTCAACCCTTTTCTCTAAAATGATACAAATGGCTTCCCTGCTTGTCCTTTTACCCCCCACAACATCGTAAGACTTCATTGACCTATTCCTGAATGACCAGTCATTAAAGGCAGTGAGTAGCCATGGAAATCTCAGAGAGGTCAAGGTGGGGTCTGGAAACAGCCCCCTGGGAGATCATACCAGTAAGTTCTTTGCTACATTGACCATGCTAGTGAGTTGTGTGTTAAATGATAAAAATCATTCTCTTGGAGGAAAAATGAAAAAGCATGACTAGCAACTGCTTTATTTTGAAGATGCACTCAACACAATGAATAAAAGGGTATGATAGCCCACAAATATTCTAGTATATTAATTGAGATTGTCTTAAATCTATCATTTCCCTATCATTTTATCTTTAAAAGAGACCCTTATTTAGTTAAGTTATGATTACAGGAGCGAAAAAGATACCCACCCTTGCTATTCAATTATATTCTTCAAAAAATTTTCTAGGGAAGGGAAGGAGGGAGGGAGTGTGGGGTGGGGGGAGAAATTGGGAGAGAGGAACAAAAGGAAGGAAGGAGAGAGAGAGGTCAGAAGGGAGACAGACAAGTCCAACACTGACTGCTGCTTCGAAAAGCTATCAGAGGCATCTGTCAGAACTCCCACTAAATGAGGGTCAGTCTTAGGTGTTTGCTCTGCTCACAAACATTTATTTTTGTGACTTAAGTAGTCATTGAATTGAATTCATTTCTTTAGGAAAAGAGAAGCACAAATCGTGAAACATCAACAGTAAGATGTCTTCTGAGATAATTAATGATCCAGAGGTTGTATATGGCAGCAGGGGAGGCTGTTTCCTAGGTCCTCCAAGAGGTGTGCAGAGCAGCTGTCTTTAGGAAGAGCAGGGGGTTTGGGAGGAAGATGGCATGAGCTGAATGGTGAGGAGGGGAAGTGTGAGGTGATGGCATGAAGAAAAGAAGAGATCTCATTGGGTGCTCTGCCCATAACAGCCAGGTTTTTACCTGTTTGGAAGAGTATATTTTGACATGACTTTCAGCTCTTTGGTCACTGAGCAAATTCATTGGTAAAAATCTTTAGCAGTCTGGCTGGTAGTTCCCCAATGGCAGCTGATGAACTTCAAGAACAAGAGAGACTAAATTCAAATTCACAGTGCTGTGGTCACTGTACTTAGTGTCTCTGAGCTCATCCTGCAAACAATCTCTGCACTCCAGTCCCACATCCTGCGGTCTCCTTTCAGAGACCTCAAAAGCCCAAGAGAACAAACATCATGTTCAAATCCCTGGAGCAAACTCCATGGCCGGCCCCCATGAGCCTCTGCTCAGAGACAGTCATCAGAGAGAAATTGTCTGCAGTCGGATTGAACAGAGCAGGTGGCCTGACCCCAGAACTCCCGTAGAGAGGAAAGAAGGCCGGCTTCAAGACAGCGCAGGCCAGAAGTGGGTCGGTGTTTGACAGAAGTTCATCCCGTAGGCACAAGAACACTTGAGGGAGTATAATAATTAATACTCTTCAAAACCTTTTTTCATTGCAAAAGCCTTTTTGCACTGCCATCTGTGTTCATATTTCTAGTCTTCTACCTGCTTGCTTTATTATACAAAATAAAAATCCCTCCTGATTGTTATTATCCTTTCCATTTAAATTATAAGGAAAACTGAGGCTAAGACAGACTAGGAGACTGCTGCAAACTAATGGATAGCAGAGCCAGACACCAGATCCTATGGCCAACTCCAGCTTATCCAGAGCCAGGACTTGGTCTGCTTGAATCCACCCAAGACAGTGCTGAGGAGTCACATTATTTGACACCCTTAGGTTAGAGAATGAAATCTCCATTGTCTTCTCTGGACTCAGTTGGCTTCTAGGGACAGTGTTCTCTATCCCCTAGCGGAGACAATGAGACAAAAGAAGCATAGAACTAGCAACTTACATCTCCAGTCCTGGTGAGTGGAGGGACAATCAGGACTCTCACTCAGGGGGCAGCAAGAAGGTCCCTGACAGCAAGCAAAGAGCCAGGAGGATGGAGGCCAAGAGGTGGTGAGAGGAAAGAAAAAAATGAAGACTGTCAATCTCAAGGGTGCTGCAGGAATTAGCCAATCTCTCCTCTGGGTAAGCCTAATGCAGGCACCAGCTGAAGGGAGACAGAGCAGCCACCTGGGGTACACTGAGGGAGTGCCCTGGCCCAGCCCAAATACCCCCCTGAGCCCTGTGAACCTCAATCTAAAAATCTCAGATAATACCCTTTACCCTGGGTTACTTGCAAACCAAGCAGATTTCCAGCAGAGAGGGATCACCTTGGGCTTGTGGGAGAACAAGTTATATAATCAGTCCCTCAAAATTCAGAATAACTGCCAAGACAAGGACAGTTAGGCTGTAATGAAAAGACCACTAGCACCAGCCTGGCAGACAGGGAGGAAAAGAGGCACCATCTACTGAGCTCCCATCATGTACCAGCGACCATGCCAAGCACTGTATGTTATACTGCTCATTGAACCCTCACAACAGCCCTGTAAGGTAGGCATGGATATCACATTTTACAGTCCGGGAAACTGAGGCTCAGAGAGTAAGTAACTTGTCCAAAGTCACACAGTTAGTTAAGTGACAAAGGTGAAATTCTAACAATCTACACAGATGTGCTTTTATAAGTACACTTAGTGGTTTCAGTAAACTTCACAGAATTACATCAGGAATTAAGTAAAACAGTGTTAAAACTTTCAATAAACCCAAAGTGCTATGTTTTGTTTGTGTGCGTGTGGACAAACAATCCTTGGATATCAGCAAATGTTCAGGTCCACAGCTCCTTGTACAGAATTACCATATGAGTTAGTATCAGCAGCATGTTTCTCTCCATGAAGCAAATATCTGCACCTTACATAATTCCCCTGTGAACCCATTGTCACCATAGCCATTAAATGTGGTCCCCAGATGAAGTATGAGCATGCTGGTCAAAAATGGATATTCATAGGCTGAAAGCACTTTATGATTATCAAGGGACAAAAAATGAATTAATATCACACCCTGCTAAGTGCCACAGAAGTATTTTCAAATTAGCATTGTTGCTGCTATCTCCCCAGTCCCTGGCATGTGGTTTGTACCTGCTAACATGTCCCTTAGGAAAACTAATATGTTCAATTTGGACCAAAGACAGCTGATTGCAATTTATTTTCCATACCAATGATAACAGAAAGATGCCTACTTTGTCAAGGGGGTAAAGTGCTATGGACTCTCTTCCTGTCCTAATGAAATGTGTGCCTTTTCTGAGAGTCATTTGTGTGATTTACAAATTCCTAGGAAGCCTGGGATTAGGATGAGAAAAGTGAAGCACCTTGAGCTCAAAACTTAAGGAAGAACTCACTCAGTAGGTTGGTCCAATGTCTCCCCTTATCTGTCTGTCCCTTAGAGTGAGCGCTGCCTTCAAGCTGGCACCCTGGTACCTGTCTGCTCACCTCCTGCTGGTCCCAAATTTTCCAGCACCAGTATAGCCACTGTACTAGAAAGAGTTCAGGAGTCTCTTGGGAGAGAGTGGCTACACTCAGATAATGCCATTGATGATTCTGAGGGCCACATGATAGAGCAACTAATATATGGAAATACATAGGGACCAGACTATACAATGGCCCAGCATTTGGAAAGCACCCATTTGCTTCGGTCCCCACCCTTCCATTACCCTGATTCTGAAGCACAGGAAGAAGCAGGGCTAACTGTCTGCCGGCTGCCTTCCCTCTTCCCTGACTTTGGGCCCCAACAATCTCAGAGGAATGAGTGAGTGCACTGGCAGCAATCCCAGCTTAACTGGACTGTTGGTAGTAAACTTAATTTGCAACAATGCACACTTTAAACCTATATAATGTAATAATAAAATTGGAAGGAAAAAAAAAAGGAGTCCCAGCCTAATGCAATACCAAGTCACAGGTGAGAACCTGCTGTGAAATCAAAGCTGCATCCTAAACTGAGGAAGCAAACAGATGTTGGTCGGGGTTAACCAATAATCCACATAGATCAGCTGGCCCAAGAACTGCCAGTAAAGAAAACACTTCAGTGTTCCAGTGACCCAGGTTGCACTTCTAGAAAACAGGATCAGCAGCTACAAATGAACATTCAGATGAGGGCTGAATACTTCAGATGGTGTGACCCAACAGAGCATAACTTAGACACCATATTCTAAGGCCCCCGCCCCATAGACATGGACAATGGAATCAGGGAACAGAGTGTTCTCAGAAGCAATTAAATAGGGTTTCCCCCTTGATATTCCAGGCAGTGGGACTGGAAACCCACCTCTACCAGCTCCAAATAAATGGTTCCTGGGATCAAGAATGAGAGGAAAGATGAGAAAATATGAAGGATCTCCAGAGGCAAAAGGTGAAGAAAATATGGCACCTCTCATACTGCCACTCTAAGTGTTCACACAAACTTCCAAACAATCTCTTTCTGGAAATCTTTGGACTTCAGAGAGAAGTGCATTCCATCATCACACTTACAACTCCCACACAAGGTCTCTCCCAAAAAGATAACAGAACATCATGTAACACATGTATGACCTCAGACAAGTCACCTAACTTTTCTAAATGTCAAGTTCCTCATCTGCAAAAAGGCAATAAAGCCCAATACAATGTTCAGTGCTCAGTAAATATTAGTTGTTTTCCCTCAAACTACTGATTCAAACAGAGATCACTTTTTAATTGGAGATACCTTATTAAAGAACAAGGTTCTGCCTAGCTCAGAACCCTTATGTATAATAAATCCATTCCTTCTGCTCCTCTTTTCCATCCCCTGGCAAGTCCACACAAATATACTCTTTTTCCATCTGATCTAAACATAGGTATACTCTCCATGTGCTCAAGACCAACATTTTAAATTTCTTGGGTATTACATCATCTCAGAAGTTCATCCCAGGGCAGAGGTGAGACCCTGGAGTAAAGACCCAAGTGGAATCCTCACAGAAGTCTTAAAAAAAAAGAGATGAAACTTAGAACTCTGAAATAACCAGACACAGTGGTGGAAGAATGGCAGGAGACATATCTTCTCATGACCCTCTTCTGTTCCCACCTATCCTCATTCATAAGCTTCATGATAAGAAACAGAGAAATAGTGGGAATGAGATTAGACTTGATTCCAGCCAGCTTCATGCTGAGGGGGCAGGTAAATGAGGAAGAGGAATCCTGTGGCCACTTTGCCATGCAACACAGGCAGCTGTTTCTAGTAGACATTCTAGCTGAGATGTTGAAATTGGAACTGACTGTAGTTACATCTCCAGCATGTGTATTCATCACCACTCTCCTTAGGCCCCACGACCCATATTACACCATCCTTAATTAAATGAAATCTCAATCAGTCAGAAACTCCAGATCCAGAAAAATCACTGAAACTCAAATAATCTAGATGTTCTTGACCTGAATTATCTTAGTAGTAACCTATATTATCCACTTGATCACAGAGGTGTAGGAAGAACCAACCAACTTCTGCCAACCGAAGTTCACATCCTAATGAATGTACCATACCCCCTGTGTATGTTCTAAAAGACATTCCATATAAATTTATATGACCTGTATATCTATAGACTTTTTTAAGATTAGTCATGCTAATATCTCACCTAACTTGTTGGAAAATAAATTTCCCTTTATATTTGACTTTTTAATTCAAGAAATGGTGAAACTACAGTGACAGAAGCAGATCAGTGATTGCCTGTGACTGAGGATCAGGGGAGGGGATTGACTGCAAGAAGACAGGAGGAAACTTTTTAGAGGAATAAAACTGCACTGCATCTTGATATAGGGGCATTTCATCACAGTGTACACTCAGAATTACCAAATTTTATTATATGTAAATTATACCTCAAGAAAGCTAGAAAATGGCATTTTTTTCACCATAGGGCAAAATACCTTAAGAATGTCAGTGAAAATGTTCTGCTACAGTGATGAAAATATTAGGTCTGACAAAATATCTCAGCAACAGTGTACTTCATCAGAATGTATCGATATTCCATGGCATAAATCACCACCTGTAAGCTGTCTGAGGTGGAGCCATGTAGTTCTAAACATGTCCAGAATTTTTCTGCATCACAATCTCCAGGATCATTAATTAATCTACTAGAAGTCAAAGACGATAGTACTTCTCAGGTGGACAATCAGGAGAATAGTCTGGTAAACAAGAAAAAGATGGCAAGAATTTCCGCTCAATAGGGATCTCTGACTTTCTATATACAAAACATGTGGGATTGCTCTGGTCTTTTCCTAAATCCCACTTCTATAACTTGGTAAGTCAAAAACTTGAGATCCAAGTTCATTTAAGTTCCGAATATTTTTGCTTTACTCACTTGATTTACCAAGGTACAATCTGGTGGCACCCCCAAATCCTCTGGGAATGCCAAAGTTTTAATATTACGAAACTTGACATTAAAAGAAATTTCTCCCACCCTTTTATCCTCAGGGATGAGGCAACTCATACTGGGTGAATGAAAGTATTGTTCAATCATTTAAAAGATACACTTGGGTTATCCCCGCTCTGACCCATCTGAAAGTGTCTGGAGGTCCACGTGGATACCTGCATACTCCTTTTAGAATCCCACACAGTCAGCCTTAAGAGGAGAGAACAAGCAGTGTCTCAATTCAGAGGTCTGGGCCTACAAAGAGGAAGTCAACAGTCTATTGATGTCTCTCAGGGGACAAAACTCCCAGTTACAATTTTAAGGAGGATAAACCATTGTCATGTTCAGTCCATTAACTCTTTTTGATAGCATCTGACAGAACAGTAGGTCTAGGCACCTCTTTTTTATACATGATTGAAGTCAATGTTTTCTAACTTCTACTGAGCAGAAGGTCCTGCGAAGTTGCCTTCATGATTATCAATCTTGCTTTCCTCTCCCAAGTTACTCTCATTCACTTCTCATCTTTGATGTCAGACTCTCTTGGCATAAGGGTGCCAAGGAGACATCCTGATAATATATAAAACTCTCTAGCTCAGCTCCCTCCCCTGAGCTATAGCAAATTCAAACTCAGTATCATTACTTACAAGTCTACCCTTTACTATATCCCTAAGAGATTAGTACCCAAATAATGGGTACCCAGTCATTCAAATCCCAAACTCAACTACCATCATACCCAATTTGTCACCAAATTCCATCAATTCTATCTCATGATATCTCTTAAATATGTCCCCTTCTTTGCCTCCACTGATGCATATCACGATTTACCTGACAACTCCTAGTTGTTCCTCCACCCCAGTGGGTTAATCCTCTGATTCAAAGAAAATCTGTTTGACTCAGGTCCCAGGTCCTCTTTGCTGATTGATGCACTCTTCCTCTAGATGCTGCAGGTTTGGACTGCTAAGAGCTCACGCCTATACATTTTCTAGAAAACTATGCATAGCAGAGAGAGTCATCTCATCTGGAGATGGCTGGATGTCACATCCCCATTGCAAACAGCAGGGAAAACTTTGAGGAATAGTCATGCTCCAGAGAGTCTCAGGAGATCAAGCTAAGATTCTTCTTGAAACCATGTTTGCACTGCTTCTTTCACTGCCCTCTTCCTCTTTCCGCACTGCCTTAAAATGTTGTTTTCCTTGAGAGCAGTCCTTCAATAAATCATCTACACAGAGCTCTCATCAAAGGCTCTGATTCTAGGAAATCCAACATCTTTCATATTGGCACAATGTAATTTATTCTTAAAGACATAGTAGATCATGCAACTCTCTGGTATACAGGTTTTAAATTTATACCTCATAATATACATATAAATACAAAGACTTTAGAATATTCCTAAGTTCTTGTCTATTACTCTAGACACTTCTCCCACCTGTCCTGTTCCAAATTTTCCACTGAAGTCAAGCCTTCCATTATTCCTTTCTGTTTAATTACTCCAATTCCCCCAAAGCCCATGCTCTTCCACATAGCAATACAAGCATGTTCTTCATTTTGCCTGAAATTTATTTCACCATTTTGTCTAGCCTCCTCTTCATCTTTTAAGAGTTTAAACATCACCTTCTCCTTGAACTTTTCTTGAGCATTCCCACCCTCTCAGGTAGAGACACATATGCCATCTTTTATAGTCAAGTGGTGATATGTACACATCTTTATTATAGCACGTGTCCTATTGTGTTGCAGTCCCGTTGCCATCAAGATAATCAAATTTGTGTTATTGTAAATTTTATCAGAACAGGGTCTTAGGTATCTTTATCCCCAGTGCCTAGCATAGTGTCAGAACACATTGGTGCTCAACAAATACTTGAGTGAATATATGTACAACCAAACAGTTTTCCATTGTCTGGCCTTGGAAAAACTTTTTCTTTTTATTCCCACTATTTCTAAAACAATGGTGTAGTCATCTTGTAGTCACCTTTGCTTCCCACAGTCTAGTATCTATACTGGTTTCTCTCTCCAGGTATTTCTGGAGTATCTAAGGGATATATTTGTATCCAAGAGGTCATCTGGCTGCCATTTATTATGTCTAGATCTGTATTACTATGCCTAGCTTCTCTACTTAACACACCCAGCTTCTCCAGTTTCCTTGAGCAGTCTTAGCATCAATACTTCCCACGTGAGACTGACTCTTTCTTAACTTCCCAAAATATAGCCATAGAAAAATTGTGTTGTTTTGAATAGAGGAGTTACAACACAGGGAAGAGCCCCAAAACTTGGTGTAAGTGATCACTACTCCCAAAATCCATGGAGTTATGTCTCTTAAAGCTTCTCACACCTTAGCAACTGGCACAAATTCTACCATATTTCAGAGCCAATATACTACTTCCATGAATAGAAGTTTCACATCTAAAAATTAATGTTTGACACCTCATTCTCTCTAACTAGAGGAGATCTCTCTTCTCATCTCCCAGTCAGTATTAAAACTATCTCTACAGAGATGTAACTCTATCACAGTGAACAACACACATCATTTTGAATTTAGTTCCTTACTCTGGTCTCAACTGTCCTTTCCAAGCAGAATCTGCATTTGCTTTACATAACCCAAGGCATAGTGAAATGTCAGAGTCCTCAGATTCATAGAAAAAGAAAGAAAACTATTTTCCCATTCTCCAAATATAAAATCCTTTCTTACCTCTGAAAAACAGAAAACTGCTATTATCTTTGAACAAGAAATTTTCACTAATCATTAAATTCTTAGAAACATTGTATTCTAGACTCAGAGTATTTCCCTAATGGAAAGGAATAAATGGATGAAAGAGTAAACCATAAATATCCACATAAAGGGATTAAACAAGGTTTTAGAAAAGGGACTTAAGAGAAGTGATCATTCAAACCTACAGAGAAGGAGGGAACTTTTTCCAAGCAAATGAAACCTCAGAGCAATGCCAGAGTTCAGCAAGCATAACCTTTCCAACACTTTCTAGGAAAATGTGGAAAAGACATGAAGCAATTAGGAGCAGTTAGACTGGACAGTAAATATGACTCCTTCTAGTTCTGATATCAATCATGTCTATAAGAAAGTTATTTAAATTAAAATGTTTATTTAAAGTAATAGATGATGGTAAATCTTTCAAGGATTTTGCTTTGTCACTTTGTGAGTTGCTAACTTTTGATAAAATGGCTGCACTAAACCTTGGCATCAAATTAGAAAAAACAGCAGAAAAAAATATTCCAAAATGCTAAGAGCACTTGCCTCTTGATAATAAAATTATGGATGAGATGTTACTCTGGTGATTGTTATTGCTTCTTTATACATTTCTTCAGGTCCCAAATTTTTTGCAAGAAACATTTATCATGTTATGATAAATCTAAAACATTAATTGCTTTAATATTTATAATTTCTAAAATAAACTCTAAGGAAGATCTTGGGTAATAGTCAAATAAAAAGAAAGATCCTTCGCTTAAGAAACTTACCCTCTTTAATGGCATATTAGCTCATACCCATGGCTTCTTTCCCTTTATTAAGAAGGCAATTTAGCCCCAAAATTATTACTTCTCAAAAGCTGCAGAGAATGACAATAAATAAGTCAGTATTAAAATCCAAAGACTGTGTCTCCTTAGTATGCACCCAATCCACTTGAGGGATTGAAAAGGCACAATTCACTCTTGATGAGAGTGAAAAGGCACAAATATTTCATTTCAAAATCTCAGCAAGAAACAGAGACACGTAGAATAGTAAGGAGGATTTTACTTCATTCCAGAGACACAGCTTCTAGGAGATAAATCAAGAAAGAAGTGATATCCATATCCAAAGAGCAAGTAACCTCAATTGCAGGCCAGTTACAGAGAGTACCTACAAAATAAATTGGATTGAAGACTCCAGACAAGAAACTCACACTAGAGGAGGAATGAACATGTTCAAAATGATGTGCTTCCCAGAAAGAAAGCTTTCAAAGAGACATGGAAAATGCTGTCATAGAGTTAGAATCTAGCCAGGCTCATGAGGTGAAGAAAATCCTTCATGAACTTGGGAATCATGGGCAAGATTAATACTGTTTCACTTGACAGAAGTTCCATAATTTGGAAGATGGAAGCGTCAACATGAAACACCTCAGTGAGTCTAAAAGTTGACACAACAGCTGTATTTTCCTTTAAAGACAGCAGAGGAGTCATGATCATTCAAAATAAACCTGTGGAGAAGATGAAGGTCAGTAGTTAGACAGGAAGAGTTGCCAGTGGGAACAGCTGGATAAAGGGTGAAATGAGCATGAGAGTAGAGGAATGAAGAGGTTACCACATCCAGGACAACTCTGCACCCCAGGAAATGATTCTTCAGGATAAAGAGGAAATTATCTGCCAGTATTGTGTTCCAGGACTGTGATAATTCATGGCTAAGGTCCTAGCTTCTGACTGGGTGCTCCAGAGTAGCACACGTCAAGAAATTTTGAAATAAAGTAAATCAGTGAATTCCAGCCTTGAGGCTGAGTCTAAAAGTAAAAAGGAGTAGAAACCGCCAGAGAAACATTAGCTTGGCAACACAGGTTTGCTATCCAAGAATTTTCTATGTCAGAGGAGGACTCATACCAGGTCTTTAGACTTGATCACCATGGGACTGTCCTGTCCTGGGCATCCAAACCAATGAGAAATTTCTCATAAGTGTATAAGGGAATCCCAATTCTACAGAGAGGGCTGAAAAGAAGGTCTATGAATGGAAGGTAGAAAGCAAAGGAAAAATGCATACATTTTCTTATTACCCTCAGGAAAGAGAAAGAGGTTTATCTGCTCTGGGATACTGGAAAAGGTTGAGTTTAACCAAAAGTAAAACAAGGACCATACAACAACTACATAGACACCCATAGACAAATGGAAGTCCATCTGTATAATCTATTTATATTAAGTGAAATCTACTCAGTTTGCATCACACATAAACTAACATATGCAAAAGAAGTGACCTAATAATACGCACTGAGGAAGCACAAATAATGTCTGTCCCTAATTGGTACTCAAATATATAGTCAGGTAGCATAGCTTCATTTACTTATTTATTCATTGGAAGACACTCATCTAAGTACTGAGAATCCTGTTTTTAATCTTAAAAATTAGACAATCACCTCACGACTGTGAGGCTATTATCAAAAAGGCAGGAAACAAAAACATATTCTTGAAAAGGAAGTAAAAAGGGAAAACTTGGTGGGAATGTAAAGTTGTACGGCCACTGTGGAAGATTCCTCAAAAAATTATAAATATTATCTGACCCAGCTATTCACTTCTGGGTATTTATAAGAGAATACAAAAGCACTAATTTCAAAAGATACATGCACCCTTGTGTTTATTGCAGCACTATTTGCTATAGCCAAGATATGGAAACAACCTAAGCTGTGGTATGTATATATAATAGAATACTACTCAACTATAAAAATAAAATAAAATCTTGCTATTTTAAACAATATGGTTGAAACTTAAGGGTATTATGCTAAGTGAAATAAGTCAGAAGAAGAAAGACAAATACAAATTATTTCACTCATATGTGCAATATAAAGAAAAAAGCAAATAAAAACAAACTCAGAGAACAGATAACTCAAGGGAAAGGGGTTGGGGCAAAATAGTCATGGGGATTAATTATATGGTGGTGGACAGAAACTAAACCTTTGGTGGTGATCATGATGAAATATATACAGGTGATAAATTATAATGCTGTACACTTGAAATCTATATTATATGCCAATATCACATCAATGAAAATTAATTTTAAAAAAGTTTTTTATTGCGCTACATTCCAGTGAGGGAAACTAGTAAATATGAAAAAACAGATATAACAGAGGCAGAGAGTACTAAGAGTTATGAAGAAATAATAGCTGAAGAAATAATAGCAGATTAAAGGAATGGAGAGTGACTAGGGATTTCTTTAAAATGGGGCAGTTGGGGAGGTCTCTCTGAAGAGGTGGCATCCAAGTGGAGACCAAGATGAAGTGAGGGAAAAATAAAACCAAAGCTTATATTCTGCAGTTAAATTCATCCTCAAGCACCCTCCACACTGGCCTGTCTAGTGGTCCTTGTCAAGCACTAAGTGGTAGAAAAGCCTCTCGGTCTAATTCTTAAGGGAGCCTTTTCTGAGGCAGCTCTCCTTCCTTCCATGCCATGAATAAATCCAAAGACATCACTTCTCATTTTTCTCTTCTGTACCTCCATTTTCCACAACTTAAAAACAGAGTGTTTGTGAAATGTGTGTGTCAAGTGTTCTCAGGGAAAGGAACTGCAGGAGTGTTTGACTTTCACATCTGGGAAAAAGCAAAGGGCAGGACTGTGAGAAGCCCACATGGAGGGGACAGCTAGAGCCAATGGGGAAGGAGGTCCCTGGGAAGTGTACCTTTTAAAAATTAATTTCTTTCTCCATGTTTTCAAGATACTCTTATAAGAACATGCTTTGAAGAGGTCCTGAATCTCTGTTCTATTCCATTCAAAACTACATACTCGCCTGTGCTTCTATGAAGAAACTTTGGAAACGTTTACGAGTAACTCAGCTAAGGCTCTATAGGAAGAAGCACTGCTGGATATAAAATCACCTGAAAGAACTCCAAGCTAGAAAATCGACACAATGGTGATTGTTTTATTTCTTCTTGCAGAGTACAGTGGAAATTACCTCCCTCTGTTGAAAGACAATCTAGTCTTAGAAGGCAGAAAGCCTACGTTTTGGGGAATTGTAAGGCTCAAAAACATTTCACTCTCTCTCTTTTATCTTCTGTCACCTCAAAAGGAGCAGAAAGGAACTCTGAGAGAAGTGAGTTGAACTCAAAGTATTTTAGCAGCAATTTGTGCAAGAGCGCAGTCCTAAGAGTGATTTTCTGTAGCCTGAAATATCCTGGGGCGCTGAAGAGAAGCTGTGAGAGATTTTGTGGTTGAGTCAGAAGAGCCAGGGAGCACAACCCAGCCCAGGAGTCCACTCCATGACAGACTTCTGTATGAACCAAAGTGACTGCATTTTGGATGACAGCATTGTATGCCCATGACTGCATATAATCAAAAACAGTTCCTCTAGTCCCTATCCTCCCAGGGTGCAAACAAATCTGCAAACTTTTAGAAAACAAAGATACCTATGTTATACGTCCCAGACATTCATGTCAGTGTTTTTACCTAAACAATTTACTTAGGTAACTAATAAGACAAAATATATCAGGGAGGGGTATAAGAAGACCCTGTAGTTCTTAGACCCAAGTTCCATCCCCAGTGCCAGTATTGAGAGCTCTTGATGTAATTACCTTAATTAGTTACTATTAGATCTTTCGGATGTGTCTGCCTTGTTCTTCCAACTCAGTTTTGTTCCCATAGGCCAACAACTTCAGAGTGAGTAAGCAAAAAGCCTTCTTGGAAGCCACCCTGGTGACTGAGACTCTCCCTGCTCATTAAGTACTATCTCATGATGATACTGAAAGAAGTAATTCATAAAAATGTGAGAACTCCCATGGCAAATAAGCATCTTAGTGCGGGATCCCCTTGAGGCAGACCTGAAATGAAGCACAGGTCACATATTTGAGAGGCACAGGAAATAACAGAAGGTGAATGAGGAAGTAGAGTGAGACTAAGAGGGAAAGGAAGCAAGAAAAGTTTTGAGGTCAAGTCAGTTACCACTGGACAACTGGGGCTTAGTATCAAGGAGAAACTCTGGGACACACTGTAAACAATTATCTGGGTTATCCCACCCAAGGAGTCAGGGAGTCAGTTGATTTACAGCTGCCGGAGATGGTATTAATCCCCACCGCCACCCCACTCCCACTCTAGTTGATGAGATGCAGATGCTGGCAAAAGGAAGTTGTTGGAGTACCTAATGTGGTAAGTCCCAAAAGATATGGATGGCGCACCCATTAAAGAGACTCTCAATAAACGTTTCCTCTCATCTTTTCTTGCCCATATACTACTCCTTCATATACTGGGAAACAAAAAGTTGCATGGGATGGAGTAGTGACATCTGTCACAATTATGGGGCATAGCATCTTTAGAACAGACTTCCTCTGTCTGGGAAAATCCTCATGTTATGAATCCAACTTCTCAAATACAGAAGACAAAAGCCCAGACTTCCTTGCAGCTAGGACACAGGCCTGAGATTTAGGTTTTGCCAATCAGCTACACAAAGGTGACATTGGTTTTGGAAGTGTGCAATGTATGTGATGGGCTTGAGGGATGTCTCTGGTTCTTGGGAGGCAGAGTGGCAGAACCACTCGGTTTTTGTAGCGGAGGCAGCAATATCTATGGATGTTTTCCAGTAGTTCTACAAATTGCTGTTGATACAAATGTGGAAGCAAGAATATCAGCAACTGGTTTCCTGATACTACCGCTTCAAGGTTTTCCCATCAGGCCAGTGTCTACAGCTGGATGTAAGTGATCCTCTTTGAAGCCTAACCCCAAGTATTTCTCCCCTCCTTTAATATCCTTTATGTCCAGCCCTCTTGTGCTTAAACTATCCGGAGTGGACTCTTTTTCATGACTAAGCCCATGGCTGATATAGATGAAAAAAATAACAGTAAAGGACACAGCATCAAATGGTGAATCATTTTATAAAAGCCTAAAGAAACCCAAAGGGGCCATTTGATCTCCCCTCTTTGTCATAAAGAAAGTTGCCTACAGACCAACTCAAACTAGAAACTAGTTTTCAAGTCTCCAAGGAGAAAATTTGCACAACCTGTAGAAGTACATAATTCCAGGAACCCACAAAACTCAATGCCAAAGAGTTCTACTTTACTCAAAGAGATACAAGAACTTTTCATAGTCATTTAAAAGGAAATATACTTGAAACAACCATTTTTCGTAAATTTACCCTTAGTAGATTTAGTTTTGTTATACATGGAGCTGCCAACTGCCAAACATTAAGGAATCATGAACCAGACAAAAACTTGAGGAGAGACAAAGATCTCCCTAAAGGAGGCACCCAACCTGAGCCCACAGAGTTTACAACTGTCTCCAGAGAATCAAGCAGATATCCCAGACTGATTCCACTGGTTTGCAGAGAAATCCATAGTTATAACACTTTTGAGAGGGAAAGAACATCAGGGGTCAAATTGCCCAAAATCTTTAATAAGTAGGTGAGGAAATGGACCAGAGAGGTAAAAGTACATCCAAATATTCCAAAAGAGCATCCAAATATTCTTGAGAAGAAGGTCCTAAAGTTCCAAGGAACCCGCTCTACAGGCATGACTAGACAATACCAAGCCACTCTTGGTGATAGCTGGCAAGTCCTCTCATCCCCTTCAGAGCTTTTGGGACTCTAAAAGGAAAATCTAGAAACAAACTTTCCCAGCACTCCTGGCTGACATCAGGGGCTGATGACTGAGCAATCTCTCAGCAACCCTATGTCACTACCTTCCCCACAGAGTAATCTTTCTCACCCTTTACTTATCACTCCAGAACTTGATAGTGAAGCCAGGAGAGAAGGCACCATTACTGTGTGTCTGCCACACTTCTCCTGAACATAATCTCAGGGTAATGATTCATTTTGCCAGAAGTCCAGCTCCTGAAATAGCACAGTTCATTGGCAGAGGTCCAAGAGCTAATAGGGATGGCAGCATTGTATCTTATGACCCAATTTAGCTGAGCTAATTTAGAATTTACCTGACCAAGAATACCATAAAATGTACTCCTCTGATAAGATTGTTAATTACTACAGGATGAGTTGCCTGTGTTTGGTGACAGTGGGAGAGCTGGAGGGGAAAGGCTGGTTTCCAGAAATAATCCTTCCCTCCTTACCAAATAGGAATTAAATGTGGGAAAGGGCAAAGGGGATGAACAGAGAGCTTTGCCCACAGGAACTAAATAGGGTTATAATTAGTTTGTGTGTTTGCAGGTGTCATGTTTCACTCTCCACCAGTGGAGGAGACTGCCAGTAAAAGCCTTTGTGTCTCTTGGAGAAGGGCACTGAGATCCTTAGAGTGTTAGTGGAAGAGCTGGAAGCAAGATGACTGCTAGAAGCAAGGCAAGCGAAGTCTCTGTGGTGTAGAGAGAATCCAATGCAATGATGCCCCGAATATAACACTGTTTACTGACAGAAGCTCCCTGTAGCTATTCGAGAGCTGAGAGTCCTAATTAGTGAGTGTTGTCAGCATGCCCATTATAATCCCCAGGTGAGTGAGCTAAGTGTTTATCTCAGCCACTTCAAGTCACAGCCTCTGAAACATAGCCTTGAGTGACCAAGCTCAATTTGTTTTGACCCCCATGACTTATTCTTCATGTTTCATATGCATCTCAAATGTACATTTAAGCAGTATTAGCTCATATTAAAGGGAATTCTCAGAGTTGTCTCATTGCTGAAATGTCTATTATTTTATAAAAATGTTCTAAGCACTTTCCAAATGTTCCTAGATGTGAGATTTAGGTTAGATTTGAAGTATTTTCTTCTACCACTTCGTTGGCTATCTCCCCTCTGTCTTAAGTCTTGTCCCCACTACACTGAATAAGCAGAAATTTGTTCCTGCTTTTTGCTAGACTATAGCTGTAGTCTTGAGTATTAATCAGTTGAACACTGTGAATTCATCCTAAGTATGCTCTGCTTAACATACATTAATTCATGAAACCTATGTGGAATTCGGACTGTGTTACATATTTAATCTTACTGTTAGGCCATAAACCTTTATATGACATGATCTGCCTTGATGTACAGACCAGCTCTATTAAAAGTAACGGACGTCTTGCATTCTGAACTGGGAAAGCATTTTAAAGACTAAGAATAAAACACAAATGGAATGAGATATGCATAAAAATGTGATTTGTGTGGATGAAGTCTTGTGAGTACTCCTCCCTTCTTGGTTCCACAGTCACCATTTCAGAAGAACTCCGGGTGAAGGGGCAGGGAAGAGGAAGCCTTATTTTCTTTAAGTACCAGTCCATACCCTAGGTAAGTACATAAAATGCCAGGCTTCTCATAGGCACTATGAAGTTAACCTAAGCTTATGTATAACACCCATTTTTTTTGTTTTGTGAGATGAGAGAAGTTCAAAGGATACTAAGAAAATAGAGCTCACATTGAATTCTTTGAGATCCATGTAAAATTAACATTAAAGATGTTTAATGTGAATTCATCTATTATACAACTCAGGATCATTAATAATAGTCAAATACAGTGTAAATTCAATTCACAGAGTCAAAATCCAAAATTTCTAGAAATTTAAAATCATTTTTAGCTTTGTGTTATGGAGATTTTAAAGCAGGTGCAAAAACAGAGAGAATAGTTTAATGAAACAATATATTCATCATCCAGTTTCAGCACTATCAACTATCTACTCCTGGAAATTTTTATTTCATCTCTACTACCGTTGCTACCTCTACTCACTCACCTCCAAATTATTTTAAAGCATACTCAAACTATTTCAAGAAATGTGAACAGACATTTCACCTGTCTTTGAGATTCCATTCTGGGATGGATCATCACTTCCAGTTAGTACACTGTGTCTACACCCTACACTGGACCATGTCATCCTCCATCCCGCAAGAAGTCCTCATAGCTGACCACAGTCAGGGCTGCCTTCGAATATACTATCAACCCCATCAATGACCCAGAACTTCAGAAAGTGACTGGATGCCCCAAGGAAAAGCAATTGCCATATGGTAATGACTAATGAGAATTTCAAGGATCTGAAAAAAAATTTGATATCAGGAAGCCCCTGATCTTGGCACCTAAGTGTCTATTCCTATACTTGAAAAATCTGCATAGAAGGCATGGAAAAACAAAGACTTTCTCCACTGGTAAGAAGCTTTGATTAGCAAGATAAGCCTGTACTAAGCTTCTAGTCTTTCCCACCAGAGCAATGGTAAATCAAGACACTAATGAGCAAATATGCATTTTAGGTGACATTCTAGAAATACACATCAGAGAGAATGTGAGTCTACAGAATAGCTAACTTGGAAAGAAGAGATGCATTTGAGATATTAGGAGGGGGAAAAACAAAGGAGATTTCTTAATCACCCCTTGTCAATCACTACCTGAAACACAGGGAGAATGATAACACCAGTAACCAGGCCTTATCAGCAAGGAAGGCAGGCTGAAGGAGCCCCAAGAGTTAAAACCCTGTTTACTATGTCTGGAGGTAGTTTACTATGTTTACAATGTCTAGAGGTAGTCCAATCTATACCAATCACTGAAGTCATTTGAGGCTCGCCTATTGCTGACAAATGTAGATGGACAGATATGTAAAGATGATGCGTCATGAACTACAGCTGATGAATTTCCTGCAGAAGTCCCTGTACTCACATCAGAAGTGTCAAGAGGTGACAGAGCTACATCACACTGAGTCTGGCAGTTTAATTTGGTATGGGCTATTAGTGTTGACTCTCAGCACTATTGCCATTCAGCGCTTCTGCTGGCAAGGTAACACAGCCTCAGAGATTGCTAAATTTCTTTGTTGAGTGAAAAGAGGTTTCCTGGTTTATTCAGTAATCCCTTGCTGAAAAATGGGGATTGCAGAGGAGCAGGGGGAGAAAATGGGAGAAAAGGAACTCATTTCAGCAGACTTCTCTAAAACTTTCCTTACACAATTTCAGGTAAGAATCTGATGGCTTCACTGGGTAAAAAGCAAGTGTCTGGGGTAAGGATAATTTATGTTGAAGGTTTGGTTTGGCTGAATTAGAAGCTACTGAGTGCACTGGCATCACGGAAGTACTCTCCCTGCTTTGGTCCTGATGAAACCACCACATTCACTTAGGAAGGAGAAATTTGTGGGTTGCTCTGACCTCTGAATGTCACCCAATGAGTCCAATTCTTTCCCCTTGTCCCATGTTGGTGGGAGAGAAAGGTTTGGCAGTGTGCCCAAGGACACTTCAACCTTCCTTGGTCACCTTTCTCCAGAGAAAAGAGAAACAGTACTTGCACCCTACATCCCTCACTTGCCTCCATGTCACATCTAACAGGATGAGAAGGCATGGGGTGCAGGTTAGGGAGGTCCTGAAGCTCCACATTGCCTATGAAAAGCCTGACATTGACTGAACGGAACTTTATCAAAAACTAATAATAGATAGCCCCTCACCCATTGTGCCCAGAACAACACTGCCATAGATGACTGTCCCAATCCACACATCATGGAGACCAAAGGAAGGTGAGATATATTACCAGAACCTAGAATACGTCCTTTCAGAATTGTCTATGAGAGTGAAAGAAGGATAGGAGGAAACATGGAGAGGGAATTACAACTGTTAATAATAAAATAATCTTTGTAAAAATGAGAAAAATATGACTCAAAGTCTAAGGAACTTGTCCATGTAGCAATTAGGATTAGAGTAGAGCAAAGAGAAAACTGTAGGAACCCTGTATCATAAGAAGTAGAACAGATTGCGATGCCTCTTTGCACCTGCCCCACCTACCACATGGGATTAGAGACTGGTCACAATCCAGTGTGCCTTTCATTTTCATAGAATCTCATACTTTGTGGCTTTACTTCCAGTATCTCATTTCAGCCTCACTCATTTTGTGATTGCTCAAAGCAACTCCCAAAGGTTGCCTTCTGATTCTGAGTGTCCCCAGTATTCTAACTTCCATCCACATTTTTCTCCATTATAGAAGAAAGTTGCATATTCCAAGAGAATTTCACCCAAAGTCATTGACCAGTTCACAACCATCACAAGAGTGCAAACCAAACTTTTCATGGTAGAAAGGTAGTGTGAGAAAAAACAAGGATTAATCTGAGGCCGTCTTCACAGACAAGGAAGCTTTGGAGTAATTAATATTTTTTTAAAATGTCCTCAGGATAACTTTGTAATCTAAAAGTTTTTGGCGACACAAATTCAGAATTATACTGCTCTTATGGATTTTTCCCTTGAAAGCATCTTCAGTTGAAGGACACTAGCATTAATATTCTTGGAGTTCTATGTCTCTGATTTCTGCTTTCTAAAACCATTTTTTGCCAAAGACATCTTTATGAAAGTTCCAAAAAGATCCTATAAAGTATATCAGACTATATACCTGAATGTAAAGTGTACGGCAAAGTCAGTGAGAGTCCCCACTTAGTGCTAATACCCCACCTGGTGCCTCATGTCCAGTTATGGGAAACACACTGTACAGAGGTATTAACTATTGAAGTGCATGCACAGGATAGCAGCTGTGACAGTGAAGAATCCACCACATCACAGTGCATGGTTGCTCAGAAAAGATAAGAATAAGTACACTCTAAGTCTTTAACCAGCTGAGTTGTCATGTAAAAACTAAGATATACTTATTTAAAACACACACACACACACACACACACACACACACACACACCAAAGTCTTTCTGTACTACCCATAAAGGGGTCCACATGATATTGTTCAAGGTTTCCATTGTAACTTCTAGAGAAATTTTCATAATGTACAGAGCCCTTAATGCCCTATAAGTGAGACCAGTAACAGTGATCTTAAGCTGATATTCTTCCATAAACTCTTCTCAGAAAACAAAGTAAGGTTGATGTAAAATAAACATATACGTATCTCTTTTTAAAACATAAATAATAAACCAGCAAGACCCAACAATGGGAGTTTCAGAGAGTAAGGAAGTTCTCCCTAATGACTAGTCTGAATTCGAATGAGTTGCCTCAGAAGGACATGAGTTGACTCCTGTGAACACAGGTTAAGAGTTTCAGAAAATACTATAGAACGATATTGCTCATCATTCATCATATATGGAATTGCAGTAAATTATTGCTGAGGTCTCTTCCCACACAAAAGTTCCATGATCCTAGATTATCCTCCATTTAAACCTTAATGAGTTACAGAAAAATGAATCAACTCCAGACATTAAATATTCTATCCATGGACAAGGGATCAACTATTGTGGTCACTGTGGCAGGAAAGATTGAGATAATGAAAATGATTCCATGAGCCACTTACAATACCTCTCTGGGCTTAAAGGATTCCTCCTTTTGTTTTCAGAGAGGTTTTAAGTCAGAAGACACTACTGGTGATTGGATTCGGTTGGCCAGTTGTTTCTTACAGACTCAGATATAGAAACAATACCTACCTTGTAAGGAAGTTGAGTTTGAGGGTCCAGCACATAGAGAGTGTAACAACAACTTCTGTCCTGTTTCCATTGTTGTCTAGGAAGATATCTCATAGTCTACCTCCTCAAACCCTTTTATTTACTAGACAAGGAAACTGAGACCCAGAGAGTTCAACTGTGCCTCCCAAGGTCAAAGTTATTAGCCAGTTACTAGTAGAGTCAGTCTTGAGTATGGGTCTTCCTGGTCTTTCTTTTATCTTTCTTCCACCAAGACTGCAAATAACAGTTTCTCCAACAAATCAATGAATTGAAAGTAAATAGATTAAAAGAGATTTAAGAAAATAAACTAAATGCACTGGTTGGAACTTGTTTGAATTCTGATTTGGAAAAACTGGCAAGTAGACAATTAACAAAACTAAATGTGAGCTAGATAACATATAAAACTATTTACTGAAATTTGAATTAGATGGGATCACAGTATCAGTACATTTAAAGTTTTTTAAAATTCTTATCCAGTCTTATCTGAATGCATACTGAATTACTAAAAAGTTGCAACACATCATCATTTAGATTTTCTTTAAAAATACTCCAGAAAGAGATTGACTTCCAGATAGGATTCACTCGATAGGATTCACTTTCGGGTCACTCCCATAGACACCAAAAAAAAAAAAATCACCTATTTTCCTGAGACAAACACCAAGAAATGACTGGCACTTCAGCTGGAGACAGAACAACTGAAGACTAACCACAGATGAGGACGCCAGCGGGGTTCTCAGCTAAGCCACGGATTTAGATTTGAGACAGAGCTCAGGACTCTCTGTCCACGTGGTGAGGAAGAGGCTAGGGATTTCAGTTACCAGCTGCAGAGGCAGTGAGAGGTGGGCCCAATGGGACTGAGACATGGAACCATGGAGGGCAGACTTGGGAGAGTTTGAAAGAAGAGTCAGAGCATTGGGAGCTGAGCTGGAGCCTGTGCAGTGAAATTGCACTGGGCGCTGCCATAACTGGAAATCAGTCAAATCAAACTCCTCCCACAACCATTTCATGCCAGAGCCAGGGAGTCCACTGAGCGGAAATCCCGCCCACCTCATATCTGCCCACCTGAAATTCTGCCCATCAGATGTCCCAGCCCCTGGATTACAGTGAGAAGAGTCCCAAACCTCAACACGACACGCTAGCGCCACCTTGTGGGTAGAGGCGAAACTTTAGCCTAGTCGCCAATACTGGGCAAATCAAACCTATGCAATGCCAGGAAACCTGAACCCTCAGAAATATAAACAGAATGCCAAATAGAGCAAAGGCACAGAGAAATATCCGTGAAATGATGGATCCAATCAAAAACCCAGGCGAAGATCTGAATACAGCAGACATGTGTAAATTATCTGAAGAGGAATTTAGGGTAATGGTGATTAACATACTCATGGGAATTCAGAAATCACTAGAGGCAGTAAATGAGAATGTCAGGAAACAAAGAGAAGAATTAAAACAATACATCAAACAGGTAAGAGACACGATGGCTGAATTAAAGAACTCAACAGAGGGACTCAACAATAGAATGGATGAAGCTTCCAACAGTCAGTGACTGGGAAAATAGGGCAGAGAAACTCAATCAAGCAAACCAGCAAAGAGATTAAAAAAAAAAATTCAAGGAATAGAAGACAGCATTAGAGACCTCTGGGATAACGTCAAAAGGAACGACATTCGCATCATAGGTATCCCAGAGGAAGAGAGAGAAAAGAGGGCAGAAGAAATAATAGATGAGAACTTGCCCAGTTTGAAGAATTAAGCAAGCCTCCAGATCTAGGAAGTGCAGTGTTCCTAATAAAAGAAACCCAAACAGAAATACACCTAGATACATCATAAAAATGTCAAACATACAAGATAAAGAAAGACTATTAAAAGTAGCCAGAGAAAAACATGTCACATACACAGGAGCCCCCATAAGATTGTCAGTGGACTTCTCAAATGAAACTCTACAGGCCAGAAGGGAATGGCATAATATATTCAAAGTGCTGAAAGAAAAGGAGTTTCAACCTATGATACCATATCCAGCAAGATCATCATTCAAAACTGAAGTAATGATAAAAACTTTTTCTGACAAGCAAAAGTTAAAGGAGTTTATCACCACAAAACCAGATTTGCAAAAATACTAAAGGATGCTGTATGAAACATAAAGAAACCACACAGAAAAACAGTAAGACAGCAAATACACCACAGTGGGTTTCGTCAGCCAGCCTTGATCAAATTAAAACCTCTAGCATAGTTTCTTGCTTCCAGTCCTTGTTCATCAGTACAACTCATCCACAACCCAGTGTAAGTGTCCGTGTCTTGCCTGCCAGCTTCTGTGCACTTTCCATGAACTAGTCCTGACCCAAGACAACACAGTGACTTTCTTCACCACCAATGGACAACAACTACACCTTCTCCAGATGACAAGAATCCCAACCTGAGGGAGAGGTTCCATCTTTTCAGCATGTTCCTTCCTTCGATACTCAGCTCTCATTCCCAGGGTAAAACATTTATAGAGTACTCACCCCCTTTATAGTTAGTGCACCAATGTAATTCACAATTATATGTAAAATTTCCATGTTTTCATTTTTTTAAATCTTGTAAAAAAATACTCCAGAAAATGAGGAGAGTTAGTCATGGATGTAGGATGAAATAAAATTAGCAAATATAGGTAAAATTTGGAGCCAGGTAATGGGTACATGGGGACTTACTAAGCTGTATTATATACCTTTGTGAATGCTTGAAAATGTCTGTTTTAAAGTGTTTAAGAAGAAAACATTCTAAACCAGACTTCAGGATGAGCAAGTGAAAAGCAACCCAGTTTGTTCACATATTATCCATTGGATCCAAATGGAAACTTGCCTGTAATCTGGATACATAGTATTGCTTGGCTATGAACTGAATATCTCCCTTGCTAATTCTCTCAAGGAAGTTAAGTAAATTGGGCTTTCATAATTAAAGAAACTTTGTCTTTGTGGGAACATTTGAAATAACCTTAAACTTGAATCTATTTGCTATTGGAATCCAGATATTTCTAATAACTTGAAATAGCAAGTCTGAGGGCATTTACAGGTCTTTATTCATTGAATTAAGGAAAGAGGTCAAAAACAGAGGAAACAGAGAGACAGAAAACATCAGTACAGACTTGGGAAATGTCTTTAAGTCATAAGGACTAAATAAAATTTTTCAACCAAAAAGGAATTTACCTTGAACCCACCACATTTGCTTGTTTCCTGACCTTAACCATCCTTGCCTCTTTATACTGCTGTTATTTCTCTAATCCACAATTTTTCATTATCATTAGTGTCATCCATCACAGAGATCACTTTGACAAGCCAGAAACTTACCAAGTATTATAGCACCCAATGTATGGTGAATGAAGCAGGAAGAGAAGCATGACTTTCTACCAAAGTTTGAACTCCTGGAAATAAAGCATGGTGATATGGAGGCATGGAGGCATGAAATCACAGAATTTGAGGCTATGCTGCCAAATACTAAAAGAAATCCTTCATTAACAATTGAAAAGGAAATTACTTCCAGTTCCCTACTAATCAGTAATGTAGACTTTATATGGATAAGAGTTTATATGAATGTAAGAACCATATCTCCCATTTTGTGTCTTTCTCAAAGCATAGCATTAACCAGATGGTAGTGATGGGCACTGAGACTCTGGTGGGGGGTGTGGTGTGAAATGCACAGACTGAGAGTTGTCATTTCAATATCCTGAAAATCATGCAGCAATACAAACTAAAGGTACAATAAGTAATGTTTATAGTTAGTAAATTATTCTTTCCATTTTATAGTACTGAACAATTTTCTAAGTATTCACACCCAGTACATCCTTTAATTTTCAATTTTATGAGGTAGGCTTTATCTTACCCAATTATTCATGAGAAAACTGAGCCCCACATAGGTGAAGTGACATATCCAAAGATCCTGAGTTAGTAAGTGACAGAGCTAAGCAGAAAATAATTCAGGGCTCCAATCAGTGTTTCTAACCATGCCTATCTCCATTCTCCCACATTCCCGCCCAACACTGCATTTCTGTGTGGAGCTTTATTTTTACAAACTGCTTTCTCAGACACCATCAATGGGTCCTCTTAGCAGCCAGATGCAAGAGGCAGAGCAGGATTCCACAAGAAACAAACTGAGATCTTAATGAATTCACCCACTGAAAATCACCCAAGTAGAGACTATTAGTGCGACCTGACTCCCAGAGCAGGGACAGTTCTCTCACACCTTCGGTTTCACTGCAGGAACAGGGCAGGAACATGGCCAATCCAGATGGAGATATGCACTTAACATTTCATCCTACATGTGCACCTGTGAGGTAACAGATCTTGGTACCAGAGGAAGAGATGGGCTGAGATACCTACCAGTCGGTACTCTCAGTAGCTGCCTAACTTTTTAGAGCATTTCCTTCTCACCCCAAATCACCCTAGGGATCCAGGCAGTGGATTGGATGGTAAATTTAAATCATATCCCCACTGCTAACCTGTCTAGCCTGTGTGGAACTGTCTCCCGTATTTTTCATGCCCTCTTCGTAGAAGAACAAGGGAAAGATAATCCGGAGTGAGCTGGAGAATCACTTTGGGAAGTGCATTCCCGTAGCACCAGTGAAGGAGCAAGCTAATTGGCTCCAGAGGTTGCAGTGGCGGCGGGCAGGTAGGATTGTGCGTCCTTTATCGACTGGAGCAGTCACTTATTGGGAACCCGTGTTCATTAGCGGTGTGTAAAGTGACATTAGAGGAGAGACGCGGGGTCCTGTACTGAATGATTGAGCGTCCCACCTGATGGGAGGTGCATTATGTAAAAGCGCCGGTGAGAGTAATTGAGTTATTTAAGTGAATATGCTGAGCGTATCTGAGTGGGTGCTGCTTTCAGAATGCAAGATCAGGGGCGCTGAATGACTCCACCTCAGATAAAATAAATCCTCAACCTTCAGAAACCCGTTTTGCTCACCTTCTCTGGTTACTACCTGAAACTAAAGGGTGTTCCCACTTCTCAGCTAACCTCAGGTTTCTGCAGCAAAGGTGAATAAGGAAGCTAAGAGAGTCTATTTTTCTAACAGACCCAGGAGAAAGCACAGAAGCCAGCTCTTCCTCTTTCCAATTGTCCTCAGTCCTTTCTGTGACACGAGGAAGCTCAGTGGCTAATTCCTCAGCTTTAAGATATTCAGAGAATTTTTTATTTAAAGTTGCTAGATGAGTCTCCTGGATTGTTGCTGCTTAAGTCAAAAGTGGCAGAGTGCACCCTGTGCTGCTCATGCCTACCTTTGGAATCTTGGAGAGAAATCTGTTTAGGAGCAAACCTTGTGCTATGGCCAGTAGAGTAGCCCACTTCCACTTTGGACTGTAAACATACCAAAGGCCTTTGCTGTGGCTTCACAAAGTTCATCATAGTATCTTCTTTTCTACCTTGTTCACTGTCTTTAGAACTCTCCCTCCTCTTTACCACAACTTCCCAGAGAGACAGTGACATCTGCATGAAAGCGTCTCACTAGCACTATCACCACCCACCCTGCAGGACCTGTAGACCTGTCCAAGTCCCCTCAAATCATTCCAAGAATCCACAGAGCATTTCCCAGGTGCTCCCAAACCAAACCACAGACTGCCAGTGTCACCTATCCTGATCGCACTGACCACAGCAGGGTTAGAAGAGGTATTTACCATCAGAACTGGCACCAAAAGTAGAACCTCTGTGTCTTCTGAAGTCAAAGACTCTGGATTCCTCTTGCAAAAAGGCCCTTGCTGGTACTGCACTCCCCCACCACAGTTCTCCAAGTACAGATGAGAAACATTACAGCTTCAACTCATGCCAGAGCCCAGCCTACCTTCAGTGGCTCCCAACTGGCTATCCAATGCAGTTCAGATTCATCATGGCATATTCAATGCAGTTCATCTCCCAATCCCTTACTCATACTCAGCTCATCACCCACCCACCCCCCAGACTACTTACCTTTCAAAAAAAACACACTTTTAATTCTCCCTACTGTGGCATTTATCCTTCTTGAAAATGACCTCCCTTTCCCTCCATTGCTACCTTTTTAGATCCAGCCAGTCCATCAAGCAACAAGACCCAACTCAACACAGCAGTCTTGGCCTTCCTCTCACAGCATACATCACATTCAGTGGTGGGTGTTCCTCCCTAAAGTGTGTCTCTGAAGGACAGGGACCACATCTTATTTATCTATGTGCCTATAGCACAATGCTTTGCACAAATGGGTATATAATAAATGGTTATTAGACTGAAGTGGTGATAGGTCTGGAGAAAATACATAATTCATACCTAACTATGATATCATTTCTCTGTTTTCTTTCTTTCACCTGAAGGGACTCTGGGGTAATAGGGCTTAGACTGACAAAGTTTCATAGACAACATTAGGACTGGAAAAAGCCATAAGCATGGTCTATGAGACACCCACCACCAGTGGGAACCAGAGAGAACAGAAAGGCAGAGTCACAGAAAGGAGGCAGTCATATCAAAGGAGTACATTGCCAACTCTTTCAGATCTGACCCCAGTACCAACAATGTTAGTTTATATCCATCAACCTTTTATTTTAATTTCCTTTCACAGAAGCTGGGCTCATCAAATATTAAAATAACATGGCCTCTTCATTTTATAGTCAGAAATGGAAGCTCAGAAAGGAAAATTACTTCCCCAAGGACACGCTATTAGTGACAAAGTCAAAACTAAAACTAGGATCTCCTGACTATACTTGCTTATTTTTAACTAATTTTATCATCTATTCTTCTCATCCTTTTATCATTTGTTTTCAGAAAAGAAATACAGATGAAATGAAAGAAGGATGAAGAGAAAGAAAAAGGAGAACTAAAAAGGGAATATTCATTCATAAATCTCTGTCCTATTTTCAAGATCTCTCCCCTACCCCTAGCAATGTTAGCAAAGAATTTTGTAAATTCTCTTATTTTCATGTAAAAGGACAAAGAGACATGGAATTCTCAAGTACTTGAAAGTACACAATTAACAGCAAGGGAGGCAACTTCTTGATCATCTTGATGTAGACTATTTCCTGAGTCTTTTAATGTACTTCCAAATTATCACCATGGATCTAGAGATAAACTGCAGAATTTCTTTGTAACACTATCATATAAGACAGGTAAAAGAGGTGGGTTAGTTTGTATGTTTCTGAATGAAAGGAGTGTCTGGGAAATACAGTTAGCTTTAACCATGGGTCTCACAAGCTCTTCTTTCTACCATCCGTTAGAAAAACCTCCAAAACCCCAAGTGAGCTAGTTCCTTATATCCCTCAGAGTCTTCAGGCTCCTCCATAACTCTGAGAAGATCTTGAGATGTAGGGAGTCAGGCCTCATCCCATCTCTTCTGTGGATATGCTGTGTGATCATGGGGAAATGACTCTCTGTGCCTTGGTCACCACAGCTTCAAAGTGGAAATAACAATCTTCCCACTTCAGTTTGCCAGGACTTCCAAAATACAGACTGCTACAGACTGATGCTTAAGCAACAGGATGTTTTTCCCCAAAAAAATTCTAAGGCTGTAGTCCAAGATCAACATTAATGTGCTTTACTTAATCTTTTAATAGTTCTAGTGTCAGAAGGAACTGAAAGAGACTCCCTAAAAGTCATGAGCAACCAGGCATAAGTACCCATTGAAGCCACAGAGCTCACTGCTTTCTCCCTATTCCTGGAGGTTGTAGGCATGTCCAACAAGAATCCTGGATCTTAACTCTATAGCTTTTCAGACTTTGAGTATTTCTTTTTCCAGACTGGATCCAGAAACACTGCATTCAGACTGGCTATGACTTGGAATCCAACTGAGTCTGGGGTCAGACTGAGTCCTACTTAAATTGAATTAGGCTTTTTAACACAGAACAAGTAGGTTAAACTTACCAAAGATAATTTTGAATTGCAGTGGCCATGGTAGAGAACTGGGCTTAGCAACTGTTAGTTTGGGAGCTGTAAGGAAATGTGATTTGCACTGTATTTGCAGCCAGGATCCTACTGACTATTGCCAGCTCACAACGGAATTGTAAAAAATTGGAGTTTTCTGTTTGTTTGCTTGTTTGTTTTCATCCTTTTGAATAATCGACCTGGAAAGCAAAGATTTTTGTGTCTTATTGAAATAATTTCCAGCGCTTTATGTTGGCTTTATCTAGTCTTTGGCTGCTTAAGATAACCCAGCTGCCCAATATTTAAAAAGGCAAGTTTTATTTCTATATCTATAGATATATAGATATATACCTGTAGATAGATAGATAGATAGATAGATAGATAGATAGATAGATAGATGACAGAATCCTTTCACATGCCATCCCCTTATCTCAGAAGAATGTCACAAGCAGTTGGTAACAGCTGGTTTATTCATTTGCTTGCTCCTTACACTTTCCCAGGAGTAATCCATCTGTTAGTTCCTAACTGATGATCACAGAGAATAGAGACCACAACCACGGCACTCTCTACCTCACCCTGGTGTCTCTCAGGGTAGGAACATGAAGGGGAACTTGTGACTGATTTAAAGATACCAGAAAAAGGCCCTCTGCTCAAAGGTATCCCCCATCCAATGACCTGCTTCACACATGGAGATACTCACTATATCTGATATAGATGTTAAGATGATGTAGGTTTTTTTGCTTTAGAGATGAGAAGATGAGGCTAAACATGGAAATTTAGCCCAAGATCAGCATACTAGTTACCAGGATTTTAGTCTAAGCCTTCTGTTTCTGAATAGCAGTCTCTCTCTCTCTCTCTCTCTCTCTCTCTCTCTCTCTCTCTCTCTCTCTCTCTCTCTCTCCCCCTCTCTTCTCTTCTCCTCTCCTCTCTCTTTCTCCCCCTCCTAATGTCCCTTTACAAACATAGACTTCCCAGAAGACAACATCACTATGCCTTGTGATTTATTCTTACCTGAACAGCTGAGGGAACAGCAGAACATTCTAAGATTGAGCTGATAGGTAAGTGAATAAATGTAAGGTAAATAGGCAGGTCCTAGAAAAATTTAAGAGATCATTTTTACCACTTTGACTGCTTTGTCTAAGCACCTGGAACTAAGAGTAGAGATGCCAGGTCTAATATCATAGGAACATAAGAGGAGAAGCCTTTGGCAATTTGCTTTCCTCTTATGCCCCAGCTTTCCAGCTATACCATTTATCCAGCCATCTTAAAACCACCTAGGGGACTTTATTACCCTGTGCTGTTATTTTCCCTCAAGGAATGCTTACCATTTAATGACCCCCACCAAAAGTCACGTTTCTGTCTATTATCATACAATGACTTCCCTTACCCAATTTTTCTACTCTCCCATTCCCCTACTCCTCTAGTAACCACCATTTTGTTCTTATAATTTAAGAGTTTTCTTTTCTTTTGCTTGTTCATTTTTTATTTCTCTTATCTCCCACATATGAGTGAAATCATGCGATATTTGTCTTTCTCTGACTTACTCCACTAAGCACAATACCCTGTAGATCCAACCATGTTGTTATAAAAGTCTCATCTTTCTTTTATAGCTGAGTAATGTTCCATTGTGTGTATATACATACACACACATATGTATATATATCCCATATACATGTATATATAGTCCATTGTATGTATATATATACATATGTGTGTATAGATAACTTATTTTTATCCAATCATCTATTGATAGGCATTTAGGTTATTTTCAACTCTTGGATACTGTGAAGAATGCTAAACATATGGATGCCTAAGTCTTTTTTTTATCAGGGCTTCATGTTTTCAGATAAATACCAAGTGAGTCTTATGCATTTTAAAGTTCTGCACTCTGCAAATGCTTAAGATAAATAGGTCAAAAGGCATCAGAAATCAGCTCAATATTTCAGAAGCCTTCCAACAATTAGAAATACCTGACTCTGGGGTGTTCAGGGGAAGATTGGGGATAAAGGAAACTGCAGAGGAATTTTTTGCATTGTTTTGAAGACTGGACAATGAACCATCTAGCCAACACTTTGTGCACACCAATATCTTCCCTTACCACTCCAGTCCCCGGATCTCCAAGAAGATTTACAACTGTCAGACACTTGTCCTCATTCAGCTAGAGGCCATGTTCTGGACTCTCTAATCCCCAGCCCTGAGTACAGTGAGGATTCATAGAATCTTTTCATGACTCCCTACCTCCTTTGAACTTTAAAGTGTGTTGTGCCAAACAAAGGCACTCACCTGAGTGTCTCTGTAGTCAGCAATTTGAAATATTTGACAAGTCTTGCAAATAGCCACTTGCTCAGGGCAAGAAACTCTTTATTAAGGGCACATAGAGAAGGATATTAACTCCACTTACTGTGCTACATATATTTGTCACTCAAGGGCAAAGAGAGGTCTGGTTTTAAAGAAAAGAAAAAGCTATTGTGGGCTGTGAGAAATCTATGATTTTTGAGGTATGCCATTTTAAGAATCTATCCAATTTGAATTTGACAAACAGATTCATGTGCTAATTGTCTAGTTTTCCATTTCCTGAAGAGAACCATTTGAAATTTGAGAAATCCCAAATAATGAAGAAAAACCAGTAATATTCATTTGTCGTTAAGGCATTCGTGTTGGAGACAGATCAATGAAGTTGGCTTGAAAAGTGTCATTTGTACTTTGCTCTGAAGGTTATCTGAAGCATTCTATTTTCCTTCACCATTTATATTTTAAAGGTTTTCTAGTATTTTCACTTTTAAAAATCATCTTTGCAAGTAGTGGCCCACTTGAACATAGATGTGTGCTCTTTATTTCAATTCAAAATCACACATATGCACGCATGCATGCACAATATCAGTGACTTTCCAATCAACCATGTCCATGCCGGTGACATGACCAGAGTGCCACCATGTAACTGTTTTCTTCTCCTTGTTAATAGTGCTGCATGTCTTTGTTAAAATAAATGTATTTGACTTTTCTATTAAGGTGTATTATCCTAAATGGGTTGTCAGTCTGATTGTCCTCATTAGGAATTAAAAACTCCAAGTTCATCAGAGAATAGATATAGAATGACTAACGAAGTTATAAAGCTGCCAACCCCTATTCATAAGAAAAATCAGCTCTGTGATACCTCAGGAATGCATCTCTTCCTTTCTCCTCCCACAAAACTTACTCTAATTCAAGCCCTCCCCACATCTGGGCTACACAAAAGCCTTCTCTCCTCCACTCCTATTCATATCTTTGAACCTCCATCCAACACACACAAACCTACACACACACACACACACACACACACACAGAAAGAGAGCTTTGCACTTCACTCTGATAATCAAAGCACCAAAGCATCAACTCATCTTTCTGACTGTATCCCTACTCCCATCACCACTACCACCAGTAAACTGATATTTCAACTACATCCCAGTTACCAGGCCCTGAACATATTTTTTAAGGAAAGGTGCAAGAAGGAATGAAGGCAAGTAGGCAGGCATACAGGAAGAGAAAGGAGAAGGAAGAATCTTCATTTTATTTTTCTTTAGTTGTTTCTCCCCTGCCTACCTCCAACCTAGGACTTGAACCCAAAGGTATGTAGTTTGTTGTCTTGGAGGCAAATAACACAACTGCTGCTCCACGAGAGCATGCCCCTGAACAGATTTAGTATTGGTATTCTTATCTCCACACCTGGTTCCTGTCAGAGATCTACCAATGTTCAATACCTTGTTCAAATCTTTCACTTCAGGAAGACTTCTCACATCTTCCAAATAGAATGGATCTCTTCCTTCTAGGTTTGTTCTTTGAAATCTGCTTATACATGTCTTATAGTACACCTTCAGCCTTTTTTAATTTTATTAAAAAGAATATTGCAGGCATGCCCTGGTGGCCTAGCAGCCTAGTACACCCTGGGAGAAGTTCCATATACATCGCAAGGTTCCTGGTTCAAGACCTGAGAGTGAGGAAACCAGCAATGTGAACAACTAAATAATAGTGTTTCCTCTACTTCTCTCTTCCCAACTTGCCTAGTCACTTTCATTCCTGCCTGCCTCTTTACTTTAAAAAAAAAAAAAAAGAGGAATATTGCATTACAACAGCATATAGATTTAAGGAGTACATCATCATAATCAACATCTCTATATAATACATTAATTTCAACACCCACTATCTAATTCTATCCTTCACCATATAATTGACCTCCTTAACCTAATTTTCTCCCTCCTCCCTCTTCCTTACTGGAAACTACAAATTTGATCCAATAGATTAATAGCCTATTTTTCTTTGCTTTGGTTCATTTGTTTCCTTGATTTCTTTATATACCACAAATGATTGAAATCATAGAACGTTTACCTTTATTCTTCTGACTTATTTCAGTAAGCATAATTTCCTCTAGGTTCACCCATATTGTGCAAATGGCAGGATTTCATCATTTTATGGTTTGAGTAGTATTCCATTCTGTATAAACATCACATTTTCTTTACCTGTTTATCTGCTAATGGGCACTTATGTCACTTCCATCTGTTAGCTATTATAAATAATGCTGCAATAAACATGGGGTTGCTTATATCACTTCATATTAGTGTTTTTGTATTTTTTAGGAAAATATCCAGAAGTGCGATAACAGATTTGTATGGAATTTCTATTTTCAATTTTTTGAAGAATCTACGTACTGCTTTCCATAATGTTTGCACTACTTTACACTCCCTAAAACAGTCATACATTTTCCCTTTTCTCTGAATCTTCAGCACTTGTTTACAGTCTTTTGGATAATAGCCAATCTCACAGATATAAAATGATTTCTGGTTGTTTTGCTTATGACCTATTTTTAATTGAAAGAAAGGTAATCTGAGTTTATTCTAACAGTCCACATTTTTTGCTCTACCCAGTATTTCACCTTTTTGGTATCTTGCTGCTTCTAAGTGGGGTTTCTTTTTATATCATTGAAATTCCATTAGTATTTCTTGAAAATACGGTTTAGTCATGGTTAATTCTTTTAACTTGTGTGTGTTTGTAAAGCTTTTTTATAGTTTCTTTAATTCTAAGTGATAATCTAGCAGGGTAGACTATCCTTGGTTGAAAGTGCTCTTATTTCAGCATTTCAAATACATAGGACTATTCTCTTCTGGCTTATAAAGCTTTTGCTGACAAATGTGCAGTTTTATAAGGGCTTGTTTTTATGTGACTAACTATTTCTCTAGCTTTTTTTAAATTCTCTCTAATTTTTATCATTTCAATTATAATGTATCTTGGTGTGCCTATTTGTGTTGGGCTTATTTTGTTTGGAACTTTTGGAGCTTCCTGGATCTGTATGTCTATTTTCTTCCCCAAGTTAAGGGAATTCTCCTTTATTATTTTTTCCAATAAAATTTCTGTCCCCTTCTCTTTTTTTTCTTCTTCTGGAACCCCCTATGATGAGAATATTGTTCCTCTTGAAGTTATCTCATAAGATTCTTATGTTATCTTTATTTTTTGTTGTTCTTTTTTCCTTTTGCTTGTCTGCTTGGGTGCTTTTCACTGCCTATTTTCTATTTCATTGATTCAATTGGATGTTTCTTCGAGTCTACTGTTGTCTTTTGTTTTGTCGGTTCTTTTTTTAGTTCAGCTATTCTGTTCTTTAGTTCTATGATTTCTATTTGGAGCTTTCTCATATTTTTTCTTTGTTGTAGATCTTATTTTGTTCATCCATGATTCCCCTAATTTCAGTAAGCATCACTAAGAGTGTTACGTTGAAATATGCTTCAGGTAGTTTACTTAATTCTGTTGCATCAGGATTTTCCTCTGTAGTTTTGTTTTAATCCATCATTTGGGGTACATTTCTCTTTCTTTTCATTTTGTTTGGTAGTCCAGATTTACTACTATAGATTAGGCTAAACAGCTTTTTTCCCCAGTCTTGATGTAATGTCCTTGTGTTAGGATTTCAGATTGCAGAGTATAGATCTCAGGGTGGGCGCTCTAGCTGCTAGAGCCTGGGAGCTTTAGGCTACAAGCAGGTAGGTGGGTCAGCAGTAACCCCAGAGAGGGACAGGACAGTTTTTTTTCCAACAGCTGAAACTTGCATTATAATTCTTCCTAAGAGAACTGCAGTAGGATTTTACTCTCAAAGCTTCACAAACCAAGCTTTTCATGAAAGCACTCAGCTACTTGTGCTGGGGTTGTAGGCTCTGGCTGCCTACCAGTCTCCTAGGTGAGTGCTTCCCCAAGCTGTGAGAACAATAACCTCAAGAACTAACTGCCATGGCCACAGCACCACTGATGATGGAGAGGTGGATATTTCACCCTCCAACCCTTATTCCAATATCATATCCTTAAGTGTTGGAGTCACATCAATAAATGAGAATCTGTGGTAGACACCCAGAAATCTTTTCACTGGAAGGTTACCACTCTTTATTTCTCACACTGAAGTTTTTGGTTCAGCAGATGAGAATCCTTCAGTTAAGTCTGAGTATACATCATCTGCTAACAACCATTGCTCTTTCTCCTACCTTCTCTGCTCTCCAGAGTCTTACTGTTCTCCAAAGGAAAGGACCTTTGTTATATACACCAAGATATTCGTGTTCCAGAGGGTACAATTCCCAGGTGCTAGGGCACTTGATGTAGGTGTAAACCCTTCAGTCCGTGAAAGAGGCTCTGTATCACTAGTGTTCCTCTTGACCTTGAATTGAAATACCTGGCCAACAATCTTGGTGCGATCCTATCTCAGATTTCCTACCCTTTCCAATGTTTCCTATCACTTTTCCTATCACTTTTCCTTATGGAGATGTCAGTTGCAATCTTCAGTTGCTTTTCAAAAGCCATTAATTTATTTTTAGATGTGATTTTTTTTTTTAAATTGTGTCTGTGGGTAGGAGGTGAGCTCAAGACCTTCGAAGTCTGCCATCTTTGGTGGAATCTCTACAGTATTTTTTAATTATACAGGAATATACCCTTTCCTCCACCAGAAAGTGAGCCCTGGAGCATAGAGGTCTGTCATGTTCATCTTTGCTTCCCAGAAATGCCTAGGACCTGGAGCACAGAGGTCTGTCATGTTCATCTTTGCTTCCCAGAAATGCCTAGGACCTGGTAGGTATTTCATGCATTTCAGGGTTATAGTGAAATGCTAGGTAGCCTATGAAATTATGGGCAAGATACAATATTAAGTAAAAAGTAAAAGCAGGAGAGTATTTATACTGCTGACATTTATGTAAAATGAGTTTGGATAGAGATAGACATAGACTGATCTCTAATACATCAAAGAATACACATATACACAGCACACACACAAGTCTCTGATAACAGTGAGTATCACTGAGGAGTGGGCAGATACACAGGTCACTGTTGAGACAGGGCCTTACTTTCTCTGTTATCATTTTACAGTATTTGAATTTTATTGCCATTACATATATTATCTTGTGCATATATTACCCACATTACCTATTAAAAGATAACAACTGAATTCAATTAAATTTGAAAGCAATAAAATAAATGTTGGATTTTAATTGGAGATGAACTGAACAACCCTAAAATTAATAATATAACTAGCTAGAATAGTCAAATTGCCCATTTTCAATGAGTTCAGCATTCAGAGAGAAAATTTTATTCCTCTAATTATATGGTGATTCAATGCCAAGTGAATTCATTAGTTTTAATAATAGCAATAATAATGAATATACTTATAAAGTTAATAGATCAGATTAATTTTATATTGAAATATTTTATCTGAGTGTTTAAATTCTATCAGCTTAGAAATCAGTTCACTAACAATGTGAGCTCTCAGCAGTCATAATTTCTTGTCCAACATTATTATTGGAAAGTGTTGCCAAATAGCAAAAGTTGAAATATTATAATATTATAGTAAATATTATAATAAATATATAAGTAAATACTTGATGGAAATATATGCATAGAGAGAATAAAAACAGTCCTAAGAGTTGAAAGCATGATATGACCTAAGAAAACTCTCCATGAAGAACTGGAACATGGTATATGTAGTTAGAGGTACTCACACTCTCAGCTGTGTGGCCATGTTTGCTCCTGTCTTTGGAGAAGGTCATCCCTCTCCTATTTTTCTCCAGCAACATGAAAGCACACACTCTATCATACCAACTAAAAATGCCAGGTTTCCTTCATTAGCTACTTCTCTATCCTTCCTTCACTCATGACCTGTTAGCAACCACATCAACATTCAAAGGAAAATCAAAGAATTACAAGAAACTCACAGCACGCATGAACAGCCAGTTGCCTTCTTCACCCTATCTAGTGAAAAGACCCTGCTCAGGACCCCAAGGATTCATTGCTTTCATCGTCTTAGCCTCTGCAGCTACAAATGTTACATGTGGCTATTAAATTATCCTTAGCCATAGCTAAGATCCCTTTTTAAAGAGTCACCTATGATGTATGAGCCACACTGAAACCCGACTCCTAGGGGCTCTTGGTGGAATGTCAGGGGCAGAATTGAGACCCAGGTGGCAGCAGCAGATCCTAGGGGATACTAATTAGGGGCAGGGCCAGTGCCCAAGAGAAGCACTCCCTATTATTAACACATTAGCCCTGTAGGGCACGATGCCAGTTTTAATAAGCAGCCAATTTGGCATGACTGCTCAGCTATTAAAGATCTGAAAACTCAGGGTAAAATTTTTACCTATTCTGTAATACCTCATTACCACCACTGCCCAGAGGAAAACTTTTCCATAACAATAAATTCTAGGTACTGCTTGTCATTATAGTCATTTTAAGCATTATTGCTAATAATAGACATGATTGTTATTACTCTCTACAACCTGTATCCTATTACAATGTACATACTAAATATACTACCACAGGATATATGTTAACAATGATAAGGTATCTTCATATATTTTATTCACTACTGTATCCCCAGGGACTAGTTTGAGCTATGGCAGTTACCTGATATTTGTTGGATTTAATTGTTACACACAGTATGACAGATAATATATTATCTTGTGTCTAAAAAAATCTTTAAAAAAGGTTAATTTTTTGAAAATGACATCTGACTTTCATGTGTTTTTATCTGAAGATCATCAAATAAATGATGAATCAAATAAATGAAAATCGGAAGGAAAGGAGACAGACAGGAAGTCAGAGATGGGCTGCACCAGAAGAAAGGAACTGAGAAGGAGTCCTCTGACCAGTCATACAAGGTTAGTTACAGGTGACCTTGCCCCTCCTTCAGACAGTCAGTCCTCCCTGAAAAAGCACTGGGCTCAGTCTCCTTCTTTGAATATCACACCTGTGATACCTAAGCCTCTGGCCCTTCCCTTCAGTGCCCATATCTTCTCTGTGTCTCTGGTCAAGGACGTTGAATTGCTTAGAGAAAGAATTTGAAACCACGCTTACAGTATCAGGAAAAGACATCAGTAGTGCCCTCAAGTTCCAGGTTCTGATTTTATATGACTGACTGGCAAGAATATTGGTACAAGCCTTTTGATGAGCAATTTGGCAATGTACATAGCAAGAGCTCTAGAATTCTGCATACTGTTTGGTTCAATAAGTCACCTCTGGAAAGCCAACTTCATGAAATCATCCAAAAGATGTAAAAGATTTTCTAATCAAATTCATTCAGCATCTCATCTATAACAGTAAAAATGTGGATGCAACTTGAATTTCTAATAATAGCAAAATGCTTGATTCACTCACATATTGAAACATTACACATCTGTTTAAAATGGTTTAAAAGTATTAACTCCATTAAAAATGAAGAGGATGGCAACAAAGCATAATACTTATGTTTTAATTATAAGTTGAAAATATACAAAAAACTTGTATATAGGGTAATCTTAACTATATAAAAGTATATGCATAAAAATAAGAGTCTTAGTTTCACTAAAGGAAATGCAATACAAATTTTAGTGAGATATTATTTCACACTATCAGGTCAGCAGGATTTAAAGTCTGACAGTACTATGTGTTAGAGAAGCTGTGGAATAAGGGGAACTGGTTCTATAAATTAACAATATCTAGTAAAATTGAAGAAATTTCTCTCAGACATATACCCCAAAAAAACTGTCTACAGACACATAGAGGCAACCACAGAAATTTTTACTGTTTACAATAATGAACCATGAAAATAGATTCTTAGCTAATTATTAATTTATATTAATAAAAGCATGAATAAATAAATGGTAGTCAAGTCATTACAAAGAAATACTGCACAGCAATAGAAACAGCAGAATGAGAGCTATATCAACATGGATAACTCTCACAAACATATTCAGCAAAAATATGCAAATTGAAGAATGATTATAATAAATAAATCCTATAATGTTGCAGATAAATATTTTACATTGCCTAATGATAGATAGACATAGATTACATTATAAAGGCTCTCTCTTAGGACCAGGAAAGAGACCATGACAAGAAAAGGGTACAAAGTATGGATGAATATGATGAATATTTTATTTATTAATCAGGATGTTGAGTGCATATGTTTTTGCTTTATTTTTCTTTATTTCTTTGGCATATTTTAAATTGTTCATAACAATTTTTAAATATATGCTAAATATATACATGAGGCAAAAGAAGGGAATTAACTACATCCAAATAAGACCATGGCTACCTTTCTATGGTGGGATAGAGATGAGAGGATTCTTCTCTCCTTTTTTCACTACTTGCTAAGCAAATATAACCTGGAAAATATAAAATTTATTTACAAATAAGGAGGCATCAGCTAGAGCCAGGAGCTATAGAGATAACGAACATATAAGGAAGTGTGACCAAAGTAACAATGAAAGGGCATCTTTGGATCCAACCGGTGAGTCCCTTTCCTCTGAGCAACCCCTATGCTTACTTAGCACTGACTGTGGGAGCCTGTAACACCATAGTCATTTCCTATAGCTTCAGTTAACTTGGTTAGTCAAATGGAGTAAGAGTGCCTACAATATACCTGCCACTGTAAAGAAGCCTTGCCTAGTCTACTGCTTCTTCCCTGTGCCTACCAACTTTAGACAGGCGGTCCAGTTCTTAGCATGACCAATCAGCCCCAGGTACCTATCAAAGCTAATCAGGCTGGCCCTTCCCTAAGAGAGAACACAGGGAATGAGATGCACTTGACTCTACCTAGTGATGTAGTATATGTAAAGACGCAGAAGGCTCTGGCTCATATTACTCTAAACTGGGCTATTTTGCAAACCAGAATAAAACTGGAAAGCATCAGCGATTCATGTCCAACATCATACATGTTTATACATCATCAGTTCTACTCAACGGTTTCTTGTCATATATGAACTTACAGAGAAAGCTCTGAAATAACCAAAGGGTCTTTGAAGCACAGAAAAGAAAAAAAAAGTTTGTACTCCCAAACTTGCTTAAAGGAAATAATCACTCACAAACTAGTTCATTTATTTCACTGAGCAACTATATGATGTTTGCATTACAAGTACTTCTTAGTGCTTTAGAGACATCAACATGTTTAGTATTCATAACAATCTTAAAAGGTAGGAATGATTAATATCTCATGTTATGGATGAGGAAGCTGAGGCACAAGATCACTCTAGCTGCCAGGTAGTGAAAGAGGAATCAGACCTTGGAATCCAGGTTACTTCTTAGTGCTAGACTTCTGTCCTCTACACATGAACTTGCAGGGAATAGAAATATTAACTCATGTTTTGTCAGAAGCCAGATATAAATAAGTCTCCATTTGCCATTGTTTATGCTGCTTATTAAAGATCAAGAATTTGCCAACTTTAACCCAATAAAATGACCAATCTCCACTTCTTATGGTATAAGCAAAGATCATGCTTAAATAAGTTTATATGTCTTGATAACATTATTCACCTTCCAGGACCTCAGTCCCCACCACCCCATCTAAAAGCACACTTTCATTCAATGGATTACTCTGTGGAGAAGATTGAGAGAAGAGACAATTCTCAGGTCACAGATCCCCAGTCAACACCAGAGGAGGAAGCTGCAAACTGAAAATCAAAATAACAGTAAAATACCTCTCTGTATTTTGCCAGAATAGCAAAAGTTTTCCTACTGAATAGATTCATATATTCATGATGGATGGGAAACAAGCATTTTCCTACTCTGTTAGAAAGTATAAATTAACTCAGTACACTTTGCGTAGGGACACTTTGTTGTATCAGTTTTAAACACTTCCAACATGCATACTCTTTATTCCTATAATGGCACTGCTAGAAGTACACACAAATACATGGCTATAAGCTGCAGTATTACTTTTAATACCAAAAAAATGTGAAAAAGTAAGTGTTTTATATAATTTAATTATATAATTTAATTGTAACTAATTATGCCATGTCTATACAAAGAAATGCTTCACAGCTCTGACAAAAGAATACACAGATCTTGCTGAAATAGGTTGAAAATCTATTATCAAAGGAAAAAAAAAGACTCACAATAGTAGGTGCAGTGTGTTCCATTTATGTAGATGCTTTAAAAGCATATTCCATACACATGGGAAAATTCAATTTTTTCATATACAGAAGAGAGAAAACATTGACAGTGATTCTGGGGTAAGGAGTTTATAGAGTTTATAGAGTTTATAGGGCAAACATTTCATTTTTCATTTTATTCCCTGTTTTATTTTGAACTTTTAACATGCATGCTAGATTACACTATTGTTTTTATTTTTAATATATTTCTATGATTTGTTTAGAAATAATGATAATCATAGTTTTCAAATACATGTATAGATATATATTTATGTATATAAATACACATATGTGTTTATATGTACATTTGTGTATATGTTACAAGTATAACAAAGAAATAGATAAAAGAAACATTTCTGGTTCTCGGCTAATAGAGAAATACAAATATTACACAGTATTATTGTGCATATCAAGTGTTAGTGACTTTAAAAACTCAAAAATACAGTTCTATTTCTTAAACACTATTTTTCCTTACTTTCGTACATATTGTTCGTGCTTTCAGTTAAAATGGAAAAATGTTTCTAGTGAATTATATTAAGCCCAATCCAACTACTACAAATTTCAAATAAATAGTGCAAATTAATCACATCTTAGAGTGTTTCCTCTGAAACCCACAGGATATCTATATTAGGAGGGTTCTTGAAGAATAAGAGTATTCAACAACTGATGAGTAAATGAGAAGGTGGTCACAGGAGGAAGAGAGAATACTTAGGCAAGAAGGTAAACATCTGAAAAGAAAAAGCTACACAAGATAAAACATTTCTGTTTCGGGGAGTTTTGTGAGAAGCATATGTGATTACAAGGGAAAGTATGTTTCTCTGTAACTGCAACTTGATAGGAAGGACATTGAGATGACAGTTTTAATGAAGTAGGTTTGAAAAGGCAGAATTATAAAACTGTAACAAATACCAAGAAACGTTGTGTCCTGGCAGCCTAATAGATAAGACCACTGGACATAGTCCACATATATCTCAAGGACCCAGGTTCAAAACCTGGGTCTGGGGGAACACTCAAGATGAGCACCTAAATAAAGTAAATAGGTGTTTCTTCCTTCTCTCTCTTCCTACCTACCTGCCTACTCGCCTTCATTCCTGCCTGTACCTTAAAATAAAAAATGTAAAACCTTCAAGAGATTTCCAGCAGTCTTGAAAATAATAGCAATTATTTGATGATGAAAAATACTGAAAACATGTGAGGCAAAATTTTCTTTTAAAAACTATAAGAATATTAATATGTCCTGGGCAGATCAATAATAGTAATCTTAGTTAAAATGGACAAAAATAAAAGCCTACCTGCTGTATTTTTTTATTTTTAAAATAAACTCATATGTATAGGTTCCCCATTCCTCATATATATGTCAACACATCCTGTCCTCCACCAATCACCAAGTGTTCTTCACCATTGTCCAGTGGACCCTACCACAACCTGCACCCACTGCCCCACCACCCTCACCATCCCATTCCCTACTGGTAACTTTAGTTTTGTTGCAAGTCTCCAAGGGTTGGTTTTGTTTCAGCTGTTCCTTTGTTTTGTCTATTTTTAAAAATCTCTTGGAATAGGGATCATAAGCTCATGCACACACATATACATAAAGTAGAATGATCAATCATCACAATTTTCCTGGGAATAGGGGATGTCTGGGATGTAGGACTTTTGATGCTAAAACTAGAATAGTCCCAGGTAAACTTGGGACAAATTGGTCATCCTAACACAGAAACTGATAGATGGACCTAAAGGTAGATATGTAGGTAGGCAAGTAGATAAATGATAGATGACAGATTTATAGATAATCAATAAAGATATTCTTACTGGTGTCTGAAATTTGTGATAGAGCTTACAAAAAATTTTACTGTGATTCCAATTTTTTTAGAAGGAAAGCAGACAGGCAGTCAACATAAAGAGGAAGAAGCATTTATCTAGTTAGTTATTCATTTTCTTTCAGTTCCCTGCCCTACCCCCATCTCATCCTAGGCCAGGAACTCATGTCCCTGAGCTGCTCCCCAGACATGAGCTTAAGCCCTGAACCAACAGGTTACACCTCCACTTACTTTTTAAGACTGTTTTTTAGAAAAGTTTTAGGTTCACGCCAAAACTTAGGTGCAGAGATTTTCCCATATGCTTCCTGCTCCCCCCCACACACAAATACAGTCTTTCTTATCAACCTGGATATAAAGGACTGATACTATCAGCCTTGATGTTATCTATATCCCCCACTAGATGGTATATTTTTTACAAACGAAAAATCTACATTGATGTATCATTATCATCCAAAGTCCATAGATTACATTACAGTTAGCTCTTAGTGCACATTTTACAGGTCTGGACAAATGCATAATGGCAGTCTTCTTTCATTTGGTAATATAAAGTGTCCTTCATGTCTTCTCATGGTTTGATAGCTCATTTATTTTTAATCACTGAATAATATTCCATTGTGTGACTGTACCAAAGTTGAATTATCCATTCACCTGGTAAAGGATATCTTGTTTACTTCCAAATTTTGGCCATCTTGAATAAAGCTGCTGTAAAAATCTTTTTAATTCTCACCAGAAATTAGAGTTCCTGTTGCTCCACTTACTTAATAGCATTTGATGCTGCCAATGTACAGTGATATCTCATTGTTGTTTTAATTTAAATTTTCCTAATGATATGTGATGTGGAATATATTTTATATGCTTATTTGTCTTCTTTGGTGAGGTGTCTCTTAAGGTTTTGGCCCATTTTCTAATCAAGCTGCTTTCTTATCATTGAGTTTTAAGAGTTCTTACTATATTTAAGATGTGCCTTTTGCAAATATTTTCCCCTAATCTTTGTCTCACCGTCTCATTCTCCTGACAGTATTGTTTGTAGAGTAGTTTTATTTTAATTAAATCCAGTTTATCAATTGTTTCTTTCATGGATCACGACTTTAGTATTATACCCAAAAAAGGGATCACCATACCACCAGGTCATCTAGATTTTATCCTATGCTATCCTTTAGGAGCATTATACTTGTCTGATTTACAGTTAGGCCTATATTCCATTTTGAAATAATTTTATCAAGGGCATAAGGTCTGTGCTTAGATTCATTTTTTTTGGCATGTGGATGGTTCATTGTTCCAGAAACATATATTAAAGAGACTGTCTTTGTTCCAATGTGTTGCTTTCGCTGGTTAGTCAAATGTCATTGACTCTATTTACGAGCATCTATTTCTGTATTTTCTATTCTATTCCATTGGTCTATTTGTTATTATTTCACCAATAACATAGTGCCTTTACAGTAGGTCTTAAAGTCAGCCCTCCCGCATTGGTCTTGTACTTCAGTAGTGTGTTAACTATTCTGAGTCATTTACTTCTCCAAGTAAACAAGAATAAGATGTATTATCTGTAAAAATAAGTGATATTTTATTGTGATAGAATTGAATCTATAGATCAAGTTGGGAAGAACTGACTTCTTGATGATCTTGAGTCTATCCATGAATATGAAATATCTCTCCATTTACTTAGTTTTTTTCTTAAATTTCACTTTTCAGAGTTTTGTAGTTTTCCTCCCATAGGTCTAACACATATTTTGTTAGATTTATATCTAAGAATTTCATTTGGGGGGGGGGCTCTAGCTATTTTTAATAAAAGCAGTATAAGTTCAGATCAATCACTTTTTAGGCCACTTGCATATTTGTCCCTTGAAGCAAAATGGCATGGTTTAGTGAAATTCTGCAGGTTCTGCACCTGGAAGAAAACTCTTCTAATATGCCAGTCAAGATTATTACAGCCAAGTGCATTTAAGATCTGTTTTGATCCAGTTTAATAATATGATAGAGCTTATCTTTTGTAATATTCCTAGGTTTTTCTCTTTAACTACATAGAGAAATGAGAAATGAGAATTATCAGAGTTTATTCATTTATTCCACAAATAATTTAATAAGCATCTAGTTTATGTTACATTTTTAATATAATGCAACCACAATTGTTAATGTAGGAATGTTTAGTCTTTTCTCTAACCTGTCAAAGAAAATACTATAGTTTTAATTTTACCTCCTCCCCATTCCAAAAGAAGAAAGATTAATTGACCTACCTAGTTAAAATTCAAGAAGTGAAGTGGAAAGGAAGAGAAGTATTGAACTGGATTTAGCAGGAGAGTTGAGGTAATTTATCGTGCAAAATCCCTACAGCAGCTGGGAATTGTGAAGTAGGTGGGAAAGCAAAGAAGGAAATGTTTCAGTGGATCATGTTAATCTAGCTCACGTTTTTGAGAAATACAGTAAAAAGTTATTCTGAACTTCTTTGTTGTTGTTATTTGCTAAATTCTAAGAATGAATCACATGGATCCTTGCTCGATAAGGATTATATCAGAAACAAAATCCACTACGTTTCTCAGGGTAAGTAAAGAGGCTGCGTTGTGAACCAAAAGTTTATTTCCATAGGTAAATATGTTCCCCTCCGAAGCCCTCATGTCCACTTAAGATCCCTATCTCCATGAGCTACATACTATCTTCTGCCTAATTCTCATTTAATAAACAATGTAACCAAATAAAGCAAGTATTACTTGTTGCATTTTATTGTTGGTTTACATTTTTTTTAATTCTATGAGATGATTGAAGGACAAATGTTATTTAGGGAGATTAGCTCATCTATCTAAGTACCAAGATAGAGGCACAGAGGCATTTCAAATAAATTATTTCCACTCAAGTCCAACAGGTAAAGGGAACAAAAATAAGATGATTCTGCTTAGTTAAAACAAAAACTATAGTTTTACTGATTTTGTACTGAACTGCCAAATTCTATAAGAACAATAGAGACCAAAAACTTTATCAATATAATGATGTTTAAAATAGGAAAATATGTGCTCTAATGAAAAAAAAAACTGTTTACAACTTTTTCACATAAGCAAATTAATTACTACATTGAAGAAAGCCAAATATGCTCAAATCTTCTATACCGTTTACAAGCTTAACAATACACATCTACATAGAATCAAAGATGTGTAGAAGAAAATGCAAACTTAAAGATTGGTACAATTGCCTCATTTCACCAAGGGAAAACTGAAGTTTTTAAAGGCACACAAATCAAGAGGTTAGTAAATTACTTGCATCCAGATCTTTTGACTCAGAATCTATGCCATAATAAGCTGCCGCTCTTATAATGCTTGCAATTCATTTTAAGTGACTATCTACATTCACCTTAAGCATTTTTATTTAAGTAATTTATTACACTTGATGGAAATTAAAATAGATTGCATTTTTCTGTTACAAAGAGGAAAAGATGAGGACATATCAATGAAAAGTGTATTATGTCTAAGATATTCCGGAACACCAATTGATGAATTATTGACAGAAGTCTATAGAGAAATTAAATCTTAAGAAGATTTGATAGCATGTAAAAATAATTGTAAAGTAGGAACAAAAACTTTTGGGAAATGTTATAAATTTCAAAACCCATAAATGAAAAGGCAGATAAATTTGCTTACATAAAAACAAAAAAGACTAATAAGGAGACATTATTTTTTACATATCACACTAATAAAGATCATTGAATTTTAACAAATATAGTGCTTCAAAGAATATAGGGCAACATCTCAGTTATTATTAGTAGAGATATAATCCAGAGGTTTATTTTCAGTGAAAATTAGTATCTCAAACTAAATATATTTAAAATATTAACATACCAGAATTTATTATTTTTATTATTGATATTTATTATATCTTTTATTCAAAATGCTACATTCATTTTTGAATATCGACATTATTTATCAGTCTATACTTCACACCACATCCTCCACCTGAGTTCCAGTGTCTTTACCACCACCTTTCCCTCTCTCTCCATCCCTCTCACCTCCCACCCCCCTGGGAGCTGTCATCTTGTGTCCTGAGAGTTTTTGCTGTGATTTATCTATTTATTTGTTTGTTTATTCCACAAATGGCTGAAACAAAACTTATTTTAACTTCAATGTGATCAAGATCATCTGCAATAAACATGCAGCTAAAATTATCCTTAATGGTGAAAGACTAAATACTTTCTCTCTAAGATCAGAGCGAAGAAAAGACATCCAATCCCACAACACTTATTCAACATAGGATTGCCAGTACTATAAGGAAAAAGCTAAAAAAAAAAATTTTAAATCCAAATTAGAAAAGTAGAGATAAATATGTTCCTATTTACAGGTAACATGATTGTCTAGGCAGAAAAATCTCAGGAAATATCCATTTAAAAAAAATAAAACCTCCTAAAACTAATAAAAGAGTTCAGCAAGGTCACAGAATTCAAGATCAACACATAAAAATTAATCGTGTATCTATACTCTCAAGATGAATATGTGGAAACTAATATTTAAAAGTCTCATTCATAATCACCTAAAGAAGAAATATTTAGGTATAAACTTAAATGTACAGAATCTGTACGCTGAAAATTACAAAATGCTGATAAATAAAAGAAGACATAAATAAATGGAAAGAAATATCTTTCTTGGAAACCATCACCAAAATAAAAGGCAACCTACAAAATGAGAGAAAATATTTAAATCATACATCTGATAAGGAGTGAATCTCTACAATATATAAAGATATCACAAAAAAGTTGATTAAAAACTGAACAGAGGCGCTATATGGACATTTTTCCACAGAAGACATGAAAGTGGCTAACAGGTACGTGAAAAGGTGTTTACTATCACTAATCATCAGGAAAATATAACTTAAAACCACAGTGAGGTATCACCTCATTCCTATTAGAATGACTATCATCAAAAAGACAGAAGGTAACAAGCACTAGCAAGGATGTAGGGAAAAGGAAACCTTTGTACACTTATGGTGGGGATATAAACTGCTGCAGCCACTATAGACAATAATACAGAGACAAAAAAATTAATCATAGAGCCGCCATATGATCTAGCAGTTCCACTTCTGGGTATAGACCCAAAAGAAACGAAAATTAGATAACAAAGAGCTATTTGCACTCACATGTTCATTGAAACAATATTCAAAATAACAGAGAAATGGAAACAACCAAACTGTGATCAGCAAATGAGTGGATAAAGAGTATGTGGTATAGATACACAATGGAATATTATTCAGCCATGAGAAAAAGAAAATCCTGCCATTTGTGATAAATGAATGGGCCTTTAGGACATTATACTAAGTAAAATAAGAGAAAGAAAAATACAGTATGATATTCCATATATGTGCAATCTTAAAAAAAGTCAAACTAATAGAAACAGAGTAGTTACCAGGTGCTAAGGGATAGGAAAAACAGAAAGAGATAGATAAAAGTACAAATTTTCAGGTAGAAGATGAATGATGTCTAAGGATCTAGAGTACACACTAGTGACTAGAGTTATAATATAGTATTATATAATTGAAATTTGCTGAGAAAATTGCTCACAAAAAAAACTAATAAATGTGTGTGTTGATGTGTGAATTAATCAGATAGAAGGAACGCTTTCATAATGTAGATCTATCAAATCATCACAATGTAAACTTTAAATATCTTACTATTTTATTCATCAATTATACTTCAATAAAAGTGAAAAAAGACCATATTCAGGAATTGAAACACTCAACAAATATGTCAATTCTCCCCAAGTTAATATACAGATTTAATGCAATGGCTATCAAAATCCCAGCAAGATTTTATAAATACAAGTTTATTCTAAAATATATAGGAAAAAACACAGGTCTTAAAAGAACTAAAACAGTCTAGATAAGAATAAGATGGGAGGAATTATTCTACCAAATAGTAAGGCTTACTGTATAGCTATAGTAATCAAAAGATTATGGCATTAACTGAGGATTAGACACAGAGATTGATGGAACAGAAAAAAAATACCTCAGAAATAGATCCAAACAAATATTCCTAACTCATTTTTTATATTTTCATCTTTGATATATTTATCTATCTGAAATATATAGTGTATTTTTAATTTATTGAAATATAATTCATATACCATAAATTTCATCTTTACAAACTATACAAGTCAGTGATTTTTACTGTGTTAAAAAGTTATGCAACCATCACCACTTTCTAATTCAAGGAAATTTCCATCACCCAAAAAGAAACTCCATACCCATTAGCAATTGCTCCCCGCTCCCCCGACACCCAGTCCCTGGAAATCACTAATCTAATTTCTACCCCTATAGATTTGTCTATTCTGCACATTTTATACAGACGAAATAAAATATGTGGCCCTTTCCATCTGGATTCCTTCACTAAGCTTAATGCTTTCAAGATTAATTCATACTGTAGCATGTATTTGTACTTCGCTCATTTTTATTACTGAACATTAAACTATTATTTAAGTATTTATTCACTGACAATTTGATAGACATTTGAATTGGTTCTACTTTCTTGCTATTATGAATCTATTGTACACATTCATGGACAGGTTTTCTGCATGGACGTGTGTTTTCAGTTCTCTCAGATATATACTTAGAACTGGATTGCTGGGTGATATGGTAACTATCTTTTGACATTTTAAGGAAGTATCAAACTGTTTTCCAAAAACTTGCATCATTTCTACCAGCAATGTATGACAGTTCCAATTTCTCCAAATTCTCTCCAATACATGTCACTGTCCAATTTTTTTCAGTACAGCCATCCTCGTTGTTCAAGTAGTATCTTATTGAGGCTGGAATTTACATTTCAGAAATTAACAATGCTGAACATCTTTTCATGTGTTTACTGGTAACTCATATATTTTCTTAGGAGAAATGTCTCCTCAACTCCTTTGTCCCTTTCTTTCAGAAACAGAGTAATCCACACTTGGAGATCAATCATATTAGAAAAAAGGAAAGGAAAATATTTAAGATGTATCCAAAGCTTTGTTAGATTGAGTAATATGAATTGTCACTTTTGCAAGTCAAAAATTATTGAATTTTACCAATTTTTAATGTTTCAAATGAAAGAAAGATTCAGCAAATAGCAATTCTATAAAAGCAGATTCTATAAAAGTGATAGGTACTACCGTACTAGACCCATAATACCTCCCATAAATGGCTCATTCTCTTCCCTATCTCATAAACCAGTGCAGAGGGTCTATCAGTAAACACCCTGCATCCTTTAGTGACCACAGTGAAGGCTACCCATCAACAAGGAACATTAAGACTTTCTCAGTGTAAGACTTTCTTAATAAACATTGAGGTGAGACATTGAAAGTTTAGAGGTTAGTGTGTTTAGCAGAGGGTCTATTCTGACTATTAGAAGATCTTTAACCAATAGTCCAATAGTCAGGGACTTTGGAAAACTGTATCTTTGCCACTGGCCATCAGTATTGCCTCCTTCAGAGTCATAGAGGGAAGACTAAATCTATAGTTATCCTCTAGCAGTTCTCCTCATGAGTATCTTCCTACTGCTGTCTAAGTGCAGGCCACTCTCCTTAAAGCAGTCTGATGAAGCTGACATATGTCAGCACTTCAATACAATCTCTAAAAACAAAAACAAAACATATTAAATGTATAGTCTTCTGGAAAATAATTAGGAAATTACACACAGGACACTTATCATTTCATAATTCAGTATATTAATTAAACAGAACAATGATGGTTACACTGTTTTACCATCTCTCACAGAGAAAAGGAGGGCTATAAAAATCTTAAAATATAAAATTTGAAAGGGGAGCTCTATTTCCTCTTCCTGCCACCCTCTCAAAAAAGAAAAAAAAACCTTCCCTTAGACTCTTCTTCTCAGTAATTGTACCATCCAACTGGTTGCTTAAGCCAAGTACCTAATAGTTGTCGTTTAACTCCTTTCCCTCACACCACCTCTCAATTTCCAATTCACATGCAATTATTATAAGCTCTGCATCTGAATCAAATCCAAACATCTTCATTTTTCTTTATTTAATTTATTTTATTCTTGTTTAATTTTACTGTGTTGAGAATGCCCATCATGACACATTTTAAGTGTGTGATACAGTGTAGTTTTCTATAGGTACAGCAGATTCTGGAACTTATTCATCTTGCATTACTGAATTTTATATCTGTGGATTACAACTCTCTTATTCCCTCTGCCTCCAACTCCTGGCAACCGCAATTCTATTATTTGCTTCTGTGAGTTTAACTATTTTAGATATGCATATAAAAGAATCTTGCAGTATATGTCCTTCTGTGAATGACTTATTGCACTAAGGATAATGTCTTCAAGTTTCATTCACGTGTAGCATAAGAGACAACCTTCTTCCTTTTAATGGACGAATACTCCATTAAATGTATTTACCTCATTTTATTCATTCACCTATCAATGGAAATTTACATTGTTTCCACTTCTTGGCTATTGTAAATAATGCTGCAATGAACATATTAATGCAAACACCTCTTCACAATCCCGATTTCAATTCTTTCCAATTGAAAATTCCAGAAGATTTCTGAATCACAGTTGTTGTATTTTTTGAGAAAACCCCATGCCACTATCCATAGTGACTGCACCAATTTACATGTCTATCAATAAGTGTTCCAGTTTCTCCATAATCTCATCAACACTTGTTGCATTTTGTTTTTTTAATAATAGTCATCGTAAGAGGTATAAAGTGATATCTCATTGTGATTTTGATTTGCATTTCTCTAATAATTGATGATGTTGAGCATCTTTTTATATACTTGTTGACTGTTTGTATATCTTTTTGAATAAATTACTACTCAAGCCCTTAGTCCATTTTTAATGGGGTTATCAATTTTACTGTTAATTGTAGCAGGTCCTTGAAAATTTGAAAGTAATCTCTTATCAATTTGCAAATATTTTCTCTCATTCCACAAATCACCTTATCGCTCTGTCAATTGATTTGCTTGTTTCGTTTTGCTTGTTCCTGTGCAGAAGATCTTTTGTTTGATGTTATCCCACTTGCCTGTTTTAGTTTTTGTCGCCTGTGCTTTTGGTGTCATTGTCATTTGGCAATCATTGTCAAAACCAATATTATGAAGTTTTTCCCTTGTTTTCTTCTAGGGGTTTTACAGTTTCAAATATTACATTTAAGTTTTTCATTCATCTTGTTGACTTTTACATACGGTATAAGAGTCTAATTTCATTCTATTGTATGTGGATATCAGTTTTTACCAGAACTATTGTTGACGAAACTATCCTTCTTCCATTGTGCATTCTTTCTGCCCTTGTCAGAAACAGATTGCCCATATATGTGTGGATTTATTTCTGAGCTCTCTGTTCTGTTCCTCCAGTCTATATATCTATCCTTATGTCAGTACCATGCTATTGTAATCACTGTAACTTTGTAATATATACTAAAATCAGGGATTGTAACACCTCCAGTTTTGCTCTTCTTTTTCAGAACTGTTTCAGCTTTTCAAGTTCTCATATAATTCCATAGGAATTCACAAATTGTTTTATTTCTGCAAAAAAAATCATTGAAATTTTGGTAGGGATAGCATTGAATCTATAGATTGTTTTGGGTAACATGGACATTAAAAGAAAATTAAGTCTGTCTTCCTGTTCACAGATATGTGATGCCTTTCCACTTATTTGTGTCTTCTTTAATTTCTTTCATTGATGTTTTGCAATTTTCAGTGTACAAGTCCTTCTATTCCTCAGTTAAACTTACTCCTAGACATCTTACTCTTTTTATGCTGTTATAAATTGAATTGTCTTACTAATTTCCTTTACAGTTAGTTTGTTATTAGTTTATAGGAATACAACTGCCTTTTGCATGTTGATTCTGAGGGTTGTAACTTTACTAAATTCATTTATTAGTGCTAACACTTTTTTCTTCTTCAGAATTTTCTGCGTATATGATTCTGTCATCGGGAAAAAGGGACACTATTTCTTCTTTTCCAAATTTTGATCCCTTTTATTTATTTTTCTTGTCTAATTGCTGTGGCTTAGACTACCAATGCTATGTTGAATAGTAGTGGTGAATATAGGCATCCTTGTCTTGCTCCTGATCTTAGCAGAAAAGCTCTCAGATTTTCACCATACGGACTCAATATGATCTTTACTCTGTTGAGGTAATTTCCCTCTACTCTTAATCTGCTAAGGTTTTTTTGTCTCATAAAAGGCTATTAAATTTTATCACAGACTTTTTCTGAATCTATTGATGATCATGCAATTTTTAACCTTTAGTTTGCTAATGTGGTATATCACATTCATTGACCTACACATGTTGAATCATCCTTGTATCCCAGGGGTTAATCTTACTTGATAATGGTAAATGAGCCCTTTAATATCTGTTGAATTCAGGTTGCTAATATTTTGTTGAAGGTTTTTGCATTAATGATTATCAGGGGTATTGGCCGGCAGTTTTCTTTTCTTTTGATGTCTTTGTATGGTTTTGGTATCAGAGTAATACTGGCCTCATAAAATGAGTTTGAAAATGATCCTATCCCTTTCAGGTATCCCTTCAAGTAAAAGGGACCTATTGGAAAAGAAGAAATAAACATTGTCCCTCTTTCCAGATGACATGATCTGGAGGAGGATTGGCATTCAACAGTTTCATTTTCCTCTCTCTCCAGAAGCACCAAACCATCATCGCTCACCTGAAACCATGTCCTATTTCCAGTCTTGAACTTCTGCTATTCATTACCCTTAGAGCAGTCAGAAGAATCTTTTAAAACATGAATTAGACAATGTATTCTATTAACATGTTTTCAATGACTTCCCATTGCATTTGGAATACAATGTAGTTGGTCAACAAGGCCTTATATAGTCCCTAAGCCACCGATAATATCTGTGCCACTGTTGCCCTCAAAGACTACCCTTTCGGTATCAAATCATATCATCTTAACTGACACATTTCTTGATTTGACCAGGTATAGTTCACCTTTGTTGAAGTCAGCAAAAAGAAGGTGGCATACCAACTATGTCACCAACCAAAATAAATGATTATCCTAATATTTTCATCTCTGTCCTTCTTTAAAATCTAACATTTGTATTGTCTATTTGTGTCTCTTAAACAAAATTTGAAACAAGCAGCAGATACAATTATTCTTCTTTGACAGTGGGAAGAACATGAAATTGTCACAGCTTCTTCAACTTAAATAGTAATTAAATGTTAATGGTACTTCAGACTAAAATTCATCCTGCAGAGAAATAATATGTCAGTATCAATAACATGATCCATATAACAGAAAGTCTTGAGAACTATAATGGTCATATCTCTTCATTTTTTTTAAAGGAAAGGTGCAGGCATGAGTGAAGACAAGCAGTCAGGCAGGATAAGAGAGAAGTAAGAAGCACTTTATTTATTTTACTTAGTCCCTCTTGGTTGTTTCCTCCGGCTGCATGTCTTGAACCAGGGACTTTGGAATGTATGTGAACTATGCTGCCATGGACTAACCCACTAGGCCACCAGGACACACCACATCTCTTAATTTTTTTTAAAGAACCATGTTTCAAACAACTACATCATTCTCCATTTCTGAAAATTATGATGTTATTCCAATTCAGATTATTTTTCTAGAGCGAAATTGTATTTGTAGTGTCTTTATGGCAAAAGAAGGCCTTGAAATGCATAAACCACCCACATTAATAAGGAACTATCATCGAATTTCTAATGTCAAAAATCTAGTTAGGGATCTTTGACATTTCAAAATGAAACTAAAAACTTAGATAAACAATGGAATATATCAATATGGATCATTTTATTTAAATGTTAAAACTAATTTTAAGCACACCCTGGTGGAGCAGTGATTAGGTCAATCACCTCCAAAGGAGCAAGCCACATACCCCTGGGTTCAAGTCCTGGGGAGGGAAGCAATCAGCGTGAAGAACTAAATAAAAAATAAATAAAGATGTTTCAAAAAAACTAATTGAAAAAATATTAGGGTTTTTTTTAGTTTTATTGTATTTTCTCATATATTGATAGTCACACATTTTCCTAAGACTAAGAAAAACTAAATTACTCAGATGTGTTGAAAATTTTGATTACTTGATGCCTACTTGAGTCAACAAAGAGTACTAAACAATGTTTTCCCATTGTGTTTGGAAATAAATCTTTATCCATATTAATGCATACTCAAATATTTTATAAAATGAAGCTACTCTAGTTTTAAGGGTATTAAAACTAAAACACAGAGCTTCAGCTACAGAATCACCCTCTCATACCAGGTTTTTCTAAGAACATAGGGTTTATGCAAGTCCTGCTTTGTAATCCACAGAAGTTGCTAAAAATGTATTTCTGTTCCTATTGAAAATAATTATTCTTATTAACAGGTATTTTGCTATGTGTCTTTACTATGCTAAAGTAAAATTGATTGATAATATACCTATTGATTTTGTAACACAGATTTAAGAAGAATCATATGCTTGATTTTGACTTCAAGTTTTCCTTCTATTCCTACTTCAAATCGCCTCCTGCTCTCTACCTCTTTATATGATTTACTCTCTTTTCATTCTGCTTCCAAATACTATACTTGCAATTACTATGAGTTTTGAATTTATAAAACACATATACTTTAAGGAATAGATCCCTCATTTTAGTTCATTCAGTATTTTGTTTTAAGAGCTTTACATCCAGTAAGCCATAAGACACTGCCCACTGTAATGTGCGACCAGGCACCATGTTCCATAATAACAACAAAAGTGAATTATTTGAAGCCAAATGTTCTGATGCTGAAATAAAAACAGTAAAAGAAAAGACGACATGAACAGATTTCTGAAAATTAGGGGAATTTGTTATTTGGTATCAATATATCTGAATGAAACAGGATATATCACAACAGAAAAATAATAATAATGTTGTAAGTTTTAAAGGAGGCAGAAATATATAAATCAAACTCAAGCACAAGAGAAATCTTTAATTGCATGCCTTGTGACCAAGGTCATTTAGGGCAGCCTCTCCACCAAGAAATATTTTCATTCTTTTCAGTAGATACATGCTAGTCTCCGTCACTTTAAGCTCAACCAGGATGCAGGTTTGCCTCAGGAAGCAGCCCATGTCAGCCTGGATCAGGAGACATTTTAAGTAGCATGAATCTAGAAGAGTACTATTCAACCTGATCAGACTCAACACCGCTTTACTAATAGATACTTTGTTATGTCTCTTTTCTATGCTAAAGTTAAAAGTCATTAATAATATAACCTACTGATGTACATATTTCATAAGGCTCCAATAGTTATATAAGTCATTTAGATATATATTTCAAAATGTAAATGTTCAGACATGACTTCATAGAAGACCTAGTGAAATAACTGGAAGCTTACAACTATCAATATATCAATAATGAATATGTTTGGTTTAAAAAATATAAGAAAATCCAAAGCTATGTCCTAAAAGAACACATTTGAATAGGCGGACAAAGAATAAAATCTAGTGTTAGATAAGGAACAAGAGATCAAATGTGCCTGTACACAATAAGACAAAAAAAAAGGAAATAGTCAACATGTCATGATAATTCACAGACTGTCAAAGTGAGAAAAATAATGAAATATGATATTCTTTAGATTCAATGGTTTATGCCAACACATTTCTGCCAGCCTAGCCAGATTTTACAATCTACCTTCAAATCTGTAGAGACTGTATCACATACGTTTAGCTTCTGGTAAAACATCTGAAATAACTTTACTTAAATACAATAAAAACCTCTCTCTTATAAAAAAAAGACACACAGGTACACAATTAAGGGCAGGAATAATGAATGGTTCCATGATCATCAAGAATCAAGTTGCAGCGCACCCTTGTGGAACAGCGGTTTGATCAACTGGCTTTGACTGAGAGTACAGTCCACATACGTCCCAAGGACCCAGGTTTGCATCCCGGGGTAGGTAGAACAACCAACTAAATAAAACAACAAAATAAAAATAAACAAAATGCTTCTTCTTCCTCTCTCTTCCTGCCTGCCTGCCAACTCGCTTTCATTATTGCCTGCACCTTTCCTTTAAAAAAAAATAGATTCCTTCTGTCTTGGTGTTGTGCCATCTTTAACATATAGCTTTCACCTCAAAATTGTATCATGGCTACGAGATGATCATTGCAGTTCTAATCAAGTCCCTGACCCAGACATCAGTCAAAACAAAAGGGATAAGGATCAAAGACCTCGCATTCCAGCTGATTCAAAATTCTTAAAATTACTTTTCTGGAAATCTCACACGACCCTACTCATCTCTCATGGACTACTACCCCTTTCTGCAAAAAAGGCTGGGAGATACAGCTACATATCTGGGCACACTGCTGCACTCAGCAGTACAGAAATTTTATTGCTGTGGGAGGAGAGAAAAGTGGGGGAAAGAATAGAGAGATATCTAAAGATGAACTTTAAGAAGTTTAATGTGTGGAATGCTAAAAAAGAAAGGGTATTGCAGGTTTTATGACACTTTAAAGAAGACAGTAAAAGTTCGCTTTACTCTTAAAGGTTTTTGAGTTGCCTGTTTTATTTGAAGATGATCAGCTCAAAGAACACTGGAGACCTGCTTCCAGTCTAGGGACAATGGATATCCACCGAAAACTTACAAATCAGGATCATCAGAGAACAAGATTCAAAGGCAATGCAATGGGGTACTTATTGTATAGAAAGGCAAATTAAGCAAAAGCAATAATAAGCAGAAAATGATCGTTCTTATTCTCCTCAGATAAATTTGATACTATAATTTCTCTGTAGTTAAATAAGAAAAATGGAGGCTCAGCTCCACCTCCATGGCTTCTAAAGAGAACACTCATCACACTCATGGCAGGCAGGGCTTTTGTGCTCAGTACTTCAGAAGGCCCCAGGGAGACTACAGACTATGACAAAATGTATGGAGTCTCTGCTTTGTACAGATCGGATTTGTCACAAATTTACCAAGTCAAGAATTCCAGACAGTGTTTCAACCTTCACCTGCAGACCACGAAAAATATGGTGGGGGTCCACAGCACCCTCATAAACTACATATTGTTACCAGAATAAAAAGTACAAAAAGGCATCCATACTGAGAAAAAGATACAATAAAGATGCTCGGATTAGAAAACGCACATACTCCCCAAGTTCATAAGAATGTCCCTTCAGTGAATGCAAAACTGAAAGCAGTTAAACATTTGATAAGAATCCAGCCCCTGAAGTTGCCACAACGACTTCCAGCAGAGGAGGACATGGCTGACACGTGCACTGGGGAGTCAGTGGTGCAGTGGCATCCCTGCGAACCAGGAAGCAATTAAGTCCCAATGCCTGTGTAGTTTCAATTAAAGCATACAATTCATTTTTAGTTGAAAAAGAAAAATGGAGATTTGGAAAAATGTTTAATGAATTAGGGCTTTATCTTCCGATAGCATAGACATCAGTTTGTCTTGGGGTTGTTTTTTGGTGGTTTTTTTTTTTTTTCTGTTCTTTTTATACTGGCCTTTCTGTTCCCTATCTTCTCATTCTGCTGTCAGTTAATTTTCCTAAGCAATAAATCTGATCTTCTCACCTGCCTGCTAAAAGCTTCTGCTGTGTCCAGGCTGAGTAAATGATCAGATTCCAAACCCAGCTTGGCAATAAGGCCCTTCACAGCCTCCAGTTGGCTTTCTTTTGAGCTATGCACCCTCACATTTGCCAGCAGAACACCCAGACTATAGAATCTTTGTACAAGTTCCTCATCCTGTCTGCCTCTATGTCCTTCGCCATCCTCATCTTCACCTGCCCAACTCCATCTCTCCTCCCAAATGTGGGGAGTTACCTCCCTGGGTAAAGTTTCAGTGACATGTTGCCTGCCTCAGGCAGCTACCATTCTCTCTGCTCTCCCATCTTTCTTTGGATCTCTAAACTAGCATATATATATATATATATATATATATATATATATATATATATATATATATATATATCACTTTCCTCAGATTAAGAATAGGGATTCCTTCTTATTTTCTCTTTAACTCTGTGTCCAACAAAGTGCCTGGAATACAATGGGCAGTGGATGACTTAACAGATATGAAACTTTCCACTCTGCAAATATCTTTCCACACTCTTCCTAAGAACTTCAGAGACAGCTTAACTCTCATAGCTTAAGTCCAAGAGGTCCACTGCCCTCATTCAGGAGGCCCAAAGTGAATCATAAGAGTCCTCTAAGTCCATACAGCATTCCCATAGAACCAATATGTCCTCAGGAGGTAGCAGTCTGGGATACCCCCTGGGAGTCACTTGTCAGAAACATTCCCACATGTGTATCTTAAAACAAAATATTGAGGGATTGGATGGAAAAAATTGTTTCCCTTTGTATTTAATGGATCATCACAAAGTAAAAAGAGAAATAAAATAGGAAGAGCAAAGCAAGGAAGGGAGAGTGAATTATCCAATAGCAGGCTTTGTCTACCTGACCAGACTTCCCTTCTTCCTTTTGCATTGGTATTTCTATCTGGGCCTTTCTACTGCTTACCAAAAGCAAAAAGGAAATGTATTTCACTAGGCTATCTACTATATCAAGATAAATATATACCTTGAGAATACTAACGTCTTTATTACATTGTCATATGTGTTTGTTAGCAAAAAAAGACAAATGACTCAGGATTTCTGTTGTCTCATACTAGCAAAATCCAATAAGTCAATTGTTTTTTCCTTAAATTCTGAGAAATAATCTCAGAATAAGATGCCTTATTTTTCTAGCATTTCAAATTTCAATTGTCTAATGTTTGGGTTTTTTTTTTCTTTCTTCAGCTGTTTAGTGTTCAGCATCTGCTGATTTTAGTCTCAGAGTTAGATCAGCCTGCAGAGTTTCTAATTTCTTGAACTCTCAGTTCTGGCCTGATTCCTGCTCCTCTGGGAAATATAATGCTGCTTCTGGAATCTTTGTAAACCACACAAGGGTTGTTGTATGAGGACATTTCAGTGATCAGATTTCATGACTCAGAGCTTTTAAATTTCTAAACTCAACTCCCATCAAAAGGCAAATAAAATCCAAAATAAATAAATGGGATTACATCATACCAAAAAGCTTCTACAAAGCAAAAGAAGCTCACATGAAAACAAAAAGGCATCCAACTGAATGGAAAAAGATATTTGCCTATCACACCTCAGTCAAGGGGTTAATATCCAAAATATGAAAAGAACTCATAAAACTGGACAACAAAAAAAAAACTATCTAATCAAAAAATGAGCTGATGACCTTAATAGTCACCTCTCCAAGGATGACATACAAATGGCCAACAAGTTCATGAAAAGATGTTCTATTTCTCTTATCATCGGGGAAATGTAAATCAAAACAATAGTTAGATATCATCTCACACCAGTAAGAATGGTTATCATTCCAAAAAAAAAAAACCAAAAAGGAAAAAGGGAACCCCAATTCACTGTTGGTGGTAATGTAAAACGGTACAACCATTCTAGAAAACAGTATGACAATTTCTCAAAGAATTGAGAATGGAAATTCTATATGATCCAGTTATTCCAGTTATTGGGTATTTACCCTAAAAACACACAACACTTATCTGCAGAGATACATGTACTCCCAGGTTCGTTGCAGCATTATTCACGATAGCTGAGAACTGGAAATTACCTAAATGCCCATCAACAGATGAGTGAATAAAGAAGATGTGGTACATATACACAATGGAATACCATGAGGTCATCACTAAGGGAGAAATTCTGTCATTTGCAGCAACATTACTTAGAGCGAATTATGCTTAGTGAGATAAGCCAGCATCTGCTCTTACATGGATTCTTGGTACTGATTCAGTCCCCCCAGTCCCTCCCCCCTCTACCACCACACTTCGCATTACAGAAAATAGATACAAAAACCAGTGAGACAAATAACCTTTGCAAATATAATGTTAGGTTATTATAACCAGAGAGTATATAAAAAACAGAAATAAATATAAGGAGAGAAAAAGAGTAATGACTATTTGGCAGTCGTATACAGATTAACCCAAAATTAAATGTGTATTTACTATAAGCCAATCTATTTTACATGCTGAATTTTTTTTTTAAAGGAAAGGTTCAGGCAAGAATGAAGATGAGTGGGTGGGCAGGCAGACAAGAAGAGAGAGGAAGAAGCATCTTTATTTTATTCTTACTTAGTTGTTCATACTGGTTGCTTCCCCCCAACCCTTACTCCCACCCCTGCTCAGGACTCCAATTCAGGCATATGCGGCCTACTCCTTCAGAGGTGAATAACCTAACTGCTGCTCCACCAGGAAACACCCTGTTTAATCTTTAATATAAACCTGTGGCATAGACATTATCTCCACATTAGAAAATAAGCTCAGAGGGGTTAAATCCCTTGCCCAAGGGTCTCCCTGCCATAAGATTGGAGTGCTACAGGATTTGAAGTTAGGTCCTTTGACTCCTGGTTCAGAATTCTTTTCACTGAAACACTCCATTAAAAAGACTAGTACATTCCATGGTTTAAAACTTGTCAACCATTATCTATGATTAACTTTTTAATGTAAGTCTCACTAAAATAAGTACTTTTCTATTATAAAATCTCAAAAGATTACCTTCTCTGGAAAAATGATATTGAGAGTTTGCCCCTAGTCTTAAGATATTTTCACTTACATGGGAACTAGAAAGATGGAATTTGTAGACTTAATGCTATTGCCAGGATCCTTTACAAAGAGGAATAACCCCCATCTAATGCAGACTACTCAATGGCCCCCTCCTTTTGGACTAAATGAGACCCTTTTACAGAGGAAGCTGCTAATGTGGCATCAGGCTATTAATGGGAAAAGCATTTACTTTAGATTAAGAACAGTGTAAAGTAGAGAGGGGGCCCTCTATGACTAGCTATTAGGGATGTTAATTAAATATTTATAATGTCTAAATTAGCATAGTGAGAGCTCAATTCATCAATTTGTTCTGCTGTTTATATGGGGGTGGGAGGTGGATAACTCCAAATGCCCCTGAAGAAAGATGCTACTACGTGAAGTCAATAGGAATATGGCCAAACAATTTATTATGATTGTGGTAAACTTTTTATTTTTATTTTATTTAAAGGTATTTGTTGAAGCACCTCACCTTAAAGACCATTTACCACAGTCAATATACTGGAGACTCTTGCATTATTCAAAGTTATCCAATGGAAAAAATTGCTAAGGTGCTTCAATGCTGAATGTCTGATTGATTAATTGATTTCTTGATAGTTTCTTCAAAAAAGCATCAACTAGGTTTAATGTTCAGAACTGTGGCTGGAAACCAAAGCCCTAGGTCTTCCCTCTATTGCTAACTAGCCTGCTGAAGGATCTAGTTTTCCAAGCCTTGAAATGATATCTTGCTAATAGAGTTGTTTCTAGGCTTCATGGTTAATAATTGAGAGGAATAGTTGGATCTTCCTGCAAAGCATGTGGCTTATTCTCCCTTTAGCTAAGGAAGCCAAGGGTATTAATACCTAAATGCCCACAGCCCATGTATACTTAATGAATGTACTTTATGAATTCCATACATTTAAATTTTTTTCATCTCACTTTATTATGAGAAAGTCCCAAAAGGGAAAGGCCAGTTCTCCAACCTATTTTCAACTGTTGATGAGGCTAACTACAATAGATTCTTCATCACTAACATTTCAAACAGAGTTGTCTACAGCTGGCTGAAACCCATCACCACTCACACATGTTAGGGTAAACACCATTATGAGAGCAAAGTCTGGAATGTTTTACAAACTCATTCTCTCCACACTGGTCCAGTAGTTCCATGATGCTATTTCATGAAAGTACTTCTTCCAAACTAAAAAAGTTAAAATAACACATTATGAAGAACTTTTAGTCTGTGTTGACTATAATGAACTGTTTTTCTTCTCTCCTATAGGTTTTCTTCTCCTATTAAAAAAAAAAAAAAAGTGGCCAGAAAAAGTTTGATCCCTCTATATAGGTACATCTGATCTACTCTTTCTTTCTTGCTTCAGACAAGATGGTCTTCCCTAGAGGGAAAGCTGGCGTGAAAGGGTTAAAGGTTCTCTGGTCAAAATGACCCAACAGAAGGAGCCAGGCCCAGAGCTGAAATCTAAGTGCTAATGACCGCTGCCCTTCACCCGGCTGCTGTCCACGGGCCGGACTTACGACCGGGTGGGACCGGGACTAGGATAGGGCACAATGTTCTGCATTTAACATTTGAACTTCTCCTATCTGAGGCAGCAGGCCGTTTTGTCCTGGGGTCGCTGACCCTGGCTCCCCCATCAGCTGCCCTGAAACCTTAATTGAATGACAGATGGTCATCTTCGGGGCGCCAGAAGCTGCGCACTGCCAGTGGCATAGGGCTACGGCCTCAGGCCCCAGCGGTCCTGCCCCGATTTTTCTAGAAGGGGCGGGCGGCAGCGGCAGTAGGCGTCCTGCAGGACTTGCCCTGGCCCGCAGGTGCGGCAGTGTCTGTGGGCCTCTGCTAAAGGTGCGATCTACGCACCTGGGGGAAATCAGGGACTACGGGCAGGGAGGAAGCCGCTGGGCAGCATGGCCCAGCCAGTCTCTAGGGCCTAGCGTCTGACTGAGTGGGCCGAGCCAGCCCAGTGCCCTGAAAGGCAACTAAGGGAGTCTCCAGCGCCGGAAAGCCCAGGTGTCGGCATCCTCTGGCCAGAGCAGAGCAGTCTGGAGCCTGTGCGTCCTAAGACCAGCAGAGCAATGTCTATGATGCCCATGCGCGGGCCTTGCAGCCCACGGGTCAGCGAGCTATCCCAGAAAAGGCCGAACCCAAGCCCCAGGCCCTGCAGGAGGCCCACCCGAGCGCCACGGCTGGCCTGAGATCCCGCGAGTCTCTCGGCGCCGCGGGACCCCTGGGCCGCCCGGGCTTAAACCCACTAACGCCAATTACGAAACAACCGCACTGCGGGAGTTTCCCGGGCTCCAGGGTACAAGATGAGCGCCCCAAAGGCCGAGGCCGGCTGCGCTGCCTCCGACGCCTGCCCGAGCCCTACTGTCCGAGTTCTTTAACATAAAAGCTGCGAGCCCTACAATTACTGGGATTACAGTGAGCGGGTATTGATCTGCAGCCGGCACTGTAGGATCAGGCAGGCGGGTGGAGCAGACAGCCGCCCCTACCCCTCGCCGCCGCCTGGTCCTGCAAAGCGCTAAAAAAGCCATTTCTAAATGTTTGATTTCAATCGCGCCCTCAACTGCTGTTAAAGAATGACACCCTTCTCCCGCCCTGCGACCGCACCTCCTCCCCTTTGCCGTGGGCGTCCCAGGCCGGATTCAGCTACACCTCCACCTTCAGCCATTTTTTTTTTTTTTTTTTTAATTACTGAGGGAAAATATATACATAAGAAGAAGAAGAAAAAAAAAAAAAAACACCTCCCAGGCAGGCTCGAGTTGGAGCCGAGAGGAGGCTGGCGAAGGCGGTAATGCAAGCCTAATGCACAGATAGCTGACATCAACTTCCGTCAGGCAGCTCCTAGAGATCGAACCTTTCGATTGTAACTAGGACAATTTGCATAGTGATTCCCTTTCAGAGCTTTCGCGGGTCCATAACAGGCTCAGGCAGCTATTCAAAGACAACCCTAAATGCAAGGCTGGCCTGACCAAAAAGAGCCATCCGGCGCCTGGGAGAAGCGAGATCAGAGCTCCGGTTCTCATCCTTCTTTTTTTCTTTCTTCTCTTTCTCTTCTCCGGTTCCTGATTTAGCTGGGAGATGTTTATTTATGGCTGCAAATGTGTGCGTGGGAGAGCAGGGGAGAATTGATCTTTGCCTGGACCTCAAGATGGAGCCGAAGGCGCTGGAGGGAATTTGGGTGTGTGCATCTGGCTCAGACCCTGGGCGCCGAAGGGAGCCGCTTGGCACAGAGCCGAAGGTATTTCTTCCCCACACCCTTCACCTCGCGACCTTGCAAGAATCCGCGGGAGCAGGAGCGGCCTGACTGACCCACCTGCCTCAGGCCGGGCTTCCAGGAAGGCTGCAAGAAAGGGTCGGTCCTGACCCAATCTTTAAAATGAGCGCAATAAAAAGGTATCCCCTGCGACGAGTACGGATTACTTTTTCTTACTATGCAAAAAGTGCGCGTGGGGGGCGGCATTAAAAGGTTCCACAGGTGGGGGGATCTAGGAGACTTGAAATTAGGCGCACCCGTTTCCTTCTTTCTTTCTTACTTGAAATTATGTAGTTTCCCTCCCCTCCTAGGGAGCAAATCCTCAAAAGCGAAGCTGATCGCTTGTCACTGAAGCAACTTGCCATGAAATCCGCTAATGCGCCGCGACTTGCCCACCGGGATAAGCCAGTCTCACAGGCGCACTCCGGGAGGCGGAGGGCGGGGGGAGGCGGGATAGGACTAGGCCCGGCTAGAGGATCCTGGGGCCCAGCAATTGGAGTCCTAGAGGAGCTCGTGGCCACGCAAACAGAATGGGAGTCAGGGGCAGAGAGCAGCAGCCGCGTCACAGCCGGGGAGCCTAGCAGGGCCGCCTCCTCGCAGTCTACCCGCCCCTGTACAGGCGCTAACTGGAGGCAGGGAGGGGGCCTTCCTAACTAGCTGCGTGTGTCTGGGCGCTCTCAAAGCGGCGGGTGGTACCTTTGCGCTTCGACGGGGCTGGATGTGCGCAGTTCTCCCGTCAGACCTCATTCGGTGGTAGAATAGCACCTGCATCCATGCGCGGTGTAGAAATGGAGCACGCAGAGTCACTCGTCCAGGCAAGCCCCCACATTGGAACTTGTCTGCGCTTCCCTAGGCTGGTGTTTTCCCGCTTTCCAAACTTCCCAGATTGCTTGACTGTGTCTCCAAATCCAGCCTAAATCTGCTAAAGATTATCACTGGGCAGTAGCATTGCAGAACTGATAGTTAGCTCCATGGCAAAAGCAGTTCCTCTGGTCAAAAGCATAAAGCGCCTTTGTTTTTTGTTTGTTTGTTTCCTTTTTAAGTAATGAGAAATGTAGGATTCTTAATCTCACAAGGTGTGAGAGTCAAACACATTTTCCAGTGTTCCTTGTTTTGTTGATTGGGTAGCTGAAAGCTGTCTGGCTTTTTCGCTGGGCTTGTTTTATGCAGATCAGTAGGAATTATTTTCTCATTTTTTTAAGTCTTGGTATCTTTCAAAAGTATAGAATGCTTTCTCGATTGTTCCACAATGAGCTTAAGGACCAGAATTGTAGGGGAACTTATGTGATTGAATGGTGAGAAAAACAGACTGGAAGGTACAAATACACCCAATGCAAATTGGAAACAAATTGAACAGATGAAGTGATCATGAAAGAAGATGAAGGAATTAACTAGTCTGATTTTAAAAAAAAAAAAAAAAAAACGAGTTTAAGGTCTGCACTTTCCAGATTTAATGACTATTGAAAAGAATCAAAGCTATTCATTTGCCAGGGTATGCACAGCCAAAGAACACAGGCCCTCCTGGGAATCTGGGTCAAGTGCATATTTCCAGGCATGTCAAAGAACAATTCAGCCTTGGAACACTTTCTTACTTTTTGGCAAGTGCAACCAGGTAGATGAGCTTTTGCTCTGGTAGAAAATTAAATTTGTTTTTGACTATGGAAAAAAAGAAAAATGTAAAACCCTGTTAATTAAATTATTACAGGTTTCTAAAGGGTTAATTCAATGTAAATAACCTATGCAGAAGGTGGAGGCCTTGGGCTGAAGGCTGTGTCTGCTAGCTATCCAGCTTTGTGGGACTGAGGAGGGTGTGGAGAGGCCCTGAATGCAGCTTTGGGTTTTCCGTATCCCTTTCACTCTCTTAAAACAGTAACTCAAGTTGTAAGTAAAAGTGTTTTCATTTTTTATTGATCCCACTAACATCTTTCATTATCCAGCATGTAGCCACAGCAAATTATTGCTCATTTGATACTGAGAATTCTATTGACCATCCCTTTCGTTAGAGAGAGAATTCTAACTACACCACGGCTCTGTGCTCAGAGCTGGGGCTAAGGAAACTCCCAGCTAAAACCGAAGTAAATTAGCCCTCTGCCTCCAAGAAACGATGGAGATGTGTGTTCATTACATTGAACCACGTGAACGTACATAGAAATCTGCTTTTTACTCCACAATCCTTGCCCCCACTCAAGGGAAAGGTCAGCTTCTTTGGAATAGATCTGTCTAGAACTAGGCATTCATTTACCTCTCCTGGATCCTTTCTGGTAACTTCTTTCCAGTTCTGACCAGGATTTGGCCAACTGAAATAAGGCATTGGAAGCCTGCACCTGTGATCAGTCCTGTGCTCAAACCACCCCAATCTGGGCACCTACAGAAATCATTAAATCACCTCCCCCCGCCAAAATAACAACAACAACAAAAAACTCCTAAACCTTAAGTTAAATTTGCGCCCCACCCCCACTCCCAGGTTTCAAGCCATCAAAGAGAGCTAAGTACCGGCGGGAGGAGCTCTGCGATCAGTGTCTTTTCTCTCTTTGGTTATCAATGCGCTGACTGGCCTGGTGACTAGGAAGACCTGTGCCAGGGTGAGTCCCTAACCTAATAAATGCTTGACTTTTGATCCTGGACGCTCCAGGCTGGAGAGAAAGTCTTGAAAGAGACTGGAGAGAGGAACCAAGAGAAGAGAGGAAACGAGAGGACAAGCTTGTTTTCTGGGAAGCTGGTGGCTGAATACGCCTTAACGTAGAAAGAATCCTGAACTGCCCCACAATAGGCGCCACCTGACAAGCCAGCTCTCGCCCTGCCTTCCGCTTCTCCAAGGTGGCCTCCTCTGGCCTGCCAGTTAGGAGCCCTCGCCGCCTCCCTTCGGGCCTTCTCTTATTAAAGTACCCCAAACGGAGGAGGATGCGCTGACCCGACCCAACCTGGGGCAAGGAGAGAGACGTTTGAGCTCGACAGCAGCGGGCCACTAAGCTGGTGTGGCTGGACCACAGCTAACCTGGCGTCTCAGATTTCCAAGTAACAAGGTATTACGTCCACTTCTTAAAAACCCTTGACCCCAGGGGGAAGCCAGGACGACCGTGGAGTAACCATGCCCCTGGGGACTCGTGGAGGAGATGGTTTGGTTGCGTTACATTTCCATGACCCCCGGAAGATAAGCCCTCTCGATTCCAGAACAAAAAGGCCAATTAACGACTTTAACACTTGAGTCTGCCCGTGAAACGGCACCAGCTGCAAATCGGAAGGCGCATTTAGCGGTTCCAAGGGACCAGACTTGGTAGTTATTTTCCTAATGGTGCTGTTAAGTGCGAGTGTAGCTGTTCGCAACCTTTTTAAGGGCCGCGCACCATGAACCCTCTCGTATTCGGAGCCACTTTGTTCTAGAACAAGGCAGTGATCGCGCAGGAGCGTGCTCTGCGCAAGCGGGAGAAGAGCTGCAACCAAGGAACCAGGGTAGATTCTGATGCGGCTTTTGGAAATGGGGAGGTTAAAAGAGGGGAGTTTACGATGAGATTCACACTATGGGTATTCTTAATTTTTCTTTTTTAGCGTAAATAAATAACACAATTGTTGGTGCAACCTGCGCGCACCCAATGCAGCCGTATTCCTCGAATGTGCGCACCGCCCGCCACTCGGAGAATACAGCCCACCCAGGTTCTGGAAACCCCATTTTCCAAATTGAAGTCCAAACTCTGGAACTCCATGAGTCTTCAGGAGACCGAAGCCCTGATCCGGATCAAGCAGCAATTCAGACGCACAAACCCGCACGCCCTCACAGAGATGAACACGGTGCTTCGTAGGATCGAATATCCAGGGTGACTACATGGGAATGTGAGATCAGCGAGCTGGAAATGTTCCGGCGCGACCAAAGTCGTCTAACCACTAAAGCAGCGTCATCCTGCGAGTTATTTGCGGGAGCAAGACCTGAGACCTGGCTTTGAGTTTTAAAAGTTGGAAAGGCAAATAACAAATTTTTTCAAGTTAGGGGTCAAGGAACAGATGGCCAGCATTTCTTAGGAACGAGGCAGAACTGAGAACTACCTAGCTGAACCAGAAAATGAATTATAAGCAAGCAAGCAAGAAGCACGCACTTGCAGAGAGAGAGAGAGAGAGAGAGAGAGAGAGAGAGAGAGAGAGAGAGAGAGAGAGAGAGAGCAGTAGAGCTGTAGCGGCACACACCTCAGATGGCAAGCTCATTCTTGAGCAGGGAAGGCTAGCTCTGCCACTGTGCTTCTCAACCACTTTTTCAAAGGGCCTCTCCCCTGTGCTTTGCCAGGCAAATGAAACAATAGAACTCGATAGTAAATTATTTTGCTCTGCCTTCTGTCTTTTTATGAAAATAAAAGGCAACACTTTGTCATTTTTAATCATATAAGCAGACAATAAACCTAATTTTGATATTGATTTTTTCCACAACCAAGTGATTTTGTGCAGTGTCTGTTGTGTTTTCCTTTCTGAGGAAGGGTCTTTTGTTGTAGATTGCGTGGCTATGAAACTGCATCTATGCAGTGGGTTCTAATATGATAGCGCAGGTTCTAATATGAAAGCGGGGATTTGGTCAGATAGCTGAGAGGGGGCTTCCAGCGGGAAGGCAGTTTGGGTGTTGCATAATTATCTGGATGATGATTTCAACTGGGCTGCCCCTGGTCCCTAGGATACTTAAGACTGCTGGTGCTTTTAGGAGTTATGGCTTCACTTTATTTTGTTTTCAAAATTAAAACAGTACCCCAAAATTCTTGCGGTGTTAAGTCAGGGGCCCAGCCAGTCTTCTGAAGAGTGATAGCAAGGAGGGCACACCCTGCCCTTCCAGAGGCCAAGCCTGGGCAAGGGGTCTGGCCCTTAACCCACAGAACAGGACAAATTAGCTTAGAAGCATCAGGGGATACCAGTTACAGAGACGGGTCCCCCCTGCATCTTAGTACTCTCTGATATTTTTTACTTTTTAAAAATCAAGATTATTTGATGTCGATGCCAAGTGGAGTTGCACCCTTCCCTTTTAAAGTCTTGCAGTATCGAGAAGAGGTTGGGTCTCCACATAGCTATAGAAAGATGAGAGGGAGGGAGGGGAGGGGAGAGAAAAAAGGAGTGAAGATAAGAAAGTAGTTGAAAAGGAAAGGATGAAAGGAAAGCTAGATAGAAATAAAAGGAGAAATTAAAAGGATAGTAAAGGAAAAAGGAAGGAAAATGAGGAAAAACTGATTTTTAAAGACCTAATAAAGTAAAAAAAGTATTCCATCATTTTGGAGAGAAACTGTGATTGCCTTGCTGGACTACCTAGGATTTCTTCCAGAAGCACTGGGGGGGGGGGGGGGCTTCTCCTCCCTCCTAAAGTACAGAACAAACTACATAAAAACCCCCAACTTCCTACCCCAATCCAAAAGGGCCCAGCCCACCTGCACAGTCTGACTGGGACTTACCAGCTACCTTGCCATCCCTGGCAACCCATCTCCATAATAGGCAGGGGTAACCCTTCTCCACGGCCATCTCTACAGGCCTAGAACCCTGGTGGGCAGCGCGGGGTGGGGGTCGGGAACCTGGTCTCTGTTAGGTTGAGGGTGTGATGGGATCACTGGCCAGGCCCGTAAGTGACGCTCCAGCTCTGACCTTTCCCACTGTCCTCCAGGGTCCCTATTTAACCTTTCGCTCCCTCCTCCCACCTCCAGGCCTGGGCTAGGGAAAAGGAAGAGTGGTTGGATATTTGCAATCTTCGGAGTGGGGGGCGGGGGCGGCTGCCTAGGCCAAAATGCGAGAGAATGGGGCCCAAACAGGTGAACTCATTCCCCTCCCAATGCCCAGGAATGTCCTGTCCAAAGAACCTGGCGCCAGGTGCCTAGGCCCAGTTAAACCCACGCTGGTAAAGACCTGCTGTGTCGCGCCGAGGACCATTTTTCCCACTTTTCCTGTCACGTTTAAAAGAGTTTCTCTTTACCCAAAGCATCCTTCCCCAAAGTTCAGGCTCTTCAGGCTCGTTTGTTTGTGGGGGACCTAGAGAGCCCTGACTGAATGGGTGGGAGTGCCGGTGCAAAGTCACACCTTGCCCTCTTCCTTCCAGAGGCGTCTGACCTCTCTCAGCGCAGAGAACCCAGAGCGTGCCAGAAGAAACCTTAAGGAAATCCGGCCAAAGTCCAGGCAGCCGGTTGCAGCTGACCTGTCTCACTATGACACTGAGACTGAAGGGACCAGCCTCTCGCCAGCCCCACTCGACTAACTTCGAAGAGCGCCCACAACCGGCGCCACAGAGGGCTCTCCCCACCCCGAAGAGGAAGGCTGACGGCAAACCGGAGGCTACCCACCCCTCAAAGCGGCGCCCCCACCACCCCATCCCCAGCTCCCCGCGGCTTGGGGTTTTCGCGGTCTCCCCTGCTGGAGCCAAGGCCGCCTGGAGCCGAGAACGTTATGTTCAAATGCATCAAGGCTCTGAAGTCATTTATCCGGTTTCATAAATAATTTTCCTATTACACATAAGCCCGATTGCTGCCCCCTTCCCGTTTTTTACTGCGGGGTTTCAGCGGCTAAAAAGTTTCTAAGTCGGGTAGGCCGTTGTTTTCCTTTTTTCCATCATTAACATCATTAATATAAGCTATCAATAACCCTGTCGTTCGGAGCCCAGTTTCACGATATTGATCCACGGGGCTATTCATCTCTGCCGTGCAAGACACGGAATAATTTTCGCATTACAGTAGCTTGGATTTGCTTTTAATTCATATTTAAAGCTGCAACCAGCTCGGTGGAGCGCTCTGCAAAAGACTAGAGGCGCCTAATTAATAATAAGTTAGAAACGAAGGAAGGCACCGGCGAATAAATAATTAATACGGACATCTATGTCTCTTTGAATATTGCTCCTTTAAAAATTTAGACTTACCAGGACCATACTGTAAGTCTGCAATTGATATTGTGGGGATGATTTAAGAAAGCTATTTTTTTCCCTTGAAATACAATACTAAATTATTTATAGTGTTTTGCAAACCTAAGTTCCTTCATTAGCCAGCCCCTCCGGTTTGTTTCTTCCAGGTGGAAAACACCAACTTTTTTTTTTAATACTAAGAATCTTTTCATAATAAGAATCAAAATAAATCACAACAAGAGTTGCCAACTCTGATTAGCTGCGGTGGCAAGGGTGGGGATAGGAGGCTGGGACAACGAACGAGGTAACGTCTCTAGCCCTACTAGGGGTTGGGGGCTCCACATAGATGGACTAGTCTCGGGAAACAAAACAGAAAATCTCTGGGCAGTGACTTTAGGTATTCGATGACACTGTAGGGGAGAGATTGAGGTAAACTCTGGGGTGTTCATAGGACCTTCCAGAAGGAGGAGGCTGGGATTCGGAGGGTCTTACTTTCCTCCTGCAGCTGAAAAAAAAAAATCAAAATTTTTACAAAAAAGATATTGAAAGCCAGGATTGGATTCAGGTTCCCCAGAAGCTACAGTGAGCTAAGGGCTATAACAAAATTCAACTGGGTAGGAATGACTGAAAATTGGACAAGGTTTTTGCATGACAGACACTAAGATTTGTTTGCAATATTGTTAGCAATATTAATTTTTTTTTTTTTTTTTTTTTTTTTTTTTTTTTTTTTTTTTTTTTTTTTTTTTTTTTGCTCCTTGGATTAATGCATGTTAAACAGGAAAATACAGGCATTAGTCAAGTATATTATAATCATCTATTGTTGAGAGTAAAGTTTCTCAGGTGAGTTCCAGAGACTCTACTGGAGGCAATTCCAGAACAGTCAAGATTGTTCCAAACGCAGTTTGGGGCCACTGCCAGAAGTCGCAAGGGACGGGGAGTGGGATGGGGCGGTTTCACTTTCATTTCAGACTCCCCTCCCCTCCGCCGCTCCACCCGCCCCCCCACCCCCCCACCACTACCACCAAGTTAACCAACCTACTATACAACAGTGTCTGATTCATCATTTCTCCTTGGTTAAATGATTATTAGCGAAATTGAGAGGATGAAGTGTTAGACCCCTCTGGTCCCCAAATTCTTCAGTGGACCCGCCCATCTGCCCGCAGCACCCTAGCCCCATCTCCAGGTATCTTGAACCCGGTCCCAGGACCGGGAGCTCCCGCATCCCAGCGCTGGTGACTTGAGGGCGAGGGTCACACCCCTCGCACCTAACAGCCTAAATAACACATGCACATAAACAAGTACCACGGATGTCAGATCTGAACGAAAAACAAGAGGCAGAGAGAGCCAAGGGGTCAGTCCTTCCTGAATGCCTGGAGCCGCTCCTGGCCCTGACCCCTGGACCTTGGGCGCTGGCCCAGCCCGAAGAAGAGGGCATCAGAGACCATACACATCTGCTACCACACACATCACCACATGTAGGTCCCCAGGGACACTGTCTCCCACCGAGCCCCTCAGGTGCTGCCTTCATGATTGGTGTCCGGAGTGTGGGGTCCACAGCGCTCTCCCCATTTTTCCCCTCAAGCCCCCTCATGCACTCTGGCAACTGCATTTATAAGGCAAGATCCCAGGCACACGCAAGCCCAGCCGTGCAAATGATGGTCTTTTTCTGAGCTCCAGTAAAGCTAAAGGACTAGCACAGGACCCCTTGGGCTTCAGATGGTTCAGTAGGCTGGAGCAAGAAGAGCGTCAGTGTGAGAGGGCTCTTGACAACTCTGTAATCCTGCACCTGGATGACGCCCCTAAGAGTCCCAAAGTGCAGGGAGGAAAGAAACTGAGACCTGGGAGGCAGAAAGGGCCAGATGGGCAAGAAAAGAAATAAAGGAAAGGTGTGAGATGTGGGAAAAGAAAGGAAAGGAGGAAAAGAGGAGGCTCCACCCGCCCGATAAAAAACAAAAAACAAAAGACCCAGAGGGCATGAAAGGCAGGGAGAAAAGCACAGGAGCGGGGCACAGGAGCGGGGAGCCCCCTACACCCTACACCGGTGTTTCATTTTTAAATCTTCCAGGTGTCTTCGGGTCAAATAGAGACAAGGGCGGTAACGATTATTCTGTTAAATCTATGGTACTTGACTGTGCAAACACTAATTGATTAGACACCAAAATGATTTGTTTAAAGAGTTTTCCTTCCCAAGTGCAGCTGCATTCCGGCCTGGGTCGACATTAGCCTTCGAGGCTTCAGAGGATCTAGCCAAGTGGGCCATGCACCCGGCCCAGCCCGAAGTCAGCCGGGTTAGCATCTAGTCCTCACTCTGGACTTGAGGCTCCCAGCTAGGCCGCGAATGGCGAATCCTGGCCTTCAAAGTATTTCAGGGTGGAGGGTGCCCTTGCAAGGGACCACTCAGGGCTAACTTTGCCCTTGGCCACCCTTTTTGCTGAGTTTTCTTCACCTGGGTCTCTTTGAGCTGCACCAGGTTGACCTCCCCATTTCACTTGTCCCACCCCCATTCACCGGCTAAAGCAGCATGGACCCCCACACTGGAGCCCTCACCCAGATCTGGAAACCAGGCCCCCCCACCACACACACACACACAAACACACACATTCCCCATTGCTGGTCCTAAACAAGTCTCCTCTGTAATTTATTTCAACCATATACATATAAGAACAAGAATGAAAATCCACTTTAGGTTGAGTAGAGGAGGCTAACTTCTAAGAATCAAAGAGTGCTCCCGTTGGAGCATCACCTGAGAACAGTAGATCCCTCCCAGGGTCCAACACCATCAGGTCTCTAGTGAGGCTCTGGGCCTGAACCTTGAAAAGCTAACCCCACAGAGAGACCACCAGAATGAATCTAGTCCTGGGGAAGCCTCCTTTATCTATTGCACTGCCTGGGAGAGAAACTAACCCGAGATGCTTGAGAAAGGGTCTGATATCCAGGGACCACTGCCCCATGCCTTGGCATCTCCTAGAACCCAGAGTCAGCTGGGTCGGGAGAACATGTTCTTTCTGGGATTTGGAAGGAGAGGTAGGGCACTAAACAAAGGAGAATATAAAAATACAGAGTACAAATACTGTCAAGGGTAAACAATGGTAATTTAGGTTAAGAAGGAAAGAAGGGGGATGTTAACTAACGGATGAATAAAAACCACATGTTAAACAGAAGATCAATGGTTGAGGTAAAGGCTAGAATAATTGGTTACCACTTCCTCAGTCCCCAGAGACTGGAGAGGTCATTAACTACCTTTTTAAAAATGATTTTTGGTAGTGAATCACCAGGCCGCCCCTTCTGAATTTCTTGCTGTTCTATTTCAAGCCAAAAGCAATTTTCTGAATAAAATGTCTGTAGAAGTGGGAGGTAGACAGAAGAGTCTGGCAGGAAATACTCAAGATCAAATTCTTCATCCCCCAATTATCAAATACCTGAATGTTGACAGATACCAAAGAAATATTTCCTCCTTTGGAGTTTAATTCTCCACCAACCTGCAAAATGCAACCTGCAACAGTCATCATGAATTTTGGTGAGTAAATTTCTAAAACTCTGGCCAAAGAGTCAGCCTTCCTGGAGCCCTGGATAGGGGGATCTGACCTGATAGCCTGGCTTGCTGTTTGGGCCATCAACAAATGGGAAGTAAAGTCTTGTGGCTCCCAGGGGCTAGAAACATTTCCTTGGAATAGTCCTGAAAACTGGAACTGGGATATGTTATACCTCTATTCTTCATAAAGAGAACTAACGCAGTAACTCTGAAGCTAACAGAAGTTCCCCCAGAGAAACCTCTGTGGCTAGCATTAGGAGGGATGGCCTTATTCTCATTTTCTTTTTTAAGGTCAATGGGCAAGCTCTAGTTCACCCAGCACAGAAAGAATTGTACCTGCCCAACCACCATCACCACCCCCAACATCAACAAAATACACAATCTGAAATCTTGTTTCCACACAAAGTATTGCCAGCAACAAGCATCCAATCGATAGTCATATTTTCTTAAACATATGCATATATATAATTTTATGATGGTGATTGACACCATTTTCTTTCATTAAATTCCTACAGTTACTCAGAATCAAGGCAGCTGACAAGAAGCATTCATTTCAAATTTCTGGACTGTTATAATAAATCATTCAGCATCCTGTAATCACATAACTGACAAATAATTTCAAGACACCTCTTTGGGCACTAATTTATTAATTTCCCCATAGTGCATCTGAAGTGTGCCAGGAATTTTGTTAGGCCCTGGAAGGAGGAAGGGAGAGGAACAAAATGACCCACCAAAATCTCATCCTTCCAGTAACTGTCAGTCCACCTAGTTACACACACACACACACACACACACACACACTTCACTTTAATTAGGTCTAAGAGCATCCTTCCTACCCACACACCCTATCAGTTATTATATTATAATATTATATAATATTAATATATATTATATGTTGTTATAATATATTATATTTTAACAATATATAAAACAATATATTATAACTAACAGTTATAAGTAATAATAGGAAAATATTTCTGATTCAGTGAGAAACAAATGTTTCTCAACTACAACTACAAGACAACTACAAGACAACAGTGGTTAAATAAAACGTGAGAATAACCAAAAAAGATTGGGGAGGTTTACCAACCAAAGCTAGTCCTGAAACACACATTAGCTTAACAAAAATAGTACTTGGATCTTTTCTTTGGCTCCTTCTTTAGAGACCAACGTAGAAAGGGTCCCCCTTTCCATAAAAGAGGAAGGAGTGTGGAGGAGGTGAGTTCACCTCATTCCGGCCCTCTTCAGGTAACCTCCAAGGGGCTCAGCTGGGAGCCTCATTGAAGAAGTGTTTTCAGGATCAAGTCCTTAATTAGTTACAGGAAGAGAAACCATGAACAATTTGTGAACTTGGTATTTCTTTTCTTTTAACAAACTGCCTTTTAGGAAGACAGTTGTCAAACCGGCAAATCAATCGTGGGGTGGGGGGCGGGAATTAAAATATGGTGGAGGCAACAGTTTAAGTGCAATGTTGCCTGTTACCTTCACCCATGTTTTAAATTTCGTAAGTCACGTGCTCTATGCGGTAAGAGAACACAAATAATAAGAAACCAGGGATCCAGCTTTCCACCAACATATTGTTATCCGCTATGTAGAAAGTGTTTTATAACTGTGTGTATGAGTAGATGTAGATATAAGTTTAAAGGAATTAAATTTTGTTTTCTCACTTGTTTTATGCCAATGTGTATTCCCCAAAGACTCTTGCCTTTCTGGGGGGCCTTAAATTCTTAAATGTTCATTGTACAAGTAGATGCTAAATCCATACCATTTTCAGGGCCTCTGCTGTGTTGTTTGGACAAGATAGGAGTGTCTCTGGTAATGAAACCAGCCAGATCCAATCTCAGAACATGAGCATTTTCAAGGAAGTCAGGTTAACTGTAACCACTGGCCTTGACTGACGTGGATCGTGTCATTGCCCTTGCCCTGTGTGGAGGGGGGAGTGGGGAGAGAGGAGAGGGAGAGAAGAGAGGGAGAAGGGAGAGGGGAGAGGGGAGAGGGGAGAGGGGAGAGGGAGAAGCCAGTCCATCTTTTGCCTGTCGGACCCCTCCACCACTGCCACCACTCATTCCTGGCCTCTCCTAGGCTCTAGGAACATTTCCAGTATAGACACCAATGGTGAGCTCCTATCCAATACCTCAGCAAAAGAATCAACAATCTGAGTTTGGTCCAGTGCAGGTCACATACACTTTGTTCTACATCAGGGCCCTGATACCCATGCCTGAGAGGCTGTTCCCCATTGTGACCACTGCTTGCCTGGAGCTGAGGCTTGGGGCTGAGGCTTGGGGCTGAGGCTTGGCGCTGACCCGGTCGTAACTGCCAAGGGCCGGACAATGGGCACATCTGTCCTTTCTCTGAGACATGAAAGCACCTAAACGACATGGCTCTGCCTTTTCTTACAGATTTTTCCTCCTTCCTTTTGTAAATAAAAGAAAGCCACTGCATGTGGTGGCCTGGTGTACGTCCCACACTGGGGGTCTCCTCACGCGTCCCCACTAGGCCCAAGGACCAAGTTCGATTCCAGATTGGAGGGTGATTGTGGAAGGCGGACAATTATGACGGAAGCTGAATTGATTTCAAATCTGGAGGCTTCTCGCGGAGAAGCCAGGAAAAGGGCGTCCCTATGGGCCATGCATAGACTAGCGTTCCTGGTTTACCCTGCCAGTATCAGTCCTTCCCGCAAGCAGCGACTCTGGGTGCTGGGCCATGGAGCAACCGTGTAAAAGGCCAGAACCAGGCGGCTCCATCAGCACCCAGAAGTTAACATGGGGAGCCAGCAGGACACAACCCCATCCCGCCCCCAACACACACACACATACACACACGTTTAGTAATTGCCCAATTTATCAGCTGAGACAGGGAAGTGCCCAGGCGGCGGGAGATTGCGAGGTACCGCCTGTATCCGGACTCTTGACACTGAGAACTCCTCTCCCCAGCGCTTAGAAAAAGCATGGTGGGCGGAGGAATACCTAGGAGGATGGAGGGTGCCCGGTCGACGGACGCCAAACCGACCAAGAACATATTTGCTCCCTCCACCCTCCCAGCCCCTCGAAATAGGCCGAGCACCTGAGGTTGGGGAGAGCGCGGACTCCAAAAAGCCCTCCAGGAAATAAATGTCAGTGGGCCAGGGTGAGTAGTGCAATGATACAATCCTCGGCTTCCCGGGCAACCTGCGCTGGGAGGCAGCAACTGGAGAGAGGGTTAGGTACCACGAGCCAGCGGGATGAGAGCCCAGCAAGTGCAGCCCGGGGCTGCGAGGAGAGCGCGCTGGAGACTGGGAGACAGAAGAGGCGCACGCCTCCCGGGGATGCAGCGACGTTTCCAGGGCTTGCTCCACGACAGGCCTTCGCACGTGCGTGCCGCTTCCCCTCCACCCAGCTTCGCGAATGTGGCGGTGGACCCCCGCCTACATTTGTACCGGCACGTCACTGGCCACACGCGGGGCGGAGGGGGTGGGGCCGAGCCGTGCGCCTGCGCGCTGCGCCAGGCAGGCGGGAGGGCGGGTCGCGGCGGCGGCGGCGGCCACGGCGACGGCGGCGGCGGCGGCGGCGGCCACGGCGGCGGCGGCACCAGCACGGTGGCCACAGAGTCTGTAACAGTAACCGAGCCATGGCTCGAGCTGGCCAGCGGCGAGGGCAGGCAGCAACCGCGGAAAACGGACGAGCTGCGTCAGGGGAGCCGGGCGCTTCACTATCTTAAGAAGGAGAGGGGCGAGAGGGGATCGGGGGTGGATGGGCTGGGGGCACCGCGCTAGCCCAACGGCGCGAGTCCTTTTAGGAAATAAATATTAAAAATAAATACGAGAACGCAGAGGGGAAGGTGGGGGCAAGAGGGAAGGCAAGACACACAGAGAGCGGGTGAGAGAGCCCCACAGTGAAAGGAAGGAAGGAAGGCAATAGTCGCCGGTAGCCGATGTGAAAGACTGGACTCCGTGCGCCCTTCGCCGCCTCTGCCCGGCCTCATCGATGTTGTGTCCGCCGCCCGCTCGCCCGTATCACGATGAACGCGCAGCTGACTATGGAGGCGATCGGCGAACTGCATGGGGTGAGCCATGAACCGGTGCCCGCCCCTGCCGACCTGCTGGGCGGCAGCCCCCACGCGCGAAGCTCTGTGGCACACCGCGGCAGCCACCTGCCCCCCGCGCACCCGCGCTCCATGGGCATGGCGTCCCTGCTGGACGGCGGCGGCGGCGAGTATCACCACCACCACCGAGCCCCCGAGCACAGCCTGGCTGGCCCCCTGCACCCCACCATGACCATGGCCTGCGAGACTCCCCCAGGTATGAGCATGCCCACCACCTACACCACCTTAACCCCTCTGCAGCCGCTGCCGCCCATATCCACGGTCTCGGACAAGTTCCCCCACCATCACCACCATCATCATCACCACCACCACCCGCACCACCACCAGCGCCTGGCTGGCAACGTGAGCGGTAGCTTCACGCTCATGCGGGACGAGCGCGGGCTGGCCTCCATGAATAACCTCTATACCCCCTATCACAAGGACGTGGCCAGCATGGGCCAGAGTCTCTCGCCCCTCTCCGGCTCCGGTCTAGGCGGCATCCACAATTCCCAGCAAGGGCTCCCTCATTATGCCCACCCGGGCGCCGCCATGCCCACCGACAAGATGCTCACCCCCAACGGCTTCGAAGCCCACCACCCGGCTATGCTCGGCCGTCACGGGGAGCAGCACCTCACGCCCACCTCCGCCGGCATGGTGCCCATCAACGGCCTTCCTCCGCACCACCCCCACGCCCACCTGAATGCTCAGGGCCACGGGCAGCTCCTGGGCACGGCCCGAGAACCCAACCCTGCGGTGACCGGCGCGCAGGTCAGCAATGGAAGTAATTCAGGGCAGATGGAAGAGATCAATACCAAAGAGGTGGCGCAGCGTATCACCACTGAGCTCAAGCGCTACAGCATTCCACAGGCCATCTTCGCACAGAGGGTGCTCTGCCGCTCCCAGGGGACCCTTTCGGACCTGCTGCGCAACCCCAAACCCTGGAGCAAACTTAAGTCCGGCCGGGAGACCTTTCGAAGGATGTGGAAGTGGCTGCAGGAGCCGGAGTTCCAGCGCATGTCTGCGCTCCGATTAGCAGGTGAGCGGGCTAAGGACCTGGGCGGGCAGAGAGATAAGGGGTCGTAAAGGGACGGAAGGAAGGAGAGAGGGCTGGGTACGTTTCATCCCGTCCTGAGATGGGGGTTTGGGGGCTTAGAAGAGCGACACGAGGCTCCCTGGAGCCCATCACCTCCTCTGGAATTCAGTGCGTTGTACTGTGAAAGGCTCTGGGAGTTGAGCAGCGCAGTCTCAGCTACTGAGGGGTGCGTTTGTGCCCGAGACAGCTAGCTGGACGCTTGCACTGCCGGAGATAGAATCCCCCGGGCCTAGCGGGACATAGTCTGTGCATCACCTCTTGGTTGGGCCCTACTCGTTTGGGAAGAGGAAGGCGACGTGTATGTGGAGCTGCGCGTGGGTGCTGCCTGCCAGTGCCCCTGGTACTCGGATGATGGGCTGGAACCTGATAGAACTGCCTGCCTAAGTTTGACTGAATTCATCCGGGTAAACCCCTCCGGCGCCGGCTCTAATTTGCCAGAGGGGGCGGGGGCGAGGCAGGGAGCACACTGTGAGTTCGGGCAGTAGGTTGTGAAGCCTCAAGAGTGTTGGCTGTGTCAGGACAGTCCTCAGGCACTCGACCGTGTAGCCAGCTGTGACTAAGAGAGGGAGGCAGACGATGTCGAGGTTGCAGAGCAACAAGAAGTCTTCACCCAAGGCCAAGGACCGCCTTCTATGCTTAGGATTTAGCATATCATTTTAGTCTTATGCAAGATTTTTTTGGTCTTAATCCTTATGTAGGGTTGAGAGTGTAGAAGTGACTGCGAGCAGAGGTCTCCCAGGCCGGAAGCCCGGGTGTTTTTTTTTTATTTAAGCCGGAAGATTTTGGCGGCTGAAAGAAAGACAGGATCTTTCCACCAAAGTGCAGGAAGGCTCTGACCAGCCCACTGTCCGAGCGGACTTCTGCGCACCGCCTGAATCACACTGGGGATTTCAAGCTTTTTCCTCAACGGAGGAGAGTGGAAGACCGGGAGGGAAAGCGATGGGCAACAGAGTGCTGGACTCAGTTTGATGAAGTCTGAGTTGATTGACTCTTAGATCCAAGCTCCAGTTTCTCCCCATCCCCAATCCCACCCCCAATTTCAGCCCAGAGCCCTGACTGAGTCCTAGTGAAGAAAAAGGTAAAAGCTGGAAAGAGGGTTTGTTAATTAACTGATCTTTCTCCATTAATTCCTCCCTGGAGAAGTGAGACAGTCAATCCGCTCGGAGCCGGGGGCACTGAGCCGTTTAAGTCTAAAATCAAAGAGAGACCGGAGTCCCCTCCCCCACCTCGTGCCGGCCAATGAGAAGCTAGAAAGAGGCAGATCAAGGCTCACTGGGAGCTTGGGTGAGACCCAAACCACTCCTTTGGTTGAGGTGCTCCTGGCCTTCCAGGCCTTCCTGTTTAAGCACAATGCTGGTCCACTGGCCGAGCTTTTGCCCTGCCAGGTTTCCAGCCCCATCCAGACCTGCCCCGTTTGCTCCTAGCAAAGTTCCCCAAACAACCTAAGCTCCAAGACAGTGGGACTGGAGGAGGGGACGGAAGGGAGTATGGAGAACGTGCTGAGGTACCCTCAGGGGCTCCCGAGATTCCTCTCTAGAACCCTGTGTGCAGCCAACACATTGCCCGCATCCCCTTGGGCTGACCCAGGAGAGCTGTTGAAGTTCCATCTGGGATGGGTGAAACTGCCCCTCCTCCCAGACTGCTCCACCTCTACTCCCCTCCCCCCGCATGAGATAGTCTGTGCCTTTTCACACCCCCAAGCCTGACTCCAGCTCTCCCAGCCCCACTTCTGGACCTTTCACTGAGGCTGCCTCCGCTCAGAAATGGTACTGAAGGGGCTGAGGGTGGGGGGATGGAATGAAATGGAGAAGAGTGCCCCAGGGAAACTGGTTCTCCAGCCCCCATGCAGTGAAAGCACCTGCTCAAGACTTAAATGACCCTCCTCCACCTCTGCCTCTAGTCACCCCCATTGCTAGAACTGACAGGTTCTGTTAAAAAAAAAAAAAAAAAAAAAAAAAACCCAGAAAACAAAAAAGCCTCATGGTCCACTCGCCCAGCTAAGCACCCTATGCTCTGACTTTTACCTGCACACCAGGTACTCTGGAGTAGTACAAGGGGGGACCACTTCCCATTTCCATCTGGAAGTACTTTGGTGGCATGTGGACTTGGGCTCATGGGCCCCAGGAGGCTATCCAAGGGACACCTGCCTGGGTACTCCTCAGACAAAGGCATATGCCCCTTTCCTTCTTCTGGAAAAGGAAAATCAGAGGCTGTGGCAGGACTTGCATTTGTTATCAAACCGCAAGTGTACTTTGCATCCTAAAACTGGCTTGGAGTGTTGTGTTGTCTCATTTTCTTTAATTTAGTTAAAGCTATGGGGAGGGCTGGCAGTAGGGCAAGCATGGAGGCAACTGTGCTTTTACTGGTAAGAGCCTTGACCTATTTTTAAGTCAGTGACAAACAATGAGGTTTTCTGTTAATTTTTTCATTTAGAGGAAAATAAGGGGAGGCTACATTTCCTGAACTTTTGAAATGATCACCTTAATTACAGATTTGAAACCGATTGCCAGGCACTTTAGCCAAGGCTGTGAGACATTGCTGTCTCTTCCCAAGGTCTGTACCTATGGTATCTCTAGCAGCTTTGCTAGCTGTAGGACTGACAACTCCTACTTAATCCCTACCTCTACCTTGGCCATGCCTCTTGTGCCCAGGTGCACTGAGATTGGTTCCTTCCTTCTGGTTCTTTCCCTCAGTGGCTTCTCTATACCCAATCTCCCCCCACCCCCCCGCACCCCCCAGATGATTTACAGCCTATTATGGGAATGCCTTCTCCATAAGAAATTAAGACTGGTGGAAGACTGAAATCAGGAGGAAATTCTTACCAAATTAACTACCTTAAACATATGTATACGTATGTATACACACACACAATTTGCTGCTGCCAGTTAAGATACAGCACAACCAGTCTCCCTCCCAGATTGGGTGAGTGGGTGGCCCACCTCTGACATGGGTATCTTTTAAGATGAACTAGATTAGTTTCCAATTAAAGATTCCTGAACACTTGGCTACTGTAGGGAAGCTGTCAGCATGAGAAGAGACTGCATCCCACACCTAGCAGTGCACCTCAGAATTGGCATTTCTGCAAGAAGTGGGTGGGGAATTCCAGCCAGGAGGTGGCCCATGAGAAAGTCTCACCCAGGCCAACCTGGGCTGTGGCCGTGTTTGCCCTAAGTGACCTTGCTGCCTGGTTGATTGGTAACAGCCCCCACCCCCCCAGTCCATTTACTTTTTGTTAATATTTATCCCATTGACGAGTGACATTTCAGCGGTCCCCTCACTAGGAGTCAGGCAGAAAGACTATGATGCTGGACCTTGGGAGCCCAAATCCCACTTTCCCAATCATCCAAGATGGGAAGAGAAGCCAGGATGAGGTGGGTGGGACCAGAGAGCTGGAAGAGTTCCTGAGCCCAAGAGTAGGAGGGGAAGGTGCCCAACAGACTGGCTGCCTCAGGCTGGCTTCTCTTCAAGGGGGTATCTAAGGCAGTGTGGCTGCTGGAAGCCAGCTGCTGTGTGAACAAAGGACAGCAGTTGCAGCTCTCCACCCTGCAGCCTGCGGGTAAGAAGAGCTGCTGGCTGGATGCCTCCTCCAAAAGCCTGGGGTGACCTCCAGGGCACTGGCCAGTTGTCGAAGCAGAGGCTGAGGAGTCCCAGAATCCCCTGGAAGTAGACTGGGGACACCCTTTTCTCCCCACACACACCAGCCTGAGCAGGAAACCAAAAGATGTTGCTCTTAGAGACAAACACCAGAGGCTCTGCATGGACCTTTTCTCACAGCCCATTCTGACCCTGGAGGGCATGGGACAACAGTTCCTACTTGCAGCCCCACTAGGAAGCACAAACCCTAGAGAGGAGATGAAGAAGGGCATTATGTTAAGAAGTGTGCATGTGGTGAGAATTGGAGCCAGTAGTATTAGGAGGGTAGGAAGACTTGCTTCTGAGCTTTAGGAGGTCTGATGGTGACTTGAGACCTCAGTGTCAGCTTTTTGAGAATGGCTTCTTGAGACCATCAAACATCATGACTTGTTCAGGGAGCAACTGGCTTCACTGCCTGTGTGTCAGCCCCCAGCTCTTTGGAAGCCCTAGGAGGGCATCAGGGTCAGTCAGGGTCTATAGTTCAGTTTTACCTTATCTGTTACTGGCACTTGGGATAGAGTGTACCAACAATAGAACAGTTGTGTGGTAGCAACAAAGCAACTCAAAACCCAGGGTGTGTTTTTATCCTTAAGCTCCTTTGAGGTCAGCCTGCTGTGGCTGCTGGGAACTGAATGCCTGCCCTCCCTGCTGCCTTTGGACTCACCTTCTCCTGTCATCAGACTGGCAGTGCCGCCCTAGCTGCATGTGCCCCCTGCAGGTTGTGCCTCTGATTCATCCTGCTTTGGAGAGGAAAGGGGATGATTGCTGTGCCTTTTCGAACTTCCTTGCCCTAATGATTTTCAACTATTTTAATAAGAAACTATTTTTTAATAAGTAACTATTTTAATAAGAAGAGGATCTGGAGGAGGGACAAATGGATATCTAATGGACCCAAGTCCCCAACAATGCTGATGAGACAAAATTGCCACCCCCACCCAAAGTACACAGCAACTCCAACCTCATCAAACAAGATGCGTGTTTGGATTTTCTATCCCAATTATGTTTTTCTCTGGCATGTTTTTATTTGAGAAAACAGGCTCAAAGTAGAAAAGGTGACCCTGGCTCTGCAGAAAGACCTCAGGGTTAAGGGATATGGTACCAGGAAGGCAGATTAACGGTTCCTTTGTTTTCTTGTTTCCCCTTCCAGCTGACTGACTGGGAGTCAGGAGGCTGCCCTAAGGCCTTGAGCTTGGAGGTCTTTGTTTCCTCTTGTGTGGCATGGTTGAAAGGGCATCTGGAGATCTACTAGCCAGAAGCCCTAGTGTGTCTTCAGAACCCTGGACAGCGCCCGGCCTCCCAGTTGTCTTTTTCAGTTTCTCTTTGCCCCTTGAAGGTGGTCATTGAAGAGCTGTAGTGAGAAAACAAACACAAAGAGCGAATATTCTGGTTTATGAGCAACTGTTAGCCCCCACTAGGAATATACGCAGTCACGTAATCAGAAAGATCAAACCTATCCTCGTCGATCAGGCAGTTCGTCTCTGGCAGCTTTCTAAGCACACACACACACCTGCTTATAAAATCAGAATTCCAGTCCCTATGGGTGTGACAGGGGTTGGATCATTAAGCTAAAACGTTCAGTTCAGTCCCTTTGATCCGTGCTGGGGAAAATCTATAGTCATCTCTAATCTACAAGGTCTTTAAGGAGGTTGTTACATGAATTGTTTTGATGTCATCATTTCCACATTCATGGCAAACTCATCTAGTCAAACAGACATTGCTACCTAAAATTCTCAAAAGAAATCATTCTTACGGAGTGTATCAGTAAAATTTACTCTTAATTTCCTTGTAAGAAAGAAAACCCTCAAGTCTAATGAAGGTGAGTAATTAAAAAGAAGTGTTTCAAGTGTTTTGCTACCCATAGTTAGAAACATCACCCTCAGTGCTCTTTGTAAACTTCACATATCAGGATAAACACCAGCTTAATATTAAGGAACTTTGTATTACATTGAGTGAGAAATGACCACTTTTATTCCAACCCCCATTCAAACAGCAGAATTTCCACACACTTAAAATAGAATGTTTCACAACCTAGAGTAACAATAGAAGGAAGGTCTTAGTGAAGTCATGGTAGTTAAAGGATATATTTCTTACAATTCTGTATAAAATCAATCAGCAAGCATTCGGTAAATATTAATTTTCATTGTATCTACATAATTAAGATGACAAATGCCTTGAAAGAAGGAAGCCATATTATTTCCACATGAAAAGTGGCAACCTCATAGAGTTCAGGAAAAAGAAAAAAAACTAGTTCTAATGTGAATTAATTCAGTGCACAATCTTAAATTCCTGTGTCTTGGTAGAATTTCATAACTTTTTAACTTAATACAAGTATGTTAATATTATTGAAACTTAATTTCCCCCTGAAGTATTAGTAGTGAGCTAGTGACTAGACCAGTGACAAAACAATTTGATTATTTTGGTACAAATGTGAACTTACGTTTTATCACAGGGTCTGGCATATAATCATCTACATTGGTTCCTCTCAAAAGATCTTACATTGTCAGGGGTGCTCCCTGGTGGCCTAGTGGTCTAGTACACCATGGGAGCAGTCCCTCATACATCCCAAGGTCCCAGGTTCAAGACCTGGGGCTGGCGGGGCAGTGGGCGTGGGGGGACCAACTCATGTGAACAACTAAAAAAAATGAAGTGCTTCTTCCTCTTCTCTGAAAACAAAAAATATTGCATTGTCATAAAATTAAACCAAGTTAGCTTCCACAATGTTCTCTTCCTTTAGGTGAGACAATTTTATAAGGACAGAGCTTATATCTGGTTAGTCAGGTATTAGACTCAGCACTTATTCTCACTTAATACTGTCTGTGCCAGTGGCTTTCAAATCTTGCTACACATTGGGATCACTTGGAAATCCTTTTTTAAAATGATTCCTGGTTACCACCCCTAGATAATCTGGCTTAATTGGTATAGGACATAAACATGACATTGGAATTTTTGAGTCTTAGGTGATTGTAATATGGAGCAAAGTTTGGGAGCCACTGGCATAATTTATGTGGTAGTAGTCATTATTTCCCCTTTCTCTCTTCAATGAGGTTCAGTAACTCACCTGTGATAACACAGCTGGAATACTCTAAACTCAGGTTTCCCAGCTCAAAGCCCAGAACTCTCTTACCCTCCACCCTGTGCCTCCCTTACCAGTAAGATCCACTAGGTCAGTGGGCCCAGAATGTGGAAATGTCAGCTTCACTGCCTTGAACACTCACTCTAGAAAGGCTCTGCATAATAAAGATCTTGAAATTAGAGTTCGTGTCTCTTCCCTTTTATACTCTCAGAGAGTTACTTATAGAATATATTTATTTTTAACTCAAGATTTGTGATGTTGTTTTATTCCTCTCTTTCAAAGAAGCAGCCAGAGTGAATATAAGACTGTGACAGGGATAGACATGGAACCGAATTCTCCCTACCAATTTGTTCACTTAAACAATTATTAAAGTGCAAGACCTATCTCATCAGATGTATTCTACAGGTAGGACTGGTCCTTTGGGACCATGTCTGGAGGAAGGCCTGAAGATCCAAACCTCCCATGCTTCCAGGCCTTGGTGCTCTCATCTGCACTTGCACAGCAATTAAATTTCTTAGCTTTACATCAGTGCCCATCTTGCTATTTCAAAGCATACCTGTTACTCATATTTTAGGACTCTGCACTAAAAATTAATTAATTGACTAAAACTCTGTATACATGTCGGCAATCATCCAGAGGGCAACTTAAAATTTCTGTCAAACCCTGCGTGTTTCCAGTTATCTCTGTGTACCTCATCTTCCTTTGCATATGCCATTGAATACTCAGAATCGACAGTTTTCTGAAATCACTTCTTTTGTTTTCATATCTGATGATGAGCTCATTGTCCCAAAGAGAGGTTATCAAAGGAGCACAATAAGTTATGTGCTTTTCGCTTTCCTGTTGTCTTCTACAACAGATCAATGGGGAAAATTAAATAAATAAGTGAGTGAAGCGCGCCACCCAGTGTTCCTTGTGCTCACTGCAGGTACAGTGTGCAAGAGGGGTGGCTAGCACCATTCCAGTATTGATGGGAGTCACAAAAATCGTTCATTAAGGCAATTTAATCTTTGCTATTAAATGTCCTTTCAATTCATTTGGGGGTAATTAAGATGCAGTTAAAGTGATTAAATTCTAATTACTTATGCTAGACAAAGACATATTTGTCACACTAATGTGGTTAACTAAGGACTCAGAAAGAAAGTTAACATTTAGTTCAAATGATGCAACTGGAAAAATCAGTTCCTCTTTTCATCATTAATCCAGTGAGCTGGGTGATTATGTAATGTCACTACAAGCTCATTAAATAGGGGAAGTGCTGATTAAAATGACTGCTCAGAGGAAAACCTGAACCAGAAGTACCTCAGTACTGTTTGGTCAGCATTCCTAGCAAATTGTATGGTGTTCTTTTCCCTCAAAACCCCCCACCCCAAAGTCATAAACAGCCCTAAGTGCTATCCCTCCATTAAAAGAGGGACAGCTCCAAGAAAGCATTTATTGCCAGCCTGCTGGCATTAGTTAAACCAAAAGATACTTTTAAATGGTAAATGGATTCTTGGAACAGAGAGGAGCAAGACAGATGGACAAGGGATGTGCAGTTGACCAGGGGAGAACTCCTAAGAACACAGATCCAGAGTGAAAATTTCCACTGCAGGCTTCAGAAGTCACTTTCCTTCACACAAGTGCCCTCTCTACTAAGCAATCCTTCACCCCCTGCCACCCCAAACTGGACATTTACAGCCTTTGATGCATGGGGGCAGGTTCCTCTGCAGAGCAGCATGCCACATTTGATTATCACACACATCCAAAGAATACTAAGTGCCTCCGCTATACAGTGGTCTCTTTTCAGTGTTTCTGCATTCACATGGAAAGCCATCTGATAGAAAACCATCAGATTACTGAGACAATTTTTGTCATAGTGTCCACAAACAGTTCCCAGCTCTTAGGATAATTAATCAAATTATGAATGCTCATAAGAGATGAATGAATTTAAACTTATTGAATTTGAAGCTTGCTTTCTCACAAAATTGGCTTTTTAAGGCAATGTCTAGCATTTGCCTGGCGGGGGAGTACTCCAAGTATAGGATGATAAATCAGAAAATCAGGGATTATTCAATCCAGGCAATAATGTTATAATTTTACTTGCATATTGAAAACCCCGACTATGGATATAACATCTTTCATCTATTTATTCTATTCCTTTAAAAGTCAATATTATATCTGTTTACTTCGTAAGCAAAGAAGAAGCCAGATTTACCACATTGATTAATCACTTGTCAAACAACTGTGCTTTTAAAATTCATTAGCAATTATTTGGATGTTTTCAGAGTCATTATTAATTTAATAGGTCATGTTATGCTGTCTTAAATTACTTATATTAAAAATATAGACTAAGAATCAGGAGCCCCAGAGATGGGTTCTTGCAGTAATTTGTCCTGAGGACTTTTCAAGTTATGTAACCTTCCTCAGTAAGTTATGTAACCTCAGTGTCCTTAAATGCAGAATGAAGGATGTGACTTTAGAGTTCTTCTAGGTCCCACACTATGATGAACTGCCTCCTATGATTGAGTTTTTACAGCAAAGTTTCTTATCTCTGTTAAGAACTCTATCCCAAGGCCAGGATTCAAAGCTACAGGCCCACCTTATGCTCAGAGTCTCAGGCAGGTCAGGCTTTCCTGGCAGATGGTCAGGAAGAAACAGCCCATCCAGTTAGGAGTGCTGCCTTCTGCCGCAGTTTGAGGTTACAATTCCTGTGTCCTAATAATACAAACTGTCCATAAGGGTATGGATCATCAGTTACTCATACCCTGCTGGTGGGAATGTAAATTGGCACCATCGCTTCAAAAGATAATTCAGTGTTATCTTATAAACCTAAACCCATATCTATCCTGCAATTCTACTCTTTGGTATGAACCCTGGATAAATTCACAGATGCTTCTAGAGATGTATTTGAGACTGTTATAGAAGCATTACTTATAAGAGCAAAAAACTAGAAATAGCCCAAATGTCCACCAAGAAGAAATTAATAAATTGTGATGTGGTCATAAACACTATGCTTGATGAAAATGAATGAGTCACACAATACACAATAGCGTAGTTGAGTCTTAGGAAAAACGTTAAATTTTTTAAAAAAGAGTAAGTTATGGAAGATCACACCAAAATTTTCACAGAGCAAGCAATACTAAGCAGTTCATTGTTTAGGGATACATACCTTTATGTTTAAAAAAAAAAAAAAAAAAAACATGAGTAGGTGCACCCTGGTGGATTAGCAGTTTGGTCCACCACCTTCAGTGGTGTGCAGTCCACAGACATACTGAGGACTCAGATTGGATTCCTGAGGTGGTGGAACAACTAAGATCAGCAACTAAATCAGTTTCTTCTTCCTCTTTCTTCTTGCCTGCCTCTGCATGCTTTCATTCTTACCTGCACCTTTTCTTCAAAAAGAAAAAAAAGAGTAATGAAAAGTAATTACCTCTAATAGAAAGCAGGGAGGTAAAGGGAGAACCCATGTAGCTTTAAAGGCAGCTGATGTTCTACTTCCTTTGCTAGGTGCTGCCTCCACAGGTGTTTGTTTTGTTACTCTGCCTCCTATCTTAAATATTACATCTTGTTTTGTAAGGGGTAAATATTATTTAATTTTAACATTGGGGAGAAAAAGATTACTTTTATCCAGTTCCCCAACCTAAACAGTTTTATTTTTTTAAGAGAAAGGAGGCAGGCAGGAATGAAGGCAGACAGGCAGGCAGAGAGAGAAAGAAGTATCTTATTTGCTCCTTTTGGTTGTTCTCCCCAGCTCTGGGTTTTGAACCTGTGTCCTTGGACTCCACATGGACCACACCCCAGCCACTGGCTTAGCACCTGAGCCACCAGGGCACACCCAACCCAAACAGTTTATACCAACACACCAACAACATTGCTGTTATCTAGAGAGTTTCTAACCCTGTACTAAACAGCCTTCTTGGGATTATATTTGGCCAGCTGTAAAGAGGACGTAAGAATTGAGAGAGGAAATTTCATTCAATCTAAAGAGTTTGTTCTTCATTCATGGGAGCTCAGTACTGGGGATTCAGTGTAAAGTGGTGTTGGCCATTGGAACTCACAATCTAGTGAGAAAGAGAGACAAACAAATGTTCATATCCTGCTTTGTTTTTGTGTGTGACAAGGAGAAGTTCAGGAGAGGCGATGAAGGGACAATTCTGAAGATGTGGAAGAAGAGTAGGGCTTGGGTCAGAAATGGAGGAAGAGGTTTCCAGGTAGAAGGAGCAAACGTGTGAAAATTTCTTAAGTCTGAATTATTATATGGCTGGAAGCTTGTTTCTTTCCCAGCACAGCTGTGGCATAAACACCTCATCAATAACAAAAGCTTTTTCCAAAGCTCTTGTTTTCAGTGGTGGGGAGGAATGGGCAGAGGGGTTCATATTCCTGTAGGGGAGCAAATGAGAGTGTTGGAGGGGGTGAGGGGAGATTATATGCCATTTAAAACACCTCCCAGGTGATTCTAATAGAACTCCAAGTTGAGTATAAGAATATTAATGTTGATAATTTAAGAGAAAATTACTCTTATTTTTGCCCTCTTTATTATTATTTATCTATTTTTTACCCTTTTTCTGGAATAGCCTATAGTTCCAAAACTTAATATATATATATATAATGTATGTATGTATATATAATGTATGTATATTATATATGTATACTATTAACACTATATAATATCTAATAGAAAGTATGTATAAGTAATACACATTATATTGTTATATAAACTCATTAAATATATGTAATATGTTATAATTATACAATATTTTGCTTTAAAAATTAAAGATTTCTGTGGCAATAATTGTTTCAATGCTCCTACATCTAAAAACTTATTAGTGTTCTGTAAGTTCCTATTACTCCATGCGTTTCTCTTGTAAGAAATCCAGACTCTACCATTTGCAACAACATGGATGGATCTAGAAGAAATTATGTTCAGTGAGATGTCAGAAAAGAAAGATAGACATTGTATGATTTTACTCATATGGAGTACACAGAGAAACTAAGCAAACAAATGAGACTTTTTAAAAAAATAGACTTTTAGTCTATAAAATTAAATTAGTGGTTACCAGAGAGAAAGGGAATGGGTGGGCAAATAGGGTGAAGGGAGTCAATCATATGGTGAAGGAAGAACTGAACTGGTGGTGGCAAACTGAATGTATTATAGACAGATGTTGATTTACAGTGATGCACACATTAAACCTATGTAATGTTGTGATGCAATGTTCCTTCAATACAATTAATATTAATAAAATACACAGAATACTATTAAAAAGAAAAGAAATGCATATTCTTAGGTTCTGCTCCAGACCCACTAACTCTGAATATGCATTTTAACAAGATCCCCAGGAGACTGATGCATGTTAAAGTCTGCAAAGCACTAATGAGGGTGATAGTACATTATTCAAAACGTGCATTTTCCTTCATTCCCCTGAATTGTGAGACTTCATTCACTCATTGGGAGACTCCTATGTGCTATGCCTTGGGCTAAGTGCTGGGGCTCAAATGAGGAATGAGTGTCCCATCCTGGAGGAACTCACAGGAGGAAGAGCACATAAATATTGCAGCATCTCTGATGAGTGCTATGATCTAGGTAGGGATACAGGTCTGTGCAAGCAGGAAAGGAAGACTGCAAAGGGACTACAAAGGACCTTGCATGTCTGTGGGTCTGAGAGACCTGGGCTATGACAGCAGGAGTTAAAGGAAGTTGTGCCTGCCATGAGGAAGGGTGTGAGATTTGTGCTTCTGAAAGCAAATGAGTAAGAGTTAATACAAGAAGTAACATTGGTAGAGACTTAGCCAAGAGGGATGACAACAGATTTTGAGGATCCGATTATACATCGTCAGCAGAGGAAGAAAAAATGGGTGTGTAAAATGTGACAGATACTTCTAAAGTAAAATTGAGATGATATTGTGGAGAGCAAAAATGAAAGAGGAATCTTCACCCTGTGGCTCTACTCAGGAAACAGGTGCTTGGATACACTGGTAACTCTGAATTGATATAAATATAGAGATATAACATTTCACTATAGCCTACACTCTCAAGCATATTCCTTAAAAAACTGAACTCTGTCTTCTGCAAAGATTTGTGATACAGAATCAGGTAGATTGCAGTGTGCCTGGTAGCCCAGCAGATAAGGCCACCACAGGTAGTCCACGTACATCCCAAGGACCCAGGTTTGAGACCTGAGCCTGCAAGGAACTATGATGAATAACGAAATAAAAAATAAATTTAAGTCTTCCTCCTCTCTCTTCCTGCCAACCTGCCTACTCACCACCTGTACCTTTCCTTTAAAAAATAAAAAGTATTCTCCAGTAACCATGGGCCAGAATTTTTCTGTCTATAAACAAGGACAGCAGGAGAGGAGACAGACACGGGGCTTGTTGGAGAGGTAGACAAGTGTTGGCAAGTCTTAAATTTAGTCACTTTCAAAGTAGTCTGAAATGGAAACCAATTGTTTCAAAGTTAAGAATATTATCATACGAAAGCAAAATTTGATTTTCTCTGGTCTGGCTACCCCCATGAGTCCCCACATTTTAAAAATAATTTTTTAAAATTAATAAATGTTTATTTTTGAATAGTTACTATGTGCAGATAATTTTTTTTTAAGTTAAACAATGTAAGAGGGCATACAGAGAAAACCAAGTTTTCTTCCCAAACTACTCCCTAGTTCTTTAGTCAGCTCCCCTAGAGGTAACCACAGTTAACATATTTTGTGCGTTCTTCAGAGATAGCCTATGACTTCTCACATATATGAGTATACATGTCCATGTGTATACTTGGGTGTATCTATATGTCCCCCTTAAAATAACCAAATGCCTCTTCAGCCTCCTAGATAGTAACTTTCTACAGAAAGTAACGAATGCCTTTTGCACCCTTTAATTCTTCTCTTTTGACTGACAGTTGCCTTCCTAGAAATATAATTTCATGCCCAGAAAAGTGCTGCCTAATGCAATTATCTGAACAATGAAATAAAAACAGTAGCTAAGCGTGACCATCCTTCTGGATATATTGAAATGCTCTGAGGTGCTTAAATGATGGTCCCTAAATCCATCTCTTTAATGAAAGAAATTCAACTTAAAAAAGTTGTTCAAAATGTAGGCTTACAAAGATATATTCTGTCTACCACCAAGACTCCCCATCTTGTATATATACATATATATGTATATAAAATTTTGGATTCCACTTTTGTCGTGACATAACCCTAGAAATACTTTTTTAAACATTTGTTGAATACTTCGTTGTTCAAGCACCTTGTATTTTATTTTTTTAATTTATATTTTTAATTCCAATGCTTTATAAATACATTTTATTATAAAAGATAATCCCCCTTTTGATGAATATCCTTCCAATATTTTCTTAATTGAAAGAAATACACTTATTTGTAACTTTTAAAATTAAAAATGCCATATTATAAAATTATGGTAGAATATTTGAGAATATATATACCAACACCAATGGAGATAATAAAACCCCCTGGTAATTCTATCATCCCTGCTCCCTCCCCTCCCAATATCACATGAGTAGCATTCACTCATTCAATACATACATATAGATAGGGTGTTTGCAATTTTCCAGATAGCAGAGAAAGATTAAAACCCTCCCTCTGCTCCTGTAGCCCTTTATGTCAGAAAACATTCTATACATTTTCTGTTTTGCAGCCAAGCTATAATTTATTCAATTTCCTAATTTTCAACACCCGTAAATTGATTAGGTAAACATACATTTTTGTGACTTTATAATCTAGACTCTCATAATTTATATAACCCCTCCAACAACCTTTCTTACCATTGGATGTTTCAATATGTTCAGGTTTTTTTGTTTTGTTTTTGCTGTTATTAATGAATGACATAGTAGTCAACAATATTATACATAAAACTTTACTGATGATTTTTATTTCAAAATAATTTAATTACTAAATGTTAAATTTTCAAAACTTTTTATGTACGTACTAAAATTATTATTAAGTATTGTACATAAAACTTTACCAGTTGTTTTCCTCTTTCAAAAATCACTTTTCTCTAATTATTAAAAAATGCTCAGTGTAGAAATTTGGGGACATATAAAACATAAGCAATACAACAGATTCAAATGATTCTCCCCTAGAGGCAACACTGTTCGATTTTTATTTTTCACTTTGTTGAGCTCATAGAGGATTTATATTTGAACATATTTCAGTCTCACTAAATATTATTCAGAAGCCTGATTTTTAGATCAGAAATTATTTCAAAAGGCTTTAAAGGTGAAAAAAAATAAAGCAGCACAAAGAAAATCAATATACCCTTTACCCAATTGTTACCATGACCAGTTGACCGATGGTTAACATTATGTTCCATTTTCTTGAGGATTTGTGCACCTGTGATTGAGTACTTACTCTCATGCACAGGAATTTTTTTTCATGAATCCTTTGAGGGTTAGTCACATATATCATGTCCCCTTACCCCTAAATACTTAAGAATGTATTTCCAAAAATAGGACTATCCCCAATGTAACCATCTTCTCACTTTTGTCAGTTGACCACACAGTGTCCTCCATAGCCCATGTTCCTCAGTCCAGGATCTGGGCTTGAGTTGACTTATCTTTTTGTTTCATCTCAAGCATTCTACAGCCTTTGTCTTTTGTAACACTGATTTGTTTGAAGATGATATTTAAAAGATGATATTTAAAAGATGATATTTTTTATTTCTACTTATCTGATGTTTCTCTTGATTTGATTAAGGTGATAACTTCTTTCCCAGAAAGCTGTCTGGGTGTAGTGTGTCCTTCTCAGGGACCATCACAGCAGAGGCCCTCACCTCACTAGTGCGATTGTGATGATCATCTAGTTGAGCGGTTGTCTAAATTCTCCACTGTAGAAACACTGAATTGTTGTTTTTATTTCCATACAACTGATAAGCAATCTGTGTGGGGACACTTTAAGACCATGCAGATAACCCTACTCATCAAAATTCCCCATAGATTTAGCATCTGCTGGTTCTTGACTGATCTGATTTACCTGTTATCTACCTTAACCCAGTCCTAGAATGTGCCTTGGTTTATTTTGGTGGGAAATGATCAGAGATCTAAATACCTGACCGCTAGTTCTGCTCAGAGCTACTAAGGTGATTGGTTTTTCACTCTTTCAGGCAAAGCCAAGAAAAATAAACATTTATGTTTAAACACAGAAACTTATACATACATACAACTATACATACATATCTATGTATGTAAACATACTTCTTACAAATATTTTAATCATAAATTCACACCATATCCAATTGCAGTTTACCCTCATATGACCTTTTCTTGCCTTCCTTCATTCCTTATTTGCATGTTGCTTCCTCTAAAGTGAGAATTCTAACATTCAACAATATTTTCTGTCTCTCTTCTCTCCCTCTCTCTTTTACATGTGTACACACATACACACTCATTTTCTCAATCCTATAATACATCTAAAATTTTTTCCATTTTTTTCACCCATACCTGTAAAATAAAAATATTAAATTTTTTTACATAGGATTCATTTCCAGTTCTTCTCTCACAGTATACCCTAGCATCACTTGGAAGACTGTTAGAAATCCTACTGATTTAGAAACTCTGTGGTAGAGCCCAATAATCTATGTTTTAAGAAGTCTTTGAAGTGATTCTAACATATGCCAAAGTTTGAAAAGCACAGCTGGAAATTCAAAGCATTAGTTTGTGATATTTGTATGTGTGTGCACATGCCCACATATTATTATATAAAACAACCATCCTATTCTAAATGTAACAGTCATGGAACAGTCATGGAACCAGTGGGGTTCTTCTGTCACAGTGTGGATGTGAACATGTAGATATAAAAGAAAATAAACCTCCAGTTCTTGGTTTCTCCCTCTGTGCCAGCCTGGGGGATAATCAGGTAGGAGAGGGGTGCTGATTGTGAAGTGCTCTCACTTGCGGGAGGGGGTGCTCTCTGGTCCTGCAGCTCCTGCCTCCAGCCCCTTTCTGTTTAGACATTCAGTAAATTCAGTAAATTGCAGATGGAAGAGACTGTGTCAGTCAGTGCTAAAGAACTCACAACCATTCATTTGATCCTCTCCCCTTGTTGTCACCCAATTTTCTCCCTCAGAGTCACAGAGCAAACCTTTGACCTCCAGCACTGAGCACTTCCCACTAATCCACCCCTGGGCTGCCCCAAGCATCTTCTTTTTCTCTGCAGACTGTCTATAACAAGCAATGTGGCCAAATTTTACAGGGACAGTTTCCTTTGGAGAGAGAGGGAATAGGATTTTCTGGACCATCTGTAGTCCCGCCTTTCAAGAGATGCCACCTAGCAAGCTTTCCTAGACCTGAACTCAGAAGAGTCACCTGATGCTCTTCTTTTAAAATGCAGGTTCTAGGCCACTTCTAAAATTCTGATTCAGTGGGTCTTTATTTTTGACAAGGTGATTCTTTGATTTTGGTAGATATTGAAATACTGACCTAGGGGCCAGTGCCCCAACTTTACTTGGCCTCTGAAATCCTTGGGAAACTCATTTCAAATGTACACACTTGAATCCCACTGTCTCACAAAAGCTAATTCAGTAGGGACAGGATGGGTAGGTAAATAACTAGTTCTCTGTGGAACTTTTTGAGCATAGGAGACAGTGATTCTCACTGCTGGATGGCAAGTGTGAATAAAGGAGACTTAGCAGGAAATGAGATGCCCAAGCTGGATCTTGATTATATAGAGAACTTTCTGTATGAAAGAGAAAAGAAGGAAGGGCATTCTGGAGAAAGAAAAGCTTGAGAAAAGGAGTGAGATTTGAGAGCTCATATGTTTAGAACTGACTTAAGATCAGTGTGGCAGGAGTGCTGGGGGTAGCAGAATAAAGACTGAGTGAGAATGTCAGGGTCCTGGAAATCATAGTGGAGCAGCCATCTTGGGCTTTCCTCTTAGACTTTTGGAATTCTTGTGTGAAGCTAATTGTATAATACAAGTTACTGTGAGAAATGCACTTACAATTTCACTAGACAGACAACTTTGTGGAAAAACCACTCATTTGAAATTAATTGTGGAAAAGGTCTAATGACTTTGTGATAAATCAAGATTATTGGTTATTTTAGAAGGAATTCGAAAGTTGTCTTAATTTTCAATTGCTGTGAATATTATAAAGTATTATTTATTAGTTAATTAAAGGAATAGGGTTAACAAAATAAGAGAAGGTCACAGCAGGCTTTATGAGGTGATAATACACAATCAGGATGTCATTCACCAGACTTGTCATGGGTTTTGACTATTTTACAGAAACATTATAACTCTGGTGTCCATTTCATATAGTTCCAATTACTGGGGTCCAGACTATTGAGGGACTCTTTAAGGTGAGGTTTACTCTAATGGATCAGGCATGAATAGAAGTTTAGAAATTTAAAAATCAGAATTCCAGAATCAAACTTTCCTTTTGTTACTGACTGAGCAACTAGTGCAATGTGATTACTTCTCTTCCCACAGTCCCCCTTAGGCAAGGAAGGGCCTGTGGAAGGAAAAATACAGGCTGCGTGTCTTCCTGTAAGTGCCAAAAATTAGAGCCTGTGCTGAGGGAATGCAGTGAAGATTCCAATCTCACCTTTCAATCTCTGATTCAGCCTGTGCCAGAGGGACACAGAACAAACAAGAGAAGACAGTTTGTGGGGAGAATTACTAAGACAGTCTAGAATCACACAAAAGGGCTGCTTGAGAGGTCATGGAAAGTGAAAGCATGATTTTCTGATGTCCTCCCAACTGTGCCTGAAGAATACCCAGGTCACCCCTATTAGTCTCCTCCAATATGATTCTTTACTGGACCCCATGGTGGCTCAAATCTCTGCTCTACCATTGACTGTCAGTGATCTCAAGCCTGTCCTTTAATTTCTGAGTCTCAGGTCGCCCCACCCACCTGCCATCACTGTTGGGAGGTCTGTATGGGGCTGAGCACAGGGGAAGCAGGGCCACGTTTCAGCTGCTTTTCCATCCTTCCCAGGACCAGGCAGCCTCTACTCTCCTTTGACCACAAATCTAATAGTCCCACCCTCTCCTGGGCTGCAGCCCTGGAAGTTTACCTAGAGGAGAGAGGCTGGTGGATATAGATGCCAACTCAATGCAGCAGAGGGCTGGGAGGGCAGGTCTCTGTCCTGCATAGCTCTCTTAAAGAGTGGTAAGATTTTTGGGTGATGTTTCTGATCTAAATCTGGTAGAGCAGACCTCTCCTAGCCAAAGCCTACCATTCCCCATCTTTCCTTTTCCCACAGACTCACAGACACAAACAAAGGTAGCTTGTGACCAGCAAGTTGTACGGGGCCCACCTCCCCCTGTTGACATCATGTGTTCCAAACCATCTGTGTAGGAATCTGCTTCTCATGATGACTGCCCATGGCCTTACCAATTAGAACTCTCTGGAGTCACTTTTCAAGTCGTACATTGGCCTGTGCTCTTGAAGTTTGCTACCAAAGAGCTGTCTCAGTCCAAAAACAACTAGAGATCCACTTTATACAAAGGTTCACAGTAGGGTCGAATAACCCAAGGCAAAGCAGATAGCACCGCCTCAGGACTCCTAGAGTCTAAGCACTAATCCTGAAACGGAGGCCACCCTGACTCTGATCTCCACAGTGTGGGCACTGACTTGAGCAAGGCTCAGGACCAGGCAACTCGTTCACGCCCTTCATAGCTCTCCAGTCCTGAGGTTGTCTTGCAGAAACCGGTTTTCTTTGCATGTTTTCTTCCCCATATACACCGTCTTACACAGATTACTTTGAAAAGCAACTTAGGCTGTCAATTTAGGCTCAGTAAACATGAGCAGTCGACCCCTTCTTGTCCTTGCCATAGTCCAGAAGAACCTCCTTGAGTAACTAAGGAGAGATGAGAGCAGAGGCTTTCCTTGTATGTGACCAGCTACTTCTTTCTCAAGCAGTTTTTTGAGATATAATTTACAAACCATGCAATTCATTTAACGTGTGTAATTCAGTGTTTTTTAATATAATCACAGAACTCTGTAATCACCACTACAATCATTTTAGAACGTTTTCATCACCTCCCAGACAAAGAACCCTATGTCCATTAGCACTTACTCATCACCCACTACTCAGCCGTAGGTAACTACCAACCTACTTTCTGTCCCTGTGGACTTGCCCATTCTGGTCCAGTGCCTTTCTTTTCTTCCCCACCCCTCTCCTTTCCTCTCTTTCAAAATCCTTTTCCTACCCCTGAAGCCCAGAGTTCCCCTGAGCAAAGTGTGCAGGAATGTCCCTGCCAAGCCCTCCAGGAATCTTGGTGAGATTTTTAGGGGGTGTTCCCCAGTGTACCCCACTTTGCCTTGTAGGCAGTGGAGCAGCAAAGGAACTCATGACCTTAACAGCTGCCTGGACCCACCTCCTCCAAATCCAGCCCAGATATCCTGAGTGACTTGGGACATCATACACTTACCGATCAAAAATACTTGACCCTGTGGTGCGCAGTTTCCAGCTCTGTCCTTTAGGGTGAAGACATTAGATTGCTAACATATCCTTAATTAAATGATAGGCTGGCTTTCAATAGTAAGGAGATATCATGGCACCCTGAATATCTCAGCCTTTTCCCTTAACTTGTTTCTGGCCTACCTTCCCAGTGATAATGTTAAGACAGCAGACACTTCAGCAATTGTCTGGAGGGAAGAAATACTGTAGCACAGTGTAAGGACTCACAAGTAGGAGCCATGCATGATGGGGAAGCTGCAGGCTTACATTCTCCTTCAACCCATTAGATTCAGACTGCCAAATAAATCTGATTCAAAGTCCTCCAAACCTGGTACTTCCTATGCCCTCAGTCCTTCCACTCTGCTTCTATAGCATTCTTCATCCAGACTTTGAGACAAAAACTATCTTCTCTCAGTTCCTAAATTTCCTTCACCCTATTAAATGCAATACCTCAGAGAACTGTTGCCCAAATTAAGTAGTCTCTAATGTGTCAAACACGTATTTTACCTTTTATTTGGCTCTGTTTCCATTTTTTTTCTATCAGATACTATGGATCCCTAAAAATGTTTTCATTCCTGATTTTCATTTGTATGAGCATCCACCCTGCTTCCTTCCCAAAACACACACTCTTCATATTCTTCCTTAGATTAACTCAGGTAAGCAAAAAATTTCTAAAGGACCTTTATAAATGTCTAAGAATTAATTTATGAAGTCCAGCCTTCAAATCTTGTAAGACCTGATAATATCGTTTACTAAACACACATCTTATTCCCTTTCCCATCTTCTCTGAAAGTGCTCTAGCCCAAAGACCTTCTCTGACCAGTCCCCCTCCCATGTCTACCTGCCCACAGTGAGAATGAGTTAGTGGTATATGCATAGTCTGACAGAGAGGTTTAACTGGAAGGGTTGCCCATGTGCTTGGAATGAACAGTTCATCCTCCCACTTCTCCAGCTTCCCTTTATTATGTAGAAAGTTATAGTCCTAGAGCAGGGCTGTACTGCCTCCTGCTTCCCCTGGAGTGATGTTGAAAGCTATGCAACTACATCAAGTCATAGAGCTACATTTACAAGGGGTTATATTGATTGGACTATTTAGTGCAGTCTCTTCTTTCCATAGTTAAGGAGCCTGGATCCAACTTGGTTAAGGGAATTAACCCAGTCATTCAACTAGTCAATGACAGAGCCAGAACTAGAACCCCAAAAGAAATATAGAGTACGTTTTCATTACCCTAGATTCTCAGTGAAATGTCAGTAAGTCCTTGTGGAAACATGTACTGTTCTACTGCTCCCAGGAAGACAGCCTCTTCTAATTCACAATTCCATCCTCTCTGAAGCAGCCAACTCTGGGAAAAATAGGCCAAGTCACATCAGGAAGTATGTCAAACAATTTTTCCTACAATTTTGATGAAAAAGTAGAAACTTAGTAAGAATAAGTAGCTATCGTTTTATTGTATAAGGAGGTGAATGCTTAACTGATCATGGGATCTGTGGTGGTGTGGTAGTGATGGTAGTTTAAATCTGTAAAGCTTATGAGATCAAAGCAACTGTGAGGCATGTGATTGATTCAGTTAAACATGGATCAGCAGGACTGGCTCATGTCCTCACAAAGCCATTACCTATTCTTTTTGAGAAGCCATAATGGATGGAGAAAATGCCATGAAAAGTCAGCACAGTGACTATATATTCCAAAAGATGGATAAAGGTGAACTTGGGGGCTTTTTAACTGGTAACAATCGACTTTGGAAACCAAGAGAAACTCTATAGCTGAGCATTCTTTGATTCACAGGGATTTCCAGGCTGTAGAGGCCTTAGAACAGTCGCTTAGGTAAAGAATGCAGAAAAGAGATGAAGGAGTACATTCAATTTCCTACTACAGGCAGAGTAGATTCAAGTCTGTAAATTCAATATTTATTCTTACATCTTGATGAAAGAAGGAAGAATCAGAATAATCAGTTTGAAAACATCTAGAATACTCTTTAAGGCTTTATAGTTTTAACAGTTACTTCAGCATATATTATCTTATTTAATGCTTATTATAACCCCTTGAGGAAAGAAGGTCATTGCCTTCTATCGTCCTTTATTTTGCAGCTGGATAAACTAAGACTCTAAGATCACATATGTGCCAGTAGTCACAGAGCTGAGTCTTGAGCTTCTGTCTTTTGCCCAGGTTCACCTAAAAATTTGTAACATAAATCTATCTGGTTTTATAAATGTCTTTTCTTCATATTCCCATACAGATTCTTGTGCACTGTGCACAGCTCAATCTGCACTTTAGTTGTTGTAAAGTCCTTTGTGTCATTAAATCAGGAAAACAGATGTCCACTGACACATGAATGCTCGACTGACAGCTGATTCTACAATGTTACTGTTATATCATGTTTTATAAAGTTTGTTCTAAGACTGGACTTCTTAAACTGTATAGTGAAGGATTAGTTGGTTAGTTGTTCCTAATTTTCATCTGTTCTAGACCAATAATTTTGATAATACAATAAAAGCAACAATCCCATACTTGAATGTTGTAGCAATGTCACACTGCCATAAAAATTTTGAATGGATTATTCTCAATTTTATGTATTGATCTTGGTGCAGGCCATAGCAGTTCATAGACCATTATGTATCTGCTAGCCACCTTTTGAGAAATACTTTTTAAGCAACTCTATTCCTAAGAGAAAGTCCCTACATAAAGAGTTCCTTAAACAAATAGATTTGGGAGACCCGTAAACTAGAGCGTACTGGTACATAGTCGCTTATTAAAGGCTTGAGAAATCCTGTATTAAAGAAGCTTGTTTAATCGTTAACTCAGCATTTCTCAAACAGAATGACCTCAAAACTCTTTGTTCCTGGAACACCTTTCAACATCCTGCGAATTTATATTTCTTGAAATATACTTGGCTCTATCTTTCCAACTCCAGGCAAAGCGCAGGCCCCAGGCATACCTGAAATGAAAGCCTCTGTCATTTGCCATGTTCTCATGTGCTATCTTTAAAAAAATCCCTTAAAATGTTTTATTCATGCGGTACACAGAAACCATCTTCCATGCCTACTTCTGCCTCTGTATAATACTCCCTGTGGGTGACCTTACCTATAGAAAAAAATTAAAGTCACCTAGTGAGACAGCCCCCACTACACTTAACCACTGCATCCTACAAGCGTATCTGCTTGCCCACATTCATGGCAATGAATCAGGACACCTTCTTCCTTTCAGTACTACCTTTCATAAACAATAGGACTTCTCTTCCCTCTAATCCAGTTTTATGACAAATACTTGCATTTTTAATGAAAATACTTGCTGTCATAAAGGTCATTTCTTCACATGAATTCTTGAACATCCATAGTACTATCACCCACCCAGAAAGTTAGGAGATGTTCCAAACTCCACCCTTCCAGCCAAGTTGTCACAACATCATCTTGATTCTACTTTCCAAGGTTGAATCATGTCCAAGAAGCTTTTGAATGTGTTCTCTATTTTCCATTCTCAGCTTCCTTTGTCTAATTTGGGGTCCTCGTTATAGTGGTTTTCTAACTCTTAGGTCAGATTTCCTGAGAAACAGATTCAGTTTCAGAGACTTGTATGCGGGAAGGTTGGCAGAGAGTACTATGGAGAATAACAACTGTGACAGAGTGTTGTAAGTAAGACCAGGGAGATGGAGAAGTTAAACTTGATGTAGTTGAAAGAATAGCCTCAACAAATCCTACAGCGTGGAATTGGGTGACCCTTCAGAGTTGTCCCAACTCGACAGAGGGGAGAGTGGTTGGGGGAGAGGGGCCTTAGACTAACACACTCCTGCTCTCCTCAGCCTCCACCTTTCATACCCCCATCTCCTACCCTCTCCCCCACTGGTAGTGGGCATCCTCCCTGCCCACTCTACCCTAGGGTGGCCTAACCTTTGACTGAGGGCAATTCCTCGAATGAACCTCAGCTGAGAGCCACCAGCTCTTTCAGCAACTGGAAAAATGAGTTTCTTAGACCTGAAGGGTACTAGGGGAGGGTACCATAGCCTCAGTCCTTATTCCTAATCTTGCTGCTTTCCAATTCAGACTCCAGTACAACCTGAGAGGTTTTTCTAAATTTAATCACACCACACCGTTGTTCAAAAACCCTTCAGTGACTCTTCTTTACCTACAAGATAATTCAATCTGACCTTTGTCTACCTGTGAAGTCTTGTCTCCCACAGCTTTCCTCCTTGCATGCACTCTTACCTTACTAATACCAATCTACTGATATTTATCTATCCTTCATGAATGTTGCTCCCCTGCTGGGAGTGAGTTTTCCCCACTTCTCTCACTAGCAAACTCCTGTTCGTCCTTTAGGGCCCAGCGTGAGCAACCCCTCCTCTGTGATGCCCTCCTTAATATCCTCAAACACAGGTAATTTTCTTAACTTTTTATATTCTTGCAATTATTTGCTTATATAACTACTAGACTAACTTCTTTAAGATCAAAGCCTATGTTACATTTATTTTTGAATATTAATGAATGAGTCAATTTGTCATATATATATATATATATAAATGTTATATTTATCTGTGTCCACATGGGCTGACTCAAATTAACTAGAGTTGAGTTCTTCTGGTTATCTGTTTTTTCAGAGACTTTATCTAGTTGCCCAGTAAGGGGTATAGTTTCTTGAGGAGAGAGACTTTGTTTGGGGAATCTCTGCGGTTCAGCTCAGTGCTCTGAGGGGAATGATCATTTAATAAATACTTTAAATTATGGCAATGTGCAAGGGGCAGAGCCAGTGACTTATGAGGTATGTTATGAAAGGTGCAGTAAGATCTGATATCTAAAAATCCCTCTTATGATTTAGGTCTCCCCTCATGTCAACTCCAAAAGTCTTACCCTTATAATTACTAATGGTTGGACCAGTGGTCCCTTGAGTGGATTGCACTCTAGGGCCTGGGCAAGCTGATGCATCTGTAGAAGAGAATATATGTGTACATATATTTTTATTTTACTCCTTTAAATTTTTCTGTATTTTGTGTATGCTTTATAATGTCCATGATAAAGTAGTACAGTAATTCATATATATAACTGGTAAGTAGGTAATATAAAGGAGTGTACATTCAAAACATTTTTTACTAAGTAAGCACATTGATTAAAATAGTAAAAGACTCCAAAGATTGGAGATTTCTTAAGTCTTCATCCATTCACTTTTCAGTGACCTGATTGCTAAGTTAATTCATCCTAATGTACACCTAAGGCTTTGGAGACACTCAGAAATTCAGGCTCTGGAGTAGCTAGGTAGAGGCAGACAGAGGAGAAGTGGTACCTGGGGAACAGAAGCCGTGTCTAGCCAGAGCTGATAAACCATGTAGAAAGGAACTGAGTACCTGAAAGACAAAGAGGAAGGAGTTGCAGCAGACACAGCAGTAGGGAGGTAGTGGGAGTGGGAGGAGCTAGGGAAGAGCAGCAGTCTCCACCTGCATCAGGAAGATGGCCCACCTGCCTCTCACTGTGGTGGGAGTTCATGTCAAAGTAAAGTCAGCCACATATGAAGTCAGCCACAGTGATTGCTCAGAATGTCTACATGTGGAACCAAGAGACAGCCATCTGAACCAGGCCAGGGCACAGAAGTCTTAAAGTTACATTGGGATAATTAGCACTAGTTTTATTTGGGTTGTATGGTTACTTGGAGATGACTGTCGGAACTGATCTGATTAATGATGGAGAGGGAACTGGGGAAAGTGTGTTATCAGCATTGTATCCCTCCATGTCCCTTTGGCAGGTAGAAGCTAGTGGGTCACTTTGGAGAAGGAAAAGGAGTAGGGCCTGTGAGGTGAGGCAAAGCCCTGCTCTAGCACCTCACCCAGAGGCCTGAGGGCACATTGGATGGTGTTCCAGAATAGCTCACGCGACCAAGAAGCGCTTCATAATACAGGATCAGAAAGCAGGAGCAAGGAATGGGCCTTCTCAGTGGGATTTGGGATAGGAAAGATTCCCAGAGCAGGACCCTCAGGAAGAGCAAAAAGGAGGCACAATAGACTCTAAAGGTAAACTTTGCTAGTTTGTAAAGCATTTCTGTTAACATACACCTGTACATATACTGCTTCATATATCCTACCACAACAAGGTAGGTATTCTTGTGTCCATTTTGCAGATGTTGGTACAAAAGAATTAAACATTAATTTTGTATGGGCAGAACCCTACATTTTGTAAATAAGAACTGAGGTTCAGGTGGGGTTCATTAGTTCACCATGGACAAAATGCAGATGCCTGTCAATGCCAGGATCTATAGCCAGGCCTCACCAGAGCTCCATCTCCTCCTACTTCTTTGTCTTTTTGTTACATTTCCCTTTCCTCCTACTGCCCAGCCCACTGTGTTGATGAAATCATAGGTCTGCAGGCAGAAGTAGGAGGTGAGGAAGGGCTAGCAAATGTTATTGGTGCTTCCTTTCTACTCTGGATTCTCACAGGTAGTTTGTTCTGACAGTCTCCGTATTTCTTTGCAGCATGCAAAAGGAAAGAGCAAGAACATGGGAAAGATAGAGGCAACACACCCAAAAAGCCCAGGTTGGTCTTCACAGATGTCCAGCGTCGAACTCTACATGCAATATTCAAGGAAAATAAGCGTCCATCCAAAGAATTGCAAATCACCATTTCCCAGCAGCTAGGGTTGGAGCTGAGCACTGTTAGCAACTTCTTCATGAATGCAAGGAGGAGGAGTCTGGACAAGTGGCAGGACGAGGGCAGTTCCAATTCAGGCAACTCATCGGCTTCATCAAGCACTTGTACCAAAGCATGAAGAAATAACCACAAACTAAAACCTCGGTGGAAAAGCTTTAAGTAAAAAAATTAAAAAAAAAAAAAAAAAAAAAAAAAAAAAAAAAAAAAAGAATTTAAAGACCAGGACCTCAAGATAGCAGGTTTATTCTTAGAAATATTTGAAGAAAAAAAAAAGTGTTATTTATAGTCCAAAGAAACCAAAGACTTAGCTCACCTGCATTCTGACTTTGTTTGGAGACACACACTTCAGCGGGCAATGACTTGGCAAGAGAAATTATGAGTGGGAACACACCACTGGATCTCACACTTTCCATCCACGATCATTCTCGCTGTGCTTGGCTGTTTAGTGGCTTGGAGCCTAGTGATTCTGAGCCATTGAGCAGACATCTTTTAAGATCAGAATTTCTCATCTGTTATATTGCGCCACGAAGGTGTATGGTGTCTCAGTACTGTGTGTGTGTGTGTGTGTGTGTGCGTGTGCGTGTGTGTGTGCATACACACACGCACACACACACACACATCCCACCACTACCACCACCACCACCACTAGTGGTTAAGGACTTGGGCAGGGCGGGTCTTCAGGAAGGGCTGTGCTATGAAAGTGCACCCAACATAGTGTGGGGTTGTCTGAGTTCATCAAATCTGGAGTGTGATTTCGCTTGTCTTGCCTAGCGTTTGAACCTGCTGGGCCCCCAACCTAAATGCAGATTCAAACCCAGCAAAGAAAATTTGAATGACACCTAAACCAGTGCATTCTCTTTGTTTGTTAAGGAATGTTCAGATATTTTTTAAGAAATGAAACGAGTCCATCCATTAAAAAAAAATCACCTAGGTACCAAAGAACACACTTAATATTGCAGTGCAGGTATTTTATTGCAGTGATTTTAATAACCAAACTATTTTTACACAAGATACTATGTAGAGTTACACATATAAACTGATCTAGCTGTAATATACATGCCACATAGAATCATGACTTTTATTTATGACTCTTGAAGCATTTGAAATATTAGTTTTCAGAACAGGCAAGAAAGAATGTAGCTTCAGGGAAGCAATTAATATCGTAACAGAGAGGTCAGTGCAGTATACATGTACATCCAGATGGCACATGCCCTTTTGGGATCCATAAATTTCACTTAAGTAGACACATAGACATGATTCCATAATCTGATCATAGCTGAGAAAACCTGGGTACTCTTCCAAAGTAGGACCCAATTTGTAAAATAGAAAATTAAAACTTACCAGAATAGATAGCTAAATGAGAAAATTTGTTCAAAGTCATGCTTTTTAGTAAAAGCCCACTAAATAAAGGACTCCATACTTAGGTTAATTTGGCTTAAAATTTTTTTAATGCATTTTATATCAACTGCCTTTTCAAATTACTTATAAATACATCAATAAAGTGAGAAGACCAATGTTATTAAACTGAGCTATCTACTATTTTGTAATCATCTTAAAAATATAAACAGTGATTTTATTGCCAATCCCAGACATTTTATCACATGAACATCAGTGCAACTGAGAAATGGTAGAATTGGTGAAACAGCATAGAAAAAGTTCTTGTGGAAGACAAAACTTTAGGTTGTATAGGTATAAGACTATTTCCAAAGCATTCTACATTCTTTCTTTCTATTGCATTAAACTAGACATTTGTATATCATAGATTCTACACTCTAACAGGGACAGATAAGAAAAAACTAGACCTGAACTTCCAGATACAAAATTTTTAATTTCTCTTTTTCCAGATCATTTAATCAGCAATATACATACATATATATAAAACAGTTATACTCATAGTACCCAAGTGAATCATTTGATTTTCAGAAAAATTCTCTAATTTCAATTGAATTATAGCTTATAAAAGTGTATGGCTTTTGTACCATTAGGTAAAGAATTAGGTACTCTTGGTTAATTTTTGCCACAATTAAACAGAAATATAAAATTAAATGTTATCTCAACACTGTTGTTTATTGAGATTCATTAAAATGTTAAAGAAAAAACTTAAACCACCTTGATAGATAACCTAAGTCCTTGGGATCAAATCTCAGCATCTTGTCTAGGTCTAGAAGAGGCATGCACTTGGAGAGATGAAGCTAAGCTAACAAGCCATCTGTGTCTGCTTCATGTCTGCTGGAGAATGAGAAAAAGAAACTAACACATTTTTCTCTTTTGAGGAAATAGTGCATTTGCCTTGATGCATTTTGTTTTAGTATTTTTTTAATCACACCCCAAATTGCAGCTTAAAATTGCCCTTCTAAATATGGTGCGATTATTAGTCCAGCTATTAAAAGAGACCATTTAAATGATTGCCCTTTGAGATTTGATTAAAAATATAATCTTGTTATGACATAACAAAAAAGAGAAAACTGATTACCTTTTTCTCTCCAGGAATTAAGGGAATCAGAGGTACAGCTATAATTTTAGAGGAAGGAAAGCCTTATATATTTAAAGTGTGAGAATTTTAAATGCAGGGAAATTCAAGCTGTGTCTACACACAATCTTACCAAATCTAATACCCCAGAAAAGACAAAAGTTGAATTCAGACAACTATGTCTTTTTGCTTTGTACTATGTTACCCCTTCAAATCAATCCAGCTGCATTTTACTTTTTCAAGCAATTATTTTGGTACTGTGTAGACACAGTCTCAAAGAATATTACTACATTTTTTAATATTCCTACTATTATGGCTTTTTTGAAAAATGACCAGTAATCCTAATTGCTAACACCAAAGAAAAATTTTCATACCAGCATTGAATTTGCACCCATATACAATTTCAGGGCCTGGAGATATATTTTCTCATATCACAGATGCACAAATCAGAGCCTGAAAAGTAATTCTTTGATTTGACTATTTAAGCATCCTCATAACCTCTGCTTTTTGAAAATTAAATGGATGAACTCAGTTTCTCACAAGCAATAAACTTATTACATCATATATGGCATTCTTTATTGCTTCTGAATGGGCACATAGAAAGGTAATTCTTCCATTCCTAGTTCATTCACAGAGCATTCACTTAGGGCTTTACCATATTCAATGGAACAGATCATGTGCCATTTGTTTACCTAGCATTTCTCAATCCTTTAACAAAATTCACCTAAAAAGATAATCTCACTCTTATGTGTTTGTTTATTCCAAAACTGCACTTCAAATAATATTTTTTTATTTTGTTTTGTTTTTTGAGGAGTGAAAGTTAAACTGTTTGGGCCCATAAATCATTCAGGTCCTCTGTGAAAGAAGGCCAAGAGAGAGAGTGAAAGGTGTAACATCTGAATATTCCAAAAGCCCAGACTTCAGTAAATGTTCAAGAAAAGGAATCCTGAATGTCAGGAACTGAGAATTCTAGTCCGTAGATGCAGCTGGGATAGAACCCCTGAAACCGAAGAAAATATGTGGAGAAATTCAGAAGTTCTAACTGAACATGTCATTTACTCTGCCCAAGAAAATAGTAATTAACTTTCCAGGAAAAAAATAGTCAAAAGCACTATGCTACTTTCGGACTCCTGCCACTCCCATGCTACCCCAGGTGAATGACTGTCTTTGCAGGTTAAATGCAAACTTTGCTATACCAAAGAGTCCTAGGACGTTTTCACAGGAGCTATAAAGAAAGGCATTTTCTCTAAGAAAGGTCCTCCCTTCTTTGTACATAAAGAATGAAAACTATGCATTTAGCAAACAAAGAGAAAGCACTTCTCCCTTACCTATCTAGTTGTTTAGGGTGCATTCAAATACGGGGGGCCGTTTTTTTAAAGCAATTGGCCTTCTGGATTATTACTGTGGTGTGGTTAGCTTTACAGTACATTCAGTAATTATTTCCTAAATAGTAAGGACAAAGAAACAGAAGGTAAGAAATAGCTACTTCCACGTGTAAAAAAAAGTGTAAAGATCTACTATTTATAGTGTGAACCAAAGACGCTACCTCACTCGATTTCCATTGGTGATTTTAATCACATTGATGATACCAAAGAATACCAAAGATATTTTTGTGCACGGTCTTGGTCTGCCGAGGGAACTCTACCCCCTTCCCTCTCCCACCTCCTCTCTCCTCCTCACTCTTCATTCAGTGTATAAACTTGTCTTCATTCTGAATAAATATGATACGATAACAACAACATTAGGAAATACTACTCTTATTACTGCTACTTCTACTTGCAAACCTCTAGGCAAACATGTTGCAAACTTTGTAAACTCCTAGGATGAGTGCCTTGCTTGAACCAAAGTGTTAAACCGCTGTTGACCTCTCTCACCTTATACTCTTTGAATACCTCAGCCTCTTAGAAAGGCCACTAATGAAAAAAAAAAAAAAAGGAATAATTATTCACCGTGGTGCTTTTTCCGTGCAACCATGCAATGAAACTTTCTTTGATACCAAAGGATGACTTTCCCTCCCCACATTTCTTGCTGATAAACCAAAGCTCTTCCTCCTTCCCTATCAAGGTTCCCCTATGTCACCGAGTCCCTTCCCCAGACTGGCCGTGCATCTCTTTTACCAATTCCTCCAAATACCTCATAGTAATAAGTTTTAGGCTTATGTTGTATAGAGAGTCTATGTGATAAGGCAGAACTTACTAGTTTGATAATTGTTAAGTTTACTTTTAAAAGAAACTTTATAATTCCTATTTATTTTGTAGTTTGTATGTTTGGGGTGGTCCCCTTCCCCCTTTGGTTTGGGGTTTAATTTCGTGGCAGAACTGCTCTGTTGCTCAAGGAAGACTTAATTTCTGGAAATGTTCCCTAGGTGGGTTAAAGGCTATGTAAAAATGGAAGACTGGAATAACAAATGATTTTCATTTTGACGCTTCTGAAGATTTTGTGTTTCGTAGTAAATTTGTTTCTACAGGGTAAAAAAAAATTATATATATATATATATATATAAAATCTCTTTTTTGTGAAACTGGTTCCTATTTTTCTCTATAATGTGCTGTGATTTTTTTAATTTAATTACATTTTATATGTGCTTATTTAATCACTGCTTTTATTTATGTCAATTTTTTAATGTATATAGTAGAATCAAAATGGCCAAAGCTTTATGTTACAATCTTTTTGTTTTCAATGCTAAGATCAGCTGAAGGCAAGAGCTTCTCTTAACTGCAGGGTGTTTCTTTAGCTTTTTCTTAGCAGGCACTTCGATGTGGCTGTGAACACTGCCAGGTGTCGTCCCCCCACCCCGCCGCCCCCTGTCAAAAAACTTGTACATGCCAAAGTAAGTGTTTCAAGGTAGTTCTTTTTGTCACTTAGAAAGAAAAAAAGGCATTGTTCATGTTCTTTCTTTAAGTTATTATTATTTTTTCTTTTTAGAAAAGCTTACTTTACAGGTTAGACCTGAAATTCCAAAGAACTTAAGATTTGTTTAAAATTTCAAAGCACCGGCATTTGTGAGATATTTTGCTACAGTTGGGTTTTTTGTGTGTTTGTTTCTTTGTTTTAACCATTAGCACAGATATGAGAAGAGAGTAAAAATTCAAAGGGGACAACTAACTTGAACTTGGAATCCTTTTAAGTCTTACCAAATTTCTGAACTGCTTCAAGGCAGGAGCAGGACATGGAGACACACCCTTTTTGCTGAGCTGATAGGAGCTGATGTACAGTGATTCCATCCACTCACAGAGAAAGTCCAGGCTGGAGGACAGCCCACCTGCCTGACCCTTGGAAGGAGCAAAACAAGAGTGCTCGACCCCAATTACCGATCAAATTCAAGATGTCTCCAGGTCATGTAGTCCTCTCTACATTTGTTCTTGGAGACTCCTTCCCCAAATTCTCCCTTTATCTCCCCCAGATCCTCCCACCAAAATTAGAATTATTCTCAAATGTTAGAATCCAAAGTAAATGCACCTCAGACCTGTTTGGTTTGTTTCTTCTCCCTCTCCACCTTCCCACTAGTTTTCTTGTCCATACTACAGATGGTCCCTGCCCCAGTCCCCACCCCACCACCTTGTTGAGGGTGTTCAGTCACTTCATGCTGTTTTAGGAGTGCACACACACAATTCATTCTGAACCAACTGTGGCATTCTCATAACAGCAGGTGCCCTCAGTTTTATTTTGCTTATATAACTTGCTTCCACTACATGTCATAAATCCATAGATGTAAATACTTTTCCTTTCAGTACAACAATTTTACCTTTTTTTTTTTTCACTGGGGCGTTTGGAATGGGGAAGATAAGGGAGGGCTTAGACTTTGGGTCAAATGTTACCTTTTCTTAGAGACATTTTTATACTTGTTATGTATTTTAATAGGGCAATATATCTGTACTGAGTTGCAAAATCATTCAGTGCTCTGTTGATAAGTGTTAACTAATTGTTTTTAATACAAATGGTGTGCAGTGAGTTCATAGAAAACCCAGTAAAATGGTTAAGGGAGTAGACTTTTACTATTAGCAGCAGAACACTGAGCAGAATTATTTTCACAAGGTCATGTTTTCTGTTTCTGTGTAAGTCTTGATTTTTTTCATTGTATGGTCTGCATTTATTACATAATCATTGTGGGCTCATTTAGATTTGCTGTCTGAACCAAGTGACAAGTTTAAAAAAAAAATAAACTTTAAAACACTGTCTTCCACTTGCTTTGGTAGTTGTCTCCATATCTTCCTGTGTTTCTTGTCCCTTCTGAAGTTAGCCCATCTGCCACTCACTCAGACCTGACCCCTGCCCTCTACCCTTCTATTTGCAGTACACCTTTGACCTTAGCTATTGTTTGCGTGTGACACAGTTTCACTATTCAAGTTAGCTTGATGGTTTATTATGTAAGGAGGGTGCCTAAGACAATCATCAGGTAAAAAAAAGTTAAAAAAAAATCAATAGAGTAGAAAATCTTCCAAGAGCAAAGGGAGTTTCTTCCTTAACAATGGGGGGTGGGGTCGTAAATGCATAATAAAATAATTAAAAACCATGAGGGGCTTAGAAGATTTTTGATAAATGACAAATGTTGCTGTCATTTTCTTTGTCAACTAAAAAGCAGTGGTAGTTTCTATGTTGCATCTACATTTCAGGCTAAATGATTATTGTACCCAGTTCTGGTTGTTGGCTAATATTTTGTCTCTCTCTCTCTTTCTCTCTGTCCAATGCTTCTTCTGTATTTTCGTGTATAGCAACAAAAAGTGTAATGCCTTAGGCATTATTCTGATTTGTTTATGAATATCTCCTATACTGCATTAAGGTTTCTTTCATTTTTTTTTAAAGCTTCGCTACTGTTCTCACTTTATGCCGTGCAATATCATCCATTGTGTTTGCTAAGCGAAAAAGAAAAAAAGAAAAAAAAAGCAAGTGATGATGCCATCATGCTTTTCAGTGTTAAAATGTTTCAGCATTTATGTAGTCACCAAAATGTAGTAAATAAAATGTTGGATTTTCCAGCACTTTAAATTTAGACAATGCTTGCCTTCTTTTGTTTTTATTCCCCCTGCAATCCTAAGTGAGAATCTCTTGAATTTTCTTTGGAGGAAGGGTGGTGTGGAGATGACAGTATGCCTGAGCACTGAGCCAGTGGTTTAAAGACAGATTAGCAACAGGGATGGGGCGGTTTGTACATGTGAGTTATTCTCTAATGGAGCAGGAAGACATTTTTTTAAAAATTAGTATTAGGATGGCCTTTAAAAGTTCTCTCCAGTAAAATAATAGGGGTGAGTGTGTGTGTGTGTGTTTGTGTGTGTGTGTGTGTGTGTGTGTGTGTGTTTGTCTGATAACTATCGAATGATCAGGAAATTAGGATCCTCTTTATTTAGCAAAGTGTAATTATTGATCAAGATGCCTAATTCGGTGAAAAAGGAAACTAGGTTTAGAATTCCTACTGTGCTGATTGCAAGCTTTGCACCTTGGGCAAATTATTTTAACTTTAATTATTTAAATGCCCTGAATCTCAGCTTTTTAATCTGTAAAATGGGGGAAAAAAAAAAAAAATATATATATATATAAAACAGGGTTGCTATGAAGATTAAAAATGAGAAGTAAGTAAAGCTTAGCACACTGTCATCTGAAAAGTCTTTGGTAATTCTTAGCTATTTTTATTATCAGTAAATACCTTGAAATGCAGATTCTTTCCAATTAATAAAAACACTAATTTCTAAGGAAGTTTTTTCATTTTTTAATATAAGAGCAGGACTACTTTCATGACATAATTCTAGTGCTGTATTGGATTCTCCAAAGGTAGGGAGGAAAAAGACATAGAATAGACATAGATGGGACCTTCTCCAGTGGTCCAGAGTTGGTCCTGTAGTGATCTCCAGTTTACTAAGTACCCAGATACCAGAAAGAAACCAATTATTATTGTCTGAAAGACATTTTCAAGAGCAAGTTGACTTTAAAATTTTCAAAAGAGGAAGAAACTTCTGGAGGCATCCCCAACACTTGCCCCCAAAGGCTTCTACTTCTAGAGCCTCTAAGAAAGAGGAGCTAATTTGGGTAGATTTGGAATGCTCCACAGGAGAACCCAGGGGGCTAAGAGAACTGAGGAAGACATTTTGTGAGTGGAGCCCAGGAGCAAGTCTTCCAGATGGGGTTAGTTTTTCTCTTCTACTTCATTAAAATGTTGAAAACTGTACATACCAACTACAGACGGCAAATAAATATCTATAAAATCTTACTGGTTTCAACTTCTTCCAAGACAGTTCTTCCTATTTCTACCATACTGGGCAAGATCCTCACTTCCAATGACTACCTTCATGAAGAACATGATGTCCTCAGTATATGTGTTCATGAACATGAAGGTGATGGGAGAGAAATCACCTTGATCTCTTTTAAGGTGTTTAAAACTTTACTCCCACCTCCAACCCTCTGATTTGTTTCTACTAGAAGTCTTTGCAATCGTCATTCATTTCCCTTCACTTGTATTTTAGTCAAGAAAAAGAAGTAAAAAACACATCCAGGTTGGAAAGAAAGAAGTAAAATATCTCCATTCACAGATAACATGATCTTAAGGAACAAAAAAACTCAGATGAATTAACAGTCCATCTTCCATGAGAAATCAGAAAGTTCACTTTGTGCTCAGTGTTTAAAAATTGGTTGCAAGGAGAATGCTTTAGCCCTGTGGAAGTCTCTTCAATAGCACATTAGCTAAATGAAGAAGAGAGAATAAGAAGGACAGAAGGAGTTGCTAGTTTTACAGCAGTCTACTAGAAATATGAATGACAGTGTTTTTTTCTCAATTCAAGTTATAAGCAATGCCTCGAAAGTTTTGTTCAACAGTCCAGATATTACCAATATCATCTAAATTCTATTTCTCACTGTTTTATAAAGAGTTCCCAGTAGGAACCGACAAACAAGTTTATTATTTGACCAAAGAGGGAAAGGGAAGCTCATACTCTAAAAGCCTTTCCCAATGTGTGCTCATGGGGACGAGGTTATAAAGCTTTTTGCAAATAAATGGGAGGGAAGGAGCAGTGTTTAGGTCTCTAACATCTGCAAAGTGATTTAGGGCTAGTGATTTATGCCTACTTCTGGTCCTAATTCATTGTATTGGTGCTGTCATGGCACAGAGGAGCGAGGATTTAATGTGTCCTTCTTGACCCTTGTCCCCTCTTCACCTCCAGATCGTCTAGCTAGTTCCCATAGTTCTTCACTTGCACATCCTGGAGTCAGGACAGTCCAGTTGACATCATTCTCTAGTCTATGACTGCAAATTCCATTGTTCTCTGTAACCTCATCAGTGATTCAGCAATTTCCTAAAAATAAGCACAACTAGCCATATGCTATCTTTAAACTAACCATTTTAAGGGAATGGCCAAGCATGAAGTGATAAGAAGTTATCAGAGGCTCAGGATCAATGCCATAAACGAGACCATTTATATACAATTATAAAAAATAATAGTTTATAGTTAGAAAATTAGGAAAATAGTGATTCAACTTGAATTTTATCCTAACAGGGCCAGAATTTATGGCATATTCATACCTTGCACTTCTCTTGCCTCAATTACAACAGTGAGACCATTATATATCTATTGTTGAAGGTGAACTGATAGATTGGAAGCTGACCAACTTCTGCCAGGTAATCAGATACATCAACAGATATATCAACCAAAACTTATCAGAGAATGATTAACACAGCTGAAAAAAAAAAGAAACCAGCGTCCAGAAAACAGATGTATAATGAGTGTCAGAGGCAAATAGTGAGTCAGTAATGTTAGTCAAGGATGAGAAAGGTTTGCAGAGGATTCTGGCACTAAGTTGTCAAGAAATTGATATAGAAGATGAAGAAGCAAATCTCTGCAGGGAAATTCAGCTCAGTATGCAAGGTGGTTCCAGAAATATATCTCAAGATATTCCACCGATATCAGTATATACTAACTTTGAAAAACAGCATTGGTAATGGGATCCAGCAACACCACAAGGTCAGGAGCACTTGGCAGTGATCTAGGTGATACTATGAGTGAAGACATACTTCAGGCAGCAGTGACCATGTCCTTAGAAACTATTAGAAATAATTTCAAAGCAGAAGAAAAAAAGAATACCTTTCACACAAAAATTAGATATTCATACTTTCCAGCATTATCCTGTATGATTATAGCATACAGTTGGTCCATTTTGGCAATGTGTCAAAGAGAACAATGTTCAATGAATGAAATAAAACTTTCAGATAGATTGCAAACAAAAATATAAGTGGAAAAGTATATCATTTGTAGGACTGAAGAATAATTCTGCAAATACTAGCCAGAGGCTGATTCATCATTTAAATAAATTTAAACTAATTTAAAAAGTCCAACATAATTAGTCTTAAGGGAATTGCAAATCAAAACTACAGGAAATATTATTTAATACTCTGAGATGACTATAATAAAAAGAGACAATAAGTGTTGACAAAGACATAGATAAATTGGAATCCTCATACTTTTTTAGTGGAACATAAAAAAAAATGCAATGACTAGAAAAAATTAGGCAGTTTCTCAAAAAATTACTCATAAAGTTACTATTTGATCCAGTAATTCCATATATTATAGGTATATAATCAAAAGACCTAAAAGCATATGTCCACACAAAAACCTGTACATAAATATTCATAGCAACATTAGTCATAATGACCAAAAAATGGAAACAAGTCAAATGATCATTAACTGAATAAGTAGAAAAACAAAATGTGGTATGTTCATTCAAACCAACTATCAAAAGAACTGATACATGCTACAACATAGATGAATCTCAAAAATATTATGCTAAGTGAAAGAAGTCAGGCATAAAAGGTCACAATAGTATATGATTCCATCTATATGAAATACCCAGAATAAGCAAATTCAGAGAAATAGAAAGTAGATTAGTGGTTGTTAGGAGATGAGAGAAAGAGAAAATGCAGTGTGACTGCTTATAGGAATGGAGTTTTTTAGAGTGATGAAAATGCTCTAAATTTAGATATTGGTGATAGTTGAACAATTGTGTATATATTAGAAAGTACTGAATTGTATGCTTTAAAATGGTGAATTATGACGCACCCTGGTGGAGCAGTGGTTAGGTTGATTGCCTCTGAAGGAGCAAGCCACATACCCCTGGGTTCAAGACCTGGGCACAAGTCCTGGGCACAGGGGCAAGCAACCAGTGTGAAAAACTAAATAAAAAATAAAATACTTCCCCCTCTCTCTTCTTGCCTGCCTGCCAGCTTACCTGCACCTTTCCTTAAAAAAAAAAAAAATGGTGAATGTAATGGTTTGTAAGATTGCATATGTTGGAGACATAGCAGCAGAGTCACAAGAGTCCCACAGGCCTAAGCGAGGGCATTATGAATAACAAAATAAATGATAATCGTTTGGGATTAAAACCTATAAAACAAAAAAATTCATGAGTCCCTGCTGATTTAAATACATGACTGAATGAATAAATAATGGGGAGGGACAGTTCTTCCTTACATTAAAGTTACAATTTAAAACTTCAAGGGAAATGGAAATGGATAATCCCCACTAAGTAAACACCACAGCAGTAATCTCTGCAATGAGTGCTGATGAACGTTGACACCAGTAGGCAAACATATGATGAGCAACAGAGTACGGAAAAGAATATCAAAGTAGGGTGAGACCTTGAGGCTCAAGTGACTGTGATGCCAGCACACATACCATGTAAAGCCCAGGTGTCTGGGTTTGAGACCCAGGGCTGCATCGAAAAACTTAAATAGATAGATAAAGATGCTTTTTCCCTCCTCTTTCTTCTTTCTGTAGAAATTCTTCTTCTTCCTCTCATTTCCTCCCTTCCTCCTTAAAAACAAAAAATCTCGAAAATACTGCCCCAAAAGTTTCTTATCAATGACAAAGGGGGAAATAGTAACTTTATAGCAGAGAAAACTGATATACAACTCCTAAATGAGATCACTGTTGGTGTCACTATTTATAAAGACATAACACCATGAATTCCCTGAAATGATGCACTGATGCATAGCTCTTCAATCTGATCATGAGAAAGTATCAGATAAACTGAAGGACATTATGCAAAATAACTGCCTGGTACTCTTTAAAAGTGTTAAGGTCAGAGGTTGTCACTGTTGGGGGAGACTGAGACATGACAATGTGCGTGCCTGGAATGGATCCTAGAGCAAGAAAGAGGACATTAGTGGTAAAACAGTCCAAATTCAACTTTTTTCTGTAGAGTAGCTAAAAGCGTTGCATCGATGTTAATCTCCTGGTTTCAATAACGGCAGTATGGTTAGGTATGATATTTTAATATTAAGTGTGCCTTGGTGGCCTTGTGGATAAAGTCACCGGGCATATGCAGTCCATGAACATTCCAATTGTACTTATTTGTTAGAACAGATAGTACTTATTTGTTGCTGACCTGGTTGCTCTGCTCCTGCTCAGATTGTTCCTCCTCCTCCCCTTCCCTTAGTCCACAGCATATGACATGTTCCATTTTTGCCATCCGAATGTCCCATTTTTGTCTCAAGGAAATATGGTCAGCCTACTTGTAATGGCACTTAATCCTGAAAATCTGTTTTGACATTTCCCTTGCAGCAGTTCCTTAGTTATTTACATTTTGGCCAGTAGGTGGCAGTACTTGACCAATTTCTCATCTGCAAAATTGAAGAGATTGTAGGGAGGTAAAACAATGAGATACCCCCACACCATCACCACCACCACAGGAACCAAAGGTGTTAAAGTCATTATTCAACATACAGTCACTACAGAGAGATGCCATGTTTATGGGCACTTAAGTGATGAGGCAGAGAAGAAAGAACTTGTAAACAGTGATGTAAGTCTTATAGGCAAAATTATCCACCCCACCCTCTCCCCACCCTCTCTGGCCCCCAGCCAGGGGCATCACCAAGGAGCTCTCCAGGCCTCACTGGGTGTCTCAAGTCACAATGTTGAAAGAATAACGAAGGATGGATCTCAAAATAGTAAAGACTTTCAAAGAATTAATTACAAAGAAACTATAAATCATTAATTGTATAGGAAGTTTAATAATTAAAAAATAAGACTATCAGCAAATTTTTGTTAGTTTTTCTTAGAATTGTGGGCCCAAAGAAAATCCAGTCAATATTTTTTCTCTTCTCTTCTCTCTTCTCTCTCAAGTCCCAGACCTGCCCCCATCAGAGGCTAATACCTGACCACAGTGATCTCAGCTAAATTTGGTAATTGCTGAGCCCTAGTCAAGATTTATTTAAAATACCACGGACAGCAAGTGCCTGAGTTAGATCTTGAAACCAAGACTTGATAAATCCCATCTTCCTTCATCAAGCAGAAACACCTTCCAAGATCATTCCTTTTATCTGCAAGGTAATGGTCTCTAAGGCCTCAGGAATCTGGTTAGTTTTCATGAAGTAGGCACCAACGATACTCAGGTAAAACTGAGCTGTGGTGACTAAGCCCAGCCTTTCCAGGGATGATTAAAACATAAAATACGTATTGCAATAATGTTCTATTTTCTGATTTTCCTAGATTGAAAACTTTTGTTCCTCATTCCATTATCCTTCTGACTAACCTTTTCTTTCCCCCATTGAAGTGGGAGGATAATGGCCTTGAAAAGTAAAACCTAGAGCTTCTGACCAGAGCTTCCTGCAACTCTGAAGTTTTTCCCAGAGTGACCTCAATCAGTAGGCCTGAAATCAAACAAACAAGAAAAGAAATCTATTTAAAGCTGTCCTTTCTGCTACTCCTAATCCATATCTACTGCTAATGGACAGATGGGCACTGCGGTGCCTGCCTGGAGAGCTCCCCAGGAGTATTAAAATACTCAATGAGTCTTCTTGTTTGGCATTCTCAAACTGTCCCCAGCCCACTCAGCAAAGCGGCCAATTGGAGGAATGTGTGGAAGGACATGGTGTTGGGAATCAGCCAGAACCAACAGGGATCCTTGGGGCTTAGGTTTGAGAGATATTAGGACTGACAGGGATGAATCTAAAGAGTCATTTCCAACGGGCTGCTCCTGAGTTCCTGGTCCAGGCCCAGGTGGTGGCCACTGGGTGCAGCCATCTTTGTGGGGATCTCAAGATCCAGTCCAAACTAGCAGGCCCAGGAAGCTGGAGGATCCACCTCATTAGTGGGTCTTCTCATTGCTTCTTCCTAAGAATATAGAAAGCACAGACATGGTTCTGAGCTCTGTAGGCCAGGGACCCTAAAGCACCCCTGGACTCACACATCTGCCTTTCTCTCCCAATCCCAACTCCTTAAAGTTCACTTTGACCCACAATATGCGAGGCCTAGACCACAGCCTACAGGCCCAGGACAGGTCTTTTGTGCTGCTTTGGAGCTTCTTGCCACATCTGCAGTTGAATGTGACAGGATGTGGGTAAGAGGACTTGAATACTGTGATGCAAGGATCCAGCTTTACACAACACCTGCTCTGCTCTGCTGACAGTGCAAAGCATAGTAGTACAAGAGCTCAAAGCTCACAAAGAGGCAGCCCCAGGAAGTCATGCATGGCTGCGAACATTGTGATCTGCTATAATTTCCTCCCCACACACCCGCCCTCAGTTGTCAATGGTGACACTGGTTTTTAAACAACCAGAACAAAAATGGAAATGTGGCTCAGCCCTGTTGCCCTACCCTGATCTGGTAGCATTCTTTTAAGAATGCAGTTTGGGGTGGGTAGTGGGGGGAGGAGGGGAGGAAAAAAGTTTGTTTGTCTTTTTAACTTCAGTGAGTATCTTTTAAAAAACATTTTTTATATCTAAATATTTTCACAGTTAAATTAAATTATATAATTTAATTCCTTAATATGTAATACCCAGGTAAAATATCAATTTCCCCAACTGTTCTTTTATTTTTATTTTTAAATTTTTTTTAAGGAAAGGTACAGGCAGGAATGAAGGCAAGTAGGCAGATAGGAAGAGAGAAGAGGAAGAAGCATTTTATTTACTTTATTTAGTTGTTTATCTAGGTTGGTCCCCTGGCCTGGGTCGCAAGCCTGGGTCCTTGGGATGTATGTGGACTATGCCCCATGGTCTTATCCAATAGGCCAGCAGAGTATGCCTCCAATTGTTCTTAGAAGTGTCTTTTATGTTTAGAGAGAGAGAGAGAAATAATCCAAACAATAGACTCTTAGTGGTGGGGGGAAAAGACAGGGGAGGGGTAGGAGAAAAGCAGGTAAAGAAAATTAATTGTAGAGTGAAGGGAGGAGGGGGAAGGAAATGGTGGTAAACCTATTGTGCTAAATACAGATGTAAATTTGCTATAATGTATACCTCAAAACAAGCCAATGCTAAAACGCAATTTTCCTAAAATGAATCAAATTTTTTAAGTGTCTTTTATAAAAGTTGTTTCATATAAACTAGGACCCAATAACAGGATCATAACTAGCATCTGTTTTGTATGTCTCTATCAAGACTTGATCTACCACAGTCCCTTTTGTCATGCTACTGACTCTTGAAGATAAGGGTCCTTGACCTACAGAATGCCACCTCCTGGGCATGTCTGATGGCTTCTTCTAAGTGTGGTTTAGTTTGTTTCTCTGTCCTTTGAATTTCCTATAACCTGCAGTTTTACAAGTTTGAGACTCAGGTTTTAAATGTTTATTTGTTTAAAGAGAGGAAGTAAGAAAGGAAAAGGAGGAAGAAACATCTGTATTTAGTTATTCATTTTTGTTTTATACCCTGGCCCCAGGTCTGGTCCTGGGTCCTTGAGCTATGCATGGTTTGCACATCAGCTTCTCAGAAGCCTGAAGCACAAGGGCTGCCCATAGTTAAATGTTTTTAAGGTGCCAGAATTTTAAGTATGTTTTATAAATGGACAAAGTGTCCCACAGAACAGCTAAATTATGTAAGTTATCGTATGTGTATCAACTGATACTGCCCAGTTATGTATCACATTGCTCTTAATCTCATGAAATACCAGACTGACCTATTTTTTCGTTATTTGGATGGAAGTCTTAGATGTTTACCTTTAGACTCTCATAAGTCACATAGTCTGATATGACTTTGAAGAATTGACAAAAGAGATCAGAATATTTAAACCTTCCACAGAAAATGCCCCTGTTAGAAAATGGATCTGTTTTTCCTCTTTGACTCAGAGCCCCACCCTGACCCCACTCCCAGTTCTGGTTCCAGATTGACCTGCCTACTCCACACCTGCTCTGCTGGGTCCCTACCTCAGTCCCAATCCCAGTCCCATATGTGACCAACCACTAGCATCAACAACGAATCCAGATAAAAAATTGGACTTTTTTAAAAAATTGAGGTAATTTTAATTTACAAAATAATGTTTAGCTATGCAGGTTCACCCTTCATCAGTTATATTACACTACCCCCAACATCAAATTATCAAAAGCTCTCCATCATTGTCCATTTGACCCTCCCACCACATCCCCCGCATCCACCCCATCCCTCTCCAATAACCTCAGTTCTATTGTCAATGTCCAAGGATTGGTTTTTGTTTTGTCTGTTCATTTGCTTTGTTCCACACAGAAGGAAGATCATCTGACATTTATCTTTCTCCTTCTGACTTACCTCACTAATCACAATCTCCTAACACATAATGCAGGGTTTCATCTTTTTTAGGACTGTATATTATTCCATTGTATATATACATCTTAATCCATTCATCTGTCAATGACACTTAGGCTGTATACATTTTTTGGCTATTGTAAATAATGCTGCAGTAAACATGGTTGTATGTAAAGATCTCTTTGAATTCATGTTTTTGTGTTTTATGAGTAAATACCCAGAAGTAGGATGATGGGACCAAATGGGATTTCCATTCTCAATTTTTGAGGAATCATCATACTTTTTTCCAAGAAGATTGGACTTTTTAAGTTTTACCTTATTCTCAAAATTGTTTTTTTTTTAAGAAAGGTGCAAGCAGGAATAAAGGTAGGAAGAGAGAGAGAAAGAGGAAGCATCCTTATATTATTTTTATTTAGTTGCTCACAATGTTAGTTTCCTCTCTGGACCCAAGACTCGAACCCAGGGGTATGTGGCTTGCTCCTATGGAGGCAATTGACCAACCACTGCTCCACCAAGTCATGCCTTATTCTCAAAGTTTACAAGAGCTTCTAATTTCAAAACTTAATAAGCCCCCAAATTCTAAATATTTTACCATATTTTATGGAATAATTTATTCTATGAGTTTATGTCTTATTCAAAAAGTCACCTTAACATGATCTCAGTCCTTTTTTCCGCTCAAGGCAATGTGGAACATCTTGACTGTTAAGACAGGTGAGCTCTGCCTTCTGTCATGGTGATCAGAGAACACTGGGCCATTTCTGGAAAGATGAATTTCATTTCAAGTGAGTATATCAGTCCATAAAACAGGCTAGGAGAATTACAATAATGGGTTAGGCAAGGTGCCACTCTTCATAGCACAACTGTGCTTACATGTAGGTATGAAGCAAAGGTGAAGGCTACAGGGAACATATATTCAGGCATGTGGCCTGAATATGTATGGAATATTTCTGGAGGGATGTATAAAAAGAGTATGAGGAATATAATTGTAGGGAGGGGCATCATTAGGGGAGACTAAGATCGAGGGGTGGGAGGAAGACTAATTTTAATATATAATTTCTTGTTCAATTTTATGTTTATACTATGTGCACGTATGCTTTTTCAACAACTACAAATTTACCTAATGCACTGATTTGTAATTGACTTATAATGTTACCATTCTTGGGAGAATTTACATTTTTACTTCTTCAGCTATAGGCATCTGTCAGCTATTAGAACTATAGGTGCTAGTTATCAAGAGAAAACCTTTCCTAATTCTTCTGAAATTATACTGGCAGCTCAAAACTGTCCCCATCATGATTCTAGGGGAGACATGCAGTGGCCTATGATGGTATTTGGGCAACCCTTTGGCAAGAGTGCCTGGTCAAGCAGGTGTGAATGTGGTCTTTACTGTCCCTCTCCACAGTGAGCCCTGCTCTCCTCCCACCAGAACAGAAAGAGGTATTTTGAATCTTGGTTTTGGCTTATATAGAGCTTTAGGTATTCTCTGGGGGTATGCTCAGAGAAAAGAAACCTGAGACACAACACTCATTTGGCCCACCCCAATGTGCTTGTTTTATGCACCTTGAAGGATTGGACTATGGAAGCTATAATAAATGCAAAATATTTACTTGCTTCCCCAGAAACCCTTTGGATGTCATCTTTCTTTCATTGCTGACACAGAAGCACAGTGTGGGGATGGGCAGCTAACTCCACCCCACTGCTATAGGGAAAAGAGTAGAAACATTACCTCCATATTACCTGCCTTACCCAGACCAGGAAGAGAAACCAGATGTGGGTCTATTACAATAGAACTAGAATTACAAGTAGGTTATTTAGGTCCTCTTCAGAAGGTGGCATGCATTACTCATCAGATGTAATGGCACATGCATGAGACAAATCAAGTCAACAGGAAATTGATCATGTCAGTGAGATGAAGATCAGTATTGAAGTATCTGTGCTACAGGGAAAGATTCTTTGGAAATTAGGGTATGCGGATTTTTTTTTTTTCTTGTCAAAAGAAAGGATGAGGAAATACTGATTTACAGGCTCATTACCAAAGGAGAGATGTGGACATACACTTTAGTAAATTTCTATCACTGTAAGCCACCAGCTCTGCAGGTACTGGGCTGGAAAGTAACTAGTCTGGGCCCGTTTGGTAATAGTCATCTTTTCCCCTAAAAGAAAGGAGTGTAAACTTAAGCAGTAGTAGATTTGTTTCAAAAATTAAACAACTGGAAGTCTATAAAGACCATCAAAATTAGGATTAAAATGCTATGAAATTCTTTAATTCCATGGCCTTTCGGAAAATGGAAACCCTTGAAGAATCAAATCAAATTGAGTGCAGGATTTTTTGATTCACACTGGTCTAAGAATAAGTTCACTTTTAACAGTTTATCAGATAACGGAAAACGGAGAACTTGCTCATCTTGTGTCACTGACATGCAAGGTAGGACAGAGTAGTATGTAGTTTATAGTTGTGCTTCATTCCAGATTCTGAAAACCTGGTTGGAAGCTCCCAGAAATCCCCTCACACCTGGGAGGAAGGAAAGCTGCTTCCAAATTTGAGGCAACCCCCAAAAGGTAGCTGTGGTCCCCAATTCCTCTCAGCTGCTGCACCTCTACACTTCATACCTCCATTTCTTCTTCCTAACTTCGCCTTCTTCTTGATTGGATTTTTTCCTGTTAACTTTTAAAAATTCAGACTCTCAAATAATTCTGACCCTGTGACTCTAGAACTACTAAATTTTTATTTTTTATTGAATTCCTTTTTATTTCTTCAGCAATATGAAATGACACAATTGATGGGAAAAAAAAAAAAAAAAAAAAAAAAAAAAAAAAAAAAAAAAAAAAAAAAAAAAAAAAAAAAAAAAAAAAAAAAAAAAAAAACCTTGAATCTCAGTAATTTCAAAACTCAGAATTTATTTACAGACTAAATCCCCCTGCTGTAAAAGACTTCATGCCATTGTAGTCTAACAGCTATTGCCCTACCAACTTAACTAAATAGTCTTGGTTCTTCTGTCTTGCTTCTTTATTAGAAGAGGACTCTGAAAATCATTGCCAGATAGACTGCATGAGTCACATCAGGTGACAATTTTCCTTTCTGGTGTGAGGTAGTGCAAGATAAATTTAGTTTCTATTCTTTTTTGTTTTTTCTCAGGAAGAGCAAGACTTGCTAAATAAATTAGGCTTACTGATCTGATCCACTTCAATTTCCACTTCCTTCAGGTGTATTTCTGACCATCATGGAAGGTATTTTCATTAACCCCTTGAAGGCTCTCTGTGAATCAGACCTCAGTTACATTTTTTTTGTGTGTGAAAACATATTTAATATCACTTAATATCACAATTCTATGGTTCATTCAATCTTTCAACGTGGTATTGACAACTAACAGAGTCTGGGTCTTTGTTATTCATTTTTATTCACTCATCTCATAAACACAAAACGATTACCATCTGTGTCTAGGACTGCCTTGCTGTGTGAGAGAAGCACCTGGAAGACTTGGACTTTGTTTTCAAGGAAATAGTTGATGACTAATTCTAAGGTAGTCTAAATGGCAATAAATAATGTATGTATGAGAGCTAAGAGTTTGAGGAAAGGAAACATTACTAGGGGAAAAAGTGCTCAGGAAAATAGTATAGAAGAAAAGTGAGTTAAATTGGACTTAAGAAAGCAATAGCACTGAGGCACTAAGGAGCATGGTAAACTCTGAATAGATACCCAACAAAACAAGAACTGAATGAAACATACTTTTCTTTGCATTAATAAGCTAATTGGAAGTGAGGGAAATTTCCTGGGTGCAGAGAATAAAATGTGAGTGAAACCAGAGTGGTGAATAATAAACTCACAGGAGGTGAGCCCTGATGGTCTAGCAGTTTAAACCAGGCACAGTTCACATACATCCTGGTCCGAAAACTGGGGCTGGTGAAAAAGCCAATGATGAAAAAAATGAATAAAATAAATAAAACACTTCTTCGTCTTCTCTCTTCCTGCCTCCCTGTCTATTCACCTTCATTCCTGCCTGCATCTTTCCTGTAAAAAACAAAACAAACAAAAAAGCTCACTGGAAAGCTGCAGTTACCCTGAGGGCAGATCCTAATAAACTACTGTGGAGCCTGTATTATATGCTAGGGCCCTATAATAAAATATCTAAGGCTGAATGGTTTAAATAACAGAAATTTATTTCCTCACAATTCTGGAGGCTGGAAGTTCAAGCTCAAGTGCCAGAAGGTTGGGTTCTTCTGAGACTCTCTCCTCCACCTGAAGATCATTATCTTCTTGTAGTTTCTTGGTATGGTCATTCCTATGCTCAGGCCTCCCTGGGTATTTTTCCTCTTACAAGGACACTAGGCTTATTGGATTAGGGCCCACCCTTACCACTTTTCCCAAGGTAATATTTCTTCTCCTTAAATTCTTAGCCCTTGGCATGCCCTGGTGGAATAGTGGTTAGTTCTATTGCCTCCAAAAGAGCAAGGCACATATCCCTGAGTTCATGTCCTGGGTCCAGGGAGAAACGACCAGTGTGAACAATGAAATAAAGATGCTTCTTCCTCCTCTCTCTTCTTGCCTACTTGCCTACTGGCCTTCATTCATGCTTGCACCTTTCCTAAAAAAAAAAAAAAAAAAGATTCTTAGCCCTTAGCCATACTTACATTTTAACTTTATTACAAAAGACCTTATCTCCTAATATGATCACATGATGAGTACTAGGGATTGGGACTTCAACAGGACCACAATTAAGCCCATAACAGAATCTAAGCCTTGGGTAAGCAGAAGCCAAGTGGATTAAGCCCAGGACCCTGGAAAGAGTACAAAATTCCTAAGGAAGAAATGTTCCTTGTATGTAGATGCAAAAGAAAATCTTCTCTGAAAGAAAGCAACCCCAGTTTAGGCCCCAAGAGTGCTTGCAACTTAAGATCAAATTAATATGCACACATTACCAAAGTCATTAAGGGGATAAAGCACAGAGTGAGCATAAGCAAAAACAACAGATAACGGATTAAGCACCCCTGAACCTTAAATATTAGAACTACCAAGTAAAGAATATAATATAAAACAAACGAAATGTCTAAATAAAGTTGGAATCACAAAAATGATGAGCCTGATGGTAAAAAGATCTATACAAAACTTCCAAAATAAAAAAAAAAAAAAGAATTAAAAAAACAATGGAAAGTATTAAAGAGCAGGTTAGTAACAGTTGAGACAAAAATTGACTGACTGGAAAAATGTTTTTTTTTAAAGAGGAAGGAAGGGAGAAGAGGAAGAAGCATAGGAAGGAAGGAAGGAAGGAAGGAAGGAAGGAAGGAAGGAAGGAAGGAAGGAAGGAAGGAAGGACTTTTATTTGTTCAATTGTTTTTGGCTGTGTCCCATGCCCCCCACCCCCACGCCCACAACGCAGGTCCTTGAACTTTACACCAATCTACACTCCACCCAGCCACTGATTTAACCACCAGGGTTCACCTGGAAAAGAGATTTTAAAGAAATTAACTAGAATATAACAGAGAAAAGATAAGACATAGGAAAAAGGAAAATATGTGGCATATGTTTTGGCCTATTACAGGAGTGTCAGAAGGAAAAATCAAAGACAATGCAAGAGAGGTGTTATTTAAAGAGAAAATCACTGTGAATTTTCCAGAATAATGGAAGATAAGAATCCATAAGTATAAAACAATAATCTATGCCAATGAACATACATTTCTTAAAAATCTGTACCCTAGTTAAATATCATTGTATAATCTGCATAACATCAGAGACAAAGAGAAGATCTTTTTTCTGAAAGAAAATGTGGATGGCCTACAAAGAAACAAGAATTAGAATGACAGTAGACTGTGGGACACGATGGTCAACATTTGGAGAAAAGAACTGACAAATTAGCACTTCAATACAGCAAAACCATTTTCCAAGAACAAGAATGAAATAATGATGTTTTCAGATAAGCAAAAACTAAATTGGTCACCAATATACCTGCACTAAAGGAATTTGAAAGGATTTTCTCTTAGGGTTCCCCGGAAAGCATACTTTATTTGAGTGAAAGTAGTTTATGCTGACTTGTAAAGACCTAGGGAAAGGAAAGAGTCAGAAAAGGCATATCATCAAGGAGGTCACCACCAGGATGACAGGTGCCTCCCTGAGGAGACTGGGGCCAGTGTAGAAATGGTCTTGGCGTTTTCCTGCCCAAGGCGCCGGAAAGCAAGAATATCTGCCAACTGCCTCCAGGCATTGCTGGAGGTCTGCTCTCTGGAGTTAAGACTGCCTCCCTCCTCATTTTTTTCTGAGTCTGACTGGAGCACGGTGGCTGCAGCAGCCAGAATTCACAGGTTAAGCTGTAAATCCTGAGATTTGGAAATAGGGCCAGTATATTTATCAGTGGTGAGTGCTGAGGGGAGATAGAAGGGCCTACAGCAGGAAAACTGCAGAATAACTCAAGGGAAGCGCTGCTGTTCTGTAAGGAATCCTGAGTCAACTGGCAACCATGTAAGTTAAGTCTAACAAACTCTTCATTTAAAGTTATGTTAGGATCTAATTTGTAGTCCAACATGCAACAAAATGGAATGAAACTAAAACATTGACCATTAGCATGATTTCAACAAGTCTGCATTCCTGCTGTGGGCAAGAAATTGAAAGTTAGGAACCAGAGATGTTTTGTTTCAAAGAATAAGATTTGACCATCTGATCTGGTAGAGGAGAATAAAGTTATGTCAAGTAGCTTGACTGATGGAAAAGAAGTTTCGAGGTGAACATGGAGTAGTAGCATGAGCTTCCAGAAATGGCTGGCTTGATTGGCATGAAGGAACTGTGGTGGGGAATGACTGGGGAGGTAAGGAGAAAGGTAAAGGGGGCTGGGAAAAAGCTCGAAGCCTTTTTTTTTTTTTTTTTTTTAAGGAAAGGTGCCAGCAGGAATGAAGGCAAGTAGACAGAAAGAGAAAGGAGAAAATAATCATCTTTTTATTTAGCTATTCCCATTTTTTTAACCACACTCCCATCCATTAAAATATTTGAACTTTACCCCTACATATAATATTTGTACTATCTTATTAATAAGATATATGCAAAAATATTTTTAAATGAGAGATGTTAGTTCAATAAACATTTAAAGTATTCTTTTTAATATTTTCCTTCCTAAAAACAATGTTAGTAGTTTAGGTGTGAACAGTTTTAAAACAAATTTTAAAAAATTATGTTTCTGAGCTTTTTAAGCAGACCCTGTAGACATATGCAGGAATATTAAGGACATCCAGTCAAGAGTTAGGTGTAGATAGAAGAGGTCTGGGGACAAATTGGGCAGGATTTGGTAATGTCCTCTGGGAGCAGAAGAAACAAAGAGAAGGAGAAGTTTAGGATTGTAAAGTTCTGGGTTAATCAGATTCCTTCAGATTGCAATATGCAAAAATCATCAAAACACCTTGTGAATGGAGTGTGTTATAAGGATATATGAAAACCTAAACAGATAAGAATCATCTGACAATTGTGCTGCTGGCTTCATCAGGGTGTCACTTGGGCTATTTCAAGACACCATATGGCTCCAGAAATTCAGTATCAACTCAACAGTAATCCTCGTTAACCACCTCGTTTGTGACTCAGTTTCTCAGAGCCTACTCTTCTCTCATTTTTGCCTCCTACCCTACAGAAAACTGACTCCCCTACACTCTTGGTCTAACTCACATTTCCTGCTTACCGGTGATTTGTTGCTTTTTTGTTGAAGGAAAGGTACGGGCAGGAATGAAGGCAAGTAGATGGACATGAAGGGAGAGGAGAAAGAAGTACTTTATTTATTTTATTTAGTTGTTCAGCTTGGATGTTCCCCCAGGCCCCAGGAAGTGAACCTGGGTCCTGAGGATGCACATGAGCTACACCCAGCCAGAGAGAGTGGACCTAACTGCTTCTCCACCAGGGCACTCCTACTCATCATGTCTTCTGCCTCATGACTTCTCTTGGCTTCTCTATGGCTCTCTTTAATTCAACACCAACTCACCCCTTGTCTGCCTCATATCAAAAATCTCAAAAAGAGAATCTGACACCTTCCATGACCACAGTGTTAGCTAAGGTAAATTAAGTATGAATTAAGTATGAATTAAGTATGAAGCCTATTCATGGGTCACTGCCCAGTCCTGAGATGGCTGCCTTTGGAGTAGGTGTTCATGCCTAGGGTGATGAGTCATGTCTCCAATACACAAATTAAAATAATCTACGCATAAGAAACTCCCCAGAATGGACCGTGGCCCTATAAATAACATGGGCAGCTTGAGTTTTGCACACATAAGGCCACTGACATGGCACTGGCATGCCATGTATTTCACTTAACACCTGAATCTTCATGTTAGGTATTAACAGAGGAAATAGCAATTTAAAAGTCATTACTACTAATAGCAGAATCAGCATGAGATATCATGTGGCTAAGATCACAAACTTTAGAACTGGACTGCCGGGGGTCATATCCTCAGCACTGTCACTTGCTGGCTGCGTGACCTGAGGGAAAGTACTTCTCTGCTCTGTATCACAATTTTCACATCTGTAAAATGAGTGTAATAAGACTTATCTTATCAGATTGTTATGAGAATTAAATCATTTAATATATTTAAATCACTAAGAACAGTTTCTGGCATCCAATAGCACTATGTGAGTTGCTATTTTACATTTAATTATTAATTAAACACCATTTATATACCTGCATTTATGCATTAATTCTGCCACTTTGATCTGTTTGGTTTAAGTTGGGTCTTTGATTAAATGTTATCTTGCACTGTTTTCAAACTATTTCCTGTTGCTAGTCTTGGCTCTCTAAGAAAATTTTATTGTTTAATATGTATAAAATCATTATTTTCTTACTCAGAATTCTAAAACTATTCTTTGTTTTTATTTCACAGTCAATTCTAGGACTCTTCGATAAATCAGAGGGTCAAAATCCTGCAAGAGGAAATGTTTCTTATCATAATAAATATTCTTTGTATTTCTCTTGCTCTTATATTAGTTTCAGGATGCTTGTTAGATAGTCGTGGTTTGATTAACTTCTCTCTGGAGAAGGTCAATTTCCGTGGAACATTCGATGTCTTTATCTAGAGATGGAGTAGGTATTACATGTTTAGTAAGAGTGATACACAAGAATGATTCCGAAACCGAAGGCATCATTGATATTTTTTGCCTCAATAATCTCATTGGTAAGCTTACATGCTTGAATTTGAGTGCTTGTTCAAATTAATATTTTATAAAATGATAAATATCAGTAGGATTTGCTCCAAGTATTGAAACTACAATGTTCTACTATATTTAAAGATGTAAATTTAAACAAATCTTTAGGATGTCATTATAGTTTGAGATGGTACACCCTAACTATGGTACATAAATCTACACGGCAATAAACCACTAGAGACACCAAGCTGTAGATTCACCATTCCTGGACACTACCCTATACCTGTAAAGATGTTCAGTGGATTCACCTTTCAGGCATCTGGTTTGGAGTTTGTGTAGATCTTTTTGCTCTCCCTCAATGATCAATCACAGAGTTGCAGCAGTAACTCATAAATCACCATTACTCCTCAAAGCTCTAGGAGAGAAAGAGCCATCTTGTGCCTCCCCAGTTTCAGGATTCTGAGGATTTGGGCTTAATAAATCTCAAACTATTCTACTCTAGAGGTGGAATTTAAAAATTAGTGGAAAAGCAATTTCAACAGCTGTATTTTATAACTCATCAAATTGTTAGCCATAAAAGTTACAGAATGAAGTTCATTTGTATGACTTGAGGTAACAGAATATTGAAGTAGGAATCATATATTTTCCAAAAGTATGCTTCTACAAGTGATTGCTATTAATAATTATCTATAAGCAGAAATGTTCTTATTTTTCATACTAGAAGCAAATGCTTAAATATCTGCAGTATTCTGAACACATATGAATGAGTGACAATCTAGTTTAAAAATATTTGGGAAAAGGTGTTGCTCAGGCATGAAAAATATTGAATCTTGGAAGACTCCCTACATTAGAGAGTTCCCCCAATAAGCCATGATTGAAAAATTGTCATCTTCGGCTGACTCCTTCCTTTTTCATTCTTCCAAATTTTGGTATTTCTAAACACAACAAAATCTTCTCTATGTGACCTTCCCAATCACAGTCTCCTTTTCATTCCTTTGGTCACAAACTTGTCACCCTCACTAAAACTTTTACAAAAACCTTCTAACTGCAGTGCTCTTCTCAGACCTTGCAAGAGGGTCCCGCCTCCTCCTTGTCAGAGGCATCTTTCTTCATGACACAAGGCTATTGCAGAGAGCAGGGACACACGCCACTTGGAGTCCGAGCCCCACCTCTGGACCACTATTGGAATACTATTCTTGAGCCCCTAGAATTGTTGGTCCCCAAAGTCTGAGTCTTCAGGGTTTTTTTCCTGGAGGTTCATCCTTTCAATAGTGAATACTGTAAACAATATGCAAACTGCTAGGTCCAAAGGATGGCTGTTTGAATAGGGTGTGGATATGAAATTTGGGTGTGAGAGGTAGGGTGTCTACACATATGTGGGAGAGGCCTATGCAGAGCTGGATGGTGACAGAGGAAGAGAAGAAAGTCAGCTCTTGGGCAGGAGTTGGAAACCAGATTTAACAATTGGTCAGCTTTATTTACAATATGCACATATTTAGATGTACAGAATATGGGTCTCTGTACTTGTGCCTGAAGACCTACTTACTATTTATGGAAGGTCTGGCTAACTGAATTCCCAACACCCAGAATTTTTTTAAGACAGACATTAACTCCTCGAGCTCCTAAACATGATAGACATGTCAGTTGCATCTTAGCTCTAAAAATCTTTAGATATGTGTTTTCAGGGTTTGTCCTCCATTATTCATGTGTCATTTACAAAGAGGTAAAAAAAGAGACATGCAGCTAGTTTAAATAACTTATTATTTGGTGAGTCCATCAGCACCCCAAACCAATCAAATTATGGAACCCAGAATCACATTTCTTTGAAATGAGAGAGTAGTTACACATTAGTAGAGAGCAAGCAAATTAATCAACCACCTATATTTGCATAAGACTCCATAAATTTATTTTTACAACTACTTCATAAGGCAAGTAGAGTACAATAGCATACTCATTAATAGATGAGAAAACAGAGTTGGAGAAGGTGAGTTAGGAAGTTGTTAAAAATTGTAAAAAAAAAGTCTTCTAAGGTCTGATTCCAATTCTTAATTTGAAGACGGTACAGGATCCAGACTTACCCTAAGACATACTAAGGTAAACTTTTCATATTTAGTAAAGTCACTCTGGAGGAGTACATTTGACTTCCAGTTCTGGTTTGGCACTAACAAATGTTTCTTAGGGAAGTCATCCTACAGAGGTTAGGCCTCAGTTTCCATCTTTAAGATAAAGGAGTTAAAGTAGATCATCTCTTAGGTTTCTTCCAACTCTGTGGTTCTTTTACAGTCTATACCCCAGATTGCTTTTCACATTCATGTAAGTAGTCCTGAACCCCAGGCAACATGTGTTATATTAATGAGTCTTTATCAACTAACCCTAGTTGTCCTCCATTCCCCAAATTAATCAGATCAACTGGTAGCAGTTTAACCAGAAGTGAAAAATGAACATTCGGGACAAAATAGTCACCAACACAGTACTTTTTTGTTGTTGCTATTTCTAAATATATTTAGGGATAAGACCACAGGGCAATATTTTCCATAGTATACCAGTTCCAAGAGATATTAATAGGATCACCTAGAAATGAAAGATTTTTGACCACTGTTAAATAATATCAAACAGTTTTCTTTTGTGGATATAATTAATATTTGTATGGGAGGATTATTTCCCACCTCCAAGACCTAGTGCTGAGAACAGTTTTGAAAAATACCATTAAAGAGCTGTAGGATCTCATGATTGTTGATAGCACCTAGAATTTATTCTAAAAGCTAAGTGTACTTTTGAAGACGGTTGTGTATGCTAGATGTGATAACAGATGATAAGGCTATTTGTTGTCTAATAAACCCAAACACAAGAATCTATCTGTTTCTATGGTAGTTCTTTACATACTCCCCTGGGAGTTGACACATTAGTGCAATGTCCAATCAAGTCAGTCATGTAATTGGTGGAATGATGCCGGTCATTTTAAAATCTCCAGAAGTAGACACACCCTGGCAGAGCTATGATTAGGTCCATCACCTGCTAAGGATCAAGCCTATACCCCTGGGTTTGAGACCCAGGCCTGGAGGGAAGCAGCCAGTATGAAGAAAATTAAATAAAATAAAATAAAGATTCTTTTCCCTCTTCTCTCTTCCTGCCTACATGGCTTCATTCCTGCTTGCACTTTTCCTAAAAAAAAAAAAAAAAAAAAAAACTAGAAATAATCTTTTGAAACTGAATTCTGGACTGGACATGATCCACAGAGGGAAGTGTTCTTTTTATTTAATATTCATACTATTTTAAAAATCCCAAAACAGTTTCACTCATCTACATTTTTCATCTAACAACTCCTAATGACTTTCAGTTATTTTTGGAAGTCAAATCTACCAGGTAGCAGATTGTATTTTCCAAAGACACCTGCAATAATCCCATCCCACATGCCCTTCTTACAATGAGAACTTGAGCCAAAACATTAAAGTGCTCTGTACTTCTGCCTTCCTTTCTTGGTATGGTCATTCTTAGAACCCAGCTACCTTGCTGTGAAGAAGTCAAAATAAGACTGTCTAGAAACCAGGTTGAGACCCTGGGAAGTGTCTTAGCCAACAGCCCACACAACCTGCTAAACATATGAGTGATGTTATCTCCAATCAAATTCCAACCTTCAGTCACTGAATCACCCCAGCCTTCTTCCCAGCTGAGGAGCTAGAATCGCAGAGCAGAATTCTTAACCCTCAGACTCCATGAGTAGAATGATCATTTTGTACCCCAATGTAACAGGGTGATTTTTAGGCAGCAACTAAACAACCACTAAAGGATACAATTTAGTAACTAAATTCAGTAACTAAACAACCACTAAAGAATAAAATTTCTTCCTGCTGAGGAAACTCAAATTCAAAAGAATGTACCAAAAAGTTTTGCTTTACGAATCTTTAGGATCTGAGACATAATCCTTGAATTTTAGATAATGAAAGATTTTTGGATTTAGTACTCAAATCACCAACATTTTAGCATTTGAATTTACTCAAATAATAGTTTATTTAACACAGGATTCCCAGAGATTTCACAATCCTATAACTCTCAGGACAGTCAATCCAATCTAAAAGCAGGGCTTACAAAACCAAATGCCTTCAGAGGCCACACAGGTCATAGAAATTAGACACTTCGTAGCCTAGGGCAATGAGATTAAAGTGTGACTTCTCCTAGAGGAAAGTGCCTGGTTTCCTTACTTCCCTTCTGAAACTTCAAAGGAAGTCCCATTGGCCTAGTGCAATCCTTACCTCATGCCAGAGCTCTTTTTCAAACTCCAAAGGATGGTCAGAGCCTTTGGACAGCCTGGAGTCTGAATTTCATGGATGTTGAAATGTGGATTCAAAGGTTACTCTTAAATTAAACTCTCTGAGCCTGATAAAAATACTGGTGCTTACAGGACAGTCTTGCTTCAACTCCCCAGCAGAAAATTAATCTGAAAACTAGAAGGGGATCATTTTCTCTGGGGGATCCATCAAATTACCAGAAATAAAATCGTTTTATTGTGGTAGAAGAACTTTTCCCTGACCCCAATGCAAAAGTTTGTCTGCCAGGAATTTTCCACAGTACTTCAGCCTGTAGCTGTGTCCAAGGACACACAAGCATCCTCTCCTACTCTGCAGCTATATGTTACTGATAAGAGTTGCCAGTAAAAACCACACGTAGCCAAGGAGATGACTCTACCTCAGAGTATAAAAGGAGCTCCCCTAAACCCCCCATTGCTCGGTTTTGGATAACAATATCCCTGAGCCAGTACCAGTACAATAAAGTGCTTTTCTCTACTTGAGTGCTCAAGCTGTAAGTCTTCTCGCCATCTGGAGGCTCTATCATAACATCATCAATTTACAAATTTATCAATTCTTGGTTCCTGAGAATTCTGGAATGCTTCTGGTATATGCATTCATAGCGTATATGAACAAACAAGAAATCTCTTTTGTTTTTTAAAAACCATTTCAATTATTCATTATTATTTTGATGACTATCTTCCCTCTAGACCAGAAATCTCCTTTGGGGAATCCCAGCTTGTCTTATTTGCTGTTATATCTCCAGCACTTGGCACAATGCCTGGCATACACCAAGGACATAATAATACTTAGTCAATAAATGAATTGGATCCCATTAATTTAATCATTACACTATGTTGAATACCTACTTTGGGGATAAATGTTATGAACAATAAGGCCTAAGTGTTCTCAGGACACAACATAGAGAGCAGAGGGGACTGAAGAAATAAACAATTAAGCAAATTAACTCAATAATTTCAAGTAGTGTTAATGACTATGAAAAAGCAAAACAATGCCCTATGAAGGGAGAGGCAGGGGAAACCCATAGAAAGATTGTTATTCTATGAGTTGACTAATGACTGATGGGAGCTAGATGTTTATGTAAAGGGGAGAGCAGTAGCAGTGAGGCGAGCGTTCTAGTTGCAGACACAGTCAGTGCAAAGGCCCTGATGCTGAACTTGCTTGGCTTATTAAAAGGGCCTGGTACCTTGAGAAGACAATGTAGCTGACGTGTAGTGGAAGAGGGTCACATGGTAGCAAATGAAATTGAGATGTTAGCGGGAGCAGAGCAGGGAGGGTCTTGCAGGCCTTCATAGAGACTAATTCCCCGGGAGGGAGGTACAGAGTAATAATCTGTAATAAGAATCAAAGGAGCTGGCAGAGCCAGGCCTGTCCCATAGACTTTAAATCACATATAAACACACACATAATAGGAACAAAAATTTCACTAATTACAGCTGCAATCTTCTAGGTGCTAACAATTGCACTTTCCCACCAGGCCTCTGAAATGTAGGACATTGGCCTTTCTTTGGGATCACTTACCAGAAATACAAGCCAGAGACCAGATGGCAACTCACTAGCTTTAGAAACTTGTCATTCTGAATTCTTGGGTGGTAGATTTCAGCTGGGTTCACAGTCATTAGCATTAGCATTATAATAAAAATATCTCATCTAGTTTTGCTGTCTTCAGAGAGAATCAGAAGGAAGTATTGGGAAACCAGGCCTTAGCAACAAAATTCTTGGGGTTAAAAAGCTTGTGACAAAGGCTATGTCAAAAGAATCCCTCCTCCAGCAAGCCCTTCCAACTAGTTTCTTAATGAAGTCCCCTCAGGGTGTCTCCTCCCACAGGCTGTACTCTGCTCACTCTGTATCTGTAGCAGTATCCTTGACCACGGCTGTCTGTGGACTCCCAGATCCTCATCTTCTGTAGCAGGGAATGCTTGTGGCCAGGTGGGTAAGACCTAGTAGTTATGTGTCTTGGGTGGGGGGGATATTGGAATGGGAAAGGAGTATATGGAGGGTGATGTGTGTGGTGGGAGTAAAGAGGCAGAGAAACTAGGCAAGATGTAGGGCTCAGCGCCACCCCCTGTAGCTCAGGTAAGTAAGGCCACGGGCTATGAAGGCATGGACCCGAGTGTGAGACCACGGTTGTAGTAAAAAAAGTAAGGCTCAGATATCTTTCTTATATGATGAGGTAAAAGAATTCAAGGGGGATAATGTGGGAAATGAGTACAATCTTGGGAAGAGTGAAAGGGACTCAGGTATTTTACTTTAAAAAGTCAATGTGAAAAGTGATCCATAACTTGTTCTTTTACAAAAGAATCAGTGGCTTGGTCCTTTAAGAGAGCAGAATCTGAGCTTCAGGACAAAGTTAGGCAAATATGTGAAACACTTTATGTGAACTTCTCATTCAATAGTAATGACTGTTACATAAAGGTCAATGATTTTGCAATGACAGGTGATCAGCAAGAGCCATGCAAGTTAATAAATACTGGGAAAGGGGCTCCAGGCCAGTTACCCTAACAAATATGACATTTCTAAGTAATCAGTCATGGAATTTGGGAGCTAAAAAGGAATTTAGACATCTAACTGACCTAGTTACCTGGACATGTTCTGTTTGGTGTGCATGTTTGTTGTCGCTGCTCACGTGAAGGTTTTAGGCAGGCATGCTCTCTCCTATGGTACAGTCCTAACCACCCCTATTGCTCACCTCTCATCAGTCAGTTTCACAGAACTGTATTACCTGACTAGGTCTTTGAGGTTTTTGAGTTTGTGACCACTAGTCAACTAAGAAACTTCATTTTACCAGGATCAGAAAAAAACTCCTATAATATGGGCTCAAGAGTAAGGGATCCCTAGACTTCTGGGTCACGGTGATATCACATTCAAGGGAGGACTTTCTCAGGATACCTGTCAAGGAGATGAGGAGATGAGACTGGAGAGGAAGATATGCATAGGCAGATAATAAAAAGCCTGTTTAACACTATACAGTTTGGATTTTATTCTGAGACAAAGGGAATGACATGATTAGACCTACTTTTTGGGTAAATCACTCTGGCTGTTGGAGAGTGAAATTATGGGTAGAAAGGGCAACTAAATAAAGATAAATTAGAAACTATATTTCAACCCAAGTCAAATGATCTCCCTCAAAGACATTTTTCTATCTCATACCTGACAACAAATGGCATAGAATGTTCTCAGTCCTAAGTCCTACAGTGTGAAGACACAGACAAGAAAGAAGTAGGAAGTGGACGGGATACAGGTGTTCACTAAGACTGCACTGATAATCATATTGCAACATATAAATGTACAAAGTCACCATGTTTTATAGCTTAAGCTTATGCAATTTTATATATATTAATGATATCTCAGTAAAAATAAAACAAAACATGTATTGATGGTTTGAGACCAACATTATCATCATGTTCAGTGATTTCTGAATCACTGCTTTAACACAGGTTCTCACTGGTCCAAGGCTGAGGCATGTTTGTGCTAACACAGCATTTTTGTATAGTGTGCTTTTGTTTTTGAAATATTTCTATTTTCATTCTCCTTTTTACTCATCCAAGAAAAACTTTCTTATTCTTTCCACTGGGTCAACTGGTGGTTTGTTTTTAGACTCTATTAAAACTATTTTCCAAATGGTTTTGCCATGTTTTATTTATTCTACTTAGTGAGAGATAACATATAATAGTAAAGTACATAGAGTGCATAGACTAATCTTAGGCATATAATTTAACATTTTATGTATATATACATTGAGATAAACACCAACCAGATAAATTAAACCATAGAACATTTCCTGCTGCCATGAAAATCTGCTGTGTACATTCCATCCTAATCCTTGAAGGGTTAAGCATGTTCTGACTTCTATAACATCTTCCAGCTTAGCTTTTTCTGACACTTTATATAAATAGAGCTCCATATTGTTGCTGCAAATTATTTCTTTTTTTAATTGAGAGGTAGTACTCCATTTCATAAATATATGACTATTTAGCTATTCATTGATGAGCATTTGTGTTGTTGCATCTTCTGGATATTAGGAATAAAACTGTTCTGCCTGCTCTTGTAGCCCAGGCACTAAGTTGGCAGCTGGAGTGTGAACCATGTAACGCCCAGGGACCCAAATTTGCAACCGGGGCTGGGGGCAAACCAAAAGAACTAACTAAAGAAAGATAACTTACTCCTCCTCTTCTCCCTCCCTCCTTCTTTCTCTCCCTTCCTTCCTTCCTTTATGCCTTTCTCTCTCTCTCTCTCTAAAAAAGAGAATAAAGCTGTTATGAATCTAATACAGAAATAAAATAACAAGAGATATGCACTCATTTCTCTTGGGAATAAAGATTGAATTTCTCGATCATAGAGCAAATGCATATTTAACTCCAGTAGAAACTAGTGATTTTCCAAAGAGATGGTATCGTTTTGCACACCCATCACCTAACTGATGGGAGGTGAGTAATAGGGAGTGATGAGGACCGGCTCATTAGAGAGAGCATGATTGCCTGAAAGCCTTTATATTAACAAATAAAAATGTGCAGACCAAACAAAACATATCTAGGAAAGTGGGTCAGTTTTGCCCCCTTAAGATTTAAAGCAATATGGATCTACATCCTTGAAAACATGTGATATTGTCAGTCTTTTAAATCTTAGCCTTTCATTGTGGTTTTAAATTGCATTTCCCTAATGAGTCATATAAAACCCTGTTGAGCTTTACTTCATATGTTTATTGAACTTTTGGATATCTTCTTTTTCCAAGTACTTGTTCACGTCTTTTGTCCAATCTTTTATTAAATTTGTTGTCTTTCTCATATTGATTTGTAGGAGTCTGAATTTTCAAATAATGAATAAAAGAAGTGAGTCATAATCTCATCAATTTTCTAAAAAGGTATTAATTTCATTCAGTTAAACTAGTCATTTAAGGGACCTCTATTAATACCCTCTAAGAAAATCTCTTCCCATAAGGTGTTACTGTTGATCAAAGAGAGGCAAACAAGTCAACAAAGACCATGTGGGATGTGAAAGGGCATGGATAATGTATGATAGAGTATGAATGAAGAAGAAACTACTTTAGCATGAGAAGAGGCAGCAACGGAAAAAGATGCATCTTTTCTTTTCTTTTTTTCCCCCCAATACCACGTGGCAAGTTTATTAGAAAATAACTAAACAGAAGTGACACATGCAGCTTGGGGTTACAGGAGCAAGAGAGTGAGTTGTTAAAATGGAGTCTCATAAATGGGAGGAAGGGACCTCCCTTTGGGAGTACTCAGGAGTCACAGCTCTTGCAGGAATCAGCGTTCAAGGGTTAAGGGTAACTAGGGGTGTGTCTCCAGTTCAGGTTGCTGGGGAAGAATTCCAGGTTTTCTAGCCAGTCCCTTCTCTCCTGTCCCTCATCATTTCCTCCCTGTCCAAATAAAGCCAAAAATCTTTCTGGTGATAAAAGGATGAAGGTCATCTCTTCTACAACTTCTTTGAACTGGACATGGTGGTAGTATCTTTCTTACCTAGAGCCCAAACGATTTTATTTTTAAGGTAACTATGGGGGAAGGGTTGTGGGGGATCAGCCGGCTGGATGGTGGAATGCACATATACAGAGTCCAGTAGCTGTGTCCTTGGTTCCAAAGGATCATAGGCTTGTGGAAACAGCTGTAATTTAATTGTCTCTAGATGAGAGAAAAAAATAAATTTCTACCAACAAGTTAAAATGGCAGTTTCCTGAAAAAGGTTGACTCAGGAGAAGTCTGACTGGAAACCCCCAAAGGCATTGTCATTCCTTTCAGAGAAAATGCGGGTAGAAAATCTTTCCCAGATTAGAAATTGCTACAACTGGTACAATTACAAGTTTAGTTTCCTTAAGGAAGAAGGTAACAGTTGATTAGTAAATGTAAGAAGAAAATGCATAAGAGGGTACTAGGAAAACTTGGAAAGTGTTGCAGTGCACTACCTCTATACCAAAGAGAAGTAGAATAGATATTTTCCGGCTATGGGTGAGCTTTCAGAGGTAGAGGACCAGGAAAATAATAAAGAATTATCTACATTAACTATAATTATTTATCCAACCAGATTCCTTTAAGGAGGAATTTTTTTATTTGACTCGCAGGTGTCTGGTTCTTCACCTTTAGTACAAGACTTCCTTCCGGTTATGTGTACACAGTTCACAATGCCTCGTTTTACTGCAGTAGGCAAAAGCTTTTAAATGACCGTGGTTAAATTCTTTTCAGACAAGGCCCAACAGTGGGCTGATAATTTTTCAGGGTGAAAGAGGGCTCTTGGAAGAAATCAATTTAATTTTCTTTTTCTGTTGAATAATGAGCAGTTTAAATGATGAACTAGAGACTCTTTAAGGTTACTCTTACACTTAAATCAATTCATAAAGCAAGGTACAACTTTCAGAGTAGTTTTTCTTTGCATTGTTTATGTTAAGAAAATTATAGAGAATAGAATAGATTACCAGAGCAAACTAGGTAGAATGAATACCTTTCATTTATGCTCATAACGTAATGTGAAGTGTAAGTTGGAATTTAGAGCTGGATGAGGACAAATGGCTCTTTGATAAGTAAGAAAATAAAAATTTTTACCTCAAACATTCAGAATTGCCTGAGGCTCAGGCATTGTGATGAAGAGTTGGGAGTCAGGTTGCTTCTTCTACCCATCATTTGATCTCCATCCCTCGATGGATGGGCTGGACTAGAAAAGGGGGTCCCTTCTCACTCTGGAGAGAACACTCTTTTCTCATATCTTTTTTTGCACTATGGCATGGCCCATGTGGTTTATAGGTTTGAGGGCACATTTTGCTCAAGTGGCTGTCTTTGCCACCACATTGGTAGCCAGGGGTGTTTTCCTTCAGATTCATTCAGTGATGTCAGACTTCTTAGTTGATGCCTAGGTAAGCTGGCTGGAGATGCTGACAAAGGCAGCAATTTAAAAAAACATGATCCTGTTTGTTACTGACCTGAGACCTCTATTCCTTTCCTATTTCTTCTGTCACATTTTGGTTATTAAGGACACTGAAAGGCATTAAGGGTTGAAGTAGTAATAAGATTGGTGAGAAAAGTAAAGGTATTCCTATAAGGAGAAACCATAGAGAAAATCCAAATTAATATTACTTTTAAAATTTAAAAAGAAAAGAGGATGAGACTACAAAGAGCAGAGCAGTGGATTTCAGGGAGCAGCAAACTTGGGAGGAGTGGCATAACTCCACCTCCAAGGTCATCAGCAGCCTAAAACCAGTATGGCTTACAAAAAAGAAAAAAGTACTTTCTTAATTTGGTAAATCATGAAATCCTGTTGTTTAACAAATTTTTGAATACAAAGACATTAGCAAACAATATTTTTTATAAATGCTGAAGAGAAAAATAACCACAGTTAAAGATTTGTTTATAACACAATTGACAATGTATGATTTTGTAGTATGCAATGTTTTAAAATAGTGAATAGAATAGTAACTAAACATATCAACATATTAAGGATTTTATATAGGCCTCTAACACACATCAATTATTAGACTTTTGCATAAACATATGCTAAAAGTTGAGCATACTTTTTGACAATACTTCCCAAAATATTTTACCATGTCAAAAGAGCCTAATATGCTTAATATCTCTTTTTTTACAAAAATAGTTTCTTTATATGGGATATCTTAGGAGAGCTCTAAGATTTCCCATATTTTTCTTTAAAAAAAAAACAAGAAAAAAATTAACTTTTTATTTAGAATTTTATTTTTAGGAAATTTCGGAAAGTTAAGTCTTAGAACATGCCACAAAAATACACCATTGCTTATTTTATCAAAGGCATGTACTTTTGATGGAACCCAGTTTTAAACAATTTTTTCATTTAGTAGAGACTTGATTTGAGGCACAAGTTTTCTATAGGTAGACATTGTAGACAACTTACAATTTATTATTAAAATTGACTACAATTTTAGATACATTCTGTCCTCTTAACACATAAACACAACACAGTAAAGCTTTTTATAGTTATAAATTACTAAACATACTTTAAAACTTATACATTTATTGTTAAAGATTTCTAAGTAATTTCTTTGACCAGGAAGGTTAGAGTGACAGTTAAAATTAAACAGTTTAACCAAAACCAGTCTTATTAAAAATTTGCCACATCAACGGAACTTGAAGAAACATCCAGATTATAGTCTATTATTTCCTGACTTTGGTAACACGTAAAGGAGTTTTTTATGATCTAACGATAAATGAGCAAATTTAACAACATACACTTTTACAACATATAGACAGACAAACATAGAAATCACTTTTCTCTTTTAAAACTATATTTATATGCCGGGCAAATTTTAGATAAATACATAGTTACCTTTAAACAACCAGTACTTAAGAGATCGATCTTTTAATGGCAGGCCTAGATTAGCTGATATGTTTGTTGTATGCTTGCCAAAAGTTAGATTGAGAGCTCTTGAGATATATATAAATGTATAAATATATCTACATATGTATAGATATATAATATTCCTAATTCAGAGGCAAAATTACCTTTATTAAAAACATTTACATTGTTAGATTTTATCTTTCTAAAAAGAAAATTCTGATATGAGGATAGAGAACAAGTTTCAAGAGTAAAGTCATGAGATTAAAATAATCTTTTACATGTTCTGTTTTAAAAAAAGCAAATATTAGATTACCAAGACATGAATTTGCCAAAAAAATTTCACCTTTTTCCCAAAATTGATGTCCTTAAACCAAAATGAGTTATTCACACTTAAGAAACTAGGTTTTTTTCATTCCTTTCAGGTTCATCACAAGCTAGACAATAAACAAATTAACATTAGGAGTAAGATTAGTAGAAAAAATGTATTCAAGTGTATTCAAGGACAGATTGGGTATTTCCACGGCTCCAACTTGTAATGTAAAGTCATTGTGGGCCTAAGGTATAACCTGAGATTCTTGTGGTGTCTCTACAAGAAGCAACTAACTATTCCTGGACTTCAACCAGGAACTGAGAGTTACCATACCAGAATCCCTGCTTCCCTTCTGTCATCCCAGGTACAGAAGGTGCCTGCCGATAGACTTCCATGGTCTATGGCTACGAGATTCATGTGGTGTCCCACAGAACCAAGACCATCTCAGCAGAACATCTTTATGTTGAGTGTCCCCAAAAGAATCTGGTACTTGTCTCTGACTTGCCCCCTGTCATGCTGAACAGGTGCCCACCAATAGATATGACTGACAATGACAATAGAGGCTGAGGTGTAAGACTCCGTCCTTCACAGTTACTAGCTTATGGTCCCGTTTTTAATATCTGTGTCTGCTTTCTAAGTGATGGGCTATAACCTGGCATGTAAGGAGAAAATTTTGAGATTTAGCTTTTCCCGATATTTTAGGACATTAATTTTGGCCACTAGAGTGAAAATAAGTAATAAGGTGTCTTTTACTACTTTTTCCTTTAGACATTTGCAGGGAGAATGAGATCAAGGAGTCCTAATGTGGTCAAATATTTACCAATTTCTTTTGCTGGTATTAATAGGAGTCCCAGCTCTCAGACATCTGCAGTCAACATAGGAATAAGCAGCTCTTAAAATGGTTGAGGTAAAATTTTCATGTTAAGGAAGGTCTCAGGAATATGTTTTCCCACAGAAAAGACAATTTGGAAATAGATTTTTAATGCCTGCTTCCACTCCAGCTAGTCTACTGGCCTGAGGATGCAATTAGTTTAATGGTGAGATCTGCTGTGTTAACACCATAAAATAAACAAAGCCTTATCACCTTTCATGAATAGAAAAACCTTGGCTCTTGTCTTGGTTAAAGAATTAAAAATGCCTGGTAAATATTAAGTCACAGAATTTAATAGGAAAATGTAACCACAATTGATCAGGGAATTGAAGAAGATGCATATGACCAGTGCTCTGGGACAGGCTCAAATCCCCTCACTGTATTTTAGGACTTTATCTGGTTAATTTGCTTTAAGATTGCCTCACCCAGTCATTTTGTATAACCACTAATGGTTTTAAAGTCTCCCCTTTTTTCCTTCTGCCGTTTACAGATTTTTTTTCTCATGTGACCATCATCATTTTGTTGGTTATGCATATATAACCTTGTTTTGCTTTAACTTACATTTATTTACCTGCCTATTTTAACAATAGGATAGTAAATAAATTGTGATGTTACACTTGTAATAAGCCGTAAAAAGAATTAGTTATTTACTTGTAATAAGGATTAAAATAAAAATGGAAGCAGCACTGTGACTTTGGGAAGGGAGGGGCTTCTGGCTCCCTCTCCCAATAGCCAGTAACCATAGGTTGTAGCCATAGTTTATTAGAAAGCCTACAGAAGCAGATGCTGTGCAAAACAGCCAGATAGCAGGGTGCTATAAAACAGTCTTTAGTGTTTAGTGTGGGGTGGAAAACCCTTGACTTGATTGACTGGCAGGAGTTGGGAAGCCAAAAAGGAAGGGTAGGGGTGTGGGGGAGGGGCACATTGACAACAAATAACTACAGTACTATTTAGATTCCTGGGCTGGCAGTAGTGTCTTGCCACTGCTCTAGGCGCAGAGGAGCAGGGCGTGGCCACAGCTCGGATCTTTGTGAGGGGACACTACACCCCTCTGCTCTCACCAGCGCTTCTACCATGGGCCAGCAGCAGCGGTAGCACCAGCAGCAGCAGTAGCTCCAGCAGCCCACCCTGTGCAGGCTCTGAGGTGGGTGGCTAAGTCCAAGCTGGACCATGTCCTGTCCTAGGAAATTTCCAGGGCAGGGCAGCCACCCTTTAGGCTTTAACTGGGTGACCTGGTCTCATAATTTTGGTGATTGCCCCTTGAAAATAAGACAGGGAAAGAGTAGAATCCCCATAATCCTTTCTTTCCTTCCTTCCTTTATTAAAAAAGTAAACAAGCACACAAACAAATTTAGGACTTATCTATCCTATATGATGGAAAGAACCTGAGGATTTCAAAAATTCAGAAGTAACAAATTCAAGTCTAAATAAATTAGATATTTTTGTAATAGGAGTTTTGATCTTTTCTCACCATTAATTCTTTTGTAAGTATGGTAAAGTCTATAACTAAGACTAATAATTTTAAATTTATTAATTAAAATATATAGGAATTTAAAGGAATCTAATCATGTTAAAATACAAAATATTTATTAATTATATTTGTTCCATTATTAGCATGTTTTGGCAGAGCTTCCAGATGGCTAGAAGACCGACAGCCGAGCACTCAAAGGTAGAGGAAAAAACACTTTATTGAAAGCACCGGTGCTGGTCCAGGGGTATAGTTACACAAAGCTGAGCAACAGAGGGTTTAGGGGAGTTCCTTTTATATCTGAGGTAAAGATTCATCTCCTTGGCTACGTGTGGTTTCTACTGGCAACTCTTATTGGTTATGTATAGCTGCAGAGTAGGGAGGTGATGCTTTTTTGTCCTTGATCATGATAACAGGATATACCTGAAGTCTCTATAGAAACAGCCTTCATAGTACCGTGGAAAATTCCTAGCAGACTAACTTTTGCACTGGGTTCAGGGAAAAGGTCCTCTACCACATTCCCCCCTCTTGATCCTCAAGTTGATTTACAGCCTTGGGGATTATACAGGAGACTCCAAGCTGGAGGTGGAAACAGGGATGATGAGTCTTTTTCACCTAGGGGGTTGTAATGGCAGATCGGTGACATGATCTGGAGTAACTTTTGAATCTTTAAGACCTCTAGGAGAGAGGAGATAAAATGGGTAAGTAGGTTCAGGATGCAAGGAACAAACAAGCGTGCAAATAACAATACAAGGAGGGGTCCCAACAGGGACAAGAGCCATGATAACCAGCTGATGTTTCCAAACGAGGAGCTCCCTCAGATGAATCTGTGAGACTCTGGTTCTGACCCTTATTAAAACATTCACAGTCTTCTAATGGACCATGTTCAGAGGCCTGGTATGCTGATCTGTCAGTTGAGGTTCTAGGGATAAAGGGGAGAACTGTAAGCAATAATAAAGGAAACATGTTTAGGGTGTCAGAGAAATATTTTGGCAGTAGTGCAGTGTGGTGGCAGAAAGGGGTCTGCCGTACCAGAGATCTGTGTTGGGTGAGAAGCAACAGGAGCACAATAAGGGCCCACAGTGCTGGTGAATAAGAGCAAAGGGAGGATCAGAGCCCAGAACAAAATGAGAAGAATAAACAGGGTCAGATTTGCATCCGCTGGTGAGTCGGTTGGGTCATTGGTTTCCCTGAGTCTCTTCTGGAATGTGTGTCAGCCTGGGACAATTGGGAGACAGTTGTTGGGCAGTCCAACTTGGACGGTGTTCAGATCAAGTGATCTGTCACTTAGCGGGTGGACTGCTTTCACACAAGAATGGTGGATCTAGGTTTTCAGACCTGTAACCTTAAGAGCTGTGGGGTGGTTAGTATGACCAGATAGGGTCCCTTCCAGGTTGGCTTCAGGGGTTCCTTTTTCCAGCCATTTACCCACACTTGGTCTCCTAGTTTATAGGGGGTGTACAGTTGTTCCAGCAAAATGGGTTTAGCCAGTGGAAAGCAACAGGCTTCATGCACTCGGGAAAAGATGAAAGGATTTTATTTAATGCTGGTGGGCACCAGTGGAGTGGTCTGCAAAGACTGGTGCCCCAAACAGGAGTAAGTCATAGATTTTATAGGCAGAGGTTTCTGGGTGGGCTACAGTAAGGCAGAGGCGGGTCTCTGGAATTTTTCCATTACTGGTTTTTGTTTAGTGAGATCGGGCCAGCTCTGTTGGTGGTTGGGCTAAGCAGAAGTTATTTACAGCTTGGGGCTTGGGCTGGTGAGATAGTAAATTCAGTGGAGGCTTATTCCCTGAGGCTTATTTCCTCCTCACAGTTATTCTAAGAAGACAGGTAGTCTCTCTGTTACCCATCTATGTACTTCAAGCACTGTTTTTCCTAGTCCCTGTGATTGCTTCTGAATTTCTAAGTTTCCTAGCTCCTTTAGGTCCCCCTTACGACTACTTAAGAGTGGGGTTATCATATAGGATTTCAAAAGGGGAAATCCTATTCTGGCTCTAGGGACACAGTGTGTCCATAGGAGGGCTAAGGGCAATATGTCTGTCCAGAGTAGACTAGTTTCCTGACATAATTTAGACATAGCTTGTTTGAGGGTCCGGTTCATGTGTTGTACCTTTCCTGAACTCTGGGGCTTATAGGCCATATGTAAGTTCCATTGGATACCTATGACCTTAACTACCTGCTGCACTACTTTTGCTGCAAAGGCTGAGCCATTGTCTGATCCTATAGTCTATGGCATCCCATATCGTGAGATGATGTCTTTTAGCAGTGCCTTGGTTGCCTCTCTGGCCTTTTCTGTATGGGTGGGGGATGCTTTAACCCAGTCTGAGCAGGTGCAGGCAAAGCCTAAGAGATATTTATTCCCTCTGCTTGGTCTTATCTCAGTAAAGTCTACCTCTAAATCTTCAAAGGAAATCTGGCCACAGCGCTGAATTCCTGCTGGTCCAACAGGACCCTGTCTGGCATTGTTCTGTGCACAAAGGAGGCAGCATTGTGTCACCAAGGCACAGAGGGACTGCAGTTGAGCAATAAGGTAGTACCAGCTCAACAAGGTTTCTAGAGCAGTTTTTCCAAGGTGGGTGAGTTAATGCTGCTGAAAGACTTCCCAGTGTGCTAGTTGTCCTGGCACATAGATCCAGTGGCCTGGGAGCACCCACCATCCTTCTTTTACTACCTTCCCCCCTTCCTGTTGCACCCATTCCTTTTCCTGGGCTGTGTATGTGGGGGTAGTTGTGGGAGTAGCATGCTCCTCGACGGCACTGTCTGTTCTTCAGCTGCTTGTCTAGCTGCTGTGTCTGCTCTGCGGTTTCCCTCTGATATTGAGTCCTTTCCTTTCTGGTGGCCCTTGCCGTGTATGACTGCTACTTCCTTGGGCTCCCAAACTACCTCTAGGAGTTTTAGGATTTCTTCTTGATTTTTTATTCCTTTTCCTCCTGCTACTAAAAGTCCTCTTTCTTTATATATAGCACCACGTACATGCAGAGTGAAAAAGGCATAGCATGAGTCGGTGTAGATGTTGAAGCGTTTATCTTTGCTGAGTTCTAATGCCCTGACTAGGGTCCATAGCTCTGCTCTCTGGGCTGACCATCCCTCAGGCAAGGCTTTTGCCTCTATAGTCTCATAGTCTGATACAACTGCATACCTAGTGTGTCTCTTGCTTTCATCTATGAAACTACTACCGTCTGTATAAAGAAAGAGGTCAGGGTTTGCAGGGGCTATTTGTCAAGTCTAGTCAGCTAGAATAGACTTCATAAAAAACCTTTAGGCAGTCATTTATGCTCTGGGGCCCCCATGGCAACAGGCAAGAAGGTGATGGGGTTTAAGATTTTTACTGCTTCCAGTTGCACCCGTGGGTTTTCGCACAGGAGCCCTTAGTACTGGGTCATCTGGGCATGAGTTAGCCAGTGTTGTCCATTGACATCCATTAGCATGATGACAGAATGGGGCATCTTAACATTTAGGTTTTTGTCCCAATGTAAGCTTGTCTGCTTCTTTAACAGCATAGTGGTTGCAAGAGCTTTAAGGCAAGGTGGCTAGCCTGCTGCAACCGGGTTAATCTGCTTTGATAGGTAAGCTACCCATCTCTGCCAAGGCCCAAATTCTTGAGTGAGTGATCCCAGAGCTACCCCATTGTTCCCACGTACAAACAAGTTAAAGTCCTGTGCCACATCTGGGAGTCCCAAGGCCAATGTCTCAGTGAGTTTTGTCTTTACAGTTGTGAATGCTTTTTCTTGTTCTGGTCCCCAAATAAGGGGTGACTTCTCTTCTTTGAGGGCCTCATATAAAGGCTTTGCCAGCTCCGAAAACCCTGGGATCCATATGCAACAGAATCCTGCTGCTCTTAGGAACTCTTGGATCTGCCACCAAGTAGTGGGAACTGGGATTGCACATACTGCTTGCTTTTTCTCAATCCCAACACCCATTTCCCTTGCGTGTTTCAGAAGCCTAGGTACTTGACTTCTTTCAAGCATATTTGAGCCTTTTTTTTAGAGACCTAGTAACCAGCTGCAGTCAGGAGCTGCCATAGGACCCTTGTTCCTTCCCAGCATTGAGCTCGAGTAGGACTAGCTAATAAGACGTCATCTACATATTGGAGTAGGATGCACCCTAAGTCCTGACCTGGAGATTTGGACATGTCAGATGCTAGCACCCACTGAAGAGGGTCGGCGAGTTCTTGAACACTTGAGGCAGCCTGGTCCAAGTGAATTGTTCCTTAGCCCCTGTGTTCAGGTTCTCCCACTCAAAGGCAAACAGGGCTGGTGACAATTGAAGAGAGAAAAGGCATCCTTTAAGTCCAAGCAAGTAAACCATTCTGCCTCTGATGGTATGAGTCCTAGTAGGGTATATGGGTTTGGCAGCGCCAAATGTAGGGAGACGACTGCTTTATCGATGGCCCTTAGGTCCTGGACTGGGTGGTGGTCATTTGTCCCTGGTTTCTTTATTGGTAACTGTGGGGTATTCTACAGTGACTGACCCCACTTTAACAAGCCCCATTTGAATAGTCGCTCCAGGTAAACCTGTATTCCTAGGCGTGACTCTCCTTGAGCCATGTATTGGTGGATCTTAACAGGTTGCACTCCAGGTTTTAGGTTAATCGGCACTGGGGCGTCGTTCTTTGATAGGCCCAGAGGATTTCCTTCTTCCCAGACTGATGGGAATTCAGCTTCCAGGGCAACTGATGGCTCTTCGGATGGCAAGATGTATAACCATCATTCTTCCTCTCACGGCATTGCTAAGGACAGGATCATTGGAGTGGCCTCTTTAACGAAATGCAGTTTGTGCCAAGCCATCTGGGGCAAGGCTATTTCTGCTTTCATTTTAGCCAGAAGATCTCTGTCCATCACAGGTACTAGGCAGTCTGCCATATACAAGAACTCATGGCCTACTTGGTGGCCTCCCAACTAGCACCTGCAGGGGCCACAGAATGGTCTATGGGTCTTGGCTCTGGTAGCCCCTAGGATAGTGGCTTCCCGCTCTGAGTTGGGGGCTACCTTGTGAGTAACAACTGAGTGTTCATCCCTACTATAGACCACAAAGTTCACAATCTGGCCTCTAATTTTCATTTTGACCGTGGACTTGTGGGGGCTTAGTTGGAAAGAGCCTGGTCTGTCCTAATCAGAGTCTGCCCCTGCCGATGCAATCAGGTCTGTTTCAGGTGACTCGGGCTGGTAGCAGCTAGGTGGGTTGGAAGAACTTGATTTTCCTTTCTGATGGTTTGAACATTAGTTTTTCCAGTGCCCCATTTTCTTTCAGTATGCACACTGGTCCCTACCAAATGGAGCCTTTCTCCCTAGTCCCTTGGTCTTGTCTTGTAAACTCCCTTTTCCATGGCAGGAGGGGGCTGTCCTAAGGCAGCTACTAGAAGGTTTACTTTCTTCTTCAACCATTTGTCGGCCTCCTTCCTCAGTGCTAAGTCCCAGTTAATGAAGACCTTATTTGCTGTCTCCGGAAGCTCGGTGGCATTCTTGCCTGAAAAAACCCTCCAGTTTCTGAAGTTTCCTTCTTATGTTGGGCTGAGCCTGGTCAACAAAGGTAGTGTTAACCATTCTTTGATTCTCTGATGCCTTGAGATAAAAGGGAGTGTAGATCCTAAAAGCCTCACAAAGTCTCTCATAAAAGTCTGCAGGGCTTTCCTCTGGTTTCTGGAGGAAGGACCTCTAAGGTCTTAGTCATGTTAGTGGGCTTCTTAGCTCCTGTCCAGACTCCCTGGAGAAACGCCTGGTGATATCTCTCCAACCAATTTCTCCCTTTCTCAGTGTTAGAGTCCTATGGGGGGCGGGTGTCTGGAAGGGTTTCTTTTACCCAATTTTCTGTGTTTACAGTGCCTGCTGGGGCCTGACTCTCAAGCCACTTCCTAGCCTCTGTCTTAATTCTCATTCACTCCGCAGTATTGAAGAGGGTGAGGAGTTGATGGCAGTTAACCCATGTTGGCCTCTGGGTCTAAAAGATGGATTCCAGGAGGTTGATCATGGCCAGAAGCTTTTCAGAGTAAGCTGGGGTATTGTGCTTCCAATTCAAGAGATCAGTCATAGTGAAATACAGATAATAAAAGACTGATCCTCCCTCTTGTAGGGTCCCATCTGGGGCCAGCCATCGAGGACCCTTGGCCTCATGGAGGCATCTGCATGGATGCTGGTGGCTTGGGCCCTTGATTAGTTGATCTCAGGCATCTGCCAACCAGCTCTGGAGAGCCCAACTGAGGCTCTGGGCTTTGGGGTGGAGAGACAGAGGGCGGTGGTGTGTCTGGGTCTGGTGGAGCATTGGTAACAACCTGAGGAGCATATGGAGATGGCAAGTTCTGCAGAGGAACCTCCTCTGTATCTTCCTGGAAGATTGGTGGTCTCTGTTTTTTCTGAGGTGTCTTTTCATGACTGACTAAAACCTTACACTGTCCTTGACCACTAATGCAGAGCCGGACCCATGGAGGCTTAACTCAGGCAATTTCTAACCATTGGTCTATATGTGGAAACTGATCAGGGTGGCCTGGGTCTCCTGTTACAACTTTGCAAACAGGTCTCGCTGTGGGGAAATCTAAGGTCCCCTCTGATGGCCATCCTACCCCAAAAGCTGGCCACTTTAATTCACATAATTGGCATAATTTCCAAGGGGCCAATTTGATACAATAATCACTTGAAAATCCCTTCTTAAAGTTTTTTTTTTAACATACCTTCTAAAATAGTGTACTTAGTAGGACTACTTCCCATGATTGTGGATAATAAGTCCCTCCCAATGAACAGAGATGCAAGACAAAAACAGGGAAACTTTCACTTTGTCCTTCTGGCCGCTCCCCTCTCAGGGATTTAGATGTCTCTAGCTTTTGAGGATGCCTCAGTATAAACTGAGGATCCACTGACCTGGATTGACAGTGCAGGGAGGACCTGAATTTCTTCAGTTCCCCAAGTATTGACAGCACCTTAAGCCATATGAGGTCACCACAGATTGGGACTCAAACAGAATCCATAGCTTTCACTGTGGAGCAGAACACTCACTCTCACATTCACATACTAGTCAGTCCAAGTTTGACTTCTATCCAAGAAAGTCCCTATTCGCAGAGGCAACAAAGTCACCTATGGGGTGATTAAGTCCTTCTTCTGCCATGAATGGCAAGCCTGAACTTGGCCTGGGTTCCCGGGGACACTTACCAATCAGACATCTGGTCCTGAAAGGCTTTTCTCTCCTTTGCTGAGTCTGCCAGGGCACAAAAGGAATCCAATCCCTCCGGGCACAATATGGACTGGGAACCAGAAATTACCTGGTGGTGCTGTCCCTATGCCTCAGGTCCAGGTGGGAGGATATACCGTTGGCCCCCATCAGCGGTGGCAACAAAGGGCCAGCATGGCTGATGGCCAATGCACTAAATGTTATGGCAGAGCCTCCAGACAGCAAGAAGACTGACAGCCTAGCACTCAAAGGTAGAGAAAAAAAACACATTACTGCAAGCAGCGATGCTGGCCCAGGGGTATTGTTACCCAAAGCTGAGCAACAGAGGATTTAGGGGAGCTCCTTTTATACTCTTAGGTAAAGATTCATATCCTTGCCTACATGTGGTTTCTACTGGCAACTCTTATCGGTTATGTACAGCTGCCGAGTAGGGAGCCGATGCTTGATCATGATAACAGGACATAGCTGAAGTCTCCATAGAACAGGACGTAGCTACAGCCTCCGTAGTACCATAGAAAATTCCTAGCAGGCTAACTTTTGCATTGGGGTCAGGGAAAAGGTCTTCTACCACAAGCACATTTGAAAAAATACCTAATTTCAGTCATAATGACTATAAATGCTGTCTTGAGATGTTTCATCTGTATGTGATATGAAAATATAATTTTTGTTGGTGACAGTCACATGTTCTGTTAATAGTATAGTTTCTTGCTTATATTAATCATCAATTAAAATACTAAATTTCCATTATATGTTAGTGAACATAAATTCTCACTAAGCTCACACACTCAGTGAAGTCCAAGTATAGACCCCAGATTAATTTCCCTGTGACCAAACATATACTCTAACTGACAGGGTAGACTAAAAAAAGGGATAAACTAGAGGTGGGAGGCCAGATGGGAAGCCATTTCAATGGTCCTGAGTGGAGGCTGTGGTACTGGGGAGGAAGGCAGTGACCTTTATTTGGAAATAGAATCCAGAGTGTGCTGGGAATAAGCGGGGGACTGATTGGGAAAATGGAGATTGTCTAGAATAGTCCGCTGAGTTTCTTAGCTTGGTAAGAGAGATGATGCAGTTCAAGTCACATCAGCTCTTACCTAGATTATAGTAATAGCCTACTAAGTGGCTAGTAGCGTCTGTTCTTACCCCACTATGGTCTAATTCCTATAGAGGACTCAAAGTGAACTTTTTTAAACATAAGAAGAATTCATAATGTCTCTGCTCAAAGACCTGCAATGGCCAAAGTCCTTACAATTGTCTTTAAGGTCTCACTCTTAACAATACCTTCTAAATTCCCATTTGGCTAATACAGATTGTAAAACACTAGTAGAAACTGACAAAAAGAAATTCATTCTTTGGCCAAAGAGAGGGGGAAGGATCTCATGCTCTAAAGGCCTTCCTTGTTTGGGACACATAGGAAAGAAGTTATATGTTCATTGAAAAGGAAGGAAGGGAAGGTGCTTAGATCTCTGATGTCTGCAGACTTCTGGATGAGGATCAGGGGTTTATACCCATTTCCAATTCTAGTTTGACTTGGACCAGGGCTCATGGTGAGGAAGTGTAAGATATAATGTGCCCTTATTCTCAACCCCTCTCTTATCTTCACCTTCATTTTGTCTAACTAGTTTCCATAGTCCTCCAAATGCACATTCCAGAGCCAAGATGGTCCAATCGCCATCGTTTTCTAATGTATGATTTTAAATTCCACTGTATTCTATAAAACTAACAAGTTATGCAGCTCTGGTGAGTCCTAAAAATGGAAAAGTATGATCAGTGGAAAACAGCGAGACAAAATATATTTTTAGGGAACACCCTGGTGATTCAGGTGCTAAGTCAGCAGCTGAGACATGGACCATGTAATGCCCAAAGACTGGGATTTGAGACCTGGAGTGGGGGTTGTGGGAGAGGGGGCATGTGGAAGCGGGGGAGTCAACCAAAATAAACAAACAAGTTGAAAAGTGCTTCCTTCCTTCATTCCTTAAAAAAAATGCTTCTTCCTCCTCTCCCTTTTTCTCTTAAAAATATTTTAAATTAGATGAAAAAATTTATAATTAATTTTTCTAATTTTGACAATATGACTATTATAAAACAGTGGGGGTTGGTGTGTATTACAAATGATCTATTTCAGCATTGCTTGTATTTTGCATTTTCTAACTGTTCCAACACAAAGGTACCAGGTCTAATTTCTATAAATTCTTGAGTCTCAAGGGAGAAATTGTAATTATCTGCTTTAATTCTAAGTAATCATATATTAAAATGTATTCAGCTGGAGGTTTAAGTGTGAAATTCAGAGAGACTGATGTGAAAAGCTGCACAAATTAGAGATTGTATATTTGAAGGAAATGTGTCAAAGTTTAAAGTAGTTGCAACAATCAGTACACTTACTTTAGAGAGCTCAGCCATAGTCATTGAACAAAGAAAGGAGAACTGTGAGACAGAGAATAGAATAGAGATTTAAACAGTGTAGGCCTTGTAACTCAACAAATATCTTTTCCTACATGAGTATGAGAAGCAAGACTTGAAGAGGTGATTCAATTTGTTGGTTTAATTTAATTATCCTCTTAGTATAAGCATCTCATTTCGCTGAATGTAACTCTAGTGTTTCATGTAAACAATTGGAGTCAACTTGTCAAAAACCATTAAGAATGTTTCAAAGATTCTGATTGAGATTGCATTGCATTTATAGATTGAGATATCCTATCTTTTATACATTGAAAACATTTTTTTAATAAAGGCAATAGACTTTCTTCCTGCCTTTCTCCCTCTTTCTCTCCTTTCCCTTCCTTCCTTCCTTTGTTCCACTGGATGGTGACCAGGAGGTCTTGGAGAGAGCAGACCCAAGAGAGCACTCCAGGGTCCTCCAGCCCTGGCCTCTTTTGTGCTCATGTCAAAGACAACAAGGAACGGAGTGCATGTCGGTCACTCCAGGGACCAAGGGGTATGGTCAGGTCACTCATCCCAACAGGAAAACAGAATTCCCAACACCTGTGAAAAACAATTACTCCTCACAATTTGCTCCACAATTCAACCATCTGAAGAGGATAAACCCACTTCTAGGACAACTGCCCTTGACAAGATCATATATGTCAACAGGCTGCTTATTGGCATCCTTGAAGAAGCCAACACTATCCGTGAGTCTGTTTCCGCTCTCCTGAGAACTGACACAGAGAGAAGACAGCTGCCTATGAACCCTCATTAGACAGAATCAGCTAATAACTGGAACCTCCCAGCCTCCAAAACTGTAAGAAGTATTTGTGTATCTATGTATATATGTATACATAAATACGTGTGAGTATTGATTTGAAATGAAAAGAAGAATACATTTTATACATACACATATATACATTTAAATATAGAAAAACATTGTGCCTTCCTATTCAGGAACATGGACTGCCTTTCCAATTATTTCAATCTTCTTTTATGTCACTTTACATAAATTTCTTAACATTTTTTATTAGATTTTTACTTCTAATTGATGTAATGGTTTTGCTGCTACTGTGAATGGATGCCTTTCCCCTAATATTTTCTAACTGGTTGTTGTTGGAATATTAGAAACTATTGAGTTTTCATATGTTGATCATTTATTAAACCTGGTACTGCATTGCCTTAGTCCTACTGGTTTAACCATTACCTCTAAAATAAGTTTGTCTCAATCTTTCTGTTTACTTGTATCTCATGTCTCTTTTCTGTCTTACTATGCTGACTAAAACCTCATATATATATAATTGTGAATAGTAATGACAGAAGTAGGAATTCTTACCTTGTTTTGGATTTTCAAGGAAATAGCTGTTTTGAATGTTTTACTATTAGGTATGATACTTACCATAAGGTTATGGTAAAGGGTATTTTCCTTTCTTTTTAGCTCTTTAAAGCATTTTAATAGGAATGGTGTTAAATTTTGTCAAGTGCATTTTTCTGCATAAGATGATCATTTGGTTTCTGTTTCCTTTAATCAGAGAGTTTGGTTATTTATAATGTTGAGGCAATTCTGTATCCCTAGAGCAAACTCTCCTGATCATGATATAATGTTCCTTTGGTATACTACTAGATACTGTATTAGTACTATATTTGTGATTTTTGCTTCTATGTTCATAAATGAAATTTGTTTCTTGTAGGTTTTTTGGGGGAAGGGAGTCAGAAGAGTACCTTCCATTTTTGTTTGTTATCAAGATTATTTTGGTCTTAGAATATAATAGGAAATTTTTTATCCCTTTCTTTTTCTGGATAATTTATATTATGGAGATTATCTGTTCTTTGTTGGTTTGGTAGAACTCTCTTTTAAGCTATTCTGGGCCTGGTATTTTTTTTATGTCTAGATCTTTGACTAATTTTTCTATTTCTTAGGTGATGATTAGTTCATTCAGGTTCTCTACTTCTTCTTGAGTCCATTTTTTGATTTATATTTTATATAAGATTATTTACTTCACCTTAATTTTCAAATTTGTTTGTATAAAATGATATTAATAAGTTTTATGTTATTAAAATTATCTTCTGTAGCTGTAGTTACATTGCCTCTCTACTTTCTAATGTTTGCGTTCTTTGCTTAGATAGCTGCAGATATTAAAACTGCAACCTATTGAATGAAAGACAAGAGATAATGTCCATAGCAGCACTTACTGTAGTAACCAGACGAAGTCTTATACAGCAATTAGAAGTTCAGGCATGTAGGGATTTAGATATCTTGGAAGGAAAGTCTGAAAGAAAAAAGAAAAAAGTGGTAGAATATTACTAAAAGTATCCAGGCTGTTGGTGTCCCGAGTAATGTAGCTAGAGATTCTAAGAAACTCTGAAGACCTTTAACAGTGCTTCCTCAAACTCCTGTTACTGTACCATCTTATCTCCCTGAGAGACTCTTAATTTTAGTCAGCCTAAGAAAAAGAACATTAAAAATTTTTGTTGGACTATTGAGTGACCAGCAGGATGTATCAATGTCAGTTCCTTGACATTTCAATTTCACTAAGCACCAGATTCAGTCTTCTCAATTTTTCTTCAATCTAGTTTAATGAATCAACTATATCTTTATTTTCAGCCTTGGTGTCTTGGGCAATCGGTAACATTAATTTTCAGTTTATCTTTTACTTAGGACAAAGAAAGATGTTCCACCTTTTTACTTCCTGGACTCATTTTCATTTGCAGGTGACACATTAACATTGTTTCAAAATGCTGGAATATTAGTGGCATCGTTTTGTTTTTTTCTACTGTTGATTTCTGCAGGCCTCATCTTGTAGCTAGGCTCTGGCTCTACTCAAGGGCAATCTTCTAAGTTTATACTTTTGCTAACGGTGTTTTCTGTTGTTTTCTTTGTTTCAGATGTGATCAGTCTTAGAAAACTCTGAAGCAAACTTTATTCTAACCCAAATGTAGGCATTCTTAGATTAAATTATCAACATGTGGGTTTTACGGCTCTAAAATCATGAATATTTAAAATAAAAGAAAACATGCAGATCACAAACTTCCAAGACATATTAATTTTCAATTTATCCATGTGGCATGTAAGACCCAGGTAGCCGCTGGACCACAGCATCTTCGGGCAGCAGTTATGTCAGTTTTGTTTACTACTCAAGTCCTGATACAAGTAAATACCTGGCACATAGTCAGTATATATTGTTGATTAAATAGTTGACATGTAGGGAATTTAATTCAATAAAGTATCTTAACATTTTTACTCATAATTTGAAAGCAATGTAAAATTGTGTTAAATACTTCAGAGTTTCAAGTATCAGAGATTCGGGTTGCTTTTGTTCTAGGGGTTTACTGGAAGACTTAATGGAGCCATAAGAGGAAAACAACAACAAGAAGATCTCAATAGGTATACAGAAAAATGGAACTTCATTCCCATCGATTAAGACGGTAGTACCTGTAGCAGCATAATTGTAGTTTGTAGCTTATCAGTACTTAACCGTATTTTGATGAGTATGATGTATTCCCACGTTTTTGACCCAAACTTTCAGGAAAAAAATCTTTTAATTTTTAATTTAAAATTGTATTTCTTTATTCTTAGGTACTTTTTTATTGTAAAGGAATTTTATCATTTTTTTAACACATTTTTAACAGAAGTTTTATGTAGCAGATAATTACAAAAGACAAGAATAGACACAAGGTACAAGAGATTTTATGTACCAGTAACAAATTTATGATATTTACACATCATAGAAGGTCAAGAACACTTTATTACTCTCAACATCAGCAGTATTGTCTTCTTCAACTTCTACATTGTTGGTGTCTTCTGAAGAGTCACTTTCCTCATCCTGGTAAATTTCATCGTCCTCAGTTCCAACCATTGCATTGCTGATGCCTTTTTTTTTTTTTTTTTTTTAACGCTTTCACAACCTCCTCCTTCTTGACATCATTCCACGATCTTAGGATCCAATCACAAACCTGGGCGGTGGAGGATTTCTTGATTTCGTCTGATGATGTTAAATCATTTCTAACTGACTGCATCCACAACGTCCATTCTTTCTTCATTAAAGCCTTAAAGGGCTTGTTTATGGACACATCAAGAGGTTGCAGTTGGCTGGTTAGCTCACCAGGTATCATAGCAAGTTGGGTTTTCAAGTCCATTGTGATTGCTTTTGCATGGACTTTGAAGTGATCAAAAAAAAACACAAAAAACAAACAAAGCTGTTTTTCTAAGCATTCCTCCAGGCCTTTATTACCAGACTTTGTTAAACCAGATTTCCACACCTACATTAATCGCCCTTTTTCCAGGGTACTATTTTGCATATGGATCTCATCAGTGTTATTAATTTCTAGAATTACACTTTTAACTCATAAGCATAAATAAATAAAAGGATGAAAAGCATTTATACTGATTATAGAATTAATACTATCCATGCATAATGAGCATCCTTATTTTTCCCTCACAAATTTGGGCCAAAATGCGTGTATTACACGCAGCAAAATATGGTACTTTTCTTTCAGAATTGCTTCTTTTCCCATTGTTCACCACTAGGGAGGCCTCTTTGCCTCGGCTACCACTAACTCTGTGTCTGAAGGGCATCACCAACATAACACAATTAGTCAATCACTATTGGATATAACAGACTACTGCTGGGCTCAGTTCTCTAGCATTGAGCCACTTTGCTGGCCACCCGCTAACCTAAAGAAGGTAAACTTTAAGTCAGGTATGGATCCTTAGCTCAGTCACTTGTGTATAGGGTAATAAGGCCACATGGCCAAAAGGAGACCACCAATGAAGGAAGCACCGTGAGGTATTTCACAGGGCCAAGCACTGCCTCAGTATTAAAATCAATAACCAGGGTCAGTCTTGCATCAATAACTAACAATCCAAACAACCATGCTGGTTCTATTTCATGTTCATACTGTCACATCTTTGCTGTGTAGATTTAATTTGCTAGAAAATCATAACTAGCCAGTCATATTTCTATACTTATTATGATATAGCCATAAAGGAGACATGATTTATTTCCTAAATGAGTCATTCAGGAAAATGGCATATATATAGCACACTGAAGAGAAATTCAATACATGGTTACTTAGGACTAAGAGTTGGGGAGGATTTTGCATTTTTGGTTTTTCATAGGTGACAATTTATAAATCAGAAATTATTTCTGAGGTGCACAGCTCTTGGAAAAACAATTTCTTCAAAATCCTTGCAGGTTATATTTTGCTGGTACACTTCATGAGATCATAGATAATGGTCTTTCTGGGATATAGTACAAATGATGCTAAACTCCCAAAATATGTTCTCAGGGTAAATCTGCTAACTTTTCTCAGAACTATACCACATTGACCTCGTGTAAAGCTGTGGTCTGATTCAAATCAATGTCAATGTGAATTTCCCCATTGTGGGTTATTTTCCGAATATAGTTAGTTCAATTGGGCTCAGGTTACCTCTGACCATTTGTAAAGACAGTGTCAAAACTGTTACTTCTTTTATGGGTGACACGATTGCAAATCAAAAGAATATTTCTCAGTTATTACCTTATTTGACTTCTCCACAACAACCGACACTGCTGAAAACCTTTTCTTCTTGATAGCCCCATGACACCTTCATGTCCTGCCTTGGTGTCATCACCATTTGTATGCTGAATATTTCTAAGTAATGTGTATCCAGATAAAACCTTGTGCTCAAACTTTCTCAGTCTTCAAAATACCTATTCCAATTCCAAGATGGCAGGCTGTTAAAATGTAGAGCTTGCCTACTCCTTATAGATAGAACAAAACTGTACCCATCTAGCAACTATGACCTTTGAAAAGGAATGGGGACCAGCCATTCCACAAAGAAAGGGGACACATATATTCATAAACAATAGGAGAAACTAACCTGTCTCAGTATCATGCCACCCTGTTCAGAGCCTCTGGGGCCACAAGGAGAAATCAATGATACTGACACTCTCCCTGGAGCTGAAGGACCTGTATCCTCTGTGGGATACCTGGGAACTGGTTCACAGTTGCAAAACAAAATTCTTCAGCATGGGATAGAAAGAGGGACAGCCTCCCTGTGACCAAGATGCGGCTTCCACATATTGTTACTGGAAGCTGCCATTGCAGGAAAATCCCAGACTGAAGCACCGCCCCATTCACCATTAGCCCACTTGTGCTGGACTTTGGTGACATTTATGGTTCCCAGGCCTGCCTGAGACAGACAGCCAGGCCTGCTGTAGTAAATAACTGAGTAATTCCTGGCAGGAAACATTCTATTCTGTAGGTCTCTCAGGGAAGGTCATTGGAAGGGTACCATGAGAAAGCTGTTTCAGTCTGCCTGGGGCTACAGTTAAACACCTGGGCAATCTGCTTGGTACCTCCCTAATTTCCAGCTCCCCAGCTCCAAGGATTACTTGCCACCCCACTGCTGGGACAGCCTCACCTCTGGAGAATTGAGGGATTTTCACTGAAGATCATGCTTTGCTACACCAGTTCCTGGATCTCTCTCTTTTGTGGCCTCTATTGGAAATGTGGTCAGCATTCAGATTGGGCCCATAACTTTTGGGTCTCTCTCCATGGGCCTTGCTGTTCATGTCTGTAACTCTGAAAAAAATCTCTGCATTCCCTACCCCAACTCTAACCCTGTAGGTTAGACTCTCAGGTCTCAATATAGGGCTGGCTCTAGAACATTAAAAATTCTGAAGCATGATGAAATAACATAAGTAAAGAAATCCCTGCATTCCAAACCAACACCTAGTCCATACTTGATACCCCAAGACAAGGTTTTATACCAGGAAAGCCTAGCCATAGAAATAAAGAGTGCTGAATGAAGAGAAATGTGTGAATGAAGAGAAAGAGAAATATATGCATGATGGTGGTAAAAAACAAAACCCCAGGGGAAAATCTGAATTCAATAGAATTAAGTAAAATACCTCTTGAAGACTTTAAAGCAACAGCTTTGATGATAATAACTGAAATCAGGAAAACAATGGAGGAACAAAAAGAAAACTATAAGAAAGATAGAGAAAAATATGAGGTAGTTTCAAAAAGAAGCTAAAGAACACAATAGAGGCATGCTCTGATGCCTGGGGGTTGAAATCAGGCATAGTTCACATACATCAGGGCCCGGTTCAAGACCCAAGACCAGGAAAACAACCAATGATGAACAAAGGAATGAAATTAAAATACAGTGCGTCTTCCAACTCTCTCTTCCTGCCTGTCCGTCTGCCTATTCGCTTTCATTCCTGCCTGTACTTTTTATGTCAATCACCCAAAAAGCCCAAGTAACATAACCCTGGGTTCCAGTCCCAGGGTGGGGGTCAGGGGGGTACAACCAGTGATAGATTGCTACTAAATGAAAATAAAATAAAGTGCGTCTTCCTCCTCTCTCTTCCTACCTGTTGCCTAAACACCTTCATTTCTGCCTGCACAGCTTTCCTTTAAAAAAGAAAAAGAAGAACAAAATAGAGGGGCTCAGCAGTAGACTGGTTAATCTTGTAATCAAATAAGTGAACCAGAAGGTAGAACAGTGGAATGTATCCAACCAAAATTCATCCAAGATCAGCAAAGAGAAAAAAGAATGAAATGAAATAAAGACAGCAGATGAGACCGATGAGATAATATTAGAGGAACAATGTTTTTATCATAGGGGTCCAGAAAGAGAAGAGAGAGAGAAAAGGGGGCAGAAACCACATTTGAACAAAGAGTAACTGAGAATTTCCCTAAACTAAGGAAGTAAACAGACTTCCAGACCCAGGAAATTCAGAGTTCCAAACAAAAGAAACAAACTGACAAACACTAAGTCCCACTGTCGTTAAGGAGACAAAAATACTAGCTAAAGAGAGAATTTAAAAGAAGCTAGAGAAAAACAATTTACATACAAAGGAGCCTCACCCCCATCCCTCATAAACTGGCAGCAGATTTCTCAGCTGAAACATTATAGGCCAGAAGGAAATGGCATGATATTTTCAAAGTGCTTAAAGAAAAGGATTTCCAACCAAGGATCACCTGCTAGATTAACATTTAGAACTGAAGGAATGATAAAGAGCTTTACAGGAAAATAAAAGTTAAAGGAATTCACCAAAATAAAACCAGCCTTACATGAAATACTAAAGAAAATTCTATATAGTTAAAAAAATAAATAAATAAATAAAAATCCCACCTGGAAGCAGCAAGAAAGGTAAAAATACTTTCAAGTTAAAATAAGTTATAGTATAGAAACTTTTATGTAAACCCCAGGTTAACCTCAAAACGTGTATCTATGGAAAAAACAAAAAAGAAGATGAAAAGTGAAACTGAATCAAACAAAAATGCTTTCAAAGAAGCTAAGAAAAGAATAAGAGAATAAAGATACTGTCTGTAATGACACCCAGAAAGCAAATAGAAATGGCATTAAGCAGTAGCATATCAGTAATTACTCTAAATGTTAATGGATTGAACTGACAAATTAAAAGACATAGAGTGGCCAAATGAATTGACAGATATAACCCAACTTTCTGTTGTATACAGGAAACTCATCTAATTTCAAAAGATAAACATAGGCTCAAAGTCAAAGACTGGAAGATAACTACAGTCAAATGGCAGTCTAAGAAGATCAGAGAGAGCCATATTTGTATCGTACATCCCAATGTCCCATGTTTGCGGCCCTGGGCCCTGGGGGAATAACCAAGATGAACAACTAAATAAAATAAACAAAACAGTTTCTTCCACCTTCCACTTCTCTCTTTCTGTCTGCTTGCCTACTTGTCTTCATTGCTGCCTGACTCTTTCCTTCGAAAAAAGAGAGAAAAAGCTCTAATAGAATAAAAAATGAATGGAGAGAAGTTACAATGGACACCTCAGAAATAAAAAGTATCATGAAAGACTACTATGAAGAGCTCTACACCAATGAATTGGACATGGACAGATTTATAGAATCACATAGCCCACGAAGAGTGAATCAAGAAGAAGTGGAAAACCGAACAGAATACAAAAAAAAAAAAAAGAAAGAAATTAAAGTAGTAATCAAAAGTCTCTTAATAAATAAAAGCCCAGGACAGATGACTTTACCAGTGAGTTCTACGAAAAATTCAAAGAAGAATTAGCATCTATTTTTCTCAAACTCTTCCAAAAGATTGAAGACCAAGGAACAATTCCAAACACTTTCTATGAGACCAACATTACATTGATACCAAAAATAGACAAGGAGTCACAAAAAAGAAAATTACAAAACAGTATCTCTGATGAACACAGATGCAAAAAACTTCAACAAAATATTAGCAAACAAGATCTAACAATACAAAAAGGATCTTGGGGTTGCTAGATGGTTCAAAATACACAGATCTATTAGTGTAATACACCACATCAATGAAAGTAAAGAAAAAACATTTGATCATATCAATAGATGCAGAGAAAGCATTTGACAGGATTCAGCACCCATTTATGATAAATAAATAAGACTATATCAGACTAAAAACCTTCTTTACCATTAAAGAAACTGTAACAAAATAAAAAGACATCTTACTGACTAGAAGATATTTTCACATCACATCACTTTCACATCTGAGAAAGGTTTAATATCCAAAATATATATAGGACACATAAAACTCAACAACAGAAAGACAAATAGCTCAATCAAGAATCAGGTAAAAGCATTGAATAAACATTTCTCCATAAATGACATACAGATGACCAACAGGCACACAGAAAGATGTTCTACTTCTCTTGTTATTAGGGAAATGCAAATTAAAACAACAATGAGGTATGACCTCACACCTGCGAGAATAACTATTAACCTAAAGAATAGAAACAATAAATATTGAAGATAGGGAGATAAGCCCTCCAGATGTAGTCCACATACATCCCAAGGAACCAGGTTTGAGACTTGGTGTTGTGGGGTAGTAAGTCACCAAGATGAATAAATAAAATAAATGTTTCTTCCTTGTCTCCCTGCTTGTCTCCCTACTCGCCTTCATTTCTGCCTGCTCCTTTCCTTAATAAGGCTGTGGGAGAAGGACTCTTTTACACTGTTGGTGGAAGTGCAAACTGGTGCACTCTTTATGGAAAGCAGTATGGAGTTTCCTCAAAAAGTTGAGAATTAAAATCCCATACAATCTCATCATCACACTATTTACCAAAAAGCACAAAAACACTAATTTACAGAGATGTATGCACCCCTATGTTTATTGCAGCATTATTTATGACAAACAAGAACTGCAATCTACCTAAGTGCCCATCATAAGATGAATGGATAAAGAAGATATGGCATGCATACATAATGGAATACTACACAGTCCTAAAAAAAAATGAAATCCTGACATATGTGGCAAGGATGGAACTTGAGGAGATTATGCTTAGTGAGAGAAGTCAGAAGAAGAAAGATAAATACTTGATGATCTCATAAATATAAAGAAACAAAGCAAATAAACATACAAAACAAAAAGCAACCCTTGGATGTTAACAATAGACCTGAGCTGGCTGGAGGCAGGAGCAAGTTTTAGCAGAGTCCAATAGACAGTGGTGAAGAACTTTTGGTAATTTGATGACTGACGTGGTATGTCATATATTTAATGAATGGTGAACTTAAATATATGGGCGTGTATCATTTTGTAAATCAAAGTTTCCTCTATTCTAAAAAGAAGAATGTCTGTTTCTATGTTTATAGGTTTTTCCAAGCTCAGTGTATTAACATTAAGTACTTTATACTCCTATTCCCCACCCTGACTCCAGCCCCCTTGTATTTCCTATCTAAAATTACAGGATGGTTCACCAACTCTTCAGAGCCAAGATGAGGTCAAGTGAAGAGGAGGCAAGAATGTAGCCTTATTTCTTTGCCTATAACCAGGCAACATTTAGATTCTATCAATTTTACCTCCTAAATCTCTCTCCAATTTGTCTGTTCTAGCCTCGCTGCCATTGCCTAGCTCAGGTTGAATACTCTTGGTATTGTACAACTGGAATAATTTCTTTGCCACCACCTCTACCATCCTCCTTATTTTTTATTTATTTATTTTTTTCCACCATCCCCTACAATCTCCATTTTTGACTCTTGCTGAAGTCACCTTTCTGAAATAACTGAATTACTTATTTCTTAAATACTTTAGTTTTCTGAAATCCACATGACAAAATATGAGCTCATTAATATGGCTGTATTAGTTTGCTATTACTGCAAAAGAGCTGCATAATAAGCCACTTCAAAACTTAGTAGCTTAAAACAACAATATATATTCATGGATGAGTTAGTTGGCTGTGGTGATTCTGCTAATCAAAGCTGGGTTATACTTGAGGTATCAAGTAAGGTATCTAAAATTTATTTCACTTATATCTCATCTTCCAGAGACCAGTAGGTTGGTTCAGGCATTTAATTTTCTCAGTACTGAGGCCTAGGAGACCAAATAGTCGAGTGGGTTGCCCCTCCCCCGCACCCCCTCCATTGTTGTTGTTTATTTAAATATTTATTTTGGTAAATTTGATTTACAAAATAATATAAACCCATACATGCAGGTTCCCCATTCCTCAAATATTTGCTAACACCCCTTGCCCACCATCAAATTACCAAAAGTCCTCCTCCATTGTTCATTGAACCCCACCATCACTTGCCCCAACCCCCAACCCTGTTCCCTATTGGGAATGTCAGTTCTATTGTTAATGTTCAAGGGTTGTTTTTTGTTTAGTCTATTCTTTTGCTTTGTTTCTTTATAATCCACATGAGTGAGATCATCTAATATTTGTCTTTTTCCTTCTGACTTATTTTACTTAGTATAATCCCCTCTAGCTCCATTCATGCTGTCACAAATGAAATGATTTCATCTTTTTTATCTGCTTTTATCCATTCATCTGAGGATGGGCATTTAGGTAGTTTCCAATTCTAGGCTATTATAAATAATGCTACAATAAACAAAGGGGTGCATATATGTCTATGAATTAGTGTTTGTGTGTTTGTGTGTCTTTTTTGGGCAGATGTGTGATGATGGAGTCATATGAGATTTCCATTCTTAGATATTTGAGGTATCTCCAAACTGTTTTCCATAAAAACTGCACCAATTTACATTCCCATCAACAGTGTAAAAGTGTTTTGTTTTCTCCAAATCTTTGCCAACATTTGGTGTTTCCCAGTCAAGGTCTTTTAATATTTGGCATAGGTCCACCCTGGTGGACTAGAGGATAAGGCCACCACATATAGTTCACTTACATCCCAGGGACCCAGATCTGAGACCAAGGTCAGGTGGAACAACCAAGATAAATAAGTAAATCAAATTAAATAAATGTATCTCTCTCCTCTCCCTTCCTGCCTGACTGCCTACTTGTTCCTACCTGCACCTTTCCTTTAATAAAACTGAAATATTTGGCTTAAAACTGTCACTTTTGCTTCATTCTTTTCTTTAAGGCAAGTCACATGGATCAGCAGTTGGGAAATACGATTTGGCCTATTATTGAGAAGGACTGCAAGTTATATGTCAAAGGTATGACTATGGGAGAGAAGAAAAACTGGGGCCAATGTCCAAGGGGGTTTGTCCAAAGTTTGTCTACTGTATTATCTATCTCTTACATTTAACATCCTTGAATTTGAACAAAATATGTCCTATCATGTGTCCATTAAATGCTGTTACATCTGTTAAGGACAACTTCCCCCACCTCCATCCCCTTCCATCTTGCCTCTCTAATGACCTTAGCTGTTTGGTTCTCTATTTCACTTCTAGCAAACGCTTCTCCTCGAGAAAATTAACATTTCCGTCTTTATTCCACATGTTTTCCTTAAGCATTATTTTCTTTTGCTGTTATTAAACTCAATTACTATTAAGTTTTTACATGGCTGTCTCCTCTTTCGATTAATAAAGATTTTTATGGGTAAGCACTTACTTTTCTGGCCTCTGTCTCTCAAGGGCCCAGCAAAGTATTTGGCGTACAAAGTTCAATGAATGCTGAATTGAATTAAACTTATGTTAGACAGAAATGATATTTTGGAAATAAAGACTAATGACATTGATTTGCAAGTACAGAATTTTGCCTGTGCAATTTAGAATAAGAAGTCAGCTAATGTTCTTTTCTCTCTGAAGCATAACAGTATGAAATTATTGATATATATAGCAGCTGAATAAAGAAATTACTTCTAGAATTCTCTTTATGCTGCATTGAGCCTTTGGGTTCTGATCGAAGAAGCATAAATTTGATTTATCAAAAATATATTACAGATTGTTCTATCATGTTCCATCTAGTACATGTACAGAATTTAGTTTTAATTATGAATTTTTCCATTTGTGAAAAGAATTGATGATTTTCTATATTATTTCTGTGCAGTCTTAAAATTTTTTTCTTTCTTAAAAGTCTAAGATGTCATGCCCTGATGACCATATAGTGCACATACATCCCAAGGACCCAGGTTCAAGATTGGGGTGGAAACCTGGGAAGATGAACAACTAAGTAAAATATATAAATGATAAATGTTTCTTCCTCTTTTCTCTTCCTGTCTGCCTGCCTACTGACCTTCATTCCTGCCTGCAAGTTTCCTTTAAAAAGAAAATGAAAACCTAAGGTAATAACAACTTAAGATAATCTAAGAAAACTTATTTATTTCAAATTATTTTGAAGAGAAAAACTCAATTATTTCCTAAAATATCTGATCACCTATTGAAACAAAGTTCATTCCTTTGTTTATATCAACTTTTCAAGTCAAATGGTAGGGTTTTGTTTATAAACATGATAGTATTATAAAATTCTCATTAAGATATAATGAGCTGACATTCTGATGAAAAGATTTAAAGGATCAGTAACTTGATTTACAATAGACTTAATATCTTTACCAGTTCATGCAGAATCTAAGTTTAGGGAAGTCCATCCATTACTGCTTCTGAAAATAGCTCACACTATTTGGGGCAGTCATATGATCCTCTAGCAGGAATGGGAAAAAAAGTAATTTTTATAAAATCTATTGAATTTAACATGAAATGTATGTTTGAAGGATGATTCACTGTTGTTTATACTAAGGTATGCCTTCATGATTCTGTGTTGCATTCAATCACTTTTAGGAGGCATTAACAATGCTTCTTCATAAGATTAGGTCAAAGAGCAAATGCTCTTATTCTAAAATTTGCGCTGCTAGAAGGCATCATTTGGTTAGGCACATAGCTGCTGCTTCACATTTGTCTTTTGTATTATTAACCCACTAAATCCTAGAGCAGTGCTATTTAATAAAGTATTATGTGAGCTACATATGTAATTTTACATTTTCCAGTAGCCACAATAATTAAAGTAACCAAATATATTTAAAACATTGTAATTTTGACATGTAATCAATATTTCAAAAGTATTAAAAGAGATATTTTACGTTTTTTAGCTAAGTCTTTGAAATCTGGTGTCTTATACCTATAGCACATTCCAGTTTGGCTGCTAAATTTCCATTAAAAATATTTTGATTCCCTGCAATTTGCAGTTGAAAAAAAGCAGATACCCACATTGTTCCAAACACATTTAATTGTCTAATAATGGAATTGAGAACCAGTCATTAAACTTGTATTTAAATGGATCAAAATGAAAACTTCTCAGTTTCACCAGTCACACCTCAAATCCTCAAAAGTCAGATGTAACTCAAGACTACAGTGTTGGCTGTAGCAGTTCTGGAGATTAGTCACCGCCTCAGGAATTTACCTGAGGTCTTATGCCCAGGCGGGTCCACTCAACACAAGCAATGCAGAGGTCACAGTTCATCTTTGTCCTTAAAAATATAAAATAAATATCTGATTGTAGGATCATAAACAAAATATGTGTTCAGAGAAAAGATGGGTGGCTGTATGTCAGATTGGATTCTAAAAGCCATTGTGAGCTATGATTTTGGACCCTGGAAATCCAGAATACTTTAGCTAGGAATTGGGGAGGGATTCCAGTGCAGGGAATGGCAGAAGCCCAGTGGCAGAAAGTTGCAGAATTTGGGTGGAAAACCAAAATAACTGGGACTAACTCCTAGTAGTGGTTAATAACTTATGTTTTAAACTCACGCTCCTTGGGTGTAAAATCCTGGTTCTGCCACCTCCTAATTGTTTGATCTTGGACATGTTATTTAACTTTCATTTTCCTGTTTATTTGGTTATAAAATAGGTATAATAATACTTCTTAGGGATCTTATGAGGAAGAAGTGAACTAATACCCATAAAGCACTCAGAAAAGGGCTTCTACCGTAGTGCTCAAGAAATGTTAGTTAGTGTTATTAACTATTTCCTCTTTGCCTTTACATATATTAAACAAACTAAAGCTATCTATTTAGAAATTATATCTAGAAGCATTGAGCCTGAGTTTATATATGCCAATTTATATTCTAAATATGTGCAACCATTCTCAATGTTGCTAAACCTTAGTTTCCCCATTTGAAAGTCCGAAAAACCATAATCTACTTTATAATGTCATGGAAATTAAATGAGCCCATTTAAGAAGAAAACTCCTACTTATTAACTGCAGCCTTGGGAAAGTTATTCAGCTCTCCGAACCTCAGTTACATAATCCACAATATAGAAAGCAGGTATTAGTATTGAATGTATAATATATGTGAAGTGCCTAGCACATTACTATCATAAAAATGAGCAATTATTAATTTTTAAAAGTATCTTAAGTTCTAATGACTTAGAGACCTCCAGCAGCTCTCAGTAAACCATCAGATTAAAAGTTTCTATGGCTTAGAGACTTTTCACTTCTAAGTCCTACTGTCATTTCTACAGGCAGGAGCCAGAAAGAACCTTTTTCCACTTCCTTATACCTGTTATAGATGACTGACAAACAGGAGGCTCAAAAAAGTCAAATCAGTTAATCAATTAAAGGAAAGGTGGAGTTTTGTTTACATGAACCAATTGGGTAACAGTGACTCCATGAGCTTTCTCCCTTGAAAAGAAATAAACTGCAATGGACTTAATGTTCACTTAAGTGAACAACTGGAAACAATTTAGATATGAAAAAGACAACTTCTCTTTTATCTTTTTGCTTCAAGAACTAAAAGTACGCAGTTTGATTTTTTTACTTTATTTTTTGTGTGTGTGCGTGACACTATATTTATTTACACATTTAAATTTATTCTACTAGTCTTTATTTGTACGACACTTTATGATGAAACAAATCTACCAATCACAACATTAAAAATGGTCTAACTTCATTTGACAATTCCAGATCATCTGCTAGCTTTGGGTCAGAAAGTTGCTGAGTAGTGACACGAGAGATTTTCTTCACGTTTGCAACTGATTGTAATTTTTACAGAATTAAAAATCTCCATGTTTTGGTAACTATTTAGGATCTTCAACTTGAAAACTTGAAGTATCAGCAACACAATTTATAGTCCAAAAAATTATGCTAATATTCTGTGCTAGAGTTCTATATTGTTTTCACAGAGCAATAGTAACAAACTAACAAAAAAAAAACTTGAGTGGCTTAAAATAACAGAAGTTTATTTATTCTCTTACAGTTCTGAGAGCTAAAAGGATGGAATCAAGGCACTGGCAAGGTAATGTTCCCTCTGAAGTCTGGAAAAGAATTCTTCTTTGCCTTTACTGTAATCCTCCTGGTAGCTCCCAGCCATATATTACATTGTTTGTCTTGCTGCTGCATCATTCCACTCTCTGTTGCCTTGTCACATGGTCATCATTTTCCCTGTCTCTTCTGTCTTCAAATCTCTCAGTTAATAGGATTTAGAGCTCACACCGATCTAGTGTGACTTCATTTTAACTGATTATATCTGTAAAGACCCTGTTTCCAAATATGGTCATATTCACAGGTACTACTGTTAGAACTTAAATAGATCTTGGGAAGGGGGTACAGTGCAACCCACAAACTTTTCTACTATTATGAGACAACACCAAAAGTGTAATGAAAATATATCCTTCGCATATGAAGAGTGTGCCACCTATTGATTTCCCAATTCTCTAGCTTTTTCTCACTAGAGAGAAAATACTAACCAGTATTAAGATTCAACCTGTGGGCAGCATATACAAGAACATTCTATTGGTCAATGCAAAACTGGACATGTATTGATCTCCTACTCTGTACCAGGTGCCTTGCTTGATACAGGAAGAGAAGGGTGCCAGTCCCTGTTTTGGTTGAGCTCATTCTGGTAATCTAGACTGGTTCCATTATCTTATTAACAGTAATGGCCTTGTATTAATAACAGTGAGCAAACCAGTTATCCTTATCACTTTAGTCAGTAAAAAACCACCTTTGAATACGACTTTGTTATATACTGTCCATTTCAACACACTTTGTAAAAGTTGAGTTAACATTTTTGATTAATTACTCCCATGTCTTTGGAACATTAGGGAAAAGCAAAATGGAGAGAAAGAAGATGAAAATGGGTAAGGTTCTAGCCAGCTGTTTTGACTTCCTTGCTTCACCCACCTTTACTCCACACCAGGTAGGAACCAGCCATTGTTTTCCTCGGGTATCCTAAGATGCAGATACACTTAACAACACTTAGTTTCCATTGTAGGTAGTTCCTTACTTCTGACCATTCTGGATATATTTTATACAATTATAGGATTGTTTTAAGAAGGAAAGTAATATTTACTGTTAGAGTCTGAACAACTCATTTTTATAGGTGAAAGAAGGCCAAGGTGAATGACTTGTCAAGGCCAAATAGTTGTAATAGTCAGTATTATAAGCTCCATGAGAGACAGAACCCTATCTTATTTATTTTATTTTTTGTATTCTCAGAGACTAGTGGACTTGTATGTGCCTAGCAGATAGTGAGTGGTCTGTAAATGTGTGCTAAATAAAACAAAATTTGAGTAATAAATGGATGAGCCAAAAATATACCTCTTCTAAATGCCTTTTCTACTACCATAATGATCTTCAATTTTTAAACAGATTTAAGATTTTTGTTAAAAATCTTCAAGGCAGTCAACAAATGATCAGGATAAATTTAATTTATCCATGTGCTGTTAAAGCTTAATTCTTTTAAAGAAAATTCTTTAGTTTGTGTTCCAAATTATCTAACATTCTCAGTTTCTGCTCTCAATATTTTTCTGGCCTTTATACCTCTTGCAAATTAGGCAGGGGAAGAGGCGCTCACAGAATTTGCCTGTTCACCCAGCAAGGCTTTACAATAGCTGTTATCTGGTCCCAGCTGTTGTTCTAAATTTAGGGTTTTGGATTATTTGTAACTGTTTTTTCCGTCTCTCATTACCAAGGTTAATTGAGACTTGATTGCAGAAGAAGTAAAACTTCAGTTCACGTAAGAAACTATATATTATAGTATTTAATAATACCAAAGTCAAATTCACTGGGAGTTAATATTTGTAGTCATTATATAGATTAAAGAACTGTAGCCACTTGTCAAAAGTTTCATCTTCTTGATGCCAGAGCATTTCAATGAAAATGAAATATTACCCTTCCAGATGTTCTGCCCTGCTTAGGTTAGATGTAATCTTAGAGATAATAACTTCTATTGTGCATTTATGTTTACCATACATAGCAAAACATCAAAAAAATATTAGTTTTCATAACATAAATATGTATCTGAAACCAAAAATGCAATTTTCAATCTCGTACTTACAAAAACTTTTCTGATGTAAAACTAATACACTGTAAAACTTTGGAAACCACAGAAGAGTAAAAACATGTAAATAAATCACCTTTAGACCTATCCTAGTACTTTCCTGCTCTGATTCATGTATTTAAAATTATTTTTATGGCACACCCTGTTGAGTAATGTTCGGTCAGCTGCCTTTGGTTGGCGTCTGCCATATGTGCCAAGGATCCCAGGGGCCGGGGTGGGGGAGCAACCAAGATGTACAACTAAATAAAAATAAATAAATAATTCTTCCTCCTCTCTCTTTCTGCCTGCCTTTCCCTGCTCCCTTCCTTCCTGCCTGCACCTTTCCTTTAAAAAATTTCTTAAAAAAAAAAAAAAAAAAAAAGCTTTTGCTATGTACTTTTTGTGTATGGTAAGCTCACAAGCTTATATGTACTATGCCTGAATAGCTATATAGCTAATAACTTCAGTTCTTGTTAGGGTTGCTTTTTTAAAATTACGGCAGATCCTTGTCATCTGTTTGTGTTTAAGTAATGACACAATCTCACAACATGAAATGTCATCATATCACATTGTTACAGCACAACAAAATTACAGCTTCCAACAATAACACGGTGTCAAAAGTGTCCTGCCATGAGTCAGTGTTTTAGATGTTATAAAAGTTATTTTTAGCACGAGTGCGTCGGGAGCATGAGTTCCGGATCCTACTAAAATCTCTGGTGATTTGGGAACAGCTAGGGTGAAGGGGCCTTTAAACTCTTCACTCCCTGGCATGCATCGTGGCCACAGTCCTGTCCAGCGACGTTAGGCTCAGGTTTCACGGTGAGCTGCAATCCACAAGGGGATAGGTCCCAACTCCGCGCCAGCATCTCGGGTGGAGGAGGAGGAAGAGGAGGAGACTATAATTATGCTTCACGTCTGGGGCAGGCCTTCGGATTACCCTGCGTTCAAATCGCACAGCTCAGATTCCTCGTTCCCGCAGCGCCTCAGCCCAGGCGGAATACAGTCGCTAGCCCACGCCAGCACAGGCAAAGAAACGCAAGCCCGCAGGCGAGCCCCGGGTACTCCAGGCGTTGCCATAGCGACCGGCGCCCGTCTAGCAGGCCAACGGGGAGGAAGTGACGCGCGGTGGGTTGGCTGTTGTTGGGACACGTGACCCAAGCAGTGTTTTGACAGGGCAAACAGCAGAGAAAGACCTAGGCGAGCGAGGGCACCCGAGCTGGGTCGCGGGAGCTGGAGACTGCGGGCGGGCGAGGAGCTGTCCGCGGCGGGGCGAGCGGGCCAGCGGGGCAACCAGCGGGCGAAGCCTGGGGCGGCTGGGCTCCGGTGCGAGTTGGGCCGGGCGGAGGGCTAAGCGCCGGGAGCGGAACGAGGCGGCGGCTGAGGTGGGGGTGGATGGCCACAGGGGTGCCGGGGAGCCGCGCCGGGCTGGTGGTCTCGGGCCCCCGCGGTCTCCTCCCGCAGCCCCAGGGGCGGCTGCGCCCTCCGCTCCGCTCTAGCCCACTGGGCGTCTCTCGGAGCCTCGGGTCTGAGGTGGGAATGTGATGTGAGCACTGGGCTAGCTGCAGAGAAGTGCCCAGAAGAGGAGACAAGATTGGGACGGCGGAGGAGCGCGAGTCGGTCAGCAGAGGTCGGCCGCGGGGGCCGGGAGAACAAGTCTCCGGCTGGTAGAGGGCCGGCGGGCTCCGAGCGGCGGGGCGGCGGAAGATCTGGGCCGAGGCGGACCGACGGGCCGCGGCGGGCGGGCTGCCTGGGGTTAGGCGAGCGCCTGGCTGGAGGCAACTTCCCGGAGCGACCTCGGCTGGCGGTGCAGGGCCGAGCTTGGAGGTGCTGCCCGGGGCCGCCCGGCGGACTCCGTTCGTGGCTGGGCACTCGACGAGAAGAGACGACCCAAGTCCTTTCCACCCTGTTGTGTAAACTTGTCCTCATTGGCAGCCGGAAGGCTAGCCAGAGGGCAATTACCCAGGTGAGGCCCTCAGGGAGGGCGGAGCCCTGGGGAGGCGCTAAGGGTCCTGAGAGTTCACTGCTCCTGGTTCTAAGTTGGGGAATTTCTGGACGGGTCACTGAGGAGGTGCTGCGCTCCCGGCGGCGCTTTCTGCCCGGGGGTTAGCTAGCCTAAGTTGCTTGACCTTAACCACCCCCACCCTCCTCCTCCCGACCTGTACCTCTAGGTTATAAATAGACCTTCCTTTTGGTTCAGAGACGCTGTGTCAAAGAAGGACACTTTGGCCTGGAAAACATGGCGGGGGGGCGGGGGGAAGGGGGGGTACTTGGTGCCCAGGAGCTCGGGTACGCTGTGCAGGCAGTTTTTCTGTTTTCAGACCAGCGGATGATGCTGTCACCGCAGTTAGTGTCAGGAGATATCTTGCAAGATCCAGATTGATTTTATTTTTATATCTTTTTAGCATTTTGAAGACCGAGCAGTAATCACAGAATCAGTGGTGAACCTGTTGAAAGAACACGCGCGTTTATTTCATAGCACCCTGCTTGGAAATTGAAGGTGAAAATGAAGCCAGACCGAGGTAAATGGTTGATTTAAATAGATGATTTTTTTTTCTTGCTTTCCGTTTTAGAAGTGTTAACCTAAGTCTGCGGTGAGAGTAACTGTGTATTATGTATGATTGCTTGTTTCTCTTAGAGTCCAGCTAGTGAGTTGCAGGAGGGCCAAGGAAGAAAGAGTTAGGATTTAGATGGGAGGAGACGTTCCTCAAAAGTGTGTGTGTTAAGCAGTAGTTTCAAGACAGACTCTGCTGTAACTCAAAAAGCAATGATCAATAACAGCATTTGTATCTGTTGCCACAATACTTGGTATCATTTTAGAATTACATTGCTCAATTTTAGGCAAAGTCAATCTAACTTTAGTTTTAAAGAAGTTTACAAACTTTTTCAACTTGTAATTTGAACTTGATAAATTAAGAAAACTTAAGATGGAGTTGCAAATACTATTAATGTTGTTGTTATCATTATTGCTGCCTTTAGCTGATTTTGCGCATTAGGCAAATAGGAAAAATTAGCAGTTACTCCAGGGGCTATTCAGTCTATCAGTATATGGACAATTAGGGCTACTGAAATCCCTAGTGGTTCACAGGACTTACAAGAATAATGTATGCACTGTATTTTTCTAGGACTGCAAAGGAATTGAAAACTCATTTATGAATCTTTTGATTACAGCCAAGAACCAAGTTTAAGATTTTAATATAGTAGTAGTTAGGAGTGAAAGTGTTTTAAAAGTCAGATGGGGGGTGTTGATTCCAAGGAATATTGTAGGAAGAAGATTATTGTTTTTGGTAGGGTATTTAGACTAGATGACAAGAGTTCTGAGACTTTAGGATTGGAAATGTTAATTTATCCTCTAATTTATGAATTAGATGCTCACTTAAAACATGTCTTAAGCTGATTATTTTTCCATAAATTATTTTTCAAAGTGAGATAGAAATACATTTTCTGTTCTAGTTAAAATGTGTCTTTTAAAACGCATTAGAAAGAAGTGGAGAAAGTCATGCTTAATTTAGTGTTTTAAATTAGTCTTCAGTGTTGGGCTTTTTCTCAAAATCAGCTATGTATATGCACAAACTATTCAGAAGTTACTAGACAGGTTGTTTGTGTAGAATGCCAAGTTTAGACATTTTAATTACATCAGTGCCTTTGTAAAAATGGTACCAAGGTCAGTAATTGCATCTCAGAAAAAACAAGCACATAAAACAAAAGTCACTATTTTGGGGGGCGTTTTTCAAGGTCATAAGCAGTTAAAAATACTTTTTGTATGCAGTGTCTATTTTAGCCAAAACCAGTACAAAAAACAAAAAAAACATTAGTTATATACTGACATAGATTACTAGGAAAAATAAATGTATTCATCAAGACTTCTAAAGAAGTGACTTTTTTCCCTTTAAAATTGTAGCTTTCGTTATGATTATGATATAAAAATGATGGAATTTAAAGTTTGGTGTTGTGATTGTACTTCATATAATTGGAATTTCTAAAGCCTTTGGCTTTTTTTGGGTCTAGAGTAAGTGCTAGTATCTTTTACTTTGCAAAGTGGTATAGAAATACCAAAATAAACTTCACAAAACTTAGTTACCCTTTACCATGTGCAATGTGGTCATGTATTTTCTGTTTAGTTTCCATTTTTTTAAATTGCTGTCATAACCCACTGAACTGATTTCTTGACCTGCAATTGGAAAGACAAAGATATGGACAACACTTAGGTAGACAGCAGCATAAGTCATTATTTTCTGCATTGATGTCTAAGAAACTAGTTATATGAGTGAATGGACTGGATAATTGAAACTTTACTCTTTAAGTGGCAAAGTAATTTTCTTTTTTAAGCATAATATGTGGGCAGACCTCTAAAATAGTAATGCTTTCCTTGCCCTTTAAAAGAATATACAGAGTCAAGGTAATTTAACCTTTATTTGATGGCAAATGGGTATTATGAATTTCAGCTTTGTATTCTAGCGTAATCTAGAAATGCCTTAAAGAGATATTTAAACTTATGAGAACTTTTTTTTTCCTGCCTGTAGCTTACATAACAAAAGTCCAATTTTGGGGGAGTATCTGATTTTTAAATTCCCATGTTGTTAGTAGTCTTTGTTGTTAATATGCTTATTCTTGTCTCTGAATTTTACTGCTTGTTAGTCTCTGGACCAGAGAACTAGATAACCATGTTTAACACCTAGTTTTCTATAAAATGAGAGTAAAATTGAAGGGGAAAACTCTTCAGATATTCATTCAGAATCTGATTAAAGTGTTTGAATTCTAGTTTAGAGACTATAAGACATTTGCTTAGTGGGATGCAGCTAAGAGATTTTGTGAATAAGTATAATAGAAGCCACTTACACATGATTGGGAGAGCTTAGTTGGTTGGCTAGTCAAAAAAGTCAATTTGACATGCCCTGGTGGAGTAGCAGTTAGGTCAATATCCTCCGAAGGAGCTCAGGCCACATACCCCCAAGTTCAAGTCCTGGGCCTGGGGGAAATAACCAGTGTGAACAAATAAATAAAAATAAAATAAAATGTTTCTTCCTCCTCTCTCTGCCTGCCTGTCTGCTTGCATTCATTCCTAACCATACCTTTCCTTTAAAGAAAAAAAACCTCAGTTTAAGTAGGAATCAGCCCCAACATACTTACTTATTTCACCTGTTTTTTGATGCAGGATCAAGGCCCATTTTGGGAGTGAAATGGGACCTATTTTTCACTTAGATATGAAATTTTATAAACTACACCAATAATCTACCCCTAAGATTTCTATGTTTTGCTTCTTTAAAGTACAGTAAGACTTTGCAGAGCAATTTGAAGGTGTAATCTTTACATTTATAGGTGTCTTATGTGCACATAAGTCAACAGAAATCTATTTCGGGGGGAGAGAGGAAGTATATGTTCATTAAAAGTACGTTTATAAATATATGCTTATTACTTGGTACATCCTTATGGCTCAGGCAGCTAATGTGCAAACCATGTAAAGTCTATGGACATGGGTTGGAAATCCAGGGCAGAGGGTAAGGAAAAAAATTGTTTCCTATATATTCAACACGATTTTCACAGGAATAACCATTTTCTACTCCTTTCATTGTCATAAACAGATTTGGGAATAAATACTAGATTCTAGTTAAGCACTCAACAAGTTGAAGCAGAAGTGTGCAGGCAGCTAAAAACTACCCTATAAACTGCTAATGTCTCTCAGTTTACTTTTATGGAGGGTATGGAAAACATTGGTCAGTCTTGTTTGGCAGTAAAAGTCACATTTAGAGAGTTTCTTCTGCACTATCAGAAACTAAAATCTTATAGCTCAATGGCTACATTTCACAATAGACTACAGAATTTTACAATAGTCGGAGGTAAATATTTTCTTTAATTTTAAACAATAACATTATTTAAACAATGCTGACAAAGATGAGTCTTTGATAGATGATTTTATGTTGGCCAATTATAAAATATGTTCAATGATGTTAAGGAAATAATTATATGTGCAGTAATCTAATACTATTTTGTCTTGTTTTACATTCATCTGATAAGGCTCAAACAGTTTTAATAGGATTTTAATATAGTTGTTTGAGAAGCTATAACAACTATAAAAGGGATGTTTAACATGTAGTTTGTTTCTTTCTACTGTCATTTGTTATTATAGTTATAGTTTGATTTATATATGTAATGGTAACATAGGTAGACTAATCTTCTGAGAATATTTAGATCTTTTAATAATGTTAACTACTAACCAGATCAGGGAAGTTGGGGAAGTTAAACAATGTTATTCCATCTTCTACTCAAGAACATAAAATTTTGGCCTGGTCCCAGATAGGTATTGAATGCCCAGTGTTTTAAAAGAAGTCTAGAGTATGGTCTTTGTGTAGAAGTAATTAAAACATTATTATATTATAAGTGTATGTCATTTCTAATTTTATTTTCTAATGACTGATAGGTTTTTTTCCCCTCTAAAAATGTATTTCAAAATAATAGAATATCAGCTTATGTTTTGATTTTAATAGTCCAAAGATTTCAGAGGTCCTAGGTTTATGATATTGTACAACAATCTGAATAGAATCAAATTATCTTTAATTTATAAGATATTGTCAATTTGTTATGCTTTATGCTTTGGTTAGAAACACTCTCATCAGCCATTTCTAAAGAATGTTATCTGAATTTACGAACTGTTATGAAAGGTTAAGACTTACAAAATATAATAAGTCACCAGTAAATTAATAATTTAATCATACTATTTAATTACATTTGAAAACATGTTTTAGGCCATATATGATGCAAAACCTGGTCCACAAACAAAATATAAAGGAATTTTATTTTTTGAGGTGAAAACAGGATAATTCTGTGTTGGTTTTTACTTCCTGCTATGTTCATATACCCTCAAAATTAGTATGTTGAAATTCTAATCCCCAAGGTGATGATGGTGCTAGGAGGTGGGGCCTTTAGGATGTGAATAGGTCATGAGAATAGACCCTTCATGAATATTATTAGTGCCCTTATAAAAAGGCCCAAGAAGCTTTCTTGCCCCTTCTACCTTCTCAGGTTGTAGTAAAAAGACAGCCATCTATGAGGAAGCCTGCTCTCACCAGACACTAAATATGCGGGCGCCTTGATCTTGGACTTCCTAGCTTCCAGAATTGTGAAAAATAAATTTCCTGTAGTTGGTAAGACACATAGTTTATGGTATTTTGTTATAGAAGCCTAAACAGACTGAGGCATCACCTTTTGATTATATTAGAAAGTTAGGCTTTTGCCTTAGTATTGCAATGGTTTATGAACTTACCTATACTATAATGCAACCCTGTTAGCCTAAAACCCTCACAGGGCAACTGAAATAGGAGGGAGGAAATGATAAGGACTAGAGGGAAAAAACAGCAAGGGAATTAGTTGCATTGCTTACTGAGAATAGTTCATTGCTAGACAATGTAAATTAAACAATAGAAATGACAAATGTTGGAGGAAAAAAAATGTTGACAATTAAATAGAGTAGCCTTTTGGTAAATTCTCTGGTGGAAATGGCAGTGATTGAAATCATAAAAATGATGAACACTTGTATATGCTATGCTAGAATGGTATCAAGTAGTTTTATGTATATAACTCATCTAATCCTCATAGTTGCTCAAGGAAGTAGTGCTGTTGTCATGTCCATTTTATAGATAAATGAAACAGAATTACAGAGAGTTTTGGTAACTTATTCAAGGTCACACAGCTAAGAAGAGGACTAGTCCAGATCTGAAATAAGTGCAAGTATGTATTCTTAACCCTCACATGTGAACTGCTGTTGTTGTTGCTGAACGTTTTCTAAATTAAGAAGTCAATCATTAGGGAAAGCTGGGAACGACAAAAGAAAGGGGCTAATTCAGCTGTACATGATTTGTATATTCACTGTGATTTCAGGTCAAAAATGGCTACTGTTGGTCTATCATCCGTAGATCTAGATACTGCAGTAGCTGTCAAATCTTGACTTGATAAAACTTCTGAGATTCATACACTAAAGGGGTTGACATAGAGGTTCCCTCTCTGTTTTTGCCTGTCATCCAATAAGAAAGAAATGATTCATTGAACAGAACACTGTCATTTCTTTGAAGGATGAGAAAAAAGATAATTAGAAGATAGAACTGAAAGACTAATGTGAATATAGGGAGAGTGACTTAAAAATTGATTTTTGCCTCAAAAAATGAAGAAACTCTTGGAGCCTGTGCTTTCTCCATTGTATAGGGGGAAAAATAGCTGTTAAAGAAAATTTTAATTATTTGACTTCTCAGCTTTATATCTAGTTATGCTGTTTTCCCCTCCATTTAAGGCAGAGGATTTAAAAAATGGAGGGAGTATTAAACTTAGAATTATTTAGTACTGCTCTTTTTATAATGAAAAAGTGAAAATATAGTGCCTGGAAATAGTACTTCTTTCTCAATAAGTAAACCAAATTCCATTTGTCAGTAGTTCTGTCCTAAGTGGGTGAAAAATCAATAGCTCCTTTATTATGTCAAACTTTCTTAGTAAAGTGAAACAGGATGATCAGGTAAAAATGTTAGTAGTCAAAATATTAGACAATAACACAATTACTCCGGTATTATCAAGAATATCTAGTAATAATCTAAATTTTCTCATATTTTCCTGTCATATAAAAGATTAAAATTATAATAAGATCACATCTCTTCTCTTCTTTCATTATACTCAGCCCCACCATCTACCTTTCAGATTTTTTATTACCACTTAGGACCTTTTGTGCACTGTTTTTTCCACCTAAAATCCCTTCTCTCTAGTCAGCACATCAGCTTCTTTCGTCTTTCAGATGGTGGCCTAAATGTCACTTTCAGAGAGGCTTTCTGTGTCTACTTTATCTGGTGTTTAATGTTAACTATTATAATTTATTAAACTAGATGTTCTTTGTTATTCTATATCTCAGCATCCTCTTTGTATCCTTCATAATATTTACCACATTGTGTAATAATTTTTATTTCTTTCTTTGTTTATTATCTGTTTCCACAAGTTGATTTTAAGTACTATGAGGCCAGGAAACTTGTCTCTGTTCACAGCTATAATTCCACTACCTAACAGACAGTCTTATATATAATAGGTGCATTTTCGGCAAATAGGAGGTATTTTAATGTGTTTATTAAAAGAATGAATTGCTAGTGTGTCTCAATGTTTATAGAGTGAGTAGGAGCAGTAGAAGCAGATGGTTAGCAACCATTCATTGTTTTATTGACAAAAACTGAATTTTTTCCAGTTTAAGGATTTTTTTGAATTATTGACTAGGTTGTTGCCACAAACTTACACGAAACTCAAAAAAATAGATTTAAGGTGCACTCTGGTGAAGCAGTGGTTAAGGTTATTGCCTTTGAAGGATGCAAGCTACATGCCCCCTGGGTTTGGGTCCTGAGTCTGGGGGAAAACAACCAATGTAAACAACTAAATGGAAATAAAAATAAAAATGCTTCTTTTTCCTCTCTCTTCCTACCTTCCTGCCTACTTGCCTTCATTCCTGCCTGCACTTTTTTTTTTCTTAAAAAAAAAAAAAAGATTTAAATATACCTGTGCATAATTCAGAGCCATGGGGGTGGGGATTGTTTCCTTCTTTTTAAAGTTTTTGTTTTTCTCACTGAAATTATACCAACTAGAGATTCATTTAAATGAATACATTTATATTTAATTATACATTTTTAAAGAATATTGAAGTGATAATTGTATTTTGGTATAAAATTACCTTAAATGAATCCTTTAGCAGCATGCTGTAATGCAGGAAGAGTTATGTCCCTAATGTTTTCAGGTCAAACTTAGAAATCCTTATTTTAGCTTACCAGCCAAATGACCTTAAGCAAATTACATAACCTGTCTGAACTTCAATTCTTTTTGTTCTAATACCATTACCCTTAAGGACTGTGGGAAAGATGAACTGAGAACCTGTAGTGCAGACCTAGAATATGCTTGGCACAAGGTTGGGACTGGAGGTGTTTTGCAAGGATGTACAACTTGAATAAGCTGCATTGAGGAAACAGGTGTTTCATTGCTCTGTTGTGAAGGCTAGTTATAACAGGCATACAAAATCAACAGACCCTTACCATGTCACTTTGAACCTTGTATTCTGCAGTATACAGCTAGAGGAACTCAAACCAGCACTGAATTCTACACTTCTCTAATGTTCATGCGATGGGAGAGAGAAAGTAGGTAATTACAGCACATCAACTAATTTTGAGTGGTAATAAACCATAAGGAGCATTTAGAACCATGTTAGGACAAAGCAATTGAGGCAGGGTGGAATGAAAAATTTTGATTGGTGATTGCCTTTATATATGTATGTATGTATGTATGTATGCATGTATATTTCAGAATATTACCTAGCATTGATTTAGTGCCTGGAACATGCCACCTTCTGTTTCTGGAACCCAGAATTTAGATTTGTTCCACCATTTTGAAAGTAGTGGCCATTATAGGTTAAATAAGCTCTAGTAGTCATAACTCGTTATTTATAAGTAATAAGATTTATTCTGAGTCTGACCATGATTTGAACTTAAACACTATCCCTTTAGGGAAGACAACCAATGTATAGTTGATGGTTAACTAAGTTAATGTTTTTATTTTTTTATTTTCCCACCTATCAAACTTATGTATTAATGGTATCAATGTCTGAAATCATACCATTTATAAAACTTTGCCCTAACATCTAAAAATCATTTTGTATGTTTTGATCAAATCATCAATTTTCATTTGTGACGAGAGCACTTTGAACGTTTTGCCACTTTAGTTTCATCTCTCTTAAGTAGATAAATTGGATAAACAGGGTTGTTTTTAGTTAGGGGTATTTTTTTCTTTTTTGTTTGAATAAGTTGTAGACATCCTGAAACTTCAACCCTCTGCACTTCAGCATGTGACTGAAAAGTATACATTAGTTCTGTATCAAGTTGGTTGCCTGAAATCAGCCCTGGTGACGGTATTAACATTATTGAAATTGCCAATGCTACACAACAGGGCTTTTTTTTCCTTTGAGGTGACAGTTGTTAGATATTTATTCTTACACAACTGTGTGTCTCATAAAAATAAGAACATTTTCCTACAGGGTTTGAGACCCAAGCCTGGATAAAAAGCCAAAAAATGAACAACTAATTAAATGGAAATGCTTTTTCCTATTTGTCTTCCTTCCTGAAAATACTTCTTCCTCTTCACCTTTCTTAACTTCCTCTTTTAAAATTGAAGCAAAACATTCGCATGCATACCTACAATACAGTTAGGAAATCAGTACACTCAAGAAATCTAACACTGGCTCAATCCTGATTGTTTATATTAACATCTTCTTAATTGTCCCAATATTGTCTTCAGTCTCATTGTCTAAGGAAGTAAGTTGGTTTCTATTACAGAAAGTATGTTAAACCCTGATGTTGGACAGCATTTAGAAAGGTCTTAGAATATACCATGAGAATACAGTAAAGATAGAATTGAGTATAATTATTAGCTTTTGAAAAATAAAAATTAGCTCATGTAAATAGGACAGTTAAGATTTTAATAGATTATACCTTAATTTTTAGCTTTTTAGAAAAAATTTTAATAGAACAAAGGATGTTTAAGAGAAAAAATAATATTAATGAAGTGCCAAGATGTTTTCAATTGCAAAAGAATTATCTTTTGACTTATATTCGAGTTGGGAAAAATTATATTTTTAATCCTAAATCTTCAGACTTCCTCTCTGACCTGATTTCTTAGTACTCTTCTAAAGTTCCCTGCAGTCTAGGTACATTGATCTTGCTGTTCTTGAGTTGCCACAAGTACATTGACACTATGGGACCTTCGCAGTTCCTGTCCCCTTTTGGAATTCCAGTTTTATGACTGTCATTTACCTCATTTGATGTTCTGCCCAATGATCACCTCCTCAAGCCATCCCTGACCACCCTATCAAAAAAGAATTCAGATGTGCCCCCGTGACTTAGCAGTTTAGTCAACCAAGTGTAGTTTATTTATATTCCAAGGACCTGGGTTCAAGACCCCAGGTAGTTAGGGTGTGTGGGTGGGAAACATACAAGATGAACAACTAAATAGAATACATACTTCTTCCTCTGCTTTCTTCCTGTCTGCCTGCCTTCATTCTTTCATTCCTGCCTTTACCTTTCCTTTGAAAACAAAACAAACCAAAAAAGGAGTCCAGTTATTTTATTCTCTTTATTCTGCATTACCGTTCTTCATATTCCTTATCACTGCTTGACCTGATGTTGTGTATTTGTTTGCTTTTTTTCTCCCCAATAGGAATATAAGCTTCACGAGGGCAAGGACTTAATGGTATTTGTTCACTGCTATATTTCCCCGTGTGTGGACTGGTGCCTGCTGATCAATAAATATTTATTAAATGATTGTTTGCATGTATTTTAGTATCTTTGCGGTATACGTAAAACTTACTATTAATGGGGATAAGTTTAAAGGAAAGGTGCAAGCAGGAATGAAGGTGAGTAGGCAGATAGGCAGGAAGAGAGAGGAGGAAGAAGCACTTTTATTCTGTTTTTATCTAATTGTTCACACTAGTTGCTTCCCATTGGACCCAGGACCGTGTGGCCTGGGCTTCTTTGGAGGTAATTGACCTAACTGCTACTCCACCAGGGTGCACCTGTTAATGGAAAATTTTAATAGTCTTTTTCTATGACTTGTTAGTTTATAACCTTAAGAATTAGTTCCCCATTTTCAGTTTTTTATTTCTTAATGGAGATATTTGTGCCCACTTCACTAAATTATTTTTGGGGAATCAAATGAGATGATATACGTGATCTCCCTGTATAAAAGATAGAGTACTATATAAATATAATAGCCAATAATTTTTTAAGAATTTATTATTATATGTTAGCTATGATGCTAGGTTCTGGAAATACATAGATGGGTAAGTCAAGACACTAGTGGGTGTAGCAGATCAATAAACAGGTTAAGTATAGTGCAGTTAGTCCTATAATATAGCACTATGGCCAAAGTGGGGGTGGAGGAGAGTGGGCATAAAGGGGAATAACCAATAGCTTGGATTTCTTGGGAAAAATTCTCTTAAGGTCATGATAAATTCCGTTTTGAAGGATGAGAAAGATTCTTGACTTTTGTACATATCTCTCTCTTGTCAGTGCAGTTTGTGTTTTGCCATTTTGGGAATCAGGGCCTCAGATATACTTGGTTCTCTGAAAAAAAGCATCAATATTTTTCAAATTCCTATGAAGTATAAGAAATTTTTTATTCTCTCTTAAAAATTATACTCTTAATATGAGTCTGTCTAAAAAAGTACAAAAGTAGGATAAGGAAAAAAAAAAAGAGGGAAACATACTCTAATTCTGTACCTTCCTGATTGGACAATTTACATTTTAGTGTGTATCTTTCTATTTTATGTATGTCTGTGTACATGTATATTTTAAAATTAAACCATACATACTACTTATCAAACAATGCTTTTGTTTAATATATTGAATATATTTTGTCATCATCAAATATGCTTCCATTACAGTATTTCGAATGGTTATACAGCTAGATTATGTAGCTAACATATATCACTTAATCATTGATTTTTAAAACTGTAGTAAAGTATACATTATATAAAATTGACCATCTTAACTTTTTAAGTGTATAATTTTTTTGATGTTTAAGTTGTTTCATATTTTTGACTTTTACAAGTAAGTACTATCATAAACATTTTTATATCTTAATCTTGGTATATATCCTTTTTTGTTCAGATAAAGTGGAATTGCTCAACCAAAGTATATGTAAAATTTAGTTATTGTTAAATCACTTTTTAGAAAATTTTGCCTTTTTATGGTCCCATCAACAGTATACAAGAAAATAGTTTATTTATCCTACTTTTCCCATCACTGAATTTCATAATTTTTAATATTTTTTGGTCAATTTGTAGTTGGTATTCTTGAGTTGACTTCTAGGAATGAATGTTGTGGCAACTAGTACAGAGGAAAGAACATGGGTGTTGGAGTTGAGGAATTCTTTGTTCAATTATTAGCACTATCACTTACTAACTGAATGAATTTAGGAAATTATTTAAATTCTCTAAGCCTTAATGTTCCTAAAATTTTTAAAAATGGAAGTAACAATTCTTTTCTCAAAAGTCGTTCTTAGGATTAAAGATAATAGCACATATCAGTATTAAGCCACTGCTCTGTGTGATAGTGTTTCTCAGTGACCATCATCCTCTATGTCTTGTGGCTCAATGCCTGGACACAAGGTGGCTACCAGGTTTCTATGAAATTGCCTACCTACAAAAGCAGTCATCTCCTTAAAACATACTTTTTTTTCCAATAAGGATTCTAGAATTGTAAATATAATAAAGTTTACTAAAAGCAATATTTGCACTTGAATTAGATTTCATCTATTGGTGATAATTTCTAAAGTCTAGTTTGTATCATCATTGTGTGAGAATTCACTCTCATGACAGTTGTGCTTGGTTGCAGAGTTCTGTTAGTCCTTGATTTCATACTTTTATAGGACTGGACAGACTGATTTTCTATAAAGTTAAGCTTTGACATTAATTTCCTTTGCTGATTCAACAGTGCCTCCTTTTACAATGAGTTAGAATAAAACAAAATATTATGCTTTCCCTGAATGGGTAGAATTAAAAATTGCTGTAGTTATTGTTAAATAGTTAAAGGGACACAATATAAGTCATTTAAAACAAATGTGCAGCTCTTTATCTTGCAGCACATTTTTAGCTTAGATTCATAAGCTAAAATGTTTTTTTCTTAAAGAAGAAGGAAGAAAGGAATGAAGGCAGGTGGAAAGAAGGAATAGAGGAAGAAGGAGCATTTTCATTGATTTATTTGTCTTTTTTTGGTTGTTTTCTCCAGCCCAGGGTACCAAACTTAGTTCCTGGACTCCACTTGGTAAATGCCCCAGTCACCTAGACTTTGTGCCTGAACCAGTAGGACATGTCTATCTTATAGTCTTATGTTATCTGAAAAAAAGTATGGATAATTATGTATATGATCATTGGCGTTTTTAATTTTAGGACAAAAACTGTCTTTTGGCAAGGACATCAGCTATACTGAGCCTTAAAAGACAGGTATGATTTAGATCGATGGAAATTTACAAAGCTTGAGAGGCCAAGATCTGAAAGAGGACATTTTGAGCTTCTAAGATGTTCATGAGATAGCATATAGACTAGTGTGAATTGGTGAGGTTACTTAGAAATGTTAGAAATGAGTTAGGGATTGAATATCTAGGTAAGGAGTTTGAGCTTCATGTGATTATGGAACACTGTTAAATTGTTTGGTAGGATTAAAGAGAACTTTTGGGTGCAACTTGGTGGAACAGCAGTTAGGTCAATCACCTCTGAAGGAACAAACCACATGCCCTTGGATTTAGGTCCTAGGCCCGGAGGAAGCAATCCTTGTGAACAACTAAATAAAAATTTAAATGCTTCTTTCTGCCTGCCTGCCTACTTGCCTTCATTCCTGCCTGCATCTTTCCTTAAAAAAAGCGAACCTTTGCAAAGAATTAGCTGTTTATTTTCTGTTATTTAATTTCATTATAAACCGCAGAGGAAATATTGAATATCTGAATGTCTTTAGGTGGTGTTTTAGCTCTCAGATTTATCTTATGACATGGTATTAACTAGCACTCATCTCTACTACTGGCTAACCATTTCCTTCATTATTTCCCTTTGCCACTATTTTTTATAGTATATAAGGAATTAATGTTCCTGTTTTTGGAAATTCTTGGCAATATTAACATGGTATACAATATTGACAATACCTTAGCTTTTTTTGTTTGTTTTAAGGAAAGGTACAGGAAAGAATAAAGGCAAGTAGGCAAACAGGCAAGAAGAGAGGAGGAAGAACCATTTTATTTCAATTTTAGTTGTTCAGACTGGTTGTTCTTCCCCCTGGACCTAGGACTCAAACTTAGAGATATGTGGCCTGCATCTTTTGCAGGCAACTGACATTACTGCTACTTCACCAGAGTATGCCACCATAGCTATTGTTCGATGACACTCTTTGATCAGAATAGTAAGATGAACTATTTATTTTAATGGAAAGGTGCAGGCAGGAATGAAAGTGAGTAGGCAGACAGGCAGGAAGAGAGAAGCATTTTTATTTGGCTGTTCACATTCCCTACCCGCTACCCCTCATCCCACAAACTGGGTTTGGAACCTAGGGGCATGTGGCCTGTGCTCCTTCAGAGGCAATTGACCTAACCACTACTCCAATGCATGCTGAACTATCCATTTTAAAGTAGTAGTTATGTGTTATTAAAAGTACAGAGGAGAAAAACAAGGTGAAATTGGAGATTACGTATCTCATTCCAGATGATTGCTGGAGAAATTTAACGTTTTGTGAGACTAGAGAAACTTGTATCTTCCAACTTCATGTGAGCTTGGAGGTAAAGGAGATATGACAATGCTGATGCACTTTCCTAGGTGTATTAAGGACAGAATGGGCATATAGCCTCTTCTCTATTCAACCACATAAATACTTTCACACCAGCACTTCAAGAAAGGAAAATTGGCCATAAAAGTGGTTGGTTCAGTATATTGTGATAAGAAATTTTCTGAGCACAAAGTAACAAATCTGTGATTACATCATTTATAACTCCTTTTTGAAAAATGGTTTCTCTGGGCGTGTGTGTTCTTAAGTTAGTATACGTGCTCTTTGGAAGTTGGGATAAGAACATACCTATGCTTTTGGGGACATATATTCAAATCTTAATGATTATTGTGTTGACTATTGGTCCTGAAGGCATACCTCTTTAGACCTGCATATAACAACTCTAGCCTCTGTGTACTTTTTCTTGTGGCTTTATGTATCTAACAGGAGACTCTGAATGGCCAACAAGGAAAAACAAATCCTCAGGTTACATAATGGTATAGATTGCATTCCATTATAAAGAGTTCAGGTCATAATAATGCTTTTGTTCTGCAAATTTAATTTTGAAATCATGCCATTGCTAGAAATCATGGTTGGAAAGTCTCTTTCAGAGTGTAAAACTCATTTTTATAAATGAGAAAACATAAGCCTCAGAGAAAAAGAAGTAGCCTGCTTAACTACAAAAGTAAAATTCAAAAATCCTGCTATCCAGTCAGGTATTTTCTGCACTACACTACCCCTAACAAAAGTACAATTGCTTCCAGTTTCTGGCACCAGAAGTGAAATAAAGATCATCTTAGCCTCCAAGGAACTTAAACAAAAAAAGCTAGGTGATTATTAGCATTGTTCTAAAAATTAAATATATATGTATATATACATATATATAAATATTTGTGTATACACACATTTTAGAGGAACAGCAAATAGTAATAGACTGAAAAAATAGACTTATTTCATCTTTAACTTGAGGATGCTAAAAAGAGAAAGTAATACAAAGATATTAGTAATTAGGGATGTCTGAAATGTTAAAATCACGAAATAGTTTAAGCTTATTATTTAGAAATGTAGAAGAAAAATCCTTCTGTCTTTAGTTTTGCCATGTGCAAAACTGGTCTACTAATAATACTATACCTGCTTAAACGGCTGCCTTAATGATAAAATGAAGTCATCCATGTAAAGTTCTTAGAGTAGTATTTAATTCTGAATATATATTCAATAGGTTGCCTATTTTGTTAATATATTAACAATTCTTCAACAATTAAGATCAGTAGATCTTAAGTATTCTGAAGGAATCATACAAGGGCTTAGAGGATGTCTGACTGAGGGCCAGAAGTAGCCACCTTTTGTTCAGGTTTTTTGCTAGATCTTACGGAGAAAGTGAGCTATAGACAAGGAAACAACTGTGAGGGGAAGAACGAGTTAGCTAAGGAAATAGTATTTGTAAAGATCCTGAATTTAGAAAGAGCCTGGAACTGAAAAGAAGAGCAGAATGTAAACCACAGTTTGTGCTGCTTTCATTTGTTCATTTTCAACTATCCTTGACTAGAATATTTGTTCTCCTAGGAGAGGGACAACACCTGACTTCTCTGCTGTATCCCTCATACCAGTCAGGAGAATTAGCTTGAATAAAACATTTAAATGCCTGTTGGGAGCTTAATTGATACCAGTGCCTTATGGATGAGGACTTATGTTTCTTCGCCCTCAAGCTGGGATGCTCTGAGTTGCAGATGATAACTTTTATTTTTAAAAGGACTTTTGAAAACTCGAACAATTTCAAGTATTTTAAATATCATAAAATAAATTTATAGTTGGATTCACATCAATGAATTTCATGAATTAAGTAATTACATAATTTAAGTAAATTTGTACTTAAAAAGTTAAAATGATTTTATTTAACCCTATTATAGCTTAATACCATGAAATTAAATTTTCTTGGATTTAAATGCTACCTGGGATGGTCCTGCTTTATGCCTGTGTCAAGTTCTGTTTCACAATTGTCTCCTTTTACTTTAAATGGTTCACTATTTGAACAAAGAATATTTTGGTTATCCTAATTATTAGCCATTTTGCTGTCCTGCTACTGCACTCAAATCTTGTCTTCCATTAACTTGTACTTTATTCTGCATTTAGATAATTTAACTATTGTGGTAGATATTTTTTTCCCTAGCTGTGTTCTGTAGAATGTTTCATTTAATATTTTATAATTTTGTGGGCTTTTGTACTAAATCAAGAGACTGACAACATGGAATTCTAGCTTTGATTTAGTACACAATATTTGGACTTCATTTCAGAAATATTTGATTGCTAAACTATTTCAATTCAATTGAAGCATGCTTATTTTGATAAAATTTTCTTTATATTCAAAGTAATCTGAATTCTTGTGAATATTACCTTTTGTGATAAATATTAAATTTGTGGTTACAGAGTGTATTGGTAAAATGAATGATAATTCCTAGAATATACTAGAATAAACACAGCAAAACTTGGGACATTAGACCCCCTCTGCCTCTCCTCTTTGAAACAAATAAGGGCACCTACTATGTGCATAGCATTTATGTGTCAGAAATAATTATGATAGGCAAGAATAAAAATGATCTCTGGCCTTTAGAACTTGTACTCAGATGTAGTCCTTCCTGACTTTCTTTCCTGAGTCACCAGACAAATCAGGAGTGGAGGTTTCTGCTGTTTTGGAAGAGGCAGAAGCAAGGTGTTGAGGAACTAGCCCTGAGAAAGAGAATATCAAATGGTCAGTGGCACAGACTTACAGAACTACATTTTATTATCCTTTTCTATTTGTATAGTTTCAAATATTTTTGGTTTGAACATAAGATGGGTGTGTGTAGGAGGGATGTTTTGTTTTTGAGAATGAGGACTGGAAATTTCTTCTAAATGCCTGCAATTGCAATTGACATTTTCTGTTTTTAAGGCCTTATTGATTTTTCTCTCTTTGTGACGCATCTGAAACCTTCTAGTCTAAAAGCTTAGAAACTAGTGAGGTATTTAAATGATAAGTACTTTCCCCTAGTTTACTGGTTGAAATATAAATGAAATTTGCCTTAAAAATGGATATCTCTGATGGACAAATTGCAGCATTTTTGAAGAAAAAGAACTCTTGTCTCCCTCTCTACAAAATGATATATTTAGTAGTTACAGAATTTATACTTTCTGAATCCTTAGGACTCTAGACATCTGTGCCTCTAGTAGAACTGTGAGAACCTGTAAAGTGTGAATATTGGCTGTAAATCTTTAGGTATGACTTTCTCAGAAATATTTAGTAAAAATAAAACATGGTAATAGCCTTTAATATCTGCCTCCAAAGTCCATATTGTTTGAATGTGATATGGTAGAACCAAATATCTGTTCAAGGACAGTGTAGGAGATGGTGGTCACTGAGAAACAAACAGTATTACGTGGAACAGTGGCTTAACTTAAAAGTTTTTTGACTGCCCACAATCAGAAAAACAACTTATGTTTCTGCCTTATAGTAGCAGTCCTAACCTTCAAAAGTCACTCCTTAATCTGTCAAGCAATGCTGGATGATCCTTTTTTCCTATTTTATTTAAAAAATAATGATTGTTCTAAATATCTTTATACCGGACTTCTGGCCAAGAGGCAAGCTGGTAGGAGTGAGACTCATGTCCTCCCCACAGAGCAATGCGAAATTCACCTATTTGCAGAAAGGAACACTGAGGAAAAGCAGGTAGAGAGGCTGAAGAGACACAGCAGTGATCATAACAAAGGATAGGTGAAAAAGTCTGGGTTCAGAGCTACACCACAGACTCAGACTTGGAATTCTAGCCATAACGGAGGGTGGAACTTCGGGAAAAAACAGCCCTCCCAAGAATCGCAAAAGCAGCGTGAAGCCCGCCCAGCCGGACCAGAACGTAGAGTAAGGGAAGAGGGTCCAGGCACTGGGAAAAAGGGGTTCTAGTGCCTTGGTGTTTTGAACAGGAGACCTGTCGAGAAATTTATACTGGGCACCACCATAACTGGAAGCATCTAGAGGAGTTGCCCATCCCTACTCCCTCCACCATCTTGCTCCAGAGCTGCAGGACCCAACCACTGGAAGCTCCATTCTTAAGCTAAAGAAGAAGAGAGTCTCCCAGAGACAGTTCATGCTACCCACTATCGCCACCTTGTGGGTGTAGTGAAATTGCAGCCCGATTGCCAATTGTGGGCCAATAGCAACCTGGCCATTTCGTTTGGGAGCTGGGACACTTGGGGGAAGACTGCATCCGCCACAAAAATTCCAACCCTATAGACTGAACTTTCAGGCAGCAACAGGGGGTCCACATAAGAAATTCAATGAGTCCATTGAATTTGTGGTGATGTCACAAAACTCAAGAAATCCCAGTGTCCAAACCAAGATCCAGGCTTACTCAGTGCAAGTCAATACCCTACATAAGACCATCACTGAATGAAAACGTAATCCACAGAAACATAAACAGAATGCCAAACAGAGAAAAGTTACAGAGAATTTTGCATGAAATTATAGATCCAGTCAAAACCCAGGAGAAAATCTCAGTACAAACATCTACAGACATCTATAGACATCTACAGACTGCCTCAGGATGAATTTAGGGCAACAGTGATAAACATACTCATGGAAATCAAGAAAACGAGAGGAAGAAAAAGAGAACAAAAAAAAAAAAAAAAAAGAGAGAGAAGAAATGAAACAGCTCAAAACAGATGTCAAAGAAATGAACACATAGCTGACCTAAAGAATTCAGTAGAGGAACTGAAGAATAGAATGGATGAAGCCGCCAATAGAATCAGTGATCTAGAAGATAGGGCAGAGGAATATACTCAAGCAAACCAGCAAAGAGAAAAGAATGCAAAGAAATGAAGACAGCCCTAGAGACCTATGGGATAACATGAAAAGAAACAACATTCTCATTATAGGGGCCCCAGAAGGAGAAGAGAGAAAATGGGACAGAAACTATATTTAAAGAAATAATAGCTGAGACCTTCTCTAACCTGAAGAATGAAGCAAGCCTCCAGACCCAGGAACCTCTAGAGTCCCTCATAAAAGAAACCCAAGCTGACCCCTCACTAAGACACATTGTCATTAAAATGTCAAAAATACAAGATAAAGTAAAAATCTTAAAGACATCAAGAGAAAAACAAGTCACATACAAAAGAGGCCCCATAAGACTGTCAGCAGATTTCTTAACTGAAATTCTGCAGTCCAGGAGGGAATGTCACAATATATTCAAAAGACTGAAAGAAAAGAATTCTCAACCTAGGATACTATACCTTGCAAGATTATCATTCAGAACTGAAGGAAAGATAAAAAAAAAAAAAATGCTTTTCCAATAAGCAAAAGTTAAAGGAATTTGTCACCACAAAACCAGTTCTACAAAAAAAACCAGTAAAAGATGCTATATAAAGTGTAAAGAAACCGCACTTAAAAACAGGTCTATTAGACCTATTCATCTGTGTTCATTAGAGATATTGGTCTTTAATTTTCTTTCTTGGTGACATCTTTGTCAGCTTTTGGTATCAGTGTGATATTGGCCTCCTGGAGAGTGTTTGGGAGTGTTCCCTGTTTTTCAGTATTTTGGAAGAGTTTGAGTAGAATAAGTATTGATTCTTCTCTGAAGGTTTGGTGTAACTCATTGGAAAAGCCATCTGGTCCTGGACTTTTATTTTCAGGGAGACTTTTGATCACTTCAATTTCTTTGCTTGTGATTGTTCTGTGGACTTTTGCAAGAACTTGGCATATATTATCTTATTTAAGATAAGCCTGTGATGTAGATTTTATTATCCCTATTTTATAAATGAGAAAACTGAAGCTGAGAAATCTGCCTAAGGTTATATAGTCAACGAATGTCACAGCCAAGGTTCAAATTTATCTTTTGTGCCCTAATCCTGTGTGCTTAATATTTTATCCTGTTTAGTTTTATTATTATTGATTTTTTTTTTTGTTTGGCAACAATGCTATCCAAAGTTTTTGAATTTTACTTTCATCATGCTGAGCATTTTTCTTTTTATTTACCTTTATTGATAATTCTAATTTTTAAATTTTCTAAATTAAGGAATTGTGACTAAAGCTTACATTAAGAATTTTGTTATATTAAATATATACATATATTTAGATATATATTTATTTTAAAGTTTGTTTTAGAAATATCCAATATATTGTACTCTCTTGAGTTTCTTTTTAAATAAGTGTTTAATGTGATAAATTATATTCCTTTCTTGGCCTGAAAAAATATCAAAACCAAATTCAAAATATATAAACATGTGTATAACAATAATCTAATGAATATTTATATATCCGCCATATTGTCCAATTTTACCTGTTCTGAAATGTATAAATAAATTTATAGATAAATAAATAATTTGAAAAATTAAAAGGAAATCAAAATAGGTAAATATCTTTATGTGAAATTATATTAGTTCTACCATACATTTAACAACTAGAAAGATTTATGTTCTAGCTTTGACTTTGACACCTGTTCTATGTAGTTTGATAAAATTGCCCCAATTCTCTGAGCTTTAATTTCCTTGCATGTTAACTTTCCTCATTTGGCACACCCTGGTAGCTTACATATTAAGTCTATAGCTCCAGCATAGTCCATATAAAGTCCAATGTCTGGAGTTTATATCCTGGGTGAGGAACAAGCAAAATGAATGAATGAATGAATAAAAAAATAAATAAATAAATAAATGCTTCTTCCTTCTCTTCCTACCTGCCTTCCTACTTGCTTTCATTTCTGCCTACTTCTTCTTTATTTTATTTTATAATTTTTTAAATATTTTATTGAGGTAACTTTATTTTACAAATTAATATAAACTCATCTGTGTAGTTTCTCCATAAGTACAAGTTCCCCATTCCTCAAATATATGTCAGCACACTCTGCCCTCCACCGGATTACCAAGAATTCTTCATCACTGGACATTGCCACCACTTGCCTGTCACCCCTCCAGCCCCCATCCCATTCCCTAGTGATAGCCTCAGTTCTATTGCAAGTGTCCAAGGGTTGGTTTTGATTTGTCTGTTCCTTTGTTTTGTCTTTTCACATTCCAACTATGAGTGAGTTCATGTAGTATCTAATTTTCTTCTTTTGACTTATTCGACTTAGCATAAAAAAATTTCCTCATCAGTTTAATTTTTTAGGCTTGTTATAATGGTATAACATGAGTAAAGTGTTTGTGCCAGGCACTTAATAAGCATATAATTAATGGCTATTCTTATTCTCTCCAAAGTTTGTTAGCTTAGGGAATTGGGAGGATGCCATTGATCATAATGGTCAATCTTATTCAAAGGAATATTAATTCAGTTTTAGATATGTTAACATTTGTGGTATTAAAGAGAGCCGGAAGAATTTAGTCATATTGTTTGGGGAAAATACTATATTAAATAGTTTGAAATTAGCAAATTAAAAAAATCCAGAGTATTACAGCTTTGGATACTTAACAATTGAATCTTTCTGAAGGCATTATGAGATTTACCCAACTGTTTCACTTCATCATATTTCTGCTAATATTTTCTAAGAAAATTTTTAAAGAAAAGTTGCAAGCAGGAATAAAGGTGAGCAGAGGCAAGCAGGCAGGAAAAGAGAGAAGGAAGAAGCACTTTATTTATTTTATTTTGTTGTTCACATTGGTCATTCCCTAGTTCAAGAACTGGGGCCTTGAGATGTATGTGGACTGCGCCAAACCTCTACTCCACAGTAGCGTTCATATTTTCTTAAATTTAAAATGCAGAATTTGTCATTTGTATGACTTACCCGAGATAGGTTGTTGATGGGAAGAAAAAAAACAAAACAAAACAAAGAACTTAGCCTGCACCTTAGCTTAAAAAAATTTTTTTTTCCTTTAGGTCTAGGTTTTAAACCTGTCTCTGTGGCTTTCATAGTCTGCCGTCTTAGCCATCTAAGCCACACAGGGTCACTTAGAATTTAGAATTAAACCTGGGTTACATGATTCAATCAGGTCAACCACCAATTGCTGTAATTACTATGATTCAATTTCTATTTTTACAAAATATTCTTATTTCACAAAGTTGTGATTGCCAAAGGGACAAGTAGATGGAAGATACTTCAGCTTTTTGGAAATATGTTTGGTAAACATTTTATCAGAATAAAAAAAATCATAATAGGTTCTAGATTTTTAAGACTGAAACGTAGCATTCTTTATAATAAAGTAGCAGATAACATGCTAGAGCATGTCTTTAAAGAAATATAATATAGGTAAAGAGGAACGTAAGTCTTCTTGGCATATTTTATGTGATAGTAATTATATTAATTTATATGGATTAAATATAGGATATTAAAAATGAATTCTTACACCTGATCTTGATACTTACTAAATCTTACTAGTGTATATAAAAGATATTATTAGACCAAGTGTTTTTCCGGTAGCTTAGATTATAAATAACCCCTGTTCTAGCTCATTTTAAACAATGTTGTATGACTGATGCCAAAAAACCAGACTAGAACATTTTCTTCTCTCCAAGATCTTTGATTTTGTAAACATGGCTCTGCTCCTGGAACTAATCTAGGTCATCAAAACCTAAAATCTTTTGGAAGATGAGAACCCAATTAAGTCTCTTAAGTACTTTTTAATATTTAAATTTTATGAAGTGTTTTAGTTCTTAAAAGCATAGCTTTTTGGATAGCTCTTTGGCCAATTAGCTTATTTTGTACCATGTCTCATAATAAATACAAATCACTGTGTTATCATTTCAGCAGTAATGACTGCTAGGAGTCTGTATGGCAGTAGAAATTAACTTATTATGGCTTAATTTACCCCAGTACTGACCTAACAGCATAACATTTTGTTTTTTAATAAGAATTGATTTAATGAGAAAACAGAAAATATATTTTCTGTTTTCCAAAACAGTTAACTATGTTAAATTTTTGCTCTTGCTTAGTCTTTCTTATAAATTAGTTATTGAGCAATTAAATGTGTTGTTAAATATATTAGCTAAGAAACTTTTAAAATATCAGTATCATAAAAATATGTTTTTGATTATCAAGACTTTTTTTTTTCTTTTGCTCCCTGGCTTTAATGGCCTGTGCTTTAGTTGCCTGAGCCAAAGGAGGAGGGGTCAAGATTAAAAATTTTGTCCCCATTTTTATTTATATGGCCTACTATAAATATATTACTCTTTTTTTTTAATCTGTATATGTGTGCATGTGTGTGTGCTTCCACACATTCATCCTTTATTAACATTCTATACATATGTATGTGTAAGGAAAAGAGGAAACTGCTTGAGAACTGAGTACTAGGCTAGGTAGTTTATAACCACTAGAAATTATTATTACTCCTTTACCGATGAAGAAACAAGACTCAGACTCAGATAGGTTTAATAACTTCATAGCAAGTTACTAAGTCAGAAGAAGTTGAATCCCTAGACTATCTGGCTCTTCTCCTTTATGTCCAGTAAATGAGGCTGAATTTTGTACATATAGTATTTACACTGCACCACCTCCTCAGATGTAGATAACCAATTTGTGTAGCAAATTGCTGTTTTCAAAATAATTTTATCCAATTCTGTTTGATCCTGCAACATACCCAAAATTACAGAGGGAAAAAATGATTTCTGACTTTAAGATGTGCATGTAAGAATAAGTTTAAGATTACAAAACTGATCAGAGATAACATTTAGACTGGAACCTAGAAACTGTGGTTTCTGGTTCAATCTTTTCTGCTTCCTTTACTTTCTCTAGATTAGGTAAGTGATCTGTGATCATGAAGTAATGATGTTTTACAGATTGAATCTTTTATTGTGCGCTCATGTGGTGATCACAGTACAGCTATAGACTAACAGTCAATAATCCTATTTTCTTTTATTATGAAGTTGTGTATCTGTGACAGTTTTGAGGTACAATGGGCTGTAGTGGTGGTTACTGAATGAGTAGTAAATAGAAAATGTTAGCCTGATATTTCTGTATTTAAGCTTTATTGTTGTGTGATGCCATGTCTCAAATTGGAATGGTAAGGACCACATTGTCATTGACTCATAATCAGCAATCATGTTGCAGTTCCTTCTCTACCCATGGGGCAATGTAGAGGTTTATATTGTAGGTTCCTGCCTCTGTGAGACTCTTCTTCCTTTTGCAAGACTCTCTTCTTCCTTTAAGCCTGGAGGTGGGATTTCTGGTGGCAGGTCCTGTGGCTCTGGCCCAATATGGTAAACGGGTGTGGGGGTGGGGGATTATCCTAACTGCTTCTGGTTATGGTGATATCCCTGTGTGATTTCCCCTCAGGGACTCTTGCTCAGTCCACCGGGGCACTGGTCCTCCTTGTCTCCCTCTGCCCTGCACCAAGACAGCCCCCAACCGCCCCCCATCCCCCCGGCCCCTGGCCCCACACCACCACCCTGACTCAGTGTCCTGGTTCCACTGGGCAGGCTCTCTGCTTTGGGAGTGACTCTGGAAGGTCTAGTTCTACCCAATGCTCCATTCCTTCTGCCACAGCCCTTTTTTCCCCTTGAGGTTGGAAATCCTGAATGTGCAATGTAGCTCCAAACCCTGACTCTTCACCTACCCTTTCTGGTGGTGACTGCTGCTGCTGCCTCTGCAGGCTCCAGACCTGCTTTTCCTCACTGTTTGTGTCTACAAAATAGGTGATGTCTAGTTGCTCTGTGCGGAAAAGCTCCAACATACTCTTATCAGGTGGCTATCTTGACTAATTTCCAGATTTAAGTCCTGAATTTGAATCCTAACCATTCCCACATAGTTCTGGTCATTTGGACCAATTTCTTCATCTGTGGGGATAGTAACTATGAAGGGTCAGAGGAGATGAATATATGTACCGGGTCTTATTTAGAGACCAAATTATAAAGAATTTTAATCATCCCCTTTCGAGGGTTCTTTTTTTTCTTCCTACTAGCAACATTTCTTTTGTTTAGAAAATATCCAAGAAAATTATTTCTAAATGATTTTACTATCAGTAGTTTCCATTTATCTCTGCTAACAGATGGTCTCTAATAGTCAATATTTGAATTTTTTTTCCATGTTGTATTTATATATAGTTTTGAAAACTTTTACAGGAGATTTCTTGACTTGTTCCATTTGTAGAACATAATCATGATTATGTTAAATGGGCACGGGGGAAAGGGAATTTTTCTTGGATGGGTATTGAGAATTGAGAACCTGGGAATAGTGCTTAATATAGAATTTCTTTTTCCTTTTTCCCGGTGCCTTTTTTATTGTTCACATTAAAATTAACTCATATGTATAGGTTCGCCATATGTGCAGTTTCCCCATTCCTCATATATATGTCAGCACACCCTGCCCTCTACCAAATCACCAAGTATTCTTCATTACTGTCCAGAGGGCTCCACCACCACTTACCACTCACCCCATCCCATTCCCTATTGATAATATCAGTTCTATTGCAAGTGTTCAAGTGTTAGTCATCTGTTCCTTTGTTTTGTCTATTCACATTCCACTTATGCGTGAGGTCATCTGCTATCTATATTTCTTCTCTTGACTTACTTCACTTAGCGTAATCCCCTCAGATTCATCCATGTTGATTCGAATGACAGGATTTCACCTCTTCTAAGGTCTGTGTAGTATTTCATTGTGTATAGGTACCACATCTTCTTTATCAATTCATCTGACTTTGGACACTTAAGTAGTTTGCAATTCTTAGCTATTGTATATAGGGCTGCAATCAAGAAGAGAGTACATAAATTTCTAAGAACACCCAGAAGTGGGATGACAGGATCATATGGGATTTCCATATTCAATGTTTTGAGGACTCTTCATACTGTTTTCCATAAGGGTTGCACCAGTTTGCACTCCTACCAACAGTGTAAAAAGGTTCCCTTTTCTCCACATCCTGGGCAACATTTGACATTTCCAGACTTTTGGGTAATAGTCAGTCTCTCAGATGTAAGATGATATCTCATTGCTGTTTTGATTTGCATTTCCCTGATAGCTAGAGAGTAGAAAAATCTCTCCATGTGCCTATCCTTTTTGGAAAAAAGTCTCCAATTTCTCTTCCCATTTTTTTTTCAATTGGATTGCTTGTTTTTCAGTTACTGTTGTATAAGCAGAATTTCATATTATTTAGATTCTTAAATTGGAGACTGCTGAGATCTACAGAAAGTATAATGTGCCATTATATTACAGCATACCCATTTATAGTTTTGTGTACCAAAAACGGAAGAGAAAGTGTTTTTCAGAATTGTCAAGTGTCACTTTGAAATTTACTGGAAAACTGGTAGTATAGAGGGAGCATTTCATTAAACAAATTTCTCAGTTGGATTTCATTTTTGAGGTGGTATGTCTCAATGTGTATCTTATTTATAATTACATGTTTCTAAGTTTATCTATTTAAAGGAAGGGAGAAAAAAAGAAGAGGAAGAAGTATATTTGGTTGTTTAGATTTTACCACCTCCCTGACCCTGGGTCTCAAACCCAAGTCTTTGGGTTTTATTTACATGGTTCACATCCCAGGACCTGAGCCACAGAGTGCACCTAAATTAATTTTTTAGTAAGTTCTCTTTGTATATGACATTAATGATTATACATTATAGATATAGCATATTAGTCCTCTTTCATTAAAAAGTTTAAGGATTATAACTCGAAGGAAATATTCCAAAACAATGTAGGAATGATAAATTTTTACTTTTTTGGTAAGAAATAGAAAGGTTAATTTTGTTTTATAAATGTGTGTATCTAAAAGTTAAAATATCTCTTTACTTTGACTTCTAGTTGTACAACAAGAGTAAATAATAAACTTTTAGAGCTGATTTTCTTATTTTAACAATGCAAATAATGATACTTGTTCTATTTCCCTCCCATGGTCGAGAAATCAAATCAAATAATATATGGGATATAAGTCATGCCTGGTGCTAAATAAACAATATTACAAACATAGTACCTCCGTTTAAAGTACTTATAGTGTGGTGGTGAAGATTGACATTACCAGTCATTTTGCAAATATTTAACATTTTATGAAGTAAGTACTAAGAATTAAAGTGTAGAGAATCTGAGACTAAACTTGAGCCAGGGAAAGCTGCTCTGGTGAAGAGAAATTTAAGCTGAGATTTATCAGTTGAAGAGAGTTATGGGAGACCACTCCTAATCAAAGAATAAATAGTATTTGCAAGGACTCCAAGTCTTGAAGGTTAAGGGATCTTTATAAATAAAAGGTCAGTCTGACTGGCAGAGATCACCCATTAGCCTTCACGAATAGATCTGTAAGTTAACTCCATTTTACACATAAGAAAACACAGAATGGTTTAGGAATTTGTATATAATTTTTACTGTTTGTGAATGGCAGATTCATGTTTTAAACCTGGTTGGTTGGTTGACATGACTCTTTCTTAAATCCTTATTCTCTCTACTATGCAATTTATTTCTCTGAGTCACTCACCTCACACACTTACTGTGTTCCAAAACACATCTTCCCTCTTGTTATTTTTCAAAGGGCTTAGTGGAGGGGCTAGTGATAAGGTCTTTCTTTATACTTAAGGCAGTGATGAGGTTTAACTCTTAGGTCGTATTTACTTGTATACTGTAGAACTCCAGGGATCCTAAGAACTTTTTCAGGAATAGGAGTACTGTGGATTCTGGGACTGATATAAAACTGCATGGCTGGTTGTGACCTCTCATTTAAAAATAGCCTCATGGTGCTTATGGGGTGCTTTTAATAGGGTCAGCATTTCCATCACCCTCTGCTTCCTACCCCCAGGACACTGCAGATAAACAGAGGTCTGAGTATGCTTCTGCTGTAGCCTCAGACTGCTCCCACAAACCTCCTATATAGAAATCCCGAAAGAAGCCGCTAGTAATGTATTTTATTAGGAGAAAGCGAATAAAAAGTGTTCCCTTGCTTTAAAAGTTTAAAAACACTATCCCAGTTTGTATGATATTCAAGGGATGTGTGGTATTCAAGGGAAATCTTTTGTAAATGAGGACATGTTCTGGTCCTTTCTGTTTATCTTCTACTGCCTATATTGACTCCCCCATATAACTTTAAATTGGGGAGGAACTTGTTCTTACAACTTATGGAGATCATATAGACTGTTACATTGAAGCCCAGTAAAATATCTGTCAAATATCTCCTGTGCCTTATCTCCAGATAATTTTATAATAAAGAAAATACATGAAGATAGAATAAATAGCATTTTTATGTCAGAAGAAATATTTTAAAGCAAGTACCTAGTTGTCTTTCACTGTTGTCAATGTTTATAATAACTTTTTCCCTTTTAAATCTTTCTCTAATCAATCTCTTAACCTCAGTTTTTCTTGCCCTCTTATAAAACAACTTCATAAATTTGAAGGGGGCTTTTTTAACTATGGAAACTGATAGTATCTTTATACAAATTTGTAAAGTTTTGTAAAGTAATTCATAGTTCTAGATAGAGGTGATACTTTATTCTAGTTGTCAATTTTTGAACTTCTGTGTTTTCAGCGGGTTTTGCTTGGTAGAATCTGATTTACTTGAAATGAAAAATAAATTGATTTCTTGCACTACCCTCTTTATCCTCAGTGAAAGACTGAAATAAATGTTTGCCTTAGGATTTTTTCTTTTTTTAAAAAAGCACCCAGAGATACAAATTGTAGAGGCTCAGAGTAGAATATTCTGTTATTACGGTGCTACCATTTTTGCTTTCAAGTTGCCTAAACACAGCTGAGTTGGTCGAGGAGCAAAGACAACAAGCTAGTGCTGCCAAGTAGGCAGGACAGATTGTGGACCTGGGAGCTGGCGCCCAGCTCTCTGTCCAATCAGCTGACAGTGCTGTTGCTATGTGCGCTCTCACTCTGCTGCCTTTGTGAAAACCTTCCACTGAGGGAAACCAGGCAGCACCACTGCTGAACGTTTACTGTAACCACTGCAGACATCTGGATCCCTCAGTTACTGACTATATAGCTAGTGACAGCCAGAAGGCAACTTCTTTTATCCACGGACTCCTCCAGTATGGTTTTCAGTGGAAACAAAGGGCTTCACAGAGAAGGTGTGTAATGAAGTACTTTTTATGGCTTGATTTTTAAGCTTCCAGTTTTCCGTAGTTGTTTACCAGCAGTGTTGTTTACTTTGCATGGATTTTTAATAAATTGGTCTAGAAAAATGGTCTCACTTTGAAAAACATTGAACTTAGGGGAATTTTCTTTAGCTTCACATGGTCTGTTTTCTTTCAACTGTCCTGTTTAAAAGATTATTAAAATACTGCTCTGAACAATGAGTAAGAAGAAATCACAATACAATGTGCTCACTTTAAAGGGGGAAAAATATGATAAAAATGAGATTACAGGGAAGCAAATGGGGGTTAGCTGAAACATTAGCTGTATTGGGGACAGGAGTTGCTTTAAAAAAATAATTTAATAAAAGCTATTAAGAATGTATTTAAAATAAGTTGCTTTTAAACTGACATTCATTGTTTCTAAATTTGACAGATTATCAGAATTTAGCCTAGAGAAAATTTTGACATAGTTTAAGGAATTGAGATGCTATCTTTATAAAAGATTTTGGAAGATGTACCTCAAATTGTGTCATCTTTTGATTATCTTATCCATTGACTATTGTGCATTTCAGATAAAAAGGATAGTGTAATTCAACTGCAAATTCACCATCATGTTTTACTAAATATACATGTAGAAAATTGAGAAGGATTTTGAAGACAACATGCTGCAAAATTTTAAGATAACATTTTAAAATTAAAATAGGTCTTTAAAATGTAGTAATTTAATACCTGGCTTAGCTAATACTGCAAATGTAATTAAAATCTTATTATTTTAAACCTCAGTAGTTTAATATTTGTAATAATTTAACAGAAAATAAATAACTGTTCTTATGGGATCTTGAAAAAGTTTATCAACAGATTGTAGGGAAGTTTTACAATATCTTAAACTATTTTTATATACTCAGAAGACTGAAATTATAGAGCTTATGTAGTTGATTTAGCTTAAGCTTCTAAATTAATTAAAGCTGATTAATTAGCATATTGCCCATATTATGAACCACTCTTGTTTATTTTAGTTTCATCTAGTTGTGTAATTTCTTTTTAAATTCACTCAGTGATTTATATCTATGTATAAAATTAGTATAATATAAATTCAAAGTTAATATTTGAACATTATTTATTTTCTCTGCAAGTGATATATTTTGGAATAGGGTTTATTTTCATGTTGTGTTTTTCAAGAAGTACCTGTCACTAAGAAGACTCAGCAATCAAAGTTAGCATTATTTAATAAATGAGGAGAGATATTTCTCTTTGAAAGAAACTCAAAATATATCTAATGCTTTTGTGCCTACTACTGATACATATATAATATTTTATATAGACTTTAAATAGTAGGTGCAAATTTGTAAAATAGAATTGTTCTTAAACATTAGAAAAATATTTCACAATGACCTACACGTTGCTAAACTTTAGAAATTCTGAGATTTCTTTGTTTTTTCAGTTTGTTGGGTAGGTGTAGCCCAAAATTTGAACTTGATAGAAATTATCATAAAATTACAGCAAAAGAAAGAAAGCAATTATATTTTTTGGATTTGTTGTCCTCCATAATACAAAGCTCTTATTTGCAGAAGCTGGGGGGAGGGGGCAGATAGGGATAGGGAGCAGAGGTATGTTGAGAGGACTCAAGTTCCTAAGATATAACTGTAACCATGCTGAGGTCAGTCTAGTCTTTTCTTTTTTTTTTTTTTTTTTTTTTGAGCTTTCACTCTCATTAGTGATCAGTTTTATTTTTTTAATTATAGAACCACAGAAACCAAAGTTTTGCTCGAATTGGTTTTCTATCCTTTCCCCCTATGTTTATTTCTTAAGAATTAATAGACTGGATGGAGCTCTCTGTTGGTTTAGCAGTTAGGTCTGCTGCCTCTGGTCAGTGCATTCCACATACATTCCAAGGATACAAGTTGGTGACCCTGGGAGGGCAACAACCAAGATGAACTACATAAAAATTAAAAAAGAATACTTGCTTCTTCCTTCTCTCACTGCTTACCTGCTCACTTCCATTCCCACCCGCACCTTCCTTTAAAAGGAAAAAAAAAAAAAAAGACTTTCCAAGAGCTGTCCTGTTTCATTGTCTGTAAAAGGTAAAGGAATATAACAATGGCAAGAAAGTTGGTATACTGCTATGTTACATAAAAGCTTTGCCATTGTGTTATAGGAGGAACAGTCTTGGCAGAAACCCAGATTTTATTCCTGTACTCAACACCTAAAGATGTCTTTTATATTTGAGCATCTGAAAGTAGCTGTTCAGAATCAAAACCTCAGGATAATAACTGATGTTTGTAATCTGGTCAATTATAATAACTTTGCTAGCTTTTTTCAACTTGCTGAATTTAATATTTGACAATAGAATCGCTGCCTTATTCTATGACAGATCTTTAAATTGGCTATGCTTTTTTTGTACTTATAAGAATTAAAATGCTTTGGTTCTCAAAAGTAGTGATTTATTTTTTGTTTTGGCTACTTGATCAAGAATAGCAAATAGAAATGTAATTATTTATCAGATGCAGTATTGTTAACTAATTTTATTTAAAATAAATTGTTTTTATTTATTTTGAAATCACCAGGTAACAATATATACATAGTATATCACATATCTTTTTTATAAAGATTCTGTAATTCAAAACTTCAGGTTGGGAAGAGATAATAAGCTGAATTTTGCTTTTTCTCTGTCTTCTGTGAAATCCTTTTAAAAAAATCATGTCTTCAAATATCACAAATGTTTTTCTAATGTGTACTTTAAGTGCTATATGACACAATATTTCTTTGACTTCTTTTTTCAGAAAGTCCGTTACTTGTTCGTATCCTGAATCTAAAAAAAATTTGCTTATAATAGCCAATAGGCAGGGAAGTTTACTCTTGAATACTTTTTGTCAGGCATTTTCATGTATCAACAGCACAATTGTTTAAGATATATTGTTTTACAAGAATATAAAAAAAAAAATCTTTTCACACATCTTCAGATGTCACCGTATCTAAAAATCTGAGTTTTAAAAATGCATTCAGTACTGCTTGAATATGATTATATAATCCTTTGTGATGAGGCTAAGTTAAAAGTGGTAGCTTGTAATTATTGAGAAACTAGAAATATCTTTTTTGTCTTTCTTTTCTGGTCTCCAATTTTACTCATTTAAAGACTTCTGAATATCAAAGGATTTGGATTATAAACATTATTGTAAGTCCAGGGACATTAAAATCATAAATTAAAGGAAGTAGTCAACATAAGGTAGAAAAAATAATCAGCCCTTAAGGCTCATACATAGTTAGGCCTCAGATTTTGCTTTAAACTTCTTGTCATACTGAGCATGGTAGGGAAAAACTGCATATCATTCTTATTTGTCCCTATCTAACATTTTATTGCAAAGAATAAGTCACTAAAGTTGTTTTCTGTTTTGTTAATTATTTGAGGGTTTGAGTAATTCATTTTAGCTGTCTTATATGATTTTTTATTATTTTGCTGTGTAGTATTTACTTCTTTGAGTCTTATTTTCCTATCTCTAATATGAGATTTTAGTTTAATTATGGAGCTTAAAATGAAAGGACATATGAAAATTACTGGATTAGTGGCACAGAATTAACATTGGATAAAACGTGAGATTTTATTATGGTAAAATTTTCTTTAAAATTATTCCAAATTTAAAAATTCTGAGAATTTTATGTATAATTTTTTAGATTTTCCCCAAAGCTTTACATATACAGGTATTTTCTAGGTTTCTCAGTTTTCTGAGATAGTTCATCTAAGAAGCCATGTAAATATAGAAATTTGGTAGAAATAAAGGAATGGTTGTTAAGGAAGTATCTGACTAAATCTATGAAGAAATATAATAGGAAATTATGGTTAGGAAATGATGAGTAAAATGAGATCAGAAGAGGAAAAGGCAAAAAAAAAAAAAAAAATCCCATTTTTTCTGTTTGATGTGGTGGGGGTTTTTGTCCTGTGTTATTTGTGTATATTTTTACACATGTGTGCCACAAATGCTAACCTGACTGACAGTAGTTGCTAAATCCATGAGGTTTTGTTTTCTGGGAAATAACTTACTTCTGACATCTTTTGAATTCCTCAGCTAGGATTGCACTAAGGGTGACCTTGTATTTGCTACATGTATCAATGACAAGGGACAAGGCCACTTCCTGAGAGCCAGAAGTTAATTTTCATCACCTGCATGATGAATATAATTGTCTTGAAATATAAGAACTTCCAGAATAAAAATTTGATATTGTAGACCTAATTTTTGAACACCAAAACTTCCAAATCAAAATGTCCACACCATTCAAATAAATGTATAAAATTTCAGGTTTTTAGAACAAGTGTAATCCTTCCAAATTCATTCTTTTTTCTCATAATTGCTTTGGCTATTCAGGGTCTTTTGCTGTTGAATACAAACTTTAATATTTTTTTTTCTATTTCCTTGAAATAAGCCCATGGGATTTTAATAGGGATTGCATTAAACCTGTATATTGCTTTAGATAAGAAGACCATTTAACAATGTTGATTCTTCCCAGCCATGAGCAGGGGATGTCTTTCTTTCTCTTTGTATCACCCTCTATTTCTTTTAAGAAGACATTGTAGCTTTCATTGTACAGGTCTTTCACCTCCTTTGTTAATTATAGTCCAAGATATTTATGCTTTTTACTTCTATTTTAAATGCTGTGAGTTTCTGGATTTTATTTTCTCCTAAAGTGTTGTTTACTTGTACAAATGCAATGAGTTTTTTGCTTTGATTTTATAGCCTGCCAAATTACTGTATTAGTTGACTAGTTCTAGTAATTTTTTGACAGATTTTATTAGGGTTATATATCTATATCCATATCTATCTATCTATATATATGTAATCTTGTCATCTGTAAATAATGATAGTTTTAATTCCTCCGTTCTAATTTGGATTCCTTTTATTTCTTTTTCTTGCCTAATTATTCTGGCTAAGACCACCAGTATGATGATAAATAGCAGTGGTAAGGGTAGACAGCCTTGCCTATTTTTGACCTTAGAGGAATTGCTTTCAAATTTTTCACCATTGAGTATGATGTTGACTGTAGGTTTTCATATATGAGTTTTATTATATTGAGGCATGTACCTTCTATCCCAATTTTATGTAGGGTTTTTATTATAAATGGGTGTTAGATCCTATCTCTCTGCATCTATTGGTATGATCATGTGTTTTTTCTCCTTTCTCTTGTTGATACAGTATATTACATGAATAGATTTACGTATATTGAACCATCCTTGCATCCCTGGGTTAAATCCTGCTTGTTCTTGATGAATGATCCTTCTGATGTGTTTTTGGATTCAGTTTACTAACATTTTTTTGAGACTTTTTGAATCTATGCTCATTAGAGATATTGGTCTGTAATTTTCTTTCTTGGTGACATCTCTATCAGCTTTTGGTATCACTGTGACATTTGCCTCATAGAAAGTGTTTGAAAGTGTTCTGTATTCAATATTTTGGAAGAGTTTGAGAAGACTAGGTATTAATTCTTTTCTGAAGTTTTGGTAAAAATCACTAGTAAAGCCATCTGATCTTGGACTTTTATTTTTGGGAGACTTGATTACCTCTTCAATTTCCTAGCTTGTGATGATTCTGTGCAGGTTTTCCAGTTCTTCCAGTTGAGTCTTAATAGACAGTATTTTTCTAAAAATCTATCCATGTCCTTGAGGTTGTCAACTTTATTGCCATAGAGCTGTTCATAGTACCCTCTTAGGGTGTTTTGTATTTCTGTGGTATCTGTTGCATCTTCTCCTGTTTCATTTCTGATTCTAGTTATGAGGGTTTTCTCTTTTTTCTTCATGAATCTAGCCAGTGATTTGTCATATCAATTTTGTTTATTTTTTTCAAAGAAACAATTTTTGGTTTCATCGTTCTTCTGTATTGTCTTTCTGTTTTCTTTTGGTTTATTTCTGCTCAAATGTTATTATTTCCTTTATTCTACTGATGTTTTTACTTTAATTGTTCTTTTTCTAGTTTCTTTAGATGTAGGGTTAGATTCTTTAATTGTGATTTTTCTCTTTTTGAGATAGATCTGAATTGTAATGAATTTCCCTCTGCTTTTGCATCCTATAGATTTTGGTAGCTAGTGTCTTTATTCTCGTTTGCCTTTAAGCTATTCTCTGATTTCCTCTTTTACCCTAGAGTCATTCAGAAGCATATTGTTTAGTCTTCAATTAATTTGTAGTCTTTCAGCTTTCTTTTGTGGTTGATTTCTAGTTTTAGGCCATTGCGATCAGACTATGCTTGGTATGATTTCAGTCTTTGTAAATTTGTTGAGACATGTTTTATGTCCCAACATATGGTACATCCTTGAGAATGTTCCATGTGCACTTGAGAAGAAAGTGAAATATGTAGTTGTCGCATGAAGTGTTTGGTATATGTCTATTAGACCTAAGTGTTCCAAAAGGTCATTTAAAGCTTTTGTTTCTCTGTTAGTTTTCTGCCTGGTTGATCTGCCAGTTGTTGTAAGTGGAGTGTTAAAGTCTCCTACTATTATTGTGTTGCTGTCAACATCTCTCGTCAGTTCTAATAATAGTATTTTGATGCTCCTTCATTTGGTGCATATCTATTAATAAGTGTTATGTCTTCTTGCTGTATTGACCCCTAATCATTACATAATGTCCATCCCTGTCTTTTGTTGTGCTTTTTAGTGGAAGTCTGTTTTATTTGATATAAGTATAGCTGTTTTTGCCCCCGCCTTTTTTTTTCATTGCCATTCTACTGTAGAATTGTCTTCCAACCATTGACTTTGAGTCTTCATTTATCTTTTGAAAGAAGATGAGTTTCCTGAATGGAGCAGAAAGGTGGGTTATGCTTTTTAATCCATTCAGCCAGTCTGTGTCATTTGATTGGTGAGTTCACTCCATTAATGTTTATGGTGATTATTGATGTGTAACTCTATTGTCATTTTGTAATTTGTCTTCTAGGTGTTGTTCCACAGTACCTCTTTTTAGGTGGTTTGGATGTAGTTATGTTTTGATTAGTGTCTCTTGTTTTCTTCTTTTCCAGGAGCTGTACTTCCTCTGTTGTTTTGATTTCTATTAGTTTGTCTATCACTGTTACCCTAAACTCATCCTCAGACAATCTGCATATGTCTCTTGCATTCAGATTTTCCCCTGGTGTTTTAATTGGTTCCATCATTTCATGTGTGTTTCTCTGTGTCTTTGCTATTTAGCATTCTGTTATATATTTCTGTGGATTAGATTTCCCTGAAGTTATGGCATTGTGTAGAATATCGACTTGTAGTGAATAAGCTTGGGTCTCGATTTGAACACTGAGAATTTTTGAGATTCGTGGTGTTACCACTGATTGGATTTGTTGAAGTTCTTAGGTAGACTTTGTATTGGGGCCCAAGAGTTCAGCCTTTGGGGTTCGAGTTTGTTTGTCGGATGCAGAGTCTTTCCCTACTATCACAGTTTGGAATGGTAAGGACCACATTATCTTTGACCCACAATCAGCGTTCAGGATGCAGTTTGCCTCCAATGACAGGGTAGCAATTGTGGGTCATATCAAAGGCTCCTGTCCTCTGGGTGACTTCTTCTTTTAAGCCTGAGGCATGATATCCTCTGGGTGGGTCCTGTGGCTCTGGCTACAAGGCATTTTTTGGGTGGTGGATTCTCCTAGCTGCTTTCTGGTAATGGTAGCATCCCTGTGTGATTTCCTCTTGGGGGCTCCTACTCAGTCAACTGGGGTGCTGGTCTTCCTGTGCCAAGACCCTCTTCTCCGCTCAGTGTCCTGGTATCACTCTGGATGTCTGCCATTAGAGCGACTCTCTGGGAGGTCTGGTTCTTCCCGCTCCACCCCTTCTTCCGTAGCCCTTTTTCCTTTCTGAGGCTGGGAATCCAAATCTGTGATCTAGGTCTGAACCCTGACATTTTTGCCTAAAATTTCTGGTGGTAAATGCTGTTGATGTCTCTAAAGCTTATGGAACTACTTTTCCTCAGTGTTTGGTTCTGTAAAATAGGTGATTTCTAGTTTATCTATGGGGAGAAGACTTGCTCCTACCAGGTTGCCATCTTGACTAATCTCTAACTTAAACTCTTAAGAGAAGAAAGTGTTTTAGAATATGTAAGGAGGCACACCATGCTAAGAGTACTGGTTGGGTCAATTGCTTCCCACTCAAATGCAGTCCACATACTTCCCAGGGACCCTAGTTCATATCCTGGACCAGGAGAACAGCCATGATGTACAACTAAATAATAGAAATAAAATGCTTCTTCATGTCTGCCTGCCTACTCACCTCCATTCCTGTCTGTACCTTTAAAAATGAAAAGAATATGTAATGTAAAAAATCTCATGCCCAAGAGTAACAAACAAATTTTCTTTGAATCAACTTAAGCTCTACTAAGAATATTTCATAGGGCTTGTATGAATGGTGAGATTTGTGCCTTTAAAATACTATTTTTAAAAAGTTGATTGTAGTGGATTTTTCAGTCACTGTAATTTTGTGGTCTCATTGATAACCTAGTGAAGTATCTGAAGACCAGAAAAGCATTAAGTATGTTAAGAGAATTTGGAATGCTCTTCATTTACACAAAAGGATGACTCACTTCCTTACCTCAAAGATTTTCCGTGGTGTGGAATGTTAATAAATAATATTGGTATAGTTGGAAAGAAGGATTAAAAACAACTGAGGTGGGGCTATGAGGCCTGCCAGAAAGGGGGAGTACTGGAATCAGGGAAAAAAAATGTAATGATTCATTTGAATATAGAGAGCAGGGTATCTTGTTTTGGCTCTAGGAGAGAATGACTAGATCAGTCTGTCCATAGATTGGATGCATAAAGATAAATAACGAGAGAAAAGGTCCAAAAGTTAAGTGTCTTTTTCACCTCCTCTCATTCCCCTTGATGTATCCAATTTCTAATCAAAACTGGAAATAATGAGGGATCAGATATGGAAATTTTTTCTTAGAAAAATCAGACTTTCTATGCATTTAATTATGGATTTTAAGTAAGTTGACAAATTTATTTTCTAAATATGATTTTTGAAAAATTCAACAATAAATAATTGCTAGATCATAATATAGTCAATTTACTATAGCTCTAATTGTATGTGAATTGTCTGAACTAGAACCAGCTTAATTTGGTTTAGGAAATAATCCATATTTGATTGACTGAAGTTGATAATGACCACTGAGTCACGCAATAAAACATTAATTAAAAACATTACTTTAACATTAAATCCCACTATATTTGATCATTATCTTTATCAAAGTATAATGCCTCTGGCAGAATTAGCATTTTCAAAGGGAAGGAGAAATATAAAGCTGCTTTTGAGGGAAAAAAGTTAGAAAAAAGGGTTATTTTTGTTCTCATTAACCTTATAGCAAGGTGATAGCTTTGTAATTGAATTGTAATTTTCCATCCTAAATAATTGATCTCCCCATAATTGTGTAGAGGTTTATGAATGAATTTGCTTGAATGAATGGTTACACTTGGAACAAAGGATCTATTATTTGCCGGCTTCAACTAGTTGAATCACTGAAGGAATTGGTGGGTATTCTTTCTTGGTATTATTACATCATCTCACTTTCTTTTGGGCAAGCAGTCATTCTCCTAGACTTCTAGTCCATTGCCTCCTTTTTTAGAATTGGCAGTTTACCACTTTTGTACAGCATATTCTCTACCCTCCCCATCACTGCTCCTTCTAGTGATAGATAAACTTTTTGTACTGATTGAGGTTGGCAAAGAGGGGATGGAGGGAAAGGGAGGGACCCCATTGAACTATAGGTAGGCTCCTAGTTACTTTTCACAAAGAGGATAAAATCAGGTAACTTTCAGTTTAATGCATTATGCTGATGATTCTCAAAGGCTTATCCTCATGTCTGCTTGTCTAAAATTTTAAAATTTGTCTCTGGCAGTATTTATCAAGAGACACTTGCATTTTTTTGTGATCTTGTCTTTTAATTTTTTATTTTTAAATGTCTTTTATTAAATGATGGTGAAAGTAAAAGATTGATGTGCAGTGTATTTTATCTTTGAATTTTGCTTTTATCTAAGAAGTAAAATATTAGTATTTTAGTAGCAAGGAGCTTTAACAAGATTAGCAAGTTTATTTTAATTTTTTATGTTGTCCTTGGTATTGATTATCTTTATATAACTATACCTTATTAAAAATAATAATTATAAAATTGCAGTTATTTACCTTAATGGACTTTTATTATACACTTTAAAATATAATATAAAATATTATAACTTATAAACTTATAAAATAATAAGCTTATAAAATAATAGTTATATTAATAACTGTAGGATAGTCCATCATGCTGACAAAACATCACCTATACCATTTCCATAGGCAATTAAAATAATTGTAACACTCCTATTATAACAAAATTCACATTTTCAGTGTCTTTAATTTTTATTCCTTTGATCAGTTATCCTCTCTAAAGAGGTTAAACATTCCTCTCTATATGATTATTCATTTTATTTCACTGTATGTGATTTATTTTTTCATTTAACTTTTTATATAGCAAAAGTTTAATTAGAATAGCAGCTAGAATAATATAATAGAAATAGGAATACTTTGTCAACCATATAGAAACATTACACTTCTATTTTTCTCGGAAATATTTATGTGTATTTTTCTCTTATTTCCAAGGTGAGAAACTTCTCATTATTCCATATGTCAAATAAATACATATTGAATGTTCTGCTAGTTTTCCCCATTAAGATTATGTTTTTGATGTGACTCTTTTTTACTTGTGAAATTTTTATTTTTATGTATGATGGAAGTGCTATTTCTCAAAAGTGTGTTTCAGAAATCACCTTCATCAGAGGCCTGGAACTTTCATGTTAAACATGCAGACAACCTGATACTCTCAGAGTAGGACCTAGAAATAAACATTTTCTACAAGCCCCTGCGGAAGTACTTATATTAGGATACTGTTAATGCAATAAGAATTACCACAGCTTTATGGCTTAAGACCCAAGTTTATGGTCTCACAGTTCTGGAGGTCAGAAGTTTAAAATGAATCTGAAGGCCTGTGTTCCTCTTAGAGGTATTAGGGAAACATTGGTCTTGACTTTTCCATTTTCTAGACTTCCTTCATCCCTTGACGCATGGCCCTTTCCTCCGTCTTCAGAACTAGCAATGTATAGCATATTCTCTCCTGTCTGACTTCCTGCCTGTCTTTTATAAGGACTTTTAATTCTGTTGGCCCCATAGGATAGTCTGGTAAAGCTATCTCAAGATCCTTAACTAATCACATCCATAAATTTTGTTTTGAATGTAAGGTTACATATGGGTATCTTTGGAGGGATATTATTTTGCTTATCATAATACTTCAGACAAATTAGAATTTGAGAACGATAGCATATGGGAGGTAGTCAATATTTTTTGCACAGTACTTTATTTCACTTTTATTAAATAATATTCTATTCAGTCTTGGGAAGCTTATGTAAGGGAGAGGCCTTGAAGTTTTATGTTTAAGTCATTATTGGTGAGTTCTCTATTCTATTTTAATAGTCTTTAAAAAAATATCAAGAAAGTAAAAAGTTGATAATCTTCCTCTAGGTTTTTTGTTTCTTATCTGTGATTTTAACATCTTTTAAAACACACGTTGCATCTATCTTTGATCTCCCCACCTCAGTTTTGAAAAAATTGATTAAAAAGGTACAAAAGAAGTACATGGTGTTTGAAATAAAACTCAGAAGAAACAGTAAAACATATAAACCAATTTTGAAAACAGCTGAACCCTCCATCCCTCTTCCTGTACCTGCTTTCCCAGGGAGAACAGTTCAGGGTTTTGTGCATGTATCTCCATTCTTTTACCCATCCCTATGTAAATATGTATAATATTAGATATCTTAAAAACTTTTTAAAATAAAAGAGAATAATATACTCTGTGCTATCAAAATTTGATCTTTTTATGCAATACTGTTTGTGAGCATCTTTTCTAGAGTTGTACAGATATCTAATTCATTCTTGAATGTTAGCAAAACTTTATATTGTAGAAATTCTATTTTGACTTTTTTAAAGTCTTGAATAATAAATTTTTTTATTATAGGGAATAGATGAATCACTTATACATGGCATAATTTAAATATTTTGTTATATAGATATATGTAACATTGTAAACCAATATGCAACTTATGAGTATATAAATTCAAAGATTAGACATATATATCAGATTTGCTCAGCTATTTAATAATAAGATGCCTAGTTAAATTTGAATTTCATATTAACAAACTTTTTATAGTATAAATTTATTCTATTACTGAATTTCATACTTAACTGGGCATCCTGTTTTTCGTTTGTTAAATTGGGCAACCCTAAGCACAGAAAGTAAGACTCTGAAGGAAGAACTAAACTAGTGATGGTAAAGTTAATGTACTATATACAGATGTTGATTTACAGTGATGTACATCTTAAAGCTATATAATGTTCTGATGCAATGTTCTTTCAATAAAATTTATTGATAAAAAAGTAAGACTCCCATAATCCTGTCCTACAACCTGAAAATCAACGATAGCAAGCATTTTTTTTCTGTGAAGTGTATCAGTTGTGTAACTGTTCAAGTATTATATACATTTTATATGCAGTGCCCTACAACTGTTTTCACTTGATATATCTTAGCATTTTATTAGCAGTGTTTAAAAGTTTAATATTTTTCATATAATCAACTGTAATTTTTATTTAAAAAGTAGTAAAGTTATAGAAAAGTAGGTATTTCCTTGTTTTTTAAATACTGTGTGAAATATTTTAAATGGTTTCAAGAGATAACCAAATGTAATAATGACATTGAGGAATAACCCATTTTTAAACCCTTAAGACATCATAGAAGCCTCATCTAGACTAATTGTTTCAGTTGTTGAAAACAGAAAATTGATAATGAGATCTGAATTTGACTCAGTAGAGGCATTGTTGACTAGAAAATTAAATGCTGACATCAGATTGAGATGTCAGTGTTAGAGATATTCTGTATTTTCTTGGGAAGGTTATATAACCTATCAACTCTTTCTGGGACTTCTTTCATCTTTCACTAGAGAATTTGTGAAAATAATTGAGGCAAACTATATGAAAGCATTACAATTACAACATATTAATATATATCTACAATGTATTGTAAATTACAGTATACAGTAATTTCTTTTCTCTCTTTTTTGTTGTTCTCTTTTTCTTCCTTTGTTGTTTATTGTTTTCTTGATTTCCATGATGTTGTTTATCATTGTTTCCCTAAATTCATCCTAAGTTAGTTTGCAGACATCTGTTGTATTCAGATATTCCCTTAGGTTTTGATTGAATCCATCATTTCAGTATATTTCTCTGTGTCTTCTTTCTGTTTGGAATTTTATTTACATTTCTGTGGATTAGGTGTGTCTGCATTGATCGTCTTTTGTATGTTATTGACTTGCACTGAATAAGCGTGGATATTGGTTTGGACACTAGGATTTCTTGAGTTTTGTGGCATCACCACTGGTTGAATTTGTTGAAGTTCTTATGTGGGCCCTCTGTTACTGCCCAAAAGTTCAGTCTATGCGGTTGGAGTTTGTGGGGGGATGTAGAGCCTTCCCACAGCATCCTGGTTCCCAACCGCATGATCATCTTGCTATTGATACACAATTGGCAATCAGGCTTCAGTTTCACTTACACACACAAGGTGGCACTAGTGGGTAGCATTGATGGTTTCCTCCTCTGGGAGAGTCTCTTCTCCCTTTAAGCCTGTGAGCAGGATTTCTGGTTGGTGGGATTCCTGGTGGGTGGGTCCTGTGACTACAGGACAATATGGTGATTTCCCTTGCTGCCTTCCTGTTACGACAGCACCCAGTGTAATTTTTTCACCAGGTCTCGTGTTCAAACAGAGCACTGGTGCCTCTTATGCCCTGAGCCTAGACCTGTACCTCAGCCCCATGTCCAGGTCCTGATGAGTGAGCTCTCCACTGCTTTTGTGACTTCTGGGAGGGCTGGTTCCTCCCAGTTAGACCCCCTTCACTGGGGCTAGAATCCTGAGTCTAAGTCTTGCATGCAGCTCTGAACCCTCTCATTTTCATGTACCCTTTGCTGTTGTAATTACTGCTGTGTCTGTACAGCTTTTGCGCCTGCTTTTCCTCAGTGTTTTTTTTTCTGGAAAATAGGTGAATTTCTAGTTGCTCTGTGGAGAGGCCATGAGTCTCACTATTCCAAGTCACCATCTTGGCCAGAAGTTGATGCTTTCCTTTTTTATTTATAAAGTTGCTTTCTCCTATAATTTTTGGATTTTTTTCATAATTCAATGAATAGTTTTTGTTATTGATTTTTACTTTTAAAATTGTTAAAATTTTAAAAGATAAATATTTTTCTGTTATTTATAGGAAATAAATATTTTAATTAGTATTTATTTTAGAGCATTTTTGGAACACAGAAATATTAAGTACAAAGTCCAGAGTTCCCAGAAATACCTATTCCCATAAATGCACAGTCTTGTTCACTATAAATATTTCATACTACAGTGGTACATTTGTTACATATGATAAGTCTTTATTGGCATATGGTTACCATAGTCTGTAATTTATATTACAGTTCATTCTTGGTGAATAAGGATTATTTTTCTCCTATAATTTTATAGGAAGCCAATACTTTCAACTAAAAATGGATAATACACATTGAAAAATCATATGTTCTTTAACAAATCTTGTCCAGAGTTGTTTTGTGTTTTTTTTTTGTTGTTTTGTGTTAATTTCTTTGGCATTCATGGGATAGTCTAAATTAAGAAAACTATGGCATTTTATTGAATGATTTCTTTTACATGCTTATTTATCAAGTCAAAATGACCTTATAAACCTTCTACCCTCATAGAGAACATCAATGGCCATTAATAGACTGTTTTCCGTTAAGATTAGAAAGAAGGCACTCACTTCAATAGCACATTGTGCACCTGGCCATTGCAATAAGGTAAGAAAAAAAAAAAGCAGAAAGACTAGAAAGAAAGAAGTAAAACTCTATTTGCAGTGACATGATTATGTTGACAGTCCTAACATGGTGAATGAACTAGCCTGTTTTCAGGCAACTCACAGCTTTAATGACAATAGTATCATGAGAAATGTCTGCCTGAGGGAAAAATGGAGGTTTCGCCTCTGCTCTATTCATTGAATTTTTGTTGTTATTGTTGTTAAATCCAGTTCTTATCCTCAAGACTCTGGCTTAATTGGTTTAAGTAGTCTTGGATATCTTTTTATATCTTGGGTATCTTTAAGTCTTGGGTATCATTTTATAGTTTGGGCCTTTTTCCTCCTTTTGCCTCTAACCATTGGTCTTAAACCTGGGTCCATGGCTTTTGTAACATATACCTTAGCTGTTTGAGCCGCAGGAGTTGGAGTGGATGGGCTGAAGTGACTTCCATTTTTTTAAATTTTTAAATTGACTTTATGGAAGGAATACTGAATTATAACATTAAAATGGTTTAAGGTATCTGTATATAATGCAGTAAGTTTACCACTACTTCATATTTCCCTTCACTATAAAACTAATCCCCTTTACCCTGTTTGCCATCCTCAATCTTCCCCTTCTCTTCTTGCACCCACTTGTTTGCTTTTTTTTTTTTGGCTAAAAGTCTATTGTTTGCTGTTTGATTTAGTTCATTTTTAAAGTCTATTTTTGTTTAATTTAGTTCATTCATTTGCTGTATATCTCTATACGCATATATGAGTGATACCATACAATGTCTGTCTTTCTCCTTCTGACTTACCTTGGTATAATTTAAGTTCATGGCATCCTAGACGTGGTTCAGATTCTCCTCTTCCTCTCTGTCTGATGAGGTCAGGTTACTTAACCCTCTGTGCCTCAATTTTCTTATCGTAAATTTCCACTGTTTTTTTATTGTAGTAACTTTTATTCCGTGCATTAAAATAGACTCATATGTATAGATTCCCCCTATGTGCAGTTTCCCCTTTCCTCAGATATATTTCAACAAACCCTGCCCTCCACCAAATCACCAAGTGTTCTTAAATATTCTCCAGAGGCTCTGCCACCACTTGCCCACCCCCATTCCATTCCCTATTGGTAACCTCAGTTATATTGCAAATGTTCAAGGGTTGGTTTTGTTGATCTGTTCCCTTTGTTTTGTTTATTCACATTCCACCTATGAGTGAGGTCATGTGGTATCTATCTTTTATCTCGATTTATTTCATTTAGGATAATTCCTTCAGATCCATCATTGTTGATTCAAATGAAAGGATTTCACCTCTTCTAAGGGCTGTGTAGTATTCTATTGTGTATGTATACTTCATCTTTATCCATTCATCTGACATTGGGTACCTAGGTAGTTTGCAGTTCTTAGATATTCTGAGTAGAGCTGCAATAAACGTGGGGGTACGTAAATCTTTATGAATTAGTGTTTTTGTATCTTTTGGGTAAGCACCTAGAAATGCCATAGTGGAATCATGGGATTTCCATCTTCAACTTTTTGAGGATTCTCCACACTGTTTTCTTTAGGGGTTGCACCAACTTGCACTCCTACCAACAGTGTAAAAGTGTTCCCTTTTCTCCACATCCTAACCAATATTTATTGTTTCCAGCCTTTTGGATAATTGCCAGTCTCTCAGGTGTAAGGTGATATCTCCTTGTTGTTTTGATTTGCATTTCCCTGAAAGCCCGTTAGTAGGAACATCTTTTCATGTGCCCTTTAGCCATCAGTATATCCTCTTCAGAAAAATATCTCTCATTTCCTCTTCACACTCTTTGATTGGATTGCCTGTTGTTCTGTTAGTGAGTTTTATGTGTTCTTTGAATACTTCAGATATTAAGCCCTTGAAATGCAAATATCTTCTTCCAGTTAGTAGGCTGTGTTTTTGTTTTGGTGATGTTTTCTTTTGTTGTGAAGAAGCTTTTTAGTTTGATGTAGTCCCATTTGTTTATTTTTGTTTTTGTTTCTTTTGATGCTGGAGTTGAGTCCCCAAAGACCTCCCTAAGGCTGATGTCGTGGAATATCTTTCCTGTGTTGTCTTCCAAGGATTTTATGGTTTCTGGTATTATGTCCAAGTCTCTAGTCCATTTTGAGTTAATTTTTGTGAATAGTTTTAGAGAGTGATCTAGCTTCATTGTTTTGCATGTGACTGTCCAGTTATCCCAACACCATTTATTGAAAATATTTTCCTTTCTCTATCATGCTTTTAGCTCCTTTGTCATAGATTAACTGGCTGTATGAGTGTGTCACTTTGTGGTTTTTTTCCTTCGGGTTATGCCTTTGCTATCATTCTAGTTCCATGCTGTTTTGATCACTATTGCTTTGTGAAGTGACTTTTAAACTGTCTCTTATAGATGAAGAAAGAGTTTGTGCTTTTATTTTTGAATAACAGGGACTGATATGGTAGATTGGCCTCATCATCATGATAAAATGTCCATCATTGTCACTATTATGTGCTCTGGAATCACCATCTGATATTAATGAAGCCACTGCAGTTTTCTTTGGATTTGTGTTAGAATGGTAAATCTTTTTCTAACCTTTAACTTTTAGCCTGTATTTTTCTATTTAAATTGAATTTACTGCAGGTAGTATATAGTCGTATTTTACATTGTTATCCAATATGAAAATCTCAGCTTTTTAATTAGACCATGCTCATTTAAGGTTATTCTTACTGTATATGGGATTAAATCTACTTTTCTGCTATTTTTATTTTTTCCCGATCATCTTTGTTCCTTTCATTCTTTTCTGTTTTCCTTTGGGCTGTTTTAAAATTATTTTATTTTATTTTTATGTAAACTTATTAAGATAATTAGTTTTGTGGGGTCTTTTTGGTTTTTTGTTTTTCACTAGTTATTGTAAACAGTATTCATCTTAAACTTATCATAATTTTCTAGCAGTATTATACTATTTTGTGTATAGAATAAAGCTTTACAACAATATACTCCCAATTCACTCAAGAGAGAGTGAATATTGTCATGCATTTTACTTATATTATTAAAAATTATATAGTTCATTTATTATCTTTCCTTTATATAGTCAATTATATTTAAAGTAATTTTAAAGCTAAGGGTGAATTACTTTATATTTCACCTACATACTTATACTTATGATTTCCAGTGTTCTTTGTGAGGACCCAGATTTCTAGCTTGTATCATTTTCTTTCTGACTGAAGTAATTTTTAAAACATTTCTGGCAGTGCAGTCTGCTGATAAAGTGTTTTCAAAATTTTTTTTTTAATCAAGTGTATTTGATTCAAAGAATACCATGAAGCATTCTGGTGGTTCAGGCATTATGTCTGTGGCTGCAGTGTAGTCCACATAAAGGCCAAGGACCCAGGTTTAAGACCTGGTGCCAGAGTAACAACCAAAATTGAACAACTGTATAAATAAAAAATGCTTTTTCCTCCTCTCTCTTCTTTCTTCCTGCCTGTCTACTTTTCTTCATTCCTGCCTATGTAGTTTAGCCTAGAAACTTATTCCAGGCAGTAAGGTTGAACAGTTTTAGGGCTTATCTTATTTATTTCCTTCTCAGGGATCCTCCACTGTCCATTGTCTGATGACTAAAAATAATTGTATGTTTATTTGTGTGGGTAAATTGGGTCTCTATTATTTCATCTTGTTTGTTTTTTTTTCTTTAAAGGAAAGGTGCAGGTAGGAATGAAGGCCAGCAGGCAGGAAGAGAGAGGATGAAGAAGCATTTTATTTTTTATTTAGTTATACATCTTGCTTGTTCTCCCTGGCGCAGGATATGAATCTGAGTCCTTGGAATGTATGATTTTTGTGGACTGTGCTTAGGGCAGAAGCAGTTGACTAAGCACTACTCCACCAGGGTCCACTAGCTCCATCTTGGGTATTAGGCCAATGATTACCAAAATCAAACTAGTCAGGTTAACCACTGCACCTGCCTTGTGGAAGAACTCATGAAATGGGTGACTATAGAAATCAGATGTTTTCCCTTTAATGTAAACCCTTCTGGGAAAACTATCCTTCCTGTGTACCCAGGTCCAACCTGAGAAAAAGAAAGAAGTTCCTTTTCTCCCCTAACACTTAGCATTGCCATTTTGTAAACGATGAAATGAATTAGTGTGGCTGAACTTCCCTGGATTGGACTCACTGGATTTTACTGCCTTTGTGAAAATAGTAAAATTCAACTCTATAGATAATGTTTTATCTTATTTTTTGCAATTATGAAATGATTAGTAAAGGTCTATTTTGTTTTCAAATACTTAATGCATTTTATTTTATTTATTTTTTTATTTTTTTGGCCTTCAGTTATATTGTATATAACCTTATTTCATTTCAAAGATGGGATGATTTTATGCTTCGTGGCATTCTTTGAATCAAATACATTTATGAAGGAAATGCCCCAAGAAATCAATAATTCTTTAATTCATATTCTGATCCTTATATGAAAACTTCACTAAGAATGTCTTCTGACTACAAGGAGAAAATCCTGTATAGTGTTTTTTTTTTTAATTCTTGTCAACTATGCTGGATTTGCTATTTAATAACTGAAATCTAATGTGCTCATTCCTAGAATCATAGGTGTGCCAAAGACCAAATGGCAGAGGTGGTTTTTTGTTTTTTTTTCCCCCTCAGAAATTTCTGAGAAGCAAGATTTACTGTTCTTAACAAGTAACAAGCAACTTGCCTAGAGTTATTCGGTATTTGAATTTACATCCACTTGATCATAAAACCTATTTTTATCTCACCCAGCTATGCCACAGTTATAGAAACATCATAGTTCTATAGTGAAGTATCAAATTTAAGTTTTCATGTTTAAAATGAGTTATAATTTTGGCATCTTATTTAACCCTTAACAAAATGAATCTTTAATCTTTAAGATTGTTTATCCAAAATCAACAGAAGAAATTATGCAATATGGTTATTGGACAATAATAGATCACCTCTTAGTTTCAAGAGAAATAACTAAGAGAGCTATTTGCTTGAGGTAAAGTCATTATTTTATCCTCCTTAAAATAAAGTACTACATCTTTTGAACACTAACATGAATTAAAATTTAAATTTAATTAACCTTTTCAACTTTAAATGTTTTTTAAAAAGGATATTTTAATTTCTGATAATAAAGGGAAAGTTACTTAGGAAATACGAACATAGTTCTTGCCTGGGTGTTGTATTGATTTGTCTAACTAGTTTACTTACAGTTAAATAAGTAAATAATTATGTTCACAAATGTTTCTGTTTGTTAATTAAATGTGAATCATATTTCCTGGAAATTAAGGCTATATCAGTCAGCATACCTGACCAAAATCCTTGCTCTGTGCAATTTAAAGGAAACCAGAGAGATAATAACTATATAAATAGCAAAAACATGCAGTTTGTAAGGAGCGTTGATTTGCTAATAGGTGACGTTTAAATTCTTCTAGAAACAGATCCATGAATCATAGTGGACTGCTTGACAAGATGCACCCAACACCTTAGGGACGCAAGCGAGAGTTGTAGAATCTTGTCTTAGATTGTGTCTATTATATATTTAGTGACATTTACTCCCAAAATTACCTATACAGTTTCAAAAAGATAACATTTTGAGTCATGCAATTACTTGGATCAAAACTGTGTTTTATAATATTTTAATTACTTATCAACTAACAGGAAAAATTGATTTTTTTGTTATGTTTTCAGTTTTGGTGTTCAATTCTTGATTCTTACATGGAATAGTAAAATTCATTCCAGAAATAATATACATGACAAATTAGGCATGTTTGCCTTATTTTTTGGATTCATTAGCTTTGTACAGTTAAACAATAATGTCATTATCCTTTCCCTTTTATTTTATATGTGATTCTTCATTTTAATATCTTGAACAATTCCTAGAATCTTAAAGTTGGCAGGGATATTTTTTAGAGGTGGCATAGTCTGACAATAGTCGAAGAAACCTAGAAGAAGAGTTTAATGTGGAAGAACATAGAACTTGTGAATTCCAGCACAGTGCTTATTTTTCACTATATGGTACTTTTTTACAGATGATGAGACCTAGGCAACAATACGAGCTAGTGCAGAATACCCAGATATCAGTTTTCTATGTGTGTACTGAAATTTATTTATTTTTATTGCATATGTAAGACAACATATTAAGTTAACTTTTAAAATTATATACAAAGTGTATGTACACTAATAACAGTTTAGAGAGTAATAATAAAACAATCTTCCATGAAGCCCAAGAATATTACTTGTTTGCTGACACCCCTTTTGTGCCTCACCTCAATGACAACCCCATTAAATTCAAAATATTCACTGTTTTAAATTTTGTGTTAATTATTTCTCATACTTTTTTATACTTTTGCTATACATTTATTAACCTATGGGTAACGATTTTTATTGTATTTATGTCCACTGTTGAATGACTTCATGCCACTGCTTGAATATTCCATAGTTTATCTATTCTACAAGTCACAGGCATATTGCTATTGTTTCAGGTGTTTTTGTTGTTCTTGTAGTGCTTCTTTGAACATTCTGTCGGTCTTCTGGCATACATGTACAAAATTTTCTCTGGGTTATTTACCTAGGTGAGTAATTATTGAGTTACAAGATAAGCACTTCTTTGCTAGATAATGCCCAATTGCTTTTACTAGCAGTGTATTAGTATTTCTGCTGTTCTACACATTTATCAACAATGTTTTGGTCAGATTAGTCACCCCCACCCCTAGTTGATTAGGTGTGGAATGGTATGTCATTGCGGGTTTACTTTGTATTTTGTAATAATTAAGGAAGTTCACCATATTGTGTTCATTAGCCTCTCATAAGTCCTAGGTGTAATATTCTGAATATTCATCTTCTGTTGGTTTATAAGCTTGCAAACATTTTCTATCATTTTTGGGTTTGTTTTCTGTCTCTGTGGTGCCTTTGGTGTAGTACTTCCTCAATCCACAGGAACATCTCAATGCCTACCATTTAATAAAGACAATTGTTAGGAAAGCTCTAAAACCAAATTGGAAAACAAAGTTTTAGACACAGTCCTTTTAGAAATATGGAGCTCATCTTATAGTAATACTAATATAATGTGTGTGGGAAGACAGGAATGGCTACTTGGGTATCTTTGAAATGATTCAATTTAGCATGCCCTGGTGAAGCAGTGGTTAGGTTATTTGCCTTCAAAGGAGCAAGAATTTGGGGAAAGAACCTGAGACATAACTGGGTAACAAAGTAATGGCTTTCCATAAAAGTTATTTGCCCTCATGTCTTCTACTCCCTCTAGTTCTACTCTTCTATGGATTTTTTTTTAAATTTTCTTTTTCTTTTTTTCTTGATCTTTATTCTTTCTTCATTATTTTGTTTCTCCCTACCTCCACCTCCTTTTGAATTTTTTTTCTTTTCTGGTTATTTACTTAATTAACACCCTTACCTACACACAGATGGCTATGGTTGTATTGGCAAGGGGCTAGGAGAATAGTGTTGATGACACTTGTGTATCAGAGACTGTGTACTTAGGAATTCAGATTGTAGTGAAAAAGGGAATTACAGCCAGTTAGTTACAACCCTCTGAGAAGAGATTTGTTTTAAGAATTGTTTGCACTACAAGTTTTACCTTTCCTAACTTCTGGTGGACGCTACTCTTTCATGGTTTAGAAAAAAAAAACATATTGACAATTAGGTTAAAAAAAATCCAAAATTAAGTTAAGCTTCCTTAATGAACTTGCCAACTGTTTTACTACCATAAAAAGAATTGTTTCTTTTGTGTTATTACTTTGTAGTACTTTTAGTTAAAAATGTTTTCACAGAAGTTATGTAAATACTCATCATAAATGCCATATTTCTTTGTCATGCATGCTTTTTGTTTTTAACATAATCATTTGAGCAGTTTAAGTGACATAAGTTACATGCCTTTTTTTTTTTTGAGAGAGAGAGAGAGAGAGGCGAAGAAGTACTTTATTTGTATTTAGTTTTTCACGTTGGTTGTTCCCCTGGGCCCCAGGTCTTGAACCCTCAGACCCCAAGGGATGTGTACCCTGGTCCTTGGGATGTATGTGAACTGTGCTTATTTGGAGATGGCTTGTCTTTGGAGACAGTGAGGCATGTCAACATTTTATTTCTGTAGTAAATAGTTATGGTAAACAAGTTAAAATGGTATATAGCTACTCTTATATTATTAAATATTTGTGAAGGTGGGAAAATATTTAGTACTACTTATTTTATTACTTTGCTGTGATTAACATAAAGAACATAGGAAATTGGTGTGACCTGAGTTCTGAGTACCCAAGACCTGCAATAGCTCATATCAAAGGAGCACCTTCTGTGCTTGCAGAATACTTTGATTCTTTTATCTTAGGACTAGAAATATTTGACTGTTAATGTTAATTAGGTGCTTTGTTTCAAAAGTTCAAAATTTCTTATAAAATATTATTAATCTTGAAATATCTAAGAATGATTATTATTTTTATTTTGTTCACTGTCATTCTGAATTTTTGTATAAAATTGTATATAAAACTTTTAAAACACTAGTACTGGACCTGAGAGTTAGAATGTCTACAGATATGAACAACAACCTTAAAAAAATTTCGGAAACAGTTAAGAGCATTAGATTAAATTAATTAGAGTTTTTAATTCCCCTGGTCAGATCACGGAGCTTACCTTTCTTTCATTTATTCCCACTGGTTATACTAGTTGCACTGGTTATTAACAATAGAGAATTATCCAAAGACTTTCCTGTTTCTGTGAGACTTAAGTGATGAAATTTTGGGAAAGTACCCTTCAAAATTACCTGCTTTCAGCAATTAGAGAAGATACTATCAGATAGCAGAACTGGCTATCAAATTGGAATTAAGGAAATAAATTCTTTTGATGAGATACTGATCACTAAGTCCCAGGAACATAAACTAATATAATCATGTCAGTGGTATGTGTATGTATGTGATCAACTCTTAAATTAAAATGTCATTATGAATAAGTTTTTTTGAATCATAATAAAATAAAAGTCATAAAGATTTCTTGTGTTTGCCTGATGTCCTGACCATTTTCAAACTGTCATTTTTGGTTTTTAATAATAAGTTTGCTTGTATAGTATCTTAAATTCTTCTGAGTTGTTCTTATTTTAGCATAGATCTCAAGTCGATCTAAAAGTACCAAAGTCTTTTAGCCAGTTTAATAACTGTATTTAAGTCTTCTTTCATTTTGTTTATGTATTCTCTGAGCACCTCCTATATGCCAGGTACTGTCCTAGGCACTGGTATTATGGTATTATGCTAGAACTGGCTCCCATACTCTAAAAGTTTATAGTCTAACTAGAGACAAACAGCTATCGCTGTAGTGTAATAATTGCAATGGGAACAAATAAAGCTTATAGAGGATTTCTTTCTGCATCTGCTTCCCACCCAACTTGAAATTTAACTGAAATAAGGGACTAGATAGAAGTTGACAGATTTTCAACTTCTTCATTGAAATATATGCATGCTCTTTAGTTAATCTTTTTAATTCCTGTTTTCCTTCCTTTTTTGGTGTTTTCTAAACTTATTCACAACTCTTATTTTGCAACTTTCATATCAGGTTTAAAGTTTGGGTAGTCATGGCATATGAGAATCCACATCAGATGTATATTGGAGAAACATCTAAGAAACATCTAAACACTACTCAGTGGCTAAAAATAGGGTTCATAGTGGTTTTTATGGACAGAGAAACAAAGAACATTTCCAACAAGAGTGTAAAATAGTAGCTATCTTGACTGGAAAGTCTTATTAGAATTCTTAGGAAAATAGGAACTGGGAATTAGACACTAAGATGTTTTTCAGTAAGGATCAGAATCAACATTGAAAGGTAGGATGTTATAGAATAGACAAGAATGACCTTGATAACAAGCCAACATATACTTAAAGCTGAGTTGAGTATCTGTCCATGTTTCTTCCCTGAGCCAGAATTGGAATTGGATCAATAGTGGGGTATAGTTTAAACAAGCACACTGGATAAGACTTGGAAATAAGTTATCAATTTCTATATTTTTATATACATAGGAGACTTGGGTTTAAGGCCTCTCGGCAATTATCTTGCTGTGTGAGTCTGAGCAATAATGTTACTGCTCTGAAGTTCAATTTCCTTATGTATAAGTTAATGAAAATATATGCTCTTGAAGGCTCCTTTGAGTTATTCCTAAGTCCTCTATGAAAGCTAAGACTTGGCCTTTAAAAAATTTATTCCTTGTCTTTTTTGCCCCAAGAAGCTGTTTATTTTTCTTTGCTTGTAAAGGGACCAAGCTTGGTTTTAATTAACTCAATATTTTGAATGCGCACACACACAGGTATTGAAGCACTTTATAAGCAGGTATAATTGTACAGTTTTACCAAGCATTATTATAAGGTTAATGTTTTTAAGTGAGATATCATCTTGCTCTTCCTGAAACCCGATGATCTAGACCTTTTCTATATATCTAAATTTGTTTGATACCAGGAATCTTGAAGATACTGCTATTTGTCTGAGGAACTTTGTAGAATCTAGACCATGAGTTGAGAGGATAGCCTGTGAGTCATGTTTGCGTGAATGAAAAGTAAATGTGAGCTTGTGTAACTGGGAGTGGTTAAAAATAATTGGTAGTGGAAAGCAAGGCCTTAAGAGACAGTTCTCTACTTAGGGAAATGTCTGTGATCCTAGGCAAATGTTTTACAAATTTAATTAAACACTTATATGATACTCACTATGTACAGGCAATTTTTTTTAATGTTTACAAATAATAAGTCCTTGTAAATTACTCTGTGAAGACTGAAACTATTACTGTTGTCATTTAATGGACAAAAAGACTGAGTTAAAGGGAAATTATATAGCTTGTACAAGATCAAACAACTAGCAAGTACCAGGACTGGGCTCAGAATTCATGTCTTTATCTATTATTCTATGCCACATCATGAGAGTCAAACTGATTAAACACTTGATAAAATAATTTACAACTCAAGATGTTGGTGATCATCTTTATTTAGTTAAATGTTTGGATTATGTGATATTGAAATGCATAGTCGAGTTTCTAAGAATTAGATTATTATAAAAACATATAATTTAGTTTTCAGTTGGCACCTGAAAATACTGCAAAAATCATAATTTTGAAACTTTGGTAGTTATTGTATAATGTAAATTCATAACAAGTATTTGGTTGCATTTAAACAAACCACAGCTAAGTTCAGAAAGTTGCTTCAAAATGAAGGCAGTACATGTTAAGTTTGTTTACAACTCACTTACCTTGTTTATAATAGAATGTGAAGATTTTTTTAATTCAGTTCAATTTTTCTTGTTATTTAGCAACAAAAATATTATTTTTGAACATGTTTCTCTAACTGAAAATATATTATGTAACCAATATTAATAAAATGATAATGGTAATATAAAATTGTTTCCATTTAAAGCCACAATCACTATTTTTTATACTACAGTTACCTTTGCCTTTTTTATTCTCTGCTTCTCATGGTATATAAATGAATGAAGAAACTGGAATTCTATTTGATAATATACAACTTTGGCACAAGAAAAGTTGATGTCTTTGTACCTTATTTTCTTTATCTGGAAGTAAGATTATGTTAGGTGATTTCTAAGATCGTTTATAATTCTCACTTAGTAACACACATACTTTTGAGATTGAAATATGTAACATACTTTTGAGATTGAAATATGTAGATGAGAAACCAAAAATATTTCAATGTTTGTAGAATTTAATTCATTAAGAGATATATACCCATGAAGTATTAAGGATATTATTATAAAGAAATCAACAGATTAATATAAATATAGAACTGTTAAGGTAGTGCTGAATATTTCCTGAAGTCATGGTTGATTTGCCCTGGTATGTCTTTTTCTTTTTCATGGTCTCATTTTTTATCATTGTACCAAGTTTTTGGAAAAGGTTGGCCAAAGTTAACAGTACAGTCTATCCATGGACCAATGTGAAATTCAAGACCTTGGGATTGTGTGCCAGCATCTTGAAGTAATAATTGAGAGAATAGATGGGTTACCTAAGTTCTGGGGGAAGTACAAAGTAAATGAAAGATTGGTGTGGATATGAGTTAGAAAAGGGCTCCTTTGTGGGAAAAATTATTTAAAAAGCTCTTTAGAGTGCTCAGGATTGGAGGAAAGAAGAAAAGGAAGACATGTTTAATAGGTAAAAAAGAACAAATGGGAAGTGAGTAGAACGTGTTATAGAGAGCATTTTGACTGAAACAGAGAAATCATGTAAAGAACAGTAAAGAAGAGATGAAGAAGCAGAAGTGAGGCAGTTAACATTCCAAAGGTGAAGTCTTAAGTAGCATCTTCTCAGTGTATAACTACATGAGGCAACATTCGTTCCAGAACCTGGCAAAGTGCAACCAGACTCATTACTAGATCTCTGATGGTCCTGACTCTAATATCATTCTTATAAGTTCACACTGGTTTCAGTAGGCATTTAGGAATCAGTAAAACAAAGTAATACAAGAGAAATTTAAAAGAACAGATTTGTGAGATTTGATGACTAGATTTTAAGATTATAAAGAGGCTTAATCTCCTGCCACCATCCCATAGATTTAGAAGGGAACTTTTTATTCTTGTTTTAGGATTTGGAGACAATTTTTTATGAGTAATGATGTTTAATATTTAATACTTATCTTGCACTTACAGAAAGGGCTTTTTTGTGATGCATGAATGGCTGTTGTTTAAAGAGAGGACAAGGAAAGAAGACTTTTGTGTTTATCATCTATATACTTCAGAATAACTGACAATATATGTCATATCTGTCTAATCTTTCATCATCACCATTTACTGAGGCCTCTTGTCAAGGTCACCAATGACCTCCTTATTGTCAAAAATCAGTGGATACTTTGTTTATATTTTAAGAAATCTCACCAAGATTTCAGACCATACCCTCCTTGAAGCATTTTTTTCTTTGTAGCTTCTGTGATACTGTATTTGATAACTCCCTTTTCTGGTTCATTGTCCTTTTATCAGGTTTGTCTTTGTTGGAGTGCCACAGTACTCTTTCTGAGTTCCCTTTATATTCCTCTAGGTAACTCTTTAGTCTAAATATTATCCAAATGTAATTGTTTGCTAAAATTGTATCCCCAACCCTGGACAACTATAATAACCACCTAACTAATATGCCTACTTTGATTCTTTTTCACCTATTCTGTTTTCAAAATAGCACCCATGGTGATCATTTTAAAATGTAAATCAGATCATGTCATTTCTCTATTTAAAACCTTCAAATAGCTTCCCATTACAATTAGGATAAAATCTAAATTCTGTGCCCTAGTTTCAAAATCCTGTATGATCTAGTTCATGACCACCATTCTAAACTTCATTTCCCACCACTTTCCTTCTTTCCCATTGCCATTTCAGTCCCACTCACCTTCTTTTAGTTCCTGGGATTTTAATAGTTCATTCTGTCTTTAGACCATGTGCTCAGATGCTCTTTTCCCTATTTTTTTTTTTTTTAACTTTTTCTGGCTCCAAGTCTCAAACCCAGGTCTTTAGGCTTTACATGGCCTGCACCTTAGCCACTGAACTGCAGGGGTACACGTTCCCTAATTTTTGAATGGTTAGCTCTTTGTTTAAATCTCAACTTTAAATATTACCTGATCAGAAAAACCTTCCCCGAACAATTTAAATAAAATACTCGTATGATCACACTAACATCACTATTTTTACAATTCTGTCATAGTACTTAACACCATCTAATATTGTCAATTTTTGTTTTTTCTCTGCCATTAGAATATAAGCTCCAAGTCCCAGTGTCTTAAGAAAGGTTGCTGGCACACAGTAGATATATAATAGATATTTGTTGAATAAATGAAGTATTTTTAAAGGAAAGGTATGTACAGGAATGAAGGTGAGGCAGGCAGGCAGAGAGAGGAGGAAGAAGCATTTTATTTAGTTGTTCATCTTGGTTGTTCCACTCCATCCCACCCTAGTCCCACGTCTTGGAATATATGTGGACTGTTGGCTAGAGGCAGTGGATCCAACTGCTACTCCACCAGGGTATGGCACTAAATGAAGTCTTCATGTTGGTTATGTCAACTGAGAATCCAGTTCTTTGAATATAACCTCTTCCACTAATTCTTTATACCCATTTTTATATTTTCCATATGAAATTCTAGTTACCTAATTTTTTTAAATTTATAAAATTTATAAAAGCAAAAGAAAATAAAAGTTTCAAATTACTATGTTCTAGTTTTCCAAAGCTAGAATAAGTATACTGTTACTTATATATATCTTCCCTTTTCCTAACCAGGCCTGGTGGCTTTCTCTCAGCAGCAGAAATACTGTAGATTTTTTTTAATGTTGTACCTCATTGGTTTTTTTTTTTTTTTTTTTTTTAAGTTGTATGAGACATTGTTTGGCCTGTGGACTGTACTTGATATTCACAGTGAGTAGCTAACATCTTGGCGTCATTCAGCATTCCAAAGATTAGGAGCCACTGCTCTGCCACAATTCTTAGGTCTCCAGAATTGTCCCCCAGAGAAGGAACAGGATGAGCCTACTGAACTCAGAAGCTAAAATCATGCCATGTAGCTCATGTGGAGCCCAATCTAGGTTTGAAAGGATTTATTTATTTGAAATGGATTTATTTTTACATCTTTTGCATTCCTCTGAAAGATATCATGATTTAACTCAGTAAGTCCCCTGAGTCCACAGATACTCTTGACACATTGTAATTGACTCCTGGAAGATAATTGAAAATTGAGATATTCTCTCTCTCGCTCTCTTTCTCTCTCGCTCTCTTTCTCGCTCTCTCTCTCTCTCTCTCTCTCTCTCTCTCTCTCTCTCTCTCTCTCTCTCTCTCATTCTCCCTCTCCCTCTCCCTCCCTCTCTCTCTCCTTCTCTCTCCCTCTCCCCCGCTCCTTTTTCCTAGTTGATGATGATGATGATTAATTAGGGTCCTATTCCTGAAAACAGTCTGTACCATAAACAGTGCAAATTGTGTTATATAAATAAATATTGAAAGCATTATTTTAATTTATTTTTAGAACATATATGAAAGTATGTAAAAGCAAAATTTAGTCATAGTGAAAGAAAGCATCTCTGGTGTGGTTAAAGGCTCATTCTGGATCTAAACAGTGTAAATTCAAATTCCAGCTTTGCCATTTCCTAATTGGGTGATCTTGGGCAATTTACTTACCCTGTCCATGCTTCACTTATCTGTACAATGGTGGTCTCAGTCTCTAAATGTATTTTAGAGGAGTAAATGAGTTAACCTATAGAAAGTACTTAGAACTGGCAATGCCTGACGGCATTACTCTGTATTGCATGTTAATTTTATGTATCACAGATGGTCATTTTAGGAAAACTTCTGAATGGTATTAAAATATCAGTTTAAAAGTTGGCTTTCAAGTTTCTTTCTTTTCCTGATAACCCTTCCTAAGGCTAGAAATAGACATTCTTTCTCATACCCTTTAAGGCTGTTCATTATCTGATTCCAGTCCTGCTTTTTCCATACTTTATACAAATTTTCCTTTCAAGTTGCACTTTTTTTCTCCCATGATTCAGCTTATCACCTACCTCTGTTGTAAAAATTTACCACTGCTGCTGTGCCCTTGTGGCCTAATGGTTTATTCCACTGTAGTGCAGCCCACATACATTCTAAGGTCCCCCGTTCAAGATTCTGGGCTGGAGGAAACAACCAAGATGAGCAACTAAATAAAATAAAGTGCTGCTTCCCCTCTCTTCCTATCCTGCCTGCCTGCCTTCATTCCTGCCTGCTTCTTTAATTTAAGTAGAAAAACTTTACCATTGTTATCTAGAAATTTGGGGAATTTATAATATACTGCATTGCTATTTTTTCTTTTTTAATTTTTTAAAAAATTACTGAATGTTATTGCATCATAACAGATAAGTTTTAAGTGTGCATCATTGTAAATCAGTATCTGCATATATTTCTTTTAAAAATTATCTCCGAATCATAAACTCTCTGAGACTAGTACTATATGCAGTACAACTCCACTTAAAATATGTGCTGCTTGGCATGCCCTGGTGGAGTAGCAATTAGGTCTTTCACCTGTGACCAAGTGCAGTCCACATGCTTTCCAAGGAACTGGGATCACATCCCTGGTCTGGGAAGAACCACCAAAATATACTACTAAAATAAAAATAAATGAAAATTCTTCTTCTCTCCTCTGTCTGCCTTCATTCCTGCCTGCGCATTTCCTTAAAAAAAAAAAAGTGTTGCTTAACTGACAAGATATAAGAAAGCAACCCTTAAAGGACTGCACAGCAGATTGAAGTCTCTCTTTGTGTATATACATACATGTGGACACTTGTTGAACTTTGTAACAGGTTAACACTTTTGGAAATTAACTATTTAAGAAAATTCAAGCACTTGTGAAAAATTTTTTTCTTCCCGTCTCAGGTCTCAAACCTGGGTTCTAGGGCCTTTAGCTGACTTGCATCTTAGCTACTGAGCCCCAGTTATGTACCTCTATTTTCTACTTGTGAGAAATTTAAAAATTGCTATAAGTGAAAACATCTGTGGGTTAAATTATTTGGAACTGCATAGTAACCAACAACTTTGACACTATTGCAACACAGATCTGTAATGCTGGATAATGACAGCATTTCACCCTTTGAAACTACTAAGGGTCCCATGACTATGAATGTCCACATCACAGAATTAGGACAGTAAGAACAAGAAACTAGCGAAGGAAGGAGGAAGGGAGAAAAATAGCAATATAGGCATTTGAATTTCATCTTTTTCTATGATTTAATAATAATAATAAAAATAATAGCTAAAATATGTAAGACATTTAAACTTTTTGGCTCTTGCTGAAGTTTCGTGTGTGAAAATGATTGTACTTGACATTAAAATATATCATTATATATGGTACTATAAATACATTCCTAAATCATAGATAAGTAAAGTTTACATAAAAACAACTTTATGCCATAATTTTAAGCAGCTTTTTCTTAACTGGAATTTAGAGCTATTCATCTCCTGACTTGTGTACCTTCTGAATCAAGAGTTTACTATATTTTAATTGGTTCATTTTATTCTCTTTTTACTCTTTGTTAGTGAATATACTTGAATATGGAATATGAGTTATTTTAGGCATGAAAGATGAGTTATTATCAAAATTACATTGAAGCAAGGATTAGTCTTTCTTTTTTTTTTCAAAACCAGATACTCTAGAGGAATATTTTGAAAACGATGCGGAGGAGTTCTTGGTCTCTCTGGCCTTGTTGATCACAGAAGGACGAACACCTGAATGTTCTGTCAAAGGTCGCACGGAAAGTTTCCATTGTCCTCCAGCACAGTCCTGTTACCCAGGAACTACCAAACATGAATGTAGTGACAAGCTGGCTCAGGTGAGAATTGTGTGTTGAATGTTTTTTTATTTATATTTTATGTGAACTAGTGTCAGTTTCTGTCACCAAAATGTTATATCACAGTGAAAATGTTCATATTTGAATATAAAATTGGCCACAATTATAAAGACTATGTCTAATAACATAGACTCAAGATTCTTGAAGGCACATGAGGTAGCTTTTTTGGTCAGCAGGCAGGTAGACAGCCAATTTCAGACCTGATTTCTCACACACAAGATTTATCTGTTCCTTTGCTTTGTCTGTTTACATTATACTTATGATAGAGTTATCTTGGTATCTCACTTTCTTCTTTTGACTTATTTCACTTAGTAATCCCCTCTGAACTATCCATGTTTATTCATATGACAGGATTTCATTTCTTCTAAGGGCTGAGTAGAATTCCATTCTATATAGATAAATAGATATAAATATAGATATATAGATCCATTCATCTGATATTAGACACTTAGTTTCCAGATCTTAGCTATTGTGAATCGTGCTGCAATAAACAAGAGAGTTCATAAATCTCTGAGAGCATCTTTTGGCAGGATGGTATGCTATTTCCATATTCAACTTTTTGAGGAATGTCCATATTGTTTGCATAAGGGTTGCAGTAATTTGCACTCCCAACAATAGTGTAAAAGTGTTCCCATTATTCTACAGCCTCACCAACATTTGTTGTTTCTGGACTTTTGAATAATAGCCAGTCTCTCAAGTGTGAGGTGATATTTCATTATTGTTTTGATTTGTGTTTCCCTAATAGTCAGCAAGTAGAAACATCTTTTCTTGTGCCTTTTGGCCATCTGTATGTCTTTGGAATAATGTCTCTCCAATTCTTCTTCCCATTTCTTGATGATTGCCTGTTACTGAGTTTTTTGAGTTCTTTGTATAATTTGGAAATCAAACCCTTGTCAGAAATAATAGAACACAATTATCTTCTCCCAGTCAGTAGATTGTCTTTTCATTTTGGTGGTGTTCTCTTTCACTGTGAAGAAGCTGTTTAGTTTGATGCAGTCCCAATTTTTTATTTTTGTTGTTTTTTTCCCTTTATGCTGGAGTTGAGTCCCCAAAGACCTCTCTAAGGCTCATATCATGGAAAGTCTTATGTGTTCTTCCAAGAATTTCATAGTTTCTGTTCTTATGTCCAAGTCTCTAGTGCATTTTGAGTTATTTTGTGTGAATAGTGTTAGAGAGTTGTGTAGCGTCATTCTTTTGCACATGGTTGTCCAGTTTTCCCAGCACCATTTATTGAAGAGACTTTCCTTTCTCCATTGTACGCTTTAGCTCCTTATTCATAAACTGACTGTATGTGAACAGGTCAGTTTCTGGTGATTCAGTTCTACTCAACTGATCTGTGCCTCTGTTCTTATTCCAGTACCATACAGTTTAGATCATTGTTGTTTTGTAATATAGCTCATTATCTGGGAGTGTGATACCTCCTGTTCTTTTTTTCTCATGATTGTTTTGGTTATTTGGTGTCTTTCGTTGTTCCATATAAATTAATTTTTTTTTCTATTTCCTTGAAATATGTCTGTGGGATTTTGATAAGGATTGCATTAAATATAGATATTCCTTAGGTAAGATGACCATTTTAGCAATGTTGATTCTTCCCAGCCATGAGCAGGAGATACCTTTCCATCTCTTTGTATATTCCACTATGTCTTTTAAGAATGACTTATACTTTTCATGATGTTGACTGTGGGTTTTCATATATGAGTTTTATTATATTGAGGCATGTACCTTCTATCCCAATTTTATGTAGGGTTTTTAATATAAATGGGTGTTAGATCCTATCTCTCTGCATCTATTGGTATGATCATGTGTTTTTTCTCCTTTCTCTTGTTGATACAGTATATTACATGAATAGATTTATGTATATTGAACCATCCTTGCATCCCTGGGTTAAGTCCTGCTTGGTCTTGATGAATGATCCTTCTGATGTGTTTTTGGATTCAGTTTACTAACATTTTTTGAGACATTTTGAATCTATGCTCATTAGAGATATTGGTCTGTAATTTTCTTTCTTGGTGACGTCTCTATCAGCTTTTAGTATCACTGTGATATTTGCCTCATAGAAAGTGTCTGAAAGTGTTCTGTATTCAATATTTTGGAAGAGTTTGAGAAGACTAGGTATTAATTCTTTTCTGAAGTTTTGGTAAAAATCACTAGTAAAGCCATCTGGTCTTGGGCTTTTATTTTTGGGGAGACTTTTGATTACCACTTCAATTTCCTAGCTTGTGAAGAGTCTGTGCAGGTTTTCCAGTTCTTCCAGTTCAGTCTTGGTAGACTGTGTTTTTCTAAAAAATCTATCCATGTCCTTGAGGTTGTCAACTTTATTGCCATAGAGCTGTTAATAGTACCCTCTTAGGGTGTTTTGTATTTCTGCAGTATCTGTTGCAACTTCTCCTGTTTCATTTCTGATTCTAGTTATGAGGGTTTTCTCTTTTTTTCCTCATGAATATAGCCAGTGGTTTATCATATCAATTTTGTTTATTTTTCCAAAGAACCAGTTTTTGGTTTCATTGATCTTCTATATTCTTTTTGGTTTTTCTTTCAGTTTATTTCTATTCAAATGTTGTTATTTCTATGATTTTCACCTTTATTTGTTTTTCTTTCTTTAGTTTCCTTAGATGTAGGATTAGAATGTTTATTCTTTTTTCTTAAGGTATGCCTGAATTGCAATGAACTTCCCTCTGCTTTTGCTGCATCCTATAGATTCTGGTAGCTTTTATCTTTATCCTCATTTGTCTCTAAGTATTTTCTAAGTTCCTCTTTGATTTCCTCTTTTATCCCAGAGTCATTCAGAAGCATTTTGTTTAGTCTCCAATTAATTTGTAGTCTTCCAGCTTTCTTTTTGTGGTAGATTTCTATTTTTTGACTATTGTGGTCAGGCAAGATGATTAGTATGACTTCAATTTTTGTAAATTTGTGAGACATGTTTTCTGTACTAACATCACCAACAAGATTTAAGATTATCTTTTCTACTGTGATTTAGCTTTATTTTTATTATTTATTAGATTCCTGAATAGCATTTATTTTGACAAATATCATTTAATCTTTTTAGATATAGATATTTTTGGTTTTTATAGAATAATTTTATTATTATTTCTTTGATTTATCTTTATTTTTAGAGTCTCAGCCCTGACTCATCAACTTTACTTTCTTGTTTATTTAGTAAATTGATTTTTATGATTATTTTCTACTTATTAACCAATTTTCCTCTGACATTCCTGTTTTTAAAACATGTGGCGATACTTTTTGCTATTATTAATGATTTCTGTTTAATACTGTTAAGATACTTACCTTGGCTGTAGTGCATAATTTGCTGTAAGAATTTTTCTCCCAATTTTTTTATGTTTAAGTTACTTTGATAAAAAAAAATGTAAGTTTAGATTTGCAGGTTCATTATTAATCAAATAAATGATTAAAAAAACCATGCCTACACCACATTTCCAGTTAGTTTCCTAAATGTAATCCAAAGTTAAAATCTTCTCTATTTTTAGGTTTTAATGAAAATGAGTTTTTAATATTTTATTCTTCACTTAGAATGAATCTTTCCTCTGTAATGATAATTTAATTAACAAACTAGGTATGGCTAGTCAGACATTGTATATAGTAGGGTTTTTTTCCTTTCTTCTTCTTTTTTTTGTTTTTAAATGGCACTTACTTTTCTACAAGATAGATAAAAGATATCCACCCCCTTCAAGACATTTGCATCATAAATGTTCAGTTCTAGTAAGTACTCAGACTCCAGAGTTAACTAGTACTAATTCATTATTTAATGAAAAAGCCTAAACAGACAAGCCTAAGCAATGCTCTGCAGTAGACTATTCATTTCTCATGCAGATGTCTGTCTCCAATTAAGAGTTTCAAATTTCAATATAAAATTGGGTGGGTTGTTGAGGTAATTTTGTTTATATTCATTTTCTCTAAGTGTCGCCAAGCCAGACGAACCAGGTCTGAGGTCATGTTATTGTGGAAGAATAACCTTCCAATCATGGTGGAAGTGATGCTACTACCTGACTGTTGCTACAGCGATGATGGGCCCACCACAGACGGAATTGATCTGAATGATCCAGCAATTAAGCAAGATGCATTATTATTGGAAAGATGGATATTGGAGCCAGTTCCTCGACAGTAAGTTGTTGAATTGAGATTAAAATTGTTCTTGGTAAATCATATTTTCCATTATTTTCTATAAAATTTTAGTAATATATCTTTGAATTTCACTACTAAAATATAGATGTTTAGTACTTATGTGATTTCTGGTAAAATAAGTAAATATTCTATGCTTTTGCAAATATACATTCTGAATGATTTTAGCTTATACCTTTCTAAAAGTTATCCATTTTATACTTGTTCACATTTATATTATGCTTTTTTACTTTCCTTAGGAGCGGTGATCGATTTATTGAAGAGAAGACTCTTCTGTTGGCTGTTCGTTCATTTGTGTTTTTTTCTCAGTTAAGTGCTTGGCTGAGTGTTTCTCATGGTGCTATTCCACGAAATATTCTTTATAGGTATGTCTAGAATAAAATAAGAAAAATGTGTATTCAACTACGTTAGCTATCGAATAATATTTTACCTGTTAGTGTAGCTCCTTTATTTCTAAATATAGATAGATAAAAAAGTGATCTATATTTAGAAATATAGATAGATAAAAAAGTGTTTCTTAAACCAAGTTAGAAAAATCTAGACTGGAATCAGTATGAATTTTGCTTCTTGGGTTAAATTTGTTGTAGAATAGTTTTCAGAGAACTTTAGGCTTATTTTAGAGACCTAAACTCCCCTAAGGACTGCCATTATAAGTAAGTTAGAAACTTCTGGCCTCCTGAATTTCCATAATAATAGACTTAACCTCGTTTTTTGGCAACTTGAAAACTATAAAAATACAGATTGGTAAAAAGCAACAACAACAACCTGTCAGATTATCTCTTTGTACAGGTAGCCATGAGATAGAGTGTATGTGTTTATCACCTTGCACAACAGAATTAGCCGAATCCATTTATTTAGTAGTAAATATAAAGTGTTTCTTTCTCATTTGATGATTTTAAATTATAGTATTCTTGAGCATTAATGCTTAAGTGATCTGGAATTCTTAAAAATAAGGTCATCTCTATTCCAAACATAATCTAATTGTACTGCTTACATGAGTTTTATCAGAATAACAATGCAGATAAAGTAACTAAAAGTAAAATCTCAGTAGTAATGCATAAAGGTAAGTATTAGTGTCTGAAATTTTTCTAATAATATATAATTATATACATTTTATAACCCATTTATTTAATATTTTTGTGTGATTCCAGAATCAGTGCTGCTGATACAGACCTACAGTGGAATTTTTCACAGACTCCAATTGAACATATATTTCCTGTTCCCAATGTTTCTCACAATGTGGCCTTGAAAGTCAGTGTTCAGTCCTTGCCTAGACAATCTAAATACCCAGTTTTGACTTGTAGTATTCATACTAATATTGGCCTTTATGAGAAAAGAATGCAAGAACATGAACTTAAACCCCATCAGCACTGCAATTCTAATGAAGCTGAGCAGTGTAGTACAAGCAGTTCACAGCGTGTATGTAGCAAACAAATATGGACCATGGCACCTGAAAGCGTATTGCATGCCAAAAATGGCACAACTCCAGAATATACTGCAGCTATCAAAAATGTCAAACTCTATCCAGGCACTGGCAGTAAATCTGAGTATGGAACATCTCAGGCCAGTATTCTAGGTTTCAATGTTATAGGAGATAAAAAGTCATGTAAAACATCAATGAGAACTTTAAAATCATTTTCAATGATTGATTCCAGTGTCTCTAGCCACCAGAGTTCCTGGCAGTCAGTTGGTGAAACTAATCCTTTAATAGGTTCCTTAATTCAGGATCGACAAGAAGTTATTGCAAGAATTGCTCAGCATTTGATTCATTGTGATCCAAGCACTTCAAATGTTTCTGGGCATCCATTTAATACACAGAATTCTAATGCAAAACTTTTTCGAGTTTCACGAGAAAATGAAAATGTGAGAAAATGTAAAGAAACTTTTTCAGTTTCTTTAGGTAGTACAGAGCTTAGCTCCTCTGAAGACCCCAATGAAGGGAAAATTCTAATAAAACCAGAAACTCTTCAAAGTGGAATTTGCAGTTCTCATAGTCTTTGTTCTCGTCAGTCTGTTGGTGAGACTAATCCTTTGATAGGCTCTTTACTCCAGGAGCGCAGAGACGTTATTGCAAGAATTGCTCAACACTTGGAGCACATTGATCATGGGGGATCACATGTTCCTCGGCAGTCATTCAGCATACATGATTCCAGTTCAGTTCCTTCTAAAGTGTTTTCGAGTTCATATGAAGACAAAAATTTGTTGAAGATAAACAAGGACGACACCTCTGTTTCCATTTCTAATACAAAATTTTCTTTGTTAGAAGCCAACAATGAAGGGAAAAACTTAATATCTAATAAATCTTTTACTTCTTTTAAATGTAACAATGCAGAAAAGTCCTCTTTAAAACCTCAAGTAAGAAATCTCTATCAGGACAATCCTTGTGAAATCAGCCACAGTACATTTCCAGAGAGACAGAACAAAGCCACTAGTTTATTGACTCCCTCAAATATATCTCACTGCAAAGAAAATAACTTAGATTTGACAGTCAGATTGGGAAATACATTTTCAGAGTGTCAATTTAAGGAGCAAGTAATTAGCAATGGAAATGATAAACAGTATTCAAATTGCAACAGTATTCACAAACATATTTGCACAAATACGTATAAGGAAAAAATAACAAAAAATGAAAGTTATAATACAGAATTTTTTAGCAATCAAATTGGTGACTCTCAAATAAAAGTCACTCTGTTGGATATGCCCGGATATTTGAACAAACATGAAAATAAGTTGGGTATGTCCAGATATTTGAATAAACATGAAGATAAGTACTCAAATAAAGACTCAAAAAGGCCAAAGACATGTGAACAAAATACTCAACTTAATAGTAGAGAAAATTATCTCAATAAAGATAATGAAGATATTAAATACAAAAATATGGATCAATTAAAAAATGAGCAGATGAAGAAAGAAGATCCAGTTGGTGAAACATCTCAAAACTGTTTGCAAAGAAGGAGTATAATAGACTGTATGTCTACAGATGAACAACTGAAAAATATAGAGGTACTGGTAGGTAATCTCTAATATTTCAAATATAATTGTAAACATTTGTTATAGTTTGAATTTTGTTTACAGATGTAGTTTAAAGGCGTGAGGTGCTCATTATCTATAGAACACAAAATTTAATATAAAAATCTGCTACAGAAATAGTATTAAAATCCTTGCGAATAGCCTACCCACTTAAGAACAAATGGTAGACAACCACATGGTTTAAAAAATAGAGTGGTATCTTTTTTTTTAACTGCTTATGTGGCAGCAAATTTTTTCATATAGTGTCTTAACTAGATGCTAGATTCTGAGAATATATGATCATATGTTCATAGTGCAATTGTTTTTAGATGTACTTCCTTTAGAATATATTGAGTTTATCAGCATCTTAGAAAAAAAATCCTTGGGTATTCTTTTTGATAAAGTGTATAAATATGTATGTATAGATATAGATATTATTAGCCTCATCATCAAAGATGTAATGCCTCAGTACATATTAGTAGTAAGTCTAAAAACCAAAAAACATTTAGATATTACCATTAAAATCATTTCCTAGAAGAGGACTATACCACTGAAACATTCAAGTGTCTGGCGGAAACATAATTTTCATTCCTTGGATGGAACCTCAACCAGAGCCTTTCATCCTCGAACTGGATTGCCTCTTCTTTCAAGTCCTGTAAGTATTTTTTCTCTTATCTCATGTTTAGAACTTGTAAACATATAAAATGTTTGCAAATAATTTTATCCCAATTTTAATTAAAAAATGTAAATACCTTTAAGATAAATTTGCAACTGGAAAATGTTTTATCTTTGATATATTGAACAGATAGGAAAAAGATTGAAAAATGAAATTTATTGTATTAGGATTATATAATTTCTCTCAAATATATTTGTCTAACATTTTAATTGTTACTAACTGTAAAGAACAGACTTCGTGTCCAGTGGCTGTTTTATAAATAGATTTGTCTCTTAGTACTGAAACTGATTTTCACCACCAGCTGGGTCATATGGGAGTCAAATGCTGAATGTCTTTGACTTAGAACCCATGAACTTAATCATCTTATTTTAAGGCATATAAATTCTCCACTGTGCATTTACAAATAGATAATAGATCTGAGTGTAATGATTAAAAAAATCTACACTGACTTGAACCTTGCTCTGTGACATTAGGTGAGTAATATAATCTCTCTGAGTTTGTTTCCTCATCTGTAAAAAGGGTATTAAATCTTCTTTAATGTTGTGAGGATGGTTAGTATCATTCCTGACACATAAGTACCCAGTAGTTTGTTGCTATAGCTGGCATTTCTGTTAAACATACAATAAACTCTCAATATCATAGCAGAACTAAAAACAAGTATTTTACTTCTGATGTAAGACAATTTTTGTTGCTTTATGTGTTTTTGAATAAACATTGTTTTTTCTTTTTGTTTTAAAGTTATGAATCTTTTATGTCTCCCCCACAAATACAGAAGTATATAGAGTAAAAAATAAAAGTTTTATTATATATTGAGATTCCATGTAAGATTTGGTTTTAGGAAATATTGGTTCTGCTTCTTAAAAAATGAAAACCTAGTAAAAATGCTTATGTTAATCACCTGATTTTTCCACAATAAAATAAGAACATAGTAATATGTAAGAGCTTGATTATAAGTAAGTGATTATAAATAAGATGCTATGAGAAAGTTTTTATTATTTTTAAGATATGTTTGTCTTTCATTTGAAATTTCTTGTATCAATTCAAGAAAAATTTATCTTTTATTATTTTTAATTGAAACCAATTTTATTGAAGGAACATTGCATCATAATGTAGTGTTTTAAAATATCACAAATGATTATTTTGACTTTAGGTTCCTCAAAGAAAGGCACAATCAGGTTGCATTGATCTGAATTCTTCATTACTGCATCTGAAAAGCTTATCATCTAGACGGTATTTATCTTAAATTTTATTTGTAGGAAACAATTACATAAAATTCTGATCTTTTACAATAAATAATATTGAATCTAAAAATTTACAAAATTAATAGAAATCTTATATTCTGGCTGATTGTCATTTTCAATATAATTTTATGCACACAACTATTAAGGATAAATAAGGGGAAAATTCAGTCAATGAGTACCTGTAATATTGATCATCATAATAAACACATTAATTTTAATATTTAAGTGTGTCCATATATTTTTGATCATTTATCCCTTCTTTGCCTTACCCTCCTGTACAAAAAAGCCTTGCAATTTTTCAGTGTTGGTAGATAATACTCAGATTATAATTTTAGTCACTTAAATCTTGCCTTTGTGTTTTCATTTTCAACTTAAAATGAAGATTGCTATAGAAGACTGTATAGGTATATATTTCCAGAAGATGCCACTATGTGATGTTATAAATTCCACCTTGAAACCTAGATGTTATATATATTCTTAATCAAAACACTATAACAAACTTTATAAAATTTAATCAGGAAATTTATACATTTTATATCTTCAGCTCTCGTTACATTAATTTTACATTATGATAGTTTAAGTAAAATTGATTAGGTTCTTCTAATTTAATTTTATATAAAAGTCAATTAGAAAATATGTGGTTAATGTGTCCATTTGCCTGTTTTTTTAATAGTCCTCAACCATGTTTAAACATTGAAGATGATCCAGATATTCATGAAAAACCATTTCTGAGTTCTAGCGCTCCACCTATAACAAGTCTTAGTCTCTTAGGAAATTTTGAGGTAATGTTTTTTTTAAATTATTCTAAGAGTTGAAATTTCTTCATTTAGATCCAGGGTGTCATTTATATCTATAACATTTTTTTCTGAAAGGGAAGTAAACAGATTGTTTTTCCAAACCCTTGAAAATCTCCTTCCTTTCCTTCTCTTCCTCTTTCCTCTCCCTTTTTTCTTACAGATATGTATACATTTTTATGTGATTTAAGAAGAAAAGCAGAGTTATAAGATTGTCCAACTCAGTAGATCCTTTTTATAATTTGATGCTTTCTCCATTAAATTACAAAAATGTTTATTCTATTTAGTGAATTTGACTCTATGGCAATTAAAATTTTTTTTAATAAAAAGGAGGATAGTCTTGTATACTAAGCTGACGTATTGGTCTTGTTTCATCAAACAAGTTAAATAAAAAGCCTTACCCTGCACAGGGTTGAGGGAAATCATATTTTGATATTATTCGTAATATCTTAGGGTAGAATCATAAAAACACATTGACCCAGAATAACATTCATTGTCTCTCTGATTTCTGTGACTGGTGAGTGATTAACTTCTTAATTCCTCTTAAAATTTTCTATTCTAAAATATTGTCATCATCCATCTGGAGATTCTCTCCTTTCATAAGTTCAGCCAGAACAGTACTGACAGCCATTTACAATGGGTTATTTTTCCCACAGAAAGAAAAGGGATTCCTTTGCTGTAAAATAGTTTTAATTTTCTAGAATTGTATTAGAGTCATACAATACTCTTTTGGGGGGTTCAGGGACTTCTTTCTTTTACTCACCATCATTATTTTGAAATTATCCATGTTGTCCTGTGTATTAAGAATTCATTCCTTTGTATTGCTATTATATGGATATATCACAGTTTATTTATTCATTCACCCAGTTGTAGACCTTTGGGTCATTTCTGGTGTGGGGCTATTAGAAAGAAAGCTGGTATGATATTCATGTATGAATTTTTGCTTAGAATGTAAGTTTCTTTTTGCTTGGGTAACTACCTAGGAATAAAATATCAAGTGGTATGGTAGATGTATGTTTGTTTTTGAGAAGCCAACAAACTGTTTTTCAAAGTAGTTAAACCATCTTAAGTTCCCTCTAGCAGTGTATGAGAGTTCTAGTTCCTCCATATCTTTGCCAGTGTTTGAAGCAGTCAATAGTTTGTTTCAAGCATTCTAGTAGGTGTGTAGTGCTATGGTACTGTGACTTTTCATTTGTATTTCCCTAATGATTAATACTGTTGAGCCTCTTTTCTGTGTTTTATTATTTATGTTGGCTTTCCCAAATAAGCAAATGTTTTCCAAATATTTTACCCAAGTCTGAGGCTTGAATTTACATTTTTGTAATAGTGTCTTTTGAAGAACAAAAGATTTCAAATTTGTTGTTCAATTTATTCTTTTGCTTGATGAATATTGAATTGATATGTCTAAAAATATCTTTGCCTAATCCTAGGCTTCTCTTGCCACTCTTGATATCTGAGTTAGCTAATTCTGTTACGGGCTCTGTCTCTTACATTTTTTTTTTTAAGAAGGCAGACAGCCGGTGGAAAGGAAGAGAGGAGGAAAAAGCATTTTATTTATTTGTTCATTTAGGTTGTTATCCCACTCCTGGGCACATGTGAACCAGGCATGGGTTCAACACCACCTTGGTGCTCTTATTGCATATATTTTAAGATGTGTAGCATAATCTTTTGCCTCCATTCACTAGATTCTGATAAACCACACCCTTTCCCCTCACTTTGTAACAACCTAAAATATTTCTAAATATTGATGTATTCCCCTCTTATTGACATACAAGAACCACTGGGAAAGGTGCAAGCAGGAATGAAGGTAGTAAATAGGCAGGAAAGCAGAAAGATAAAGAGATAAAGGAGGAAAAAGCATTTATTTATTTAGTTGTTCATCTTGATTATTCCCCCGGTCTGAATCTTGAATCTGTGTTCTTGGGATGTACGTGGACTCTGTCCAGTGGCTTTATCTGTTATGGTGCCTGGACACACCACAAAGATCTTTTTTCTGTCTTATTCTAGAAGTTTTGTTGTGTTAGCTCTTGTATTTAAATCTGTGATCTATTTTGGGTTAATGTTTTCAGATGAAGTGTGTGGTCAAGGTATATTTTTATAAATGTGAATGTCCAGTTATTTTCCCCTTGACATCAGGTAATGTGAGTCCCCTAACTTGTTCTTTCTCAAAATTGTCTTAACTATTCTAGTTCCTTTGCTTTTCCATATGTTAGAATTAGATTGTTTCCTTCTATAAAACAACCTGCTAAGATTTTGTTTGAATTGAACTGATATAGATCAATTTGTAGATAATTGACATTTTTAAGAATATTAAATACTAGCACACCATGGTGGAGTAGTGGTTAAGTCATCTGCATTTGAAGGAGTGCAATCCACAAACAACCTGGGTACCTAGGTTCACATCCTGAGTCTAGGTGGAGTAACCAATGTAAACAACTAAGTAAAAATAAAATAGAGTGCTTCTTCCTCCTCTCTTCCTACTCACCTTCATTCCTCCATCTTTCCTTAAAAAAAAGAATATTAAGTGTTTTGATATATGAATAAAGTATACCTTTATGCTTTGTAGGTATTCTTTAATTTCTTTTATCAGTATTTTTATAGTTATTAGTAGATCTTAGATTAGTAAATTCATATCTAATTTTTTCATGTTTTCTAGTGATACTTTAAGTTATACTTACATTTCTTAAACTTGTCATACTTCTGTGTCTCGGGAGGCTAAGGCAGTTAAGGTACAGGCCATGTGAAGCCTACGGACCCAAGTTTGTGATCCAGAACCAGCAGTAAAAAATAGGTGCAGGCCATGTGAAGCCTACGGACCCAAGTTTGTGATCCAGAACCAGCAGTAAAAAATAAATAAAAATTTCCTCATATACCCTGATGGCCTAGCAGATTGGTGCACCTGCATAGTCCACGTATATCCCAAGGTCACCAATTCAAGACCCAGGGGAGAAAAACCAGTATGAAAACTAAATAAAACAAGCGAAGTACTTCCTCCTCCTCTCTTCCTGCCTGCCTACCTGCATGCCTTCATTTCTCCCTGCCCCTTTCCTGTAAAAAATTTTTTTTTTAATTTCCAATTCTTCATTGCTGTGTATTAAAATGAGTGATTTTTTATTTATATATATAGACACACATGTTGTTTATATTTGTGTTTATATATACATATATAATTACCTATGACCTTCAACTTGCTTATTATAATTATGTAAAATTATTTGTTATTTATTAATTTTTTTAAGAGGAAGGAAGGGAGGGAGGGAGGGGAGGAGGAAGGAGGAGTAAGCACTTTTTAGTTGTTTTTACTTATGGTTATCCCCCCCACCCCGTCCCAGATCTAGAACCCAGATCCTTGGGTTTTACATGGCCCATGTCCCAGCTGCTGACTCAGCACCTCAGCCACAAGTGCACACCATTTTTGGTATTTTCTATGGAGATACTTATATCTACAAATAGAGTATTATTTACTTTGTAATCTTTATGCCTTTTATTCATTTTTCTTGTCATTTTGCACTGAGTAGAGCCTAGCATGCATTCTAGTGTAGTAGTCACAAAATATCTAAATAAAATGAGATACTAAATAGGTTATTGACCTTATCCATAAGCATTTTTATAAGTGCTCTTCTATTAAAAGTTGTATACATATTTAGAATATTTTTCTTATTTTAGAAACATTTATTGAGTATCAACTATGTGTTGTAGTATATGCTGGGAATATCAAACTAAATTGTAAAACTGCCTTAGGAAAGTTTACAGTCCACAAAGGAAGATGAACATGTAATTAATTTATAAACTCAAATAACTATCATTGTAATTGACATTTCCTCCATTTTTACATATCTGCTCTCTGTTAAAGACACTGGGGAAAGATTTACTGAGGAACTATCAATTGATCTTGGTTACAAAGATGAGTAGGAGTTTTCCAAGTACATTGTTCAGCAAGTGGCAAGAAATTCTAGACAGAGAAAGCAACATGTTCAGTGGCACACTTGAAAAAATAGTAAGAGAGGATGGTAATGTTGGAAACCATCAACTGGATCTGGAGCACGCGACTCCCTGTGCATGTTGGGAGAGATAAGGCAAGAAAAGGAGGGTGAGGTTTACATGCCAAGCTTGGAAGATTTGAGTTTATCCAACATACAACAGGAAACAGTTTTTAATGTGATAGGTGATAGAAGGCAATTTTTAAATGGCGCGCCCTGGTCAAGTAGCAATTTGGGCGGCCACCTTTGTCCTGAGCAGTCCACATACACCCCAAGTATTCCTGGTTTGCATCCCAGGGCCGAGGGACAACCATGATGATCAACTAAATAAAACATTGTGCTTCCTTCTTACTTCCTGACTGCCTATCTCTGCTGGCATTCATTCCTGCCTGTACTTTTCCTTTAAAAAAAGGAAAAAGAAAAGAAAAGAGAAAAGTAAAACAACCTGGCAGTAGTGCATAGACTACACTAGCGGTGGAAAGACCAGTTTTGAAGATACTGCTTTTTTCAGAGCAGAGATTGTGAAGATCTGAGCTAGGTTAGTGGTTGTTGGGGAAAGAGCTGAGGTAAATTCAACAGGATACGAATTGGATTGATCTCCAGGTAGAAGGGAGATACTGAAGGTCGATTGTAAATAGGTCTCTTGGTCTTAACTTTTTTGACTAGATGACTTTAAAATTGTTGATGTTACCATTTTGAGAGTACACAGACAAATTAGACTTATGAGAACTTGTGGTAGTACTCCATTTCAAAGAATTACTAAATTAAAAAATGCTAGTCACATCTCATGCTGTATGCAAATATATGTTGATCTATGTATATAAAAGATAGCTTGTGAAAGCTTTAAAATGTTTCTCACACCTGGAAAGATAAACATTAAATTATTTAAAGCAGTTGCTTCAGTGAGTAAAACTTGGAAGAGATGAATAAGGAGTTCCTCTACTATTTGTATTTCCGTACTTTTAAGTATTTTTTCTACTATGCTCTGTTTTAAAAAAAATTATACTGAACAATGAAACATGCTATATACAATAGTATTTTTATGAAGAAGCAATTATTTTTCACTTAATGTCAGCACTTGGCTCTTTTGATGGGACTTTTGTGTCACCTGCTTAACAAGTTTTCAAGCACTGTGACTAACACCAAGAATAGGCTCTGCAAGGAATAAGAAAATTTCTGATCTTATACCTGTTCTGGGAGAGCATATTTTTACTGAAAGATATAAGAATAATATATTAAACAATTATGTCTTACTAATGGTGAAGTTCAACATGGGTTAAAATAGTGAGAGGAAACCAAACTTTATTGAATAGAATAAAACTGATAGGGTGTAGGTGGTTGATTTCAGGTCAGAAAAACATTTGAAATAAGGGCATAGCAATGGTAGCAACCACATCTAGTTCCAGAATGCATAATGATATATTTCTTTAGATAGGAAAAACATGTATGAATGTGTTAACTTTTAAATTTTGTTTCTTAAACATTAATTTGTTTTATCTTCTAGGAATCTGTCTTGAACTATCGGTTAGATCCTCTTGGCATTGTTGATGGTTTTACTGCTGAGGTGGGGGCAAGTGGTATTTTCTGCCCCACACACTTGATTCTTCCAGTTGAAGTGTCATTCTACAGTGTTTCAGATGATAATGCTCCCTCTCCTTATATGGCAAGTATTTTTAAAATTCTCTTTTTTCTTCTAAAATCAACCAACTTAATGACAAATATCTTTAAATTTAAAGAAATTTAGTATTGCTTTGATGCAATGCTTGAATATATAAAGCATTTCCTAAGAAAGAATTGAAGTTTGAATAGATACTAATAGAACAAAATAAATATTTCATAACTTCTGAGATTGCTTCTTTTGCATTTGATGGTGCTGAAAATTTAACTTGTTTCTCTGTAATTTTTAAAATGATAAAAATTTGATTAGTAACACATAAATCCATATTTTGCTGAGTTCACACAAACTTTCAAGTGCTCACTGTGCATTCTGGTCCTACAAGTATAGCCTTCACATGTGAACCTCATCTCAGTAGAGTTTAAAAATTTGGTGACCTAATATTTCTGTAAGGCCCCTTTACCCCCTTTCTTCTGTTTGGTTTGCCCTTGGATTATTTTTTTTTCCTAATCCAGAGTTCTTTAGAATACTACCTTTTTGGACTCCATACTAATGTCTTAGTGGAAAGTAAAATAACTAAAAGGAAGTAGAGTATAATCTAGAGCCTTAGGATTCCATTATTTCATCTTTCTCATATTTTTATTACTAATTTTAAAGGAAAGGTGCAGCAGGCAGGAAAGAAGGCTAACAGATACTAGCAGGTAGGGAGAGAGAGGAGTTTTTCATTTCAGTTGTACCTCACCCATTCATCTACCCCATCCTAGGCCATGAACCCAGGTCTCTGGGCTGTCTGTGAATTGCTTCCCAGGCATGGATTTAACACCAGGTGCACATCTTTCTCTCTGTTTCTCTTTTTTAATGGTACAGGCAGGAATGAAGCCAAGTAAGCACACAGTCAAGAAAGAGAGGAAAAAGAAGCACTTTATTTTATTTTCAGTTAGTTGTACATCACGGTTTTTTTCTGCCAGCACGAGACCTTGAGGTGTATGTGTACTCTGCTTTACCTGCTGCTCCACTAGGGTGTGTCCATTTTCTCATTTTTTCAATCCAGTGAATTGAGGATAAAACAAGACTTTAACTCTAAAAGTTACACTAATTTCTGGCCTATAACTAGTTCAGTCCTTTTCCTACAGGCAAATAGGGAGGAAAGGCTAGCAGTGCAAGTCTGTAGGAAGTTTACAGAGTTGATGTCAAATATGGAGTCATGGTGCGCCCTGATGGAGTAGTGGTTTCTTCAACTGCCTCCAGTCTAAGCATGGTCCACATACATCCTGAAGGTCCTGGGTTTGCCTTCCAAGCCAAGGAGGGTGGGAAACAACCAAGATGTACAACTACATAAAGTAAATGTTTCTTCTTCCTCTTTTCCTGCCTGCCTACTTGCCTTCATTCCTGCCTACACCTTTACTTTAAAAAAAAATATATGGAGTAAGATCTGGGTTCTTATGTTAGGTCTTACTTTGGGAAACACAAATTGCTATAGATATATATAAAAACAACTCTGGTCTTACTACTTGAATTTCTTAGCTTACTATCTGGCTCAACTGTATCCTCTCCTAATATTCCTCTCCCCCACCTTCTAGGTTTTCAAGAACTTTATTAACAGTATCCTTTGTTATCAGTAAAAATTGTTAAAAGAAAATACAAAACCTACATAATAGAAATAATAGAAGGGAAGTTCTATTTTTTTAGGGACCTAAATATAGCCTACTCATTGGCCCATTTTGCTCAAGGAAGGTTGTTTAGCCTTACTCCATTCTAAGGGTAAAATTTTTAGCTAAGAACCCAATCATTGTTTCAAAAAAGCATAGTAGTATCTTTTCCCAATTATATTTATACCTGGGTCATAAAGATATACAACATTGGTTATTGTCAAAAACAGAGGCCCCAAAATATAGAAAAAACAAATAACAAAAATATCAGAAGTCCACGCCTTCACAAATCTGCCCAGTTATCACAACACCTATTTTTCTTTTATCATAGAAATGTATATCTGCTTTTTCAGTATAATTTTTAAATAACTGCTAGTTTTGGATAATTAATACAATAAAAAGTACCATTGAGATAAGTGTATCAAAATAAATGTGTATCATACTGAAATGTCTACAATATTAGAATACAGCTATAAATATGCCCATTTTGCTTTACCAGACATCAAGAAGTCTCATTGTTTCACATATTCTATTGGCACTTAGTAATGGCCAATGGAAAGATCAGATCCAAAATACTGTAATCTGTTATATAGAATCCCTAATAACCATTAAGATGGTTTAGAAACAAGATGGAAGAGTGAATTGGTTCGCAGTTTACTCAAATAAGTATATTCGCATGAAATTCATGAGCAAAAAGATAATTTGAATTTTGCTTTAAATAAACAACTAAACAGGCGCACCTTGGTGGAGTAGCCATTCGGTCAATCACCTCAGAAGGGTGTGTGGCACAGGCCACATACCCTTGGGTTTGAGAGTCTGGGGTGTTTGTTGGGGTGGTGGTGGGGGGGGACAACAAGTTTTTCATAAAACTAAATATAAACAAAATGTTTCTTCTTCCTCTCTCTTCCTGCCTGTGTGGGCTCACTTTCATTCCCGCCAGTACCTTTCCTTTGAAAAAACAAGACAAATAGCTAAAGAGCCCCACTGTTCTTCCTGTCCCCACACAGACACACACAGACACACACACACACACACACACACACACACACACAGAATAGGGGGTGGAAAGGAAGAACAGTAATGTATTGCCTGTGGCAATGTGATTATAAAGGTAGCTATACAGATATATTTTTACTTTTTCTTTCTGGAACTAGGAAAATGGAGAGGCATTATATACCAGAGCATTTTTCATATAGAACAAATTTTAAGAGAGAAACTACTAAAGCTTCCTTGCTGTTTTGGTTAAAAATGCAGTTTGTTGTTATGCTGTTTTCATGCTTTAAATGACCATGTGATCAGTCAGATTTATCAGTAACAACATATATCTTTTTAGTGTCAATTTCCATGAACATTTGCCATTATTAATGTATTAATTTGTTTAATGTCAAGTGCTGTTAACTTGGAGTTGAGATATTCACTGATTTGAGTCTAGCCTCTCTTTTTACCTTTGACTACTTTCTTTTTGGCCCCCATCTCCATTTATCTATCTTTCAAACCAAATAGATGTTTCCTGATGGAATAGTCCTGTTATATTTGCTTTTCTGTAATGCTGACATGCTTTGGCATGTGCAATGTTAAATGATAGGATATGAGATGTGCTTGTAATTATTCTACTTTACTTGGTTAAAATAAATGAATCAGTATTCATTCTTAAACTAAGAATTAAAAAACACAATCAGCACCTATGATTTGGTCATCTGGGTTATCTAGAAACTTTCACACATTAAATCTTAACCTCCCTTATTTTGACTTATACTTATTTCCCATTATTTGGCTTCTGCACTGGTTAGAGCATCATTCTCAAAAAACAACTGCATACTATAGCAGTGTTCCTCAAACTTTGATGTACATACATGATGTTATCTGAGGAATCTTGTTAAAATGCAATTTTGATTCTGTAGGCCTGAGGAGAAGCCAGAAAATCTACATTTCTAACAAGTTCACAGATAATGCTAATGATGTTGGTTTATCAATAGTAAGAAATCCACATATATAATTTAACTCCCTGACTCAAGAATTGACTTCATTTTGGAACAAGATTTAGACCCTTACACCTTCAATAAGTTGTTTTTCTTCTTCATTTCCTTCTTTCTACTTGACGCAAGGCAATAATCCTATAAACATTTTAGTTTAGAAACTTCATACTTCTATATCTTATGTCTTAATAGAAATGTCAAGCAGTGTGACCATTGATGTTCCATATAATTAACTGCAATGCCTCCATAAAACAATTGCAAATTGTTTCTTATGGATGAAACCCTATATCATTTTTATAGAATGTATATTAATTCAACTTAAATGTTTTTCATGTAAATAAGATTCTGAAATTTTAGTAATTATTATTTATTATTATTTTAGTCTATATGCATATGCATTCATTTGTACTTAATTTGTCTTATTTTATTTCAAGGGTGTGATTACTTTAGAGTCCCTTGGTAAAAGGGGTTATCGCGTACCTCCTTCAGGAACAATACAAGTGGTATGTGTTTTATAGTCTACAATTGCAATAATCATTCTTTCACATACATATAGAACTTAGCCCTTTCTCCTGCTACTGCTGCTGCACCAATTTTGGTAAGTAACAGTGGGGCTGCAGCTTTGTTTGGAGTTTCCCTGCTCTGCCCCAGGAATGACCATTTGGGGACCTACATAAAAGGAAAGCATTAATAAGTTAATCAAGGTGAATGCTTTAGAAAAATAGTATCTGATTCTTTACAAAACTTAAACAGAGCTATCATCTATATAATTAGAACCTACCCTTATCAGTGCTTTCTCTTTTAGCACAATAACCAGATTGAACAAATCTAATTAAAAGAAGACCCCCCAAATATTAGTATTGCTTTGTCAGGAAGACTTGGAAAACAAAATTATATTATCCCTAGTGTAATAATTCCTAAAATTGATCTCTTAAGATGTTGCAGAAAGTGGAAATGTAGTCTGACAAATGTCAGCCACAGAAGTCATCTTTCCCTTTGTTCTAGACATCTTCTAGCGCATAGCAGTGCTTTATCTTCCTTGGTTTGGGTTTCTCAGAAGTGTAGTTGGATATCAGCCAGTGATGACTGAGTTCATCTCCAAGTCAGACCCAGGATAATCTTACAAGACCAGCTCTATTACAGAGATGACTGAAGAATCGAGCTGATAAGCTGAAATTAAAAAAAAAAAACCTCTGAGTTCCTTATACTCAGGATGTAGTCTAATTTAATGGATGTTTTATGACCTTTTGGCCTCAATATGATCAATGCTTTGCCAGTCACTTCTGCTCCAGTACTGCAAGGAGTCTGCATATTTTTTATTTCATCTTACACAGGAATGAAACATAGTACTATGCAATATATGTGTATGTATTACAATATGTACATATATATAAATTGTACTGAGGAATCATCACACGGCATAGTAAAATAAGATTTTTATGTTGAATGAATTTCTTGAACTAAGGGTGATAATATTCTGTTCTCTGGCCTCTGGATATGTAGCTCATGAAAAGCTTGGGTCACTGAAAAATTAGCTGTAAGTTCTCATAATGAGGCATAAAATCAGAGGAAGAACAGCCTCTTGTTTGAGGACTGCCAACTTTAATGGCTAATTTTAAATCTGAAATTTGAGTATGTCTTTCATTCCTTAAATAGTTTAATTATATGTAAACATGATTTGAACTCCTGGCTTTCTAGTTGCTATAGTTATTGAATGTATTAGCCTTAATCTTAAAACTCACTAGATTTCAAAATTGAATCATAATATTGATATATTTCTCATTTTGATTCAGTGAGTGATGACCAGTGCCACGGATGAGCTTCTGAAAGCATGGGCACCAAGTTACCTATTGATGTGTTGGTAATTTGGTTAAAGTCAGATCAGCAACTTGGGATTTTATTTTAAAATTAGTACTTTAAAAATAATATTTCATTTATTAGTCGTAGCTAATATCAATTAAATTTGATTCAGTCTTCACTTATGAATACATATTTTGGTCTATTATGATACTGATGTTAAAAATCAATATATATTATATGACATATATGTGATATATAAATATGACAGTATAGTGTCACTAGTTTTTAAAATAAATCAAACTGTGAGAACACAAAATATTATCTAGACTACTTTGTAACTAACAATAATGAACTTTATTTTCCAAACTTGAAAAAAATTTCCACATAGAAAGTCTTCTTTTTAGTTTTACTATATCTACTTAAAACACCAAAAAGTCTAGTTTACCAAGCTTTTTTTTTATTTTTAAAACATTCTACTTATTTGCCATGAAAATATGAGGAAATTTATAATTATATTTTGAGAAATCTGAAGTTAATATACTTTAAGAAAGCTAATGTTTAAGATAATTGAATTGTGACATTTTAACCCAGTGGGATGTTGCTTTATCTAGTGGAACTATTAAAATACAAAAAGGAGTGAAAGTTATATTTTGTCTGCTAATATGAAATTTGTGACTAAAGATTTTGATTTGTTACAGGATTATCATGAAATAAAAAAGTAAATTGAACTTTAAAAATATTGAACATTAATTTGTAAACATCTGTAATTTTATTAACTTTAGTCCCCCAGAATGAATTCTATCCATTTGGATTAGTGTATTATTAAAAAGGGCTATTTTATTATTGTACCATCATTTTGTATCAAATCTGAAAATTTTTTAAAGAACAATTTCTATATTGTTTCTTCAGACCTTATTCAATCCTAATAAGACTGTGGTGAAGATGTTTGTTGTAATATATGACTTAAGAGATATGCCAGCCAATCATCAGACATTCCTACGACAAAGAACTTTTTCTGTACCTGTTAAACAAGAAATGAAGAGAAGTGTTAATAAAGAGAACATCCGACATACAGAAGAACGGTTATTACGCTACCTCATACACCTGAGGTAATATTTCAAATTAATAAGAAAATATGTTATTTTAGAAGCATATTGCTTATATATTTGGTTTAACGAGCTTTCTAAAACTCTCTGACTAGGCCAGTGCCCTTTGAACTTCACTTAGCTTAGAAACTCTTGATATGCCAAGAATGAAAACACATGGCATATCTTTCTATAGACATTATTGTTGAATTAGAGAAGTTTGAATTTATAACTGTGTAATAAAATATATTTTACATCAAAATAAATGCTTGGGTGCACCCTAGAGGCTCAGGCAGCTGAAACATCTGGGGCATGGACCCAGAACCTTAGTGTTTGTGATTCAGGGAAGGTGGGAGGGCAACATAAACAAAGATAAATGCTTCTTCCTCTCTCCTTCCCTGCCTACTTTGCTTCCCCTTTAAAAATGAAAGTGATGATTTATCTGAGGTAGTATAACACATTTTTGAAAACAGTACTGTCTAATAATAGTATTGTAATGAATTTTCTAGTTAACCACATATTAAAAAGTAGTAAGAAATAGGAAAGATTAATGTATTTTACTTAAACCAACATATACAAATGTTATCATTTGAATATCAATATATATAACTCATCAATAAGTTATTTTACATTCTTTGATTATACTAAATCCTCAAAATTAAGTATATACTGAGAGATTAGTTAAGATGGTGACCTGGAGATCACCTGCTGTGCAGACACAAATGCTGAGAAAAAGTAGGTCCAGAAGCTACAGAAAGAGCAGCAGCATTCACACCAAAAAGCATAGGTATAAACATCAGGGTTCAGAGCTACAGTGAGGATTCAGGATTCCTAGCCTCAGGGGGAGAAAAGGTCATAATGGAGTGGGTAGAGCTTAGGGACGAACATACAGATTTCATGCAATCCCCATTAAAATCCCATGAGCTTATTTCAAGGAAATAGAACAAAAATCTAAAAATTTGTATAGAACAACAAAAGACCCTGAATAGCCAAAGCAATTACGAGAAAAAAAGAACAAAACTGGAGGGATTACACTCCCAGGCATTGAACTATATACTACAAAGTGATAGTGATCAGAATGATATGGTACTGGAATAATAACAGGCACAGATCAGTGGAACAGAACTAACTGACTCACATACAGTCAGTTGATCTACAACAGCCAAAAATATATGAGGGAGAAAAGAAAGTCTCTACAATAAATGGTATTGTAATAACTGGACAACCACATGCAAAATAATGAAGCTATACCACTCTAACATATTCATAAAAGTTAACTCAAAATGGACTGACTACAGACTTGAACAGAAGACTGGAAACCATAAAATTCTTGAAAGACAACATAAGAAAGACATTCGATGACATTATCCTTAGTGAGGCCTTTGGGGACACAACTCCAGCATCAAGGGAAACAAAAAGAGAAATAACTGTGACTATGTCAAACTAAAAAGCTTCTTCACAGTGAAAGAAAACATCACAAAAACAAAAAGACAGCCTACTAATGTGGAAAAGATACTGTGCTCCATATTCTGACAGAGGCTTAATGTCCAATATGTACTCAATAACGGGAAAATAGACAATCCAACAAAAAATGGGAAGAGGAATTGGAAAGATATTTTTCTGAAGAGGCACAGGAAAAAAGATGTTCATACTCCGCTATCAGGGAAATGCAAATCAAAACAGCAGTAAGATATCATCTTACACCTGAGAGACTAGCTATTATCCAAAATTCAGGAAACATCAAATGTTGGTGAGGATGTGGAGAAAGGGAACACTTTTACACTGTTGGTGGGAGTGCAAACTGGTGCAACCCCTATGGAAAACAGTATGGAGAGTCCTCAAAAGGTTGAAAATGGAAATATCCCATATGATCCCACCATACCACTTCTGGTGTTTACCCAAAAGATACAAAAATGCTAATTCTCAGAGATTTATGCACTCTCTTGTTTATTGAAGCCCTGTTTATATTAGCTAAGAACTGCAAACTACCTAAGTGCCCAACATCAGATGAATGGATAAAGATGTGGTATATATTACACAATGTACTATATAGCCCTTAGAAGAGATGAATTTCTGTCATTTGAATCAACATGGATGAATCTTGAGGGGATTATGCTAAGTGAAATAAGTCAAGAGAAGAAATATAGGTAGCAGATGATCTCATAGGTGGAATGTGAGTAGACAAAATGAAGGAACAGACAAAACCAACCCTTAGATACTTGCAATCTAACAGGTTAACAGTAGGAAATGAAGTGGGGGGAGCGGGCAAATGGTGGTGGAGCCCACTGGACAATGAAGAAGAACACTTGATGATTTGGTGGAGAACAGGGTGTGTTGACCTATATCTGAGGAATAAGGAAACTATATAAGGGGAGCCTACATATATGAGTTTGTTTTAATTTTTAAAGCAAAGTTACTATAATCAAATACTAAAAAGAAAGAAATTAAGTGTATACTTTACACTATCAGCACAATTTAATTTAGCCACATGTGAATAGTGGTTGTTATATTGGGCAGGGAAGTTCTTAACTTTCATTCATTCATTCATTCATCCAACAAACGTTGTCAGTTATACTTTGATGCATTAGTGACAGCATTCTTTTCTTAGCTTATGTTCTAGAAATACCTTTTCCTCTAACGTTCACTTTCCAGCTCACAGCTCTAGGTTGTGAGATTGCCCTTGGAGGTCCAAGATGTTCACATCCTAGGGTAAGATTTTGAACCTTGAAATCCTATTGAAGCTCATAGGATCAACGAGCAAGTCTTTTGGTTAACAGAGCACTCAATATTCTTTTGCCTGTTACTCTGTTCCTAATAATTTTTTCTGGGACCTGGTGTGCCCTGGTGGAGTACAGTTTGGTAAGCACTTCTGGCTGAAGCACACTGCATACATTGCACATTCCCAGGCTGGGGCGAACAAACAAGATGTACAGCTAAGTGAATATAAAGTGCTTCTTCCTCCTCTCTTCTTGCCTGCCTGCCTACTCACCTTCATTCTTGCCTTCCTGCACCCTTCCTTAAAAAAAAAAAAAAAAAAAAAATTGTTTCCTTTCATGGTAAATTCTTAATCGTACCAGTGACAGTAATTTCTTTAAGACTTAACTCCTTGCTCCAAGGAGTCCTATTTATCCAGGTCCCAGGCAAAGGACATCTTTATTTTGTAACTGATGTTAACTCTCAGGTATCCTTCAGTAGACTTGCATTGGTGATCTGGAGTGAATAAGGAGTGAACTGTACATTCAAGAACCATCTTGAAAAAGTCTATTAATTGGTCCTCTCCCCTCTTCCTCGGTCCATAGATTAATTTGATACTCTTATCTTGGAGTCTTTTACCTATAGTGTTCTACATACTAAAGATATGTTGAACTATCACAATGTATTAAACCCAACATTACATTGCTTGATATGAGCCTGGTAGGAAATGTTACATAGACTGTAGAAATGAAAAATCTACCAGAAATAGACTTGGAAAAATTTAACAAAGAGAAATAGTATAAAATAGCCCAACCTAGGAAGACTCAGTTCTCAACTTCCATTTAGCACCATTTCTCTTAAGATTTAACAATCCTAGCCATGAGTAAAATTCAACTATTCTGTCTTTCATAATCTCCCACATTGTTAGATACTTTCAATGCTGTAAAGAAACCTTTTTAGGAATTATGATATACTTCCCAAAGCTCACAGTGTACTTACTAGAAAGGATTCTGGAAAGTCTGCAGTACGGTATCCCATGTAAAAAAGATACCTGCTCACAACATATATCCCTAATTTTTTGATTACTGGAGAAGTCAAAGAAACAATGTATTTTTCTTAATGATGATTAGGCTTTATTTAGCTAGCCAGTACAAATGATAGAAGTCCTTTCTAATCCTGTGATTGTCCTCAAAACTTGATCATTTTCTGTGGTGACTTTTCAAGTATGGAATCCATTTTAATCTACTGAAAAATATGGGAAGGCAAATTGTGTGACATGAGTCAGTCTGTGTGACTAGAAGACGCTAGGGCTGCAAAGCCCAAATACAGTTATCAATTGGCTAATGTAACATGAACAATGATGAGGAAAGGTGTATATGTTGTAGTACCAGGGATAAAAAGTGGGATTGTATGTAAAGTTCACATTTACAGACATTTTAAGAGGGAAAAGGATGAATGGGTTTTCAGGGAGTTGTAAAGGAGAGATACTTAACCAGAAACACGTGCTTTGGCAATATAAGACCTTAAATACCTTGTTGAAGAACTGTTAATATTGTAGCAATATTAATTTTGTTCCTATCAAAATTCAATTACTTAGGTTTGCTTTAAAGACTCATACTTTGAAATGATATGTATTTTTATTTGTTTAGGTTCCAGAGTTCTAAATCTGGAAAGATCTACCTCCATAGAGATGTACGGCTCCTGTTCTCCAGAAAGTCAATGGAAGTTGATAGCGGTGCTGCGTATGAACTCAAATCTTATACTGAATCGCCAACAAATCCTCAGTTTTCACCAAGATGTTGATAAGGAGTGACAACGTAAAATATTTGCTCAGTACCTGTCTGAAAATAAAGATTAGTATAAACAGAGTGTACCAAATTAACCAGGAGAGTGGGTCCTCTCCTGTTAACCTGGACCAGTTTTTATTAAAGGATTCCTGGATTGAGATTCACATATTCCAAGTAGACTGGAAACACTCATGTCCTAATCCTTTTTTGTACTGTTGAAGCCACTTCATTGGACATGTTGCAATAGCAAAAACCCCCCAGTTAGAGGAATATTTACACATTTTATTTCTTAGTTATTTAATATTTAATGTGTTCCTTAATACTCAAGTGATGTTTGTCTCTAGTGTTCTAATGTAGCACAAATCCTCTGTAAAATCATAGTATGTATTTTTGACATTAATGTTTAAATCTGAAATATATGCACAAGTCTTTAATTTGTGTGATGTTTTAAGTACTATTCATTTAAGTTATTGAAAATAAGAATGAAATATTGAGCTTCAAAATTAATGCACTATGCAAGCATGTGTACTTTTTGTATCTCACACATTTGGTTTTAACAAAACCTTATCCAGGTTACTGTTTCATACCATCATCCTTTAATATGCTGTACTGGCAGTGCATTGCAGACTAAGCTGCTTCACATTCCCTTTGCAAGTTGAGATCCTCATGACTATTCATATTCCTTCTAGAATCTCTTATCACCAAAACAGTTCTATTTTTCTTTAGTCAGTACTACAGAGCCTTTACATTAAATTGCTGTCCCTTAGTAGGTAACTTTTGCAAATTGTTAAACAAAATGTACTTTGAAAACAAATTAGTATTTATATTGTAAATATATGCAAAAAACTAAGAAATGTGTATTTGACTTTTATTTTTCAATGATACATTTCTGTGAGTGAATTTCTGGTAGTGATCAGGCAGTTTCCATTCTAGTTTTACAACTGCCTAGAGGAAGATGTTATTTTGAATCTTGTCCCATTTTATCATTTTCTTGTTCAGTGTCACAATGGAAGACATTTGGTAATTGGGAAAAACACTGAGCAAGGGAATTTAAGTGCATAAAATGCCTTTCTGGTACACCCTGGTAGAGTACGGGTTGGGGCACAGTCCACATACATCCCAAATCTTGGTTTCGAATCGTAGGGTCAGTGGGAACAACCAAGATGAACAACTAAATAAAATGCTCCTTTCTCCTCTCCCTGTCTGCCTCTGCTTGCCTTCATCCCTGCCTACACCTTTCCTTTAAAAAAAAGCAAACAACAAAACAAAAAACTTTCTTTCCTATCTCCTTGGAATGAAGACTGATTTTAGATATTTGTTCAGGAACAGTTGGTAATAGCAGATCAGATAATGAGGCACAAACACAAGGACTGCTGGGATAAAGCTGTGCATGCACTTCAGAAAATACATACCACTTAAGTAGGCCAGACCCAAGAGATCTGGGAGTCTAGACCATGCGACCAGTCAGGAATTTGGAAGAGAGGAAGGTCTTTCTTTTGGGACCCAGTTAAAGGAGATTCAAGAAAATCTGGGTGGGTGGTGAGTCTGGCTACAAGCTGTGGAGTGGACAGTAAGCAGCCTCATAAGTTTTTTAAAATACAAGCTAAAAGAGAAAGAGCTATTTATAGTTCATAAAACTAAAAATGTTTGCAGTGATACAAGTTTATAAAGATTTATTTTTAATCTTTAGGCTGTGTGGAAACAACATGGGACTAGGACTCAAAATGTTTTAACTGTAGTCCTAGCTCTGATAGTATTTGATGGACTGATTCCAGGCATCTTTTAACTTTTCTGGATCTGTGACTAAGACAACAGGATGAGAGTATCATTAATGAGCCTTCTTTCTTAAATCCCATCATTTAATTCTTGGAATAAGTATTTATATACATGTATCTAGACTCGTGCACATATTTTACAGAGGTCAATTTTGATAATTTTATATAAAACTTGGGAAATACCAGTGCATTTTTTAATTAAAGAAAAATTGTTTTGTTGTTTCAGTAATCAAAAAGTTAGGGATAGAAATCGACTTCCAGATGGTGACTATAAGGATGCGCTTTTGGGTCGCCCCCCACAGACACTGAAAAAACAAAAAACAAAAAAAATCACCTATTTTTCTGAGGCAAACACCAAGAAATGACTGGTACTTCAAATGGAGACAACAGCTGAAGACTAATGGTGGGTAAGGACACCAGGGTGTTTCTGAGCTAAGCTGCAGATTTGGATTTGGGACAGGGCTCTGGAGTCTCTGGACGTGCATTGGGGCAGAGGCTAAGAACCATGGAGGGCAGTTTTGGGAGGTGGTGAAAGGAGAGCCAGTGCAATGGGAGCTGAGCTGGAACCCACACGGTGAAATTGTGCTGGGCATAGCCATAACCGGAAATCAGCCAAACCAAACCCCTCCCACAATCATTTCACACCATAGCCTGGGGTCCACTGCATATCCACCCACCAGAAATCCCGCTCATCAGATGCACCACTGCCTGGATTACAGTGAGAAGGCAGTCCCAAACCTTAATGCTACCCACTAGCGCCACCTTATGGCTTGAGGTGAAACTGCAGCCTAAGTGCCAATCCTGGGCAAGTAAAAACAATGCCAGGGAAACCAAGCCCTCAGAAATATAAACAGAATGCCGAATACAGCAAAGGCACAGATACATATATGTGAAATGATGGATCCAATCAAAATCCCAAGGGAAACTCTGAATATAGCAGATGTATGTAAATTACATGAAGAGAAATTTGGGGTAATGGTGATTAACATACTCATGGGAATCCAGAACTCAGTAGAGGCAGTAAACGAGAATGTCAGGAAGCAAAGAGAAGAATTAAAAGAAGACATCAAACAAGTAAGAGGTACGATGACTGAATGAAAGAACCCAATGGAGAAACTAAATAATAGGATGATGACGCTTTCAATGAAATCAGTGATCAGGAAGACAAGACAAAGGAACGCAATCAAGCAAACCAGCAAAGAGATTTTAAAAATTCTAATTGAAGACAGAATTCGAGACCCTTGGGATAACATCAAAAGGAACATTTGTGTCAGGTAGGTCTCAGAGGGAGAGAGAGAAAAGGGGGCAGAAACCATATTAGAAGAAATAACAGATGAGAACTCCCCCAATTTGAAGAATGAAGCAAGCCTCCACATCCAGGAAGCTCAAAAAGTTCCTAATAAAAGAAACCCAAACAGAAATACACTTAGAGACAGCATCATAAAAAATGTCAAAAATACAAGATAAAGACTATTAAAAGCAGCCAGAGAAAAACGTGTCACATACAGAGGAGCCCCCGTAAGACTGTCAGCAGACTTCTCAAATGAAACTCTACAGGCCAGAAGGAAATGGCATAATATATTCAAAGTGCTGAAGAAAAGGAGTTTCAACCTAGGATACTATATCCAGCAAGATTATCGTTCAGAACTGAAGGAATGGTAAAAAACCTTTTCTGACAAGCAAAAGTTAAAGGAGTTTATCACCACAAAACCAGCTTTGCAAAAAAAATATTAAAGGATGCTCCATAAAGCATAAAGAAACCACACAGAAAAACAGTAAGACAGCAAATACACCATAGTGGGTGTCGTCTGCCAGCCTTGGGCAAATGAAAACCTTCAGCATCGTTTCTTGCTTCAAGTCCTTGTTCATCACTACAACTCATAACAACCCAGTGAAAGTGGCCCTTTCTTGCCTGCCATCTTCTGTGTACTTTCCATAAATTAGTCCTGACCCAAGATAACACAGTGACTTGCTTCACCACCAATGAACAACTACTACACCTTCTCCAGATGACAAGAATGCCAATCTTAGGGAGAATTCCATCTTTTCAGCATGTTCCTTCAATACTCAGCTCTCATTCCCAGGGTATAACATTTTAGAGTACTCAACCCCTTTATAGTTAGTGCCCCAATGTAATTCACAATTGTATGTAAGCTTTCCATGTTTTCATTTAAAAATAAATCTTATAAAATATAACTAGATGTCTGATCATAGTATTCAGTGCTAAATAGTATGGGATATTGTATAGGACTAAGAAATTTTGATACTCTAATAAAACACATTTCATTTCTATGCAAAAAAAAGTTAGGGATATATGCTGTGGGCAAGTGTCTTTTATCTGGATACTACACTGCAATGTTTCTAAAATTCTTTCTAGTATGTGCTTTTTCACCTTTCTGAGGATTTCTTTACAAAATTTCAAGATGATTGAAATGCCTGGGTGCACCTTGTGCTTCTTGGCAGGTTTATGCAAGGGAAACATGAGCTGACATCTTGTCCCTCTACTCTTTAGGGCCTTTTTTGCCCAAGCTGCTTTTCCTCCATGAAGTATAGTCACCCAGCAACTGTCTGATCTCACTTGCTCTAGTGCGCTCTCTACTACACTGGTTTTTCCTTTTCTTTTGTCACATACTGAGACTCTTCTGTACTTCCTATATTATTCACCTTTGTACTTACAGATGCTGTCACTAGATTGAAGTTGGTGTGAAAATAAAGGTACCAGTAGAAAATCAACAATATGATCTATGGGTAAATAATATCCAGGTCACAAATAATCTGCAGAAAGTCTTTGGAATTTTTCTTAGCAGATACTAAGGTAAGTATCAGTAAGTGATGAGATGGGGACTGTCTGAAAAGTACTTGACAAGAGTTTCCCTCCTGTTTTTCCTTACCACATCTCTGTCATTGCCAGAGGGAATGGAAAAGTTTCTCTTTCAAAGACTTCATCCTTGGGATCCTTACCCTTCCCTAATTAGTTTAGGAACACAGGGTCAGTCTAGATGGGAATCAGACTTTTCATAATAAGAATTCACACTCAATTCCTAAGATAATGGAATCGGTCCATTTTCATGGATTATCTGTGAGTGACTATGGGAGGAAAAGAGAACATATGAATGCCTACTATGTCTCAGGCACTTTAAGCAATTATATTACTTAAAGTCATACTTCAGAAAGAATATAAATATATTCTACAATGAAAGAAAAGAAGGCTTGAAGAACTTGCCTAAGATCACATTGTCATTAGGAAGAGTCAGGATTCAAATCTAAGTTAAAGCCTGTATCTTTTTCATTCTACTACACTAGCATTTTATCGTATTCCTTTTTTTTTTTCCACTAGTAATTGTGGTCTGGCATTCAAACATTTTTCATCAGTTTTCTTGGAAATTAAATTGTGTGATACATCAGATACACAGTAAAGCAATGCCTCTTAATCAGTAGGGGGGAAATTTTTTGATAAAAAAGGAAGAAGGACTTTAGTAAAGAATATCCTAGAGCAATTCAGACAATTCAACTTAGTATAGTGTTAGGGGACATGCAAATACTGTTGAAAGTTTTAAGACTAAATTATAGTAAATATGAGATTTCATATGCCTAAAGTGTTAAAAGTCTCTTTCAGACCCCCAAGTTCACAAATATAGATACATATATATATACATATGAAAGTACCAATTTATTAATAAAAATATATCTGCTAGATGCTCAATTAGCCTAACTAGTGCATTCTCCTTTTCCCCTGTAATTCTACATAAGAGAAGGCAAATTTTCAGTAGACTTTTGTGAGTATGGTATGAGAACAAATTTTGAATTGATCTTTGATGCTTTTCAGCACACCCAGCTCAAAGCATTATCATACTTGCCAAAGACTTAACTTCTAGAATCCTTTTATTTTAAATACTTCCTTACTTTTATTTTAAATACTTACCTTTGTGGCTCAAGCAACTGGGGTCTGGACCATGTGAAGTCCATGGACTCAGGTTTGCCACCAAAAACCAAAATAAATAAAATTGTTTCTTTATCCTCTTCCTTCTTCTTTGTGAAACAAAGTAAAAACAAAAAACTCACAAAACTTCCTTACCTGGCAAACCCCTTCTTTCCTTTCTCCAAAAGGAGTGCAGCAAAAACCTGTTCTTTAAGTTGCAATCCCAGAATAATCGCTTTGAGATTCTACCCAGGACACCTGATTTTTAATGGTTTCTAAATTCCTTATTCAGTCACTTAGGGTCTTTTGATTGCTTCATTCTGCCCAAGGGCACTCACCCACAGCCTGCATCACTTTAAAAAAAAAAAAAAAAAAAAACTAGTTTAACTCTCAGAGGACAATCACCAAGTTTCTGGGAGCCGCTTCTTTGGAAACACACCATGTATTGACAGTAGCCATTCAGTTATCAAGTAAGACAGATTACCTTATCTATTCAATCGTAAACCGCACTCCAATTTCTTAAAGTTTTCATGAAAAAAATAAGTTATTTACCAAGTTGAAAAAAAATGAGAACAAAAATGAGTGAATAATTAATTATAAAATCTTAAATACATAAAGGATGAACAAAATTAACAGAATTTTAAGAATTTAATAAGGGATCTATTGTACTTAGTAACTATCTTAACGTAAAACAGTCAACTTCGCACCTGATTTTTGGGACACTGAAACAGCGAAAGGAAGAAAGAGAAAGTGAGGCCTGGAATCGAATAAATGAGGTAAATATAAAATTAAAAGATTCTACAATTAAAGTCACTGGTAAAGTTTTACGCCAGCAGTTTCAGGAAAGTTGTGGATAGAATTTGAATTCTTTTGTGAAATATTTTTGAATAGTTTAGGAAACGCCGGACTCTGGGAGTGAGATATAAGCAACTATGGATGAGGTCCCTAGGCTGATGTAATTTATCCGAGGAAAGGTGACCCCAACAACTAATCCGCGATCTCGCCCGGTACTGGGGGCTCAGGAAACGCCTTCCTGAGGCAACGACGTAGGACTGGAGGTATGAGAAGAAAATGGGCTAACTAGGACCAGTAGAGTGGAGGGAAGCAGCACAGAGCTTTAGAAACGAAGTCTGCGTAGCGAGGAGGAAAACCGGCCCAGGCGAGTCGAGACCGAGAGTCGATGGGAAAGGGCGCGAAGAGTCGCTTTACTCATAAACTACAACGCCCCGGCAGCATACGGCGACAGACTGGAGTAAAGCACCTTCAACCTTTGAAGAGCAGGAAGAGCCTCGGCGTTGCAGAATCAAAGGGTAGGGTGAGGTAGGTTGGAGCGCGGCCAGTAGGCCGGGCGCGAACGTTGTCGTCACAAGGCGACGGCCATCTTGGCGGCTAAGAGCGGCGCGAAGCCGTGTCGTCACAAGGCGGTGGCCATCTTGGCGGGCGGAGGCGGCGTCCGGGCGCCCGGAGAGTGGGGGCGGCGGCCGGGCTTGAGGCGCGCGGCGGCCGGGCGGCCTCGGCCACCCGGTAATCGCAGCTTTTCCCGGTATCTCGTCTGCAGAGGGAGCAGTATGTCCGCAGAAGTCCCCGAGGCAGCCTCCGCAGAGGAACAGAAGGTGAGTGCGTGCGGGGAGCGGGGCCCTCAAGGCCCCGGGCTGCCAGGGGCAGGCGGGGCGGGTCACCCGCGCCTCGCATGTTTGGAGCTCTTCTAGTGCCGATAAGCTCGGCTCCGTTGTCGAACGCGGCGGAGCTGGCTGCTTTTTGTGACTCTGGGACTGGGCGCCGACGGGGAGCTAGTCTGCACTCTGCAGCTCCGTGCAGAAACGTGCCTTTCTAACATGCAACTCCTGTCTCTTTTTCTACCTGAGAATTTGGGTCTCGGTCTTGCACGCAACCGAGGTTTTCTGTGCGCTTCACTTTGCTTAGGAAGTTTTATTTGTCCGTTGAACGTACTCTGCAGCTACGTGTATTGTCTGCGCGTAGTGGGCCGCAAAGGCGTCTGGTGGCGTTAGTCCGGTCAGGGTTCCGCTCCAGTAGAGTGCGCTGGGCGCCGCGGTCCGCGCGGGACACTCGGCTCCGGTCTCCTACGAAAGAAGCATAACGGTGCCTCTTCCTGCGACGTCGGAGACCTTGCGCACAGCTAGCTTGCTAACGCAGCTCGCCCGGAAAAGTGGCACTCATACACCTTGCCTGGCTGAAAACTCAGAGATTGGAATTTAACATTTCTTCGTAGTCGCTCAGGTTTCCCTTGGAAGTACTGGCGTGCTTGGTAACTCAATTGTAGTATTTTTCTGGCGTAGCAGTTATCTGAATGAGTTCAATTTTGAGTATATAAGTTTTATCTTTTACCTAGGAAGTGTTTGCTCCGCCCACGTAATGATTGATGCCATCCTGACCTCCAGGGTACGTGCACCTGGCCTGCAGCGGGCCTTGATAACTTGTTTCTTATATTGTTAATGGAGTTACACTTGTATAAAAATCAGCATTATCATAAATAAGATTTGGGGCGCGCCCTGGTGGAGCAGCGGTTATGTCAGTCGCCTCCGAAGGAGAGCAGGCTTCATTCCTGGGTTCGAGTTGGGGGGGAGCGGGGAGGGGGGAGAACAACCTCTGTGAACAACTCAAATGAAAATAAAATAATAATGTTTCTTCTCTCTTTCTGCCTGTCTGCCTACTCGCCTTTTCTGCCTGCATCTTTCCTTTAAAAGAATTTTTTTGGTCTAATGCTTGAGCTTTGTAAAAATTTCTGCGTAATATTGCCCTAGGATCCTAAACCAGTTGGACATTTTATTGTGTTATAAACCCAATCTGTATGTTTCCTAAACATGTTTTCCTGAGTTGGGTGGTTTTGTTAAAACCAGTTACTCATAAAATAACTGGATATCAAGAAAACAACATTGGCATAAATAGACCAAGATAGCACGTTATTCTGGAATATGCCAATGAAAACTATATGCATGTTTTTCACACTTAGCCAAAAAAAAAATTTTTTTTCGGGCAAAAAATATTTACAGTTTAGCGGTGTTTTGTTTTCGTTTTGTTTTGAAGGAAAGGTGCTGGCAACAATGAAGGTTAGCAGAAGCCAGCGGGAAGAGAGAGGAGAAAGGAACATTTTATTATTTAGTTGCAGTGTCTGCAACTGAAGGTCCTTGGGATGTATTGACTACTTAGACCACCAGGGTGCGCCAGAATTATAACCTTTAATATTAAAATTTATTGTAAAATATTGATCATGGTGTTTGTTCATTATTCCTTGAAATTTAGGAACCTAGAAAATTCAGAAATTTATCTCTGCCGTCTTGTCCTAAACACTGAAATAAACATCAGTTTCGATCTGATACACAATAATTTGTACTTGTCCTTTAAGAGACTTAATCTGCTGCCAAAGTGTAGATTTCTCTTGTATATTTTTCCTTGGAATAGCCTATTTCTGTCTCAGCAATATTAAAGATATGCTTCACGTCAGGTAGTTGTAGGGCTTCTGTCATGAAAACCAAAATGTGTTAATATCATCTCTTTGCTGAATTAAGAATTGGCTCCTGTTGAGCCCTGGTGGCCTAGCATTTTAAACTAGATGCAGCCCACACACATCCTAAGGTCCTTGGTTCTGGGGCTGAGTAAACAACCAAGGATAAACAACTGAATAAAATATACTTCTTCTCTTCTGCATGCCTGCCTACTTGCCTTTATTCCTACCTGTACCTCTCCTTGAAACAAACAAAAAAAAAACAAAACAAAAGAATTGACTCCATTCCCTGAGCATGAGGATATATACAGTCACTTCTGTGTTTTATAGGCCATTTCTATGTGGACGGCTTGTTGAATTATTGTCTGTACCCATTTGAACTACAAATTACAGCCAAATTATTTAGCTGAAATACCATTATAGATTTATGGTATGCTAACCTATTGCCTCTGAAAAATCAGGTTAAAGAGGTTAACCCTGCATAGAATAAGAGCTGAGTCACTGCTTTAGTAGTATATGCCCTTTGTTAAGAAAGTGAAGTACAAACTATCATGCTCTAAAATAAGACAGACTAAATTCAGGCAAAATCAGTCTGAATTAATTCAGAATAGCATGCTATTTTCCTAAAACTAAATTTACATTGTATTGAGAATATGGTACCAATTGTTAAAGTGCGAGAGCTTTTGAGTATGGCAATTTAATGCTCCCATAGGCCATACGATGAGACTCAAAGTTCTAGATACACTATTTAAATTTTAATTCAGCTCTTTTTTTTTCTCATTATCCTGGACAATTAAGAGTACTACTGAATATGCCCTCAAAGTACAGACAAATAGCACCACTTACACACAGATGGCAATTCAGATGCCCTAGAATATGCTTATATTTTTCTTTCAGATTATCACAAGCGAAACAAAATATTAAAAATATTTTATCAGAGACTTCAAGGATATAGCATCTGTGAATTCCACTTTGAATTACTGTAAGCTAAGATGGGCATTCAGCACTCCAGCCTGGGAGATGAGAAGAGGCATTTGGAAACTTTAAACAGGTTATTTTTATTGTGAACATCTTAAGCTTAGGGACCCATCTTTATCTTTTCTCACATAACATAGTACCTGGCATTGGTTGGAAAATGTTGATTGAATTTTTCTCAGAATTTTTTTGTTGAAAACATTGCCAGAGTACTGTTCAGCACAAATTGCACTGAATACTGCATTTAAAAGAGAGGCCATGGTAATACAAAAACCTTAACTTAGACTCACTTGAGAAATCTGAATGAAACTAGAGATACATTTTTTTTTATATAGATCATCATTTAACATTTTTTAAAGATCTCAATAGTCAATTTTTCAGAGATTTTATTACAAAATTCATCAAGTTAGTAAGATATCTTGAAAGACAGGAACTCAAGTAGTACTCGGCTAATATTTGTCCATGTTTTCTGTGCTTTTATTAAGGGTGAAAGAAGAAGAATACTTTAAATTATTCCCATACATTATAAATAAAGAGTAGATATAAATTGCTTTGCCACCTGCCCAGGTATTCAAAAATTGCAATTGATATGGCATTTTCTGGGTCTATTTTGACACTAACTTTGGTAACCAGAAGACTTGAGTGTTTCAAATTACAGTGCAGTGTTCTGGTTGGGTTTACTTGTAACCTTTGATTCTTAACAATCTGGAGGTAAACCTCAGAAAAGTTTAAAAATGCTTCTTGCTATCTTAGCTATGTAATAGTTAGGTGGTCTTTGTGCAAGATTTGACTACTTAACATCTTTTCTATTCATGAATATAAGTATGAATATAAGACATGAATATAAGAATATAAGACATGAAATATTTGACAGGAAAGCCGATGGTAAAACTAATAGGTGTAGAAATTGCTTAAATTGATTGAAATAGTTGGAATGCATTATATTTATTCATTTAGTAGACTTCTATTTTTATTGAAATGTCACGTACTGGGCAAGTAGCAAGACTTAATTGGATGGCAAGTATTTTTACATAGAGATTCATAACTTGGTTTTCATTAATTTTTTCTACTTAGTAAGTGCATTAGTGAACATAGTGCTGAGCAGATAGAGGAGAATTTGCTTAGAGTGGTCAGATATTTATTGCTGATGTTGCTGTGTAATTTTTCTGCTGAGGGCTGAACAGTGATGTCAGTTCACATTTGTCAGCCCTTGACAGACTGCAAAACGATTCTTATTAGAATGTCCTTATTACAGATATGTATTTAGACCTTATATCTACTTGTAGAAAGGATATATGGCATTTCAGTAGAATAGTTCAGTAGTATAGACAAAAATGCCAACTGTCTTAACAATGTTATGCTCTGTGTTAGATATAGAGTATATAATGAAAATTACGTTGGAAGTACTAGAAAAACACTCATATACTATTGGTGGGAGTGTAAAATGGTACAAACATTATGGAAAGAAGAATAGAGAGTCCTTAAAAAATTGAGAATGGACATTCCATATGATCCAGTTATTCTTCTACTGGGTATTTACCCTAAAAACACAGCAACACATATTTTCAGAGAGATATATATGCATCCCCATGTTAATTGCCTTGTTATTCACAAAGCCAAGAGTTGGAAACAACCTAAATGCCCATGGACAGGTGAGTGAGTAGATAAAGATGTGGAGACACACTCACATTTGAATACTACACAGCTATCAAAAAGGTAAGATCCTGCTATTTGCAGCCATGTGGATGGACCAGAAGGAAATTATTTTTGAGATAAGCCAGAAGGAGAAAGACAACGTATGTTATCACTCATATGTTGTGTATAGAGATACCAAGCAACAAATGAACTGAATTAAAAATACTTTAAAAAATCTAGAACTAAAGTAGTCATGCCCTTGTGGCTGCTTTGTGAACCAGGTATAGCCCAAGCACCCGGATTCAAGTCCTGGGACCTGAATTAAAAACTGAAAAAGAAAAAAAATTAAATATTTTTCTTCCTTCCTTCCTTCCTTGAATGCTGCTTTCTCCTCTCCCTATCTTTAAAAAAAAAAAAAAGCTAAATCACACAGTAATAAACTTCTAACCCTAAAAAAAATAAAATCAGTGGGTGTGAAAAGATGGGGGAGAGTAGAGGCAAGTGGGGTAAAGGTGATTAATTGTGTAGTGAAAGGGGAAAATGAATAGTAGTCAACTTGCTGTATTATAATATAGCTGGAGATTTACTGTCGTATATACCTTAAATCTAGTTTATGTTGTAATACAATATTCCTGCAATAAAATAGTATTAATAAAAATAATTATCTTGGCATATGTACTTTGTAAGAGGATAACTATTCATTTAAAATGTCTCTTTTAAATATGTGTATCATAATTATATCTCTGGGCACACACTGGTGGCTCAGGCATTAAGCCAGCAGCTGGGGCATAGACCATTATATAAAACCCAAGGACCCCTGTCTGGGGAAAACGGATGATACAACCAAAGGTAAATAAATGAAAGTGTTTCTGTAAAAATGCTTCCTTCTCTTTCTTCTTCTCTCTAAAAAATGCATATATGCGATATTCTGAGTTTTTGCTTTGTATGATCCTCCATATTATATTTTTGTTTTCTATTTCATTAATTTCTGCTCTTTATTTTCTCCTTATTCTCTTTGGGTTTCCACTCTTTGACTAACTTAAATTGAATACATATATATAGTTCATTGAACTTTAGTTTTCTTCTCTTAAGATACTCTTATATTCCACAAGTTTGATAAATGCAGAATTTTTTTTTTAAAGGAAAGATACAGGTAGGAATGGAGGTGAGCAGGTAGGCAGGCTGGTGGAGAGAGAAGGAAGAAGTGAAGAAGCATTTATTTTATTTAGTTGTTTGTCTTGGTGGTTCTTGCTGACCCTGGGGATGCGAATCTAAGTCCTTGGGATGTATGTGGGCTTGTGTCCCACTACTACTCTGCCCAGGGCACGCCGAGTGCAGAATTTTTATTAGTGAGTTCCAAGTATGTTTTCTTATTCCCATGACTCCTTTTTTTTAAACTAGGAATTATTTAATAATGTATTTTAATTACCAAATGATAAAGATACATCAACTTTTAGATTATTGACTTTTAATTTAATGAATCACAATTATAGATGGTGGTCTGGATGAAAATGATTGACTTAATTTTTCCATTTGTGTTTGAAAATAGGCATTTCTAAATTGTGTGTAGAATTAAAATCACCTATTTAGCTACTTTGTCTTTTTCACTTAGCAATAATTGAGGAAGGTGTATTGAAAGCTCGTATGCTGATAGACTTGTCAGTTGCTCTTTTCAATTGTCATTTTTTTTTTAATACATGTTTTTAGGCCTATGAGTTACAGGCCTGAAACTTCTACATCCCTAATAAAGCCTTTTGTCTTAAAAATCTGTTATCCATGTGTACCCTGGTAGAGTAATGTTTTGGTCAACTGCCTCTGGCCAAAGCCAGTCCACATACATTCCAAGGACCCAGGTTCCTTTCCTGGACCAGGGAGAACGGTTAAGTACAACTAAATGAAAAAGTTCTTTCTCCTCACTCCTGTCTGCCTTCCTACTGGACTTCATTCCTAATTACACCTTTCCTTGGGGGAAAAAAAAAAAATCTTGTAACTTTACTACGCATGGAGAGATTCTCTGTCTCTCTATACTTCTGGTAATAAATTTGCCCCGTTCAGTCATAAAAAAGAAAAACAAAATAAAACTGTGTTGTCTGATGTTAACATGGGTGTGTTAGCGCTTGGTGTTTTGTGTTTCTCATAGGTTTGCTTTCAACCTTTGTCCATGTGTTTTTATGTATGTATTTGTACTTGGCCAGTAGCTATTTTTAATTCAGGCACTATTTAAAAGGATATTTAGTCAGTCCATTTATATTTATTGAAGCCAGTGATGTATCAGATTTTGTTTCTCCCATCCTACCATTTGCTTCATTTTTTTTTTTCTTTTCCCTCCTTTTATGCCCTGTGTCTTTTTTTCCATTTATTTTCTTGTTTATTCCATTTACCCCCACTATTAGCTTGGAAGTTATTTATTTCTGTTATTTTATTGGTTCCCCTGGAAGTTATATTGTGCACCCTAAAGAAAGTGTGATTCTGAACACTTAACATAATAAAAACATTTCAAAAATGCTGTTCTAATATGTAGTATTTTTTCACCATTTATGACCCCACATTAAGACATTAAAGTTAGAAAAATGTGATTTCTTAATATTGGTGCATCTGTACCAATTTTTTAGTTGCTATTTCCTTCTGAATCTCAAACCTTTTGGGGGATTTTTTGTCTCTCTGAGATACATGTTTAGGAATTCCTTTGAAGGATGTCCAGAAACATACAATCACGTCAAATTCTGTGTCCCCTTTTACTAGTATTACTGTTGGGATAAACAACTTATTTTGCCTGATCTTGTCAGTTAGTGTCCTGTCTGGAAAATAGAAACTGTTTTTGAATTTTTAGTTATATGTTTTAAGGAAAGGTGCAGGCAGGAAGAGAGGAAGAAGAAACATTCAATCGTTCATTTAGTTATTCATTTTGGTTGCTTCCCTTGGCTCTGGGTCTCAAACCTGAATCCATGAGATGTATGTTTACTGTGTCTGGTGGCCTTATTTACTAGGTCATCAGGGCCTACAGGATTTTGGATATTTTAGACAGAAGAGAATGTGATTTAGGGAACTAGGTTATAAATTATTAGAAGGAATAGAGGAGCAAAGGGGGAAAGATAATGCTTCCAGAGGAGAAGGATTGCAGAAAGCTGTTGACTGCAAGAGTGAGCACTGTTCTGAGCCTAGTGTCCTCTATCCCCACTCTTACGTAGTTGCTACAGTAGCCCCTAATTATTTGGGGTCTGTACATAGTTAATGACTTTACCAGGACCAGAATGGATTCTTTCTCCTAAGCCTTTTAAAACTGGTATAGGTGCCATTGACAGAATCTGATAGTAATTTATTCTGGAAAATGTAGCTATTCTAAAAGCAACTCAGGCTTCTAGCTGTTGATTCAGGGAAGTGTTGAGAGAAGGGTAAGTGTGGGCTTAATATCAGTGGATATAATTCACCACTTGATGTTTTGTTTATATTTCACACAACAAGTTGCTTCAGAGCTTTAGTGACTGTCCACAAACATTTGAACTTGCTTATCAATACAGTTCTAAAACTGTCAGCATCTGTAGACTTATTAAGAATATTTCTAGGTGAGCCCTGGTGGAGTAGTGGTTAGGTCACTCACCTCTGAAAGTGTGGGGCAAGGTTGTGGGGTGGGGGGAGTTATATAGGGCTGAGTTATCAGTGTGAACAACTAAAAATAAAATACTCCCCACCCAAACTTCTGCAACATTGGCATTGTCTTCCTTTCTTGGACACCTCCTTCCCTGTGCTATGTTCTTAGGAGTTGGGCTATGCCCCACTAAGATGCTTCTCACACTTGACTTGCTGAGGGAGACCCCTGTGGGAAGTTGTGGGTCTTCTGAATGGGGGAGTTGCAAGTTCAAATTTCACTGTGCTGCTGCTTCCCCACCCCCCTCCAAGAATTTATGTAAATTATACATTAAAATAAATGTGCTCTTTCAAAAAAATGCATGTTTTAATGTATACATTACTTTTATCAGTTGCTTGCTATCAGTAAAATCACTGGTTCAGTAAAAATAAAGTGCTTTTCCTCCTCTCTGCCTACCTGCTTACTCTCCTTCATTCATTCCTGCCTGCAGCCTCCTTTAAAAAAAAAAAAAAAAACCCAAAAAAACCCACAAATGTTTCTCTATAACCCATAACAAAATATTTTGAAAGCTTTGATGACATTTCCTACATTTAAGAAATGTAGCTTTGGGTATAATTTTTCCCCCTTATTGTGCTAAATGTAGCTGAAATTTTGACTCCAGCTAGGAAGTTGGAACAAGTCGGGACTTGCCACTGTGCTATATATTTGGCAAGGTAGTTCAAGAATTTTGTTTTTCTAGGACTCATTATAAATCCATTCTGAATCTAAAGAATATTTTCAGCTATAGGAGTTTGTTTGCCCCAAACATTTTTCTTGTAGTAAACTATTTTCTTTAACTTAAATGTGCTTAATATAAATCTGTTCCTTATACAAGAAAATTAAGGAATGCCAGGTAAGATGACAAACTGTAGTTTTTCCTTTATATATAAATTAGGAAAAGCTTACAGAAATGCTGGAAACTCGGAAATTTACTATCCCTTTACCAAAAATGTTAAGGAATCTCCTCATAGAGCATTCAAATCAAACAATGGAAGACAGAGCCTTCATTCCAAGGCCTAAGAAAACTGGATGAGTGTAATAGGAATGTAAGATTCCATTGACAGCCTTTAATTTGAATGTGCTGGATATGAAAGTCTAACCATTTTGGAGTCCTTTTGGCCATTGTCTAAATTTAAAGTCAACCAATTTCCAGAACAACTGTATGTAGTATAGGGAAACCCGAGAGTAGGTTTCTCTTCCCAATTGCACTCTTAAGTTGCATCACTATTGAATACCCTGGGGCTACAATAGATGCCTAGTTTGAAGGCTAAACCACACAGAGAAAACTAGTGACCCAGCCTACTCTCTGTCACAAAACTGGTAAATTTTATATTATTTTTCTTGTTTTTATCAGTATCATATCTTACATTTCTAAAATTGCTTATAACTAAAAACACCCTTGAAAAATCTCAGTGAAGGTGCACCTCGGTGGCTTAATGGGTCAGTCATCTGGGCACAATACACATATATCACAAGGATCCAGGTTCATGACCTAGGGCCTAGGGAACTACCTAGATGAACAACTAAATAAATACAAAATGCCTCTTCCTCTTCTCTTTTCCTGCCTGTCTGCCTAACTGCCTTCTTTCTTGCCTGTACCTTTCTTTTAAAAAGTCTCAACAAAGTCATGATCATACTGGAAACTGACCCATCAATTCTCAGTAGGTCATTAGTTACTTTTTTTATTCATTATTTGAATAGATTTTTCATTTAAGTGTCATCTGAGTTGGTAAACTTGTGTTGTAGGTGCAACATAATGATAAATAGTATGTTGTTGTGCTTATACTCTGAACAATACCCAGGATTGAGACTGTCTTGGGAACAGCAAATATGCATCACATACCTCATACTTCAACTCTCTTATACCCTTGAGTAGAATGACTGTCAGAATCACTAATACTATTTAAAGTTTGTCTTTGGCTGAGCACACATAGTTTAATTTGGTGTGTATCAAGTGACCCACTATAAAGTGACTGAAAAATCAAAATAGATGTATGGAACTGCAACATAAGAAAAAAGGAATGTAGACCACTTGAAAAGGTAGGAATCATACACTTAAAAGAGGCCCCATAGAAAAAGTATATTTGACAGCAGCAACTTTAGTCTCAAAGTTCTCCAAGATTAAAAATGAGGAGATGTAACAACACATGAGGAAGCTGTTCAATATTGACAGTACATGTGTTTATTACATAAATAACTTTATAAGAATAAAGTTTATTATAAAATATGTATAATATAATTTTGAGGAAGATAGATGCAAAACTTATATGAAGTTGTTTCTTCAGTTCCTAGATTGAGAAATGGTTTTACTTGCTATGCAAGAAGAGTATAACATTTATGGATTTAGTATTGGTATTTGTGGATTTAGCATTCTTGCTTTTTCAGCTATTCATAAATAACCTCAAAGAATATGCAGAGGTATGTAAAATTTTGCTGAGCTGATAAGAAGAAATGAATTTGTTAACTAGAAAGTGCCTTGCCATTGCCCAACCTGTCTTAACAGAGCACTTTTATTTTTCCTCATTCTATCTTGTGCATACTTGCCATAAAGTAAATATAAAGTTTCCCTATTAAATGACTCCTAGGAAGAAAGAAAACTATATTAAGACTGATGATACAGTCTTAAAAGTGATACATGAATATGCTTAAGATACTGATATTCCTTACTCAGAAAACATGTTTTGATACATTAAGGAATGGGATCTTTGGCATGAATAATATTTGTCATTAAATCTGGGAAAAATAAAGCAATAATATACACAGGTGTGAAGATCAACAAAATGATGATTCTCTGCTTTACAAATAACAGGGTCTTCTGTAGTGATTTATTCAGGGCTATATTCTCGTAACTGCTGTTAATAACTACTAAAGAATCTTAAGCACTTTCATATATGATTCTGGATAATAGGTTAAAAGGTTCTTTTGTATTTTAACACTGTTAAGATAGTTCTCTAAATATAGGCAAAGAACTGATGAATTCCATACAAGGTGTGACTGACTATAAATGTATTATACATGACTAGAAAATAATGGCAAGTAAGGTTTCAAGGCTGAGCTATCTTGATATTTTTATCCAGTGTGTGGGATGTTAAAAACATGTATTACAGCTATAAAAGAACTGTCATATGGATCATTTGAAAAACAAGATGGAGATATTTTAAAAGCTGCTGTGCTTGATTTCTTAGATGCTAGATTATTTGGCATTGGACAACTAAAATCAGTTCAGGTATTAAGAGGTGAACTATTTTAAATAACTGAATTGTAATAGTGAAATAAATTATTTAAAATTATTTCAGGAAATGGAAGATAAAGTGACTAGTCCAGAGAAAGCTGAAGAAGCAAAATTAAAAGCAAGGTATCCTCATCTTGGACAAAAACCTGGAGGTTCAGATTTCTTAAGAAAACGATTGCAAAAAGGGGTAAGTTCTCTTGTCATTTTTAATAGTTTAAGGCCTATGAATTTAGTATACTAAGATTGTGAAATGGCTGTCTGTATATATAGCTCTGTACTTTACCTAATTTCTAAGTATTTTATATTGTTCTATAAACATGTATAGAATCTATAAGCTCTTTATCACTTTTAGCTATTTTAAGCATGTAGGAAAGGGAGATTATAATATTACAAAACCAGTGTGCCCACCATCTAGATTTAATGTTACTATTTTGCCATATTTTAGCGTTATCTTTTTACTAAATAAGAAACTATTATAGATACAGTTGAAATGTATGTATTTGTAACCCCTCTTCTGTCCAAAAGTATCCTCTATACAGAAGATGGTTTTTATCTTTCTGCCCATATTTTTTAACTTTTACCTGTTTCAAAGGTTGATTTCTACATAATATCCTCAACACTTAGACTTTTTCTGGATGGAATTATCACTTAAAAACATGTTAATACATTTTAGTCACCTTAATACAATTTATATGCTATCCCTTTAAGTAACTGAAATTACTGACATTTTTTTTTTTTTTTTGAAATTTTGCCATTCTTTTTGAGATAGAATACATTTCTCAGTAATGAGATGAAATAATGCTACATGTTAGTTCCTTAAATTTTCTTTCTACCCCTTCTTTTATTTATGGAAAATTAAAGATCTACACCTTCAGCTTTAGCACATTTAAATTTTTTACCATATAGGGGAGGATGAAGTATTACTTATGAAAGAGAATTATTTATTGAAACAGATGCCAAATCATGTTTCTCCTTAAATAAATACCTTAAATATATTAGTATTTGCTGCTTGCTTACAAAAACATGTTAGCTGTAGTTACATATGGATTATTTTCTGAAATAAAATGAATTTCTAAAAGAATTTATCCCCCCAGCTTTATTGAGATATAGTTGGCATATAACATTCTGTAACTTTAAGGTAGACAGTATGTGGGCGTATTCTGGTGGATGAGTGGTTCGATCTGCCACCTCTACAGGAGTACAGTACACATACATCCCAAGGACCTGGGTTTCCTTCCCTGGCCCAGGGGGAACAACCAATGTGAACAACTAAATAAAAATAAAAATTCTCTCTCTTTGTGCCTTATCTGCCTACTCACTTTCATTCCCGCCTGTTTAAAAAAAAAGAATGTTTGAAAGTTTGTACCCTTTTACCAACATCTCTCCATTTGTCCCATCTTTTGACCCCTGTCAAGTACCATTCTAATGTATTTCAATGAGTTTTTAGATACCGCATGTAAGTGAGATCATACAGCATTAACAATTTTTTTTTAAGAAAAGATGCAGGCAGGAATAATGACAGGTAGGCAGGAAGAGAGGGGAGGAAGAAGCATTTTAATTTTATTTTCATTTATTTCTTTGCACTCGGTTAATGTGCCTCCCAACTCCCCGGGCCCAGGACTCGAACCAAGGGGTATGTGGCTTTCGTCCTTCAGAGGCTAATATGCTCTTTGCTATAAATAGCATTTAAAATTATTACTCTCAATTTGGAAGGAATGTAGATCAAGAGGAAAATGTTCATGTTCTTTGAATAATCATAGTGAATTATTCTAATTATAATTCAGTAGAAAAAGTCTTTAAATTTAAAGATATTTTTGTGACTTTAACTATGATTAAAAAAGCAACACCACTATTCAATAGTAGAGAAATAAATAGTTGTAAGTTAAAATAGAACATCATGTGTTCAGCATAGCCTTATGATGCAAGTAGCTAAGGCACAAGCCATGTGAAGCCCAACAACTAGGGCTTGAAACCCAGGATCAGGGAAAAGGGAAAAAAAAATTTTTTTTAATTACATTCAACTAAAAAGCATAAAGACCATAATATAGTGGATAAATAGAAAAAGCAGAATAAGGAACATACTCATTGAGTTTTAACTGTATAGAATGTATTTCTGCAGTCTAAATTTGAAATGATCCCATCAAGTGTGGTTTTAATTACGGAATAAATTATATATCTCTGACTATTAATTTTGAGTTTGGGATTTAACTGATTATTAGTATTTAGGAAACTTTTACCTTTGTTAATCTCCAACATAACTTATGCTATAAGTGGTTTTCTTCCAACATTTGTGCTCTTTAAGTTGTATCTCTTACTATGCTAAAAGAGTTTTTTGTTTTTTAACGTCTGGATCACAAGGACCTAGGTTTTAGTTTCCTCTGTCATAGTTGGCAAGCTGGTAACTTACCTTAGTGCCTTTATTTGAGAATTGGCTAGCAATTTATATCAGGTCCCTTTCTGTTTTACTGTACTTAAGAATGTTGTTATGAGGTATAGAGGATTGATATCTATTTTAGACTTCCCAATATAACATGTACATAGTAACTAAAGGCTGTCAGAACTGGGAGGTATATCAAGGAGAACCTATGGTTTTTATATTTGTGGAACCTGTGAAGACCCAAGGAAACCGAGGATATAGTTTTAAGAAACATGACCTTAAATGTTGTCACTGTAGGTGATCGCTTAATATCTATGTAATCATAAATACTGATATGTGTGTCCCCTAAATTTGAGTGGGAGGTTTTTTATAAGATTGCTTTCCATGGCATGCCCTGAGAGTGTAGTGGTTTAATCAGCTGCCTCCACCTGAAGTGCAGGTCACACACATCCCAAGGACCCAGGTTCTCCAGCCTGGGAGAACAAGAGATATACAACTAAATAAAAATAAAGTATGCTTTCTTCCTCCTTTCTCTTCCTGCCTGCCTGCCTATCCATCTTCATTCCTACCTGTACCTTTAAAAAAGAAAAAAAAAAAAAGATTGTCATCTAGATTATCCAGAATGTTTACAAATTAAAACAAAATTTATAGTAATGTTAATTATTTCCTTTGTTCCAATGTCATATTCATTTTAGGATACTGAAATTCTGTTTCACACAGTTTTTTTAATTCTTATTTTTCTAAGGTAAAGGGAAGGTGGAGGCAGGAATGAAGGCAGATAGGCAGCAGGCAGGAAGAGAAAGGAGGAAGAAAGCATACTTTATTTTTATTTAGTTTATACTGGGCGTTTCCCCACCAGGCCTGGGACTCAAGCCCTGGGGTATGTGACTTGCAACTTCTGCGGCAATTGATTTAATTAACTGTTGTCCCACCAGGGTGCCACAAATTAAAAAATTTTACAGACAGCTTATATTGCCTTATTAGACTGTGTTTGTCCCAATATGAGAACCTTTGATCTAATTTATTCCTCTACCTAGAACAGTTAAAATTGTTAAACATTTTTGGCAGTTTTTTTCTCACCGCTAAATTAATTCCTTTTCTCTGAGTAGCTCAAGCTCCAGTTAAATGATGAACTTAAGATGAACTTTGCTTACTATAAAATAGTTGTTAGAAAATTACTTTATTAGTGTGCCCTGCCCTGGTGGCTTAGCAGTTAAGTCTGCCAGTGCATGCATACATCCCAAGGATTCAGGTGAGGGGTGAGTGGGAAACCACCAAGATGAACAACTAAATAAAATGTTTCTTAAAAGAAAGAGAAGGAGGGAGGAAGGGAAGGAAAGCAAGCAAGAGGCAATGACTTTATTATGATGGGGGAAATCTCCCTAAAATTTGTAGTGTATTAAATTTATCATTTTGTGCTTTTGACTCAGTAAGAAATCTGGGAGACTGCTTTGTTCTCCTCTAAAGACTACTAAACTTCAGAAGCAGCTCTAACACAATACAATGAGTTTGGTTTTTTTTCATTCTACTCATTTTGCAGCTTGCAAAAATGAAATTGCAGCAAGCCTTGGAAGGTCCTGATCCAAGTGTCCTTGTTATTGCTCAGTGTGTTAAATGTATAGTGACATATTAAAAACAATTTCTAACTTTTAAACCAGATCTGGCTTACCAAAGAATAGTCCCTGGAGGGAGGCAAGCAGTGAGACTTTTTCCTAGGTCACTCACCAATCTACACTAAGTTGAGTTCCCAGCTACTTAATTTGCCACATGAAGTGTCCCTGCAGTCTTAGAATATAATTTCCCCCCTCACCTTTGTCCAGATCCTCATCTTATGCCTTGATTGTTCCCTCTTGCCTATCTAGACATGTTAGGTCCCCTTCTTTTGAGCACCTGTAGCCCCTGTGTACTGTTGTCCATTTTAGTATCTCTTCAGCTCTCACACAATGCCTCATGTATAGCAGACACTTAGTAAAAGTAGTCTAAACCTGACAGGTAAAAGTTGGATCTTGGAAAATGTATGTATTTTTATTCTGGGACAGATAACTCATGTAGATTAGTTGATTAAGGTTGATACTCAGCTCTTCACATTTCTATTTTAGTGATAAGGGAATGGTTATTACCTTATTCATCCCTTCATATAAAAAGAATAATAATTCTACTTACTCAGTGTCTTAAGTGAAAAAATATAGGTGTAGACTAGGCATGTATATTTCAAATGAAAATATCTAGTGAATTTATATCTTCCTTTACCCTAGTATTTAACCTTAATTTTTAGTGAGCTTCTCTAGTTAAATAAATGACTTAAATCCTTAGAGAACTGTTTGTCCTAGATGACTAATTACCACCAACTATAAATAATAGTTTCAATAACTTTAACGTTGATTGAAAGTGGGTAGCACATCCTAAATGCAAGCTAGTGAACTATGTATTTTTTATTTATAAAACTATTTAAGCAAGAACTTCAATGGTTGTTGTATGAGCAAATTTTACTCTTCAAGTCCAGGACTATTGATTGCCAGAAAAGCTTGATGAGGTAATTAATGTCAATTCTGGGGGTTTTATACTGGAACCAGAATGATCCAAGTAAACCTTAAGAAGAGATTCTTATTTCTTAGTTGTTGACTTATGTTAGAATGCATAACATGAGAGAGCTATGTATCATCTACTTACTGTTCTGGCTTAAATGTTTTTAGACTAATTTATACTGACAGAATAGGGTCATAGCTACATTGTAAAACAAGTTTAATTGCATTGAAAGCTTTAATCGCTAATATGAATTTTTTTTGTAGCAAAAATATTTTGATTCTGGGGATTACAACATGGCTAAAGCGAAAATGAAGAACAAGCAACTTCCTGCTGCTACTCCAGATAAGACAGAAGTCACTGGTGACCACATTCCCACTCCACAAGACCTTCCTCAACGGAAACCATCCCTCGTTGCTAGCAAGCTGGCTGGCTGATTAAAATAGTTAACTGCATGAATCTTCTAATTCCTATTATTTCTTCTTGATTCATTACTTCTCCACTTTTTATTTTCTTTCATTCACCAAGTCATTTGAGAGTGACAGCATTGCAGTAGTATGTGCTGCTATTGTAAGGGAATATACATGTGTAGAGTTTTTGATTAGTTTCGACAGTGCACTGATAAAAAAAAAGTTAGAGCTACGTAATCTACTTGAAAATAATTGTATATATTAACTAACTCCTAGTATGGGACTGGTTTCAAGTAACAAGCAAGTTTTACAATTTCAGTATTTTGGTTTTCTTTAATTCATCTTAATGACTACTTAGATTCTGATTTGTAGTTGATATAACCTCTATAACTGATTTCTCTATTTTCCTTTTGGATTTTGTAAAACAAGTTTAAGACCACAAGTTGGAAGAAAAGTCACATATTTCAAATACAAATAGATTGGGCTCCAAAAGATTTGTATCTCTGTGCTCGAACTTGAATGGCCTTAAACCTGTTTCAGCTTTAACAATAAAATTTTACTTGGGCAATATTTGCCCATTTGGTGTATCTTATGTGACTCTAGTGCTTAACAGCTGCCATTAAGCTAGTATTTTTTATCAGTTCTATAGTATTAGGATACTTTTTGTTGAAGATGTGAATGAAGTGTGCATGTGCATTGACTTGAATTCACTTTTGTGCCATTTTTGTAAATACAATAGTTTTGCACAACCTCTCACAAATGTCTCTATTAATTTCACAAATTTAAATGTAGATGATGTGCCAACCAGAAGCACAAGAGTTCCTACACAAAACTGTGTATGTCATTAGAGCTTTTGTATAGAAAAAGCAGTTTACATCTTGGGCATACAGAATACCAAACTGAAAACTGTACTGAGTCTGCTATAGACAAGTTTTTTCATTTGTTAACTAATATCCATGACATTCAGTGGCCTTGTGCAAATATGATACGTTGCTTAGGCATATCTTTTGTCCTATGCAGACCATTTCATTTGACTTTGATGAAAATTGCAATTCATGTAACTTATATAACTTTTTAAATGTAGAAACTTTTTAACTTTCACTGTCAGTTTTGGGGACACTAGAATAAAAGGCTTCAATTGATATTCTGCCTTCTGTGACCCCTCCCACTTTTTTTTTTTTTTTTGCTTCTTTGACGCTAAACCATAGGTCTCTATATCCTTATTCTTAAGATTTGCTCTGCTTAATGCTGTATTTTGTAATGTAATGATGTTCTCCTTAAAATTTCTCAATTGTTAACCACTCAGTCTTGTATTATTGCTACAATTGGTTAAATAAAAGGAACTTTATAATGAAATAAATATTTGAGAAAACTGACCCAAAATCCTATGTCAAAATGAACTGAATTCTGGTAAATAATTTTAATTATGTGTGATGAGCTAAAGTGAATTAGCCTGTTATAGTTAAAATAATTTACATAATAGGTGGAACATTTGCTTCTAATAGGTATCATTTTAATAAAATCAATTTAAGTTTTCTTGTGGTTCATCAAGTTAGAATTTCAACAGACGGGGGGGACAAATTTACTGTTCTTTTAGGCGTTCTCATAAGTTGTATTGCTGTATCATGGTAATGAAGATCATTAGGATGAGATACTACTTTTCTCCATCTTTGACTTGTACAGGGCCTCCCCTCTTTTGGACCCAGGCATCTTTTCTTGATCTTAGCTCCATTTGTATACCTGCTTTCCTATAACCCCAATCATCACAGATGGTGCCTTAAGCATAGCACCTGCACTTAAAGGCTGCCTAACATGCTGAGGAAAGTATGCTGATTCTTTTCCTGCTCCATCCACCCCAAAAGGTAGAATAGCAACAAACTCATTAATGTGCTAGTGTGTAATTTTCAGGATCAGTCATATTTATGAATGTATTTGTAATGGGAGCAAGTAGATTATTCTGCAATATGTATAATCTTTGTGGGATTGATTTAAGAATTAGGAAATACCCCAAAGTAGGTTTTTTGTAATATTTAGCCTTTTTTCTTCTTCAAATTTTTGCAAGCTAGCACCATTGAATTCATTCATCATAAAGTGGATTAATCTTAAAAATCAAAGATACCATGTTATTATTAACCATCCTATTGTGGAACAAGTGCTACAACCTCTGGCTGAGTTTTAGTTTATAAAACACAATGTTAATAGTTAACCTACCTCAAAACTTGTTGAGGGTCTGTGAAATACTTAAGTGCCCAAAATAAAATATTCTTTTATTAAAAATAAATTCCTCAAAAAACCAACCTGCCTTCTGTAAAGTCACAGTGCTTCAAGTCTCAGGAATTTCCTTTAGGAAAAGCCTGTCATTAAGAATTTGTAGGCATAATTGCTTCACCTCCATTATTGGTGCTTGGGATAGAGCAGTTTTAAAATTTTTCTATTTTTCTGCCTCAAGGTTAAATTTATTGAAGATGTATGTGCAGGCTTTTTACCATTATTTGAAGAGTTTGACTAGCGAAGCTTAACTGGCCATTTCTACGATTTCAGAGTTGTGGTTTAAGAAATGGATAATTTTAATCATTGTCCTATTTATTATAAATGAATGTTGGAGTAAGCTGAAGTTGGAGATAACATTTTATGGAAATTGGTTAGCTCCTACTTTGATAGTACAGTTTCGAGAAGTAGTTCTTGAAGGCTACATCACTAAAACAGTGGTAGTTCTTTTGCATGTTGGGACGGTACAGATTGTTAGGAGCATATCTAATTTGTTACAAGTTATTCAATACTGTTATGCTGCTGACCTAACGATAAGTTTTAACTATTCATCAAGGCAGACCTGGTAAGGCCTCTAGTTATTACTTCAACGGTTGGAATTAGATGCTCTTTATTTGCTATAACTTTACCTCTGAATATTTATTGATACTTCATTCTACATCATATTTGGAGTTCTCAATCCAAACCAGTGAACCGAAATGTAATTGCTATTTAAATTATGCTCTTAAACTTGGTGTCTGGTGACCCAGGGACAGGTAGCCTATAGGAAGAGCACATCTAAATGGAACTAAAGCAGTTTCTTTGGTGACCTTTTAACATTTCTCAGCATTTAAACACATTTCTTCTACTTTACCTTATTTCTTAAGCCAAGAGATGGCATTCATTAAATGGTATTTAGGCCATATGAATTATCAATCTTTAATATTACCAAAATGCCACAATTAAGAATATTTTTAATGTAAGTATATTTTAATTTAAGAATTTCATCTTGATGTGGATAGTTTGAGTCACTGTTCCAACTCTCAACTCAGCATGCACTGCCAATCTTCTGTGTCCCCTTTTCCCCTAACTTCCCACCACATCTTGAAAAATTGAGAGCAAAGAATTTTTCTGGGATTGTTAATCTAAGCATAAAAACTGAATGGTGTTTTATTAGTTTGAGCCTCTTAGGTAGGTCTATGAATTTTATTCACATCACAGGTGGTCATGATAACCATTTATGTTTGTGGTGTTTATCAAATAGCATTTGGAAGAAAACATCATATTCCTTTAACATGCCCTCATTCTGTTACTGCATCGGTCATTTGTGATGCAATGGGACACTTCTGTATTAAAAGGACCAAGATTAAATGCCTTTTTTTGTTGAACATGTCTATAGAGTTGGCAGTTGATGAAATCTGTCAAGTAGCCCTTCCAAAATTATACTTGTGAAATAAACAAGAAATAAATTGATCTTAATTTCTGTTGATTTGCAGTTTTGTCTTATTTGTTATATTGTTTTTCATTGTATTTTCTGAAGTTGATCCCTTTATTCAACTACTATATGCTAAAAGAATTTTAGACTTACAGTCATAAATTTTAATGTGTTGAAATCCTAGCAATCTCTTATTTGTAAAGACTAATAAATAACTTGCAGATTATGAGTCTTCATCTCATGTATAAAACACTGTTAGATGGATGAGACTAAGGGGCTTACAGTCTGAGAATGTAATATATAACTAATGTACTGTAATTGTATTTAATGCAAAGTAGGCAATATAAGAAAGTTCTGCAAGTCTAGAGGAATGAATTATTCACTTTGGGATGAATGGAATGAGTGGTAAATAGGAAAGCTTTAGAGATGATTTCAAGAGACTAAACATGGGCAGGGGAAAACGGAGGAAGAGCATTTTTCTGTATAAGAAATCTGGAGAACATGGCACATGAAGGAACTCTTGAGTTTTTCCCCTTAAACCCGTCCTTTCCTAGTCTTCACCTCAGTAAATGTGCCATTGTGCATTTACCCAGTCAGGTATTCTAACCAACCTTGGAGTTCTTAATTCTTTGGAGGCTATGACCAACATCCACCAAAATGTAAAATTTGTCATTTTTTCTCCACTACTGGCCCCATATCACAAACCACTAATATTACCTGAACAACTTCTGTTTCTAACATCACTTTCTAGTCCTCTTGTCCATGCTGCACCTCTACCTCACTTGTGTTCTTACATAACTTAATAAAATACTCCAAGTTTATTCCTGCCTATATTTAATACCTGTTTCATTAAACACTTCCCCTTGTTCACAGCTTGGTTGGCTCTTTCTAAGCTCAGCTCAATATATGTATACACCTACTTACCTAGGTCTGAAATTTAAACCGAAAGAGATTAACATAAGAAGAGCATACTAATTTGTATTAGGTTTTACATGCCATGAGAGACTTTGTAGAGAAATGAAGATCCAAAGAAATGGCAAAACCTATCTGCTTTTATATTAGGATGAACTAAAAATAAGCAGTTGTGGGAAAGTGACTGAATTATTCCGGGTGACTAAAGGGAGATAAGAATTATTTTAACAAGCTCTGTTTGTATGGAATTCTCTTGGACTCAGCTTCATGTTCTTGATAAAAATGTTACTTTACTTCCAATAGAGGGAGGATATCTTTCATATAGGAATTTAATCTCCAGCTTTTAATAAAAAAGAGGGACGGTCAGTGTTTTATCTTGTATTTGCTGTTTTCAAGTGCCCTCAACTCAAAATAGCCAATCTATCAAAGAGGCACACCTTGGTGTGATATGCTCTTAACACCTTAGTCTGTGTATTCAGTATTTCTCCACAGTACCACTGAGAGAAACTGGAATGGTTACCACATTACACAAGACATGGCTACGAAATTGAAGATGTAGAAGTCTGACTTTCTAAATCTATCATAATTGCACCTGTTTACTCTTTTTATATCTGGACAAAGAAAGATGCAGAAATGGATGAAACAGAGAGAATTTTACAGGATATGCATTGTGTAGCCATTACTTCTGGCATCTTCGAGGATGGTGGGCAGGGAGGAAGGAAGGAGAGGCCTGAGTTCCAGAGAGTGAGGAACTGGCTCCAGGTGTCCTCTCCATCAATCGTCTTCCTTCAGAAATTCAAACAACCAGGGGCTCCAACCTTGAGAAATGATTATTCCCATGATAGTACTGGGCACCATTTAGTGTGCACACGAAAAGATGCTTGGAAATATGGACATTAAGTCAATGGAAGTAAGTGAAAGTGTGGGTTGGGAGGTGGTGAGGTGGAGGGTTAAGACAGCACAAGGTAGAGTGGAAAGATTACGTTCTTGTGCTTGATGTGCAAGGATAACAGCGAGTACTGAGCAGATTGAATGCTGTTTCTAAGATTCCTTTGACCTTTGGAAATTTTTGGCAATTTTCAGGTGTCATTCAGGTCAGCTTGATGTGGCACCAGGAGGCGATCATCACAGGGGGAAAGGATGATGATGCGGGCTGGGTTGGAGGGTAATAGTCCCTTTGCAAAGGTGGGGCCTGGGCTGTCTCCGTGGGTATCTTATCTCAAGGCTCACTTATGTTTCTGTAACTTAGGACAGTTGCCGAGGTTTTCAGGGTGCCCTTGGGGAGCCTACCTCACAGATTCCTGGTGTTCACTGCCTGGCTCTTGGGTCGCTGCTGCCAGGAAGCCTTTTCTGGAATTATTCTTTGGCCTTCCGAAAACGCTCCCCGAAAGCCTTTCCCTAGAAATGCTTGGAAGAACAGGAGAAACCGCCTGGAGACTTCCATACGTTTACTCGGACACGCTTAGAGACACCAGCTTTCGCCACCCCTCTCGAGGTATGCACAGTCCAGGCTCGCTTGGGGTCGTCCGGGGTGCGACGCGGCCCCGGAGAAGGTGTGCGGCCGCGGTGTCCGCGACGGGATTCTGGACCCCGGCAGCGCGGAAGGCGGCGACGGCACTGGCGTACTGAGGATGCTCAGAGCCCGCAGCCGAGAGGAGGCAGTGCGAGCCCGACAGCTCAGGCGCAGCCTCCTCCCCTCCCACAATGCACAGGGCGGCGGCGGCATCGCGGGCCGCGGGGGTGTGCGGCGCACCCGAGGACCCTGTGCCCGCGGAGCGCTCGAGCAGCTCGCGGACGGCAGACTGATGGCGAGACACCCGCGGGCTGACCGCCCCTGAGGTGCGGCCGGGTCCTGCTAGCGTCCCGACCGGCCCTGCCCGCCGGGCTCCGCTCGCGCCCCGCCCGGCCCTGCCCTGCCCTGCCCGGCACCGCGGCTGCAGCCTGGGCGCTTCCTAGTCCCAGCGGGCGGTGCCCCAGACGAGGTACGGCCTCCGCACTGTGGAGGCGGCGGCACGCGGGCCCACCATGGCCGCGTCGGAGCTCTACACAAAGGTGAGGCATCCAACGAACGGTGTGGGGGCGCCGGCTGCAGAGCTGCGCGGCGCTGCGGCCCGGCCAGCACACTCCTTCCCAGGTTTTTGAACCCTGGCCCAGCCTGCGGGTCGCGCTCAGAAGCACCTTCCTCTTGAGGGCGTCAGTGATGCAGGCGGCGGACGGAGGCCCGTCTCGGGGGTCTCTTTGGTCCCCACCACCCTCTTGATGGAGCAGAGCCGAGCAGCTTTCTGAGTGAAAAGGGGGTTCGGCTGGCTTGGGTCAGAATTGCCCAGCCATCGGGCTTGGTTGAGGAAAAATCTCAGCTGGTGGGAGATGCTTGATGTAACATATTAGCTGCTCGGTCCTCCCTTGGGAACACGCGCATAAAATAACGTCTTGCGTTGGTATGCGGTGCCACTGCCACCGCCAACCAGCCTTTCTTTGAGGTCGTTTGAAATCCTGCGAACGGTCGCCAGTCGCTTTTCACTGCATGGTTTCCGACTGCTGCCCTAGGGTGTGAAGCCCAGGGGAAGATACTGCCAAGCGAATGCGAGCTGATTCCCGGACTGCGATGAACGCTACTGGTCCCTGGAAATTAGCACCCTACGTGTATCCCTTAAGAGCCTTGTTAGGCCCAAGTCTTCACCGTTCGCTGGGACGAACCTTTTCCTTCTGGGTTTACTTTAAGTGAAGTGGCAGTCTTTTTATTCTTATGCTGACATCAGTGATCTCAGAATGGCATATTTTGGAGAACTGCCCCTTTGATGACTGTTCAGAAATTTTGTCTTAGTGTGTCGTGCGCTTTGCGATTATGTGCTGTCATCTCATTTTATACTGTAACTCCTATGGACGTAGGTGTTTTGCCAGCTATTAGTTACTTCTAATTACAGTTAATAGAATAACTTTTCAAGTTTGTATTTGCACCAGAATCTCCATTCAGGGTTCTAGAATCTTTTATTTCAAATGTGACCCAAGTGAACCCAGAGACCAAGTTGCAGCATGTTAGAGGAAAGACCTGCACGTTTTCACTGTGTGACCTTGGGCAAGTCACTTTACCTTCTGGGCTTCAGTGTCTTCATGTGTAAATGGCATTAATTATATCTGCCCTGCGTCTCTTACAAGGCTATTGTGACAACCAGACTTAATAACAGAAGGGAAACCTTTAGGTAACCTGCGAATTTCTCTACGAATATGAGGTATGTGTATAACTACTTCAACAATAAAATGAGTTTGCACAAAGCATCCTCTGGAAGCCACTTCTTTCCAGTCCTGGATTTAAAACTGCGATTGAAACTTCTCACTAAACAGATCATTTCTTTAGCCTTTGTAGACCTCTAATGTATGAATGAATGCAACTGAAAACTGACTTGGTTACATTTTTTGGTGCTAACTATAGCTAGGTTCTCTTCTAAATGTTTTACTGCTGGTAGCTCATTTAATCTTTACAATAAATGTATGATTTAGATACCAAGAAATATCATTTTTCCATGAAGAGATGGATCTGTAAATAATCCTTAGGTTATTTTGTATAGCCCCTCACTTTTCACTGTGAGGTGTAAGCTGCCTGACTTAACTAGAGACTGATTGGATAATAAATTGCTCTTGGATTTTGGATCTGCTTCTCTTCCCCCTAACCCCCCCCCCCCGAATAATTTACAAGAAAAAAATTTATGATTTTTACGTGTTCAGGTTTTAAGCTTTGGTTCCATCACAATCTGTTTTAAAATTCACCGTTTAGTCATCACAGAGACAGACTAGTTTAGATATCAGGACCAAAGTTGAGTTTAAGCGGCCTTCTAAATACATTTATGCCTAAGAATAATCACATCACTTGGCTGTTTGTTAACTAATTCTTTTTGTGAATGAACCTTAGCTTAATGGCAAGCAAAAATATTTATTGAGCACCCCCTAAGTGCTAGTTTCTCTGCTTAATGTCTAGATGTTCTAACAATGAATTAGAAAGTCCTTACCCTCGAAGGGCTCAGTGTATGTAAGCTTTTTATATTCTTGACCCACTTTGAATCTCCAAGGGCATAAATAACTTGTAAAAGTTAGCACATAGCAGCTGATTTATTTATTAGGGAAGGGATTGGTATATTAGGAAGGTTGGAGTTATTCTGGAGATTAAAGCTTGGGTAGTGATTATTGGAGGAAGAGGGAAATCATTAGAAGGTTAGTGGATAAACACAAGAATTTTTTTCCCTTATAGAGGATTATAGGGAAGGAAGTACTAAAGTAGATTATAAGGAAAGATGTATTAGTGACATGCCATAAATATGGTATTCAATTCAGTAGGTAAAAAATGGAAAGGTAAAAAGTGTCATTCAGAGCTTAAGCACAGATTTTGATGTGTGATACAGATCATTTCCTAATACCTTGAAAGGCAAGAGATCATTCAGTTTATTCTTCACATGTAAAATGTAATGGTTTTGTCATGGGAATTTAGCAGGACATCCACAATGTTTTTCTAGCAGTATAAACATTTAAAGGATAGTAGTGAGATTCCTAGGATATTTAAGTGGAAACGTAATACTTTGGTTAAATCTCATTTGCTGGTTTAAACAATAACTTGAGAATAATTCACAATACAATTCATTAATTCAAAATATAAAATTCAGTGGTTGTATGATTTATTTTTAGATTCACCTGACTTGTTCCCAAAAGAATTGGAAGTGGTTGTGATACCTCACTGCTTCTGATTTTCAAAATATTTGCTAGTCTTGACTTGCCAGTGGATATCTGAGTCATAACATCAATCATAGATGTTTTCAGCACCTTCAAAGGATTCAGCATTTGTGGAGAAGGGTTTATTAATGAGACCTATAGGATCAACCAGCAGCACAAAATGACGTACTAGTCCTTCTTGCATGAGATTACCAGACACCATGGATATATGGATAGCACCATAGAGGCTATGGAATGACCAAGATTACCTAAAGTTGTTTCATTAGAAGTTATTATGGTGTGTCAAGATGCTGAATTTTCTTTCTTACTTTTTTCTTTTTTTAAGCACTTTATTTACTTGTTCATCTGGGTTGTTCACTCTTAACCTGGGACATGAATCTGGGTCCCTGGGATCTATTTGTAGTTTGCTCTCACATGAAGGTGGCTGACCAAACCACTATTCCACCAGGACACACCAATGCTGTATTTTATAGCAATGTAAAACTTATTTAGACCCCCTGCTCTAGAAGCTGTATAGTTTTCTTGCATGAAAGAGTTGTTTAAGCCAGTAGATTGTACATCTTTAACCTCCCTTTTATGCCATATTTCCTCATATCTACTGTGGCCATATGACCTAGGTTTTTTTTCTGGGGTAGTTCTAGTTCTATATTCTATTTCATTTTCCCTTTAAACCATCAGTCTTGAAAATGCAAATTATTTTGGTGTCAAAATTCTATTTCTCACACTGCTTTCAACTCTTAGAGAAGAATTGAAATCTCATTTCTGGTTATGTACCTTGATTTTTTTTTTTTTCTTAAAGGGAAAGTACAGTCAGGAATGAAAACAAGCAGAGGCAGGTAGGCAGGCAGGAAAAGAGAGGAAGAAGAAGCATTTTATTTTATTTAGTTGTTCATCTTGGTTCTTCCTCCTGTCCTGGGACAAGAACTGGGGTCCCTGGGATGTATGTGGACTGCACCCAACCTCTACCCACAAGGGCATGCTCATGTGCATTGATTTGGGATTTGGCAAGTATTTTACTCTCAACTCTCCTGTCATGACCCTTCTATCTGTATTTCCTCCTAATATCCCTTGGCCTGTTAAAGGCACTGTTGTTCTCTCAATCCCTAAGGTTGGGGAACCTCAGCATCCTTTTCCATTGTTTCTCACATTCTGCTTCTCTAACAATTCTAATTTTACTTGACATCCAACTGACATTTCTCTGTTTTAGTGACTCATATACAGTTCTGTCTTATCTTTATTTATGTATGTCTGCCATCAAGACCCCTCCCTTCAGATGTTGATTAGGGTTTATTAACCTATTTGTATCTTCTAGAGCCAGCACAGTGTCTTACATGGAGTAGATGTGTGTTAAATTTTTGAATTAATGAAAAAAACTTAAATAGGAGAGAGACAGACTAAAAATAGTGATTCGAGATGGTTAGTCCACTTGCAGGAACAAAACAAAGTATAAAGTAGTCAAACAAGTAAGTACATTTCCAGACATGTTGAACTGAATGAGTAGAAGAGAATGAGGAGCCAGGGAGACCAAGGAAACAGAATGTGAAGGAATGAAGGTCTGGTAGACAAATGCCCAGGCAGATGGTATAGAAAGGGGAGAAATCAGAGACAGAAATCTTTGATGGGTTAGATATAGGACAGGAAGGAGGGAAATAGTGTTAATTTTATTAAACACCAGAAGCTCCAGTTTTGGAAACTGGAAATTAATTATCGTTATGTCATGGATTTTTGCTGACTATCTGAAACTTGAAAGCTACTCAGAAATACTTTTTTAGACTGATTGAACAAAGCAGAATGCTCATGATTTCCCTCTGAAATTTATTACTGTTTCTTAAAGTGTGAAAGCTCTTGTGTGTATCACAGAGGCTCAAAGCTTACAGAGAAGTTCTGATTCTAATGAAACAGCTAAACTCTTCAAGGTGCTTTTAGCTTTAAAGTAGGGAAACATTGGAGGAAGGCAAATGAATGGGGGCTCCAGGGATTTAAATACAACTTCCAAAGGGTTGGGGGGAAGGCAGTTCTGACTTTTCTATAGGAGAGTGTGTGAGAAAGAACCCTCTTATATTTTATCTCAGAAGATAATTTAGTTTCTCTGTTTTTCATTTCCTGTTGGATTCTGCTTTCTTTGGAGAATCCAGAGGGCACATGGCCCACTGGAGGGTAGACTTGCATTTATTTGTCCCCACTCTAGGCACTTCTTACTTAAGTATAAAGTGTTATTAAATGTGTCAACTCCTGTCTAATTAAAAGAATAAGACCTAGCCTAGGAAAAATATTGTATGGGCAACCTCATTCCACCTAGTCAGCATGTTCTCTGTCCCATGTGGTCTTCCATTTGTCTACCTGGAGAGTTTGATCCCCCTCTTTCCCTCCAGCTCCTCTTTCTCTGTCTCTCTGTCTCTCTGTCTCGAATCAGTTTTATTGAGGTATAACTTACATGTAATAAAATTCACTCATTTTTAAGTGTATACTTTAATGACTTTTTACAAATATGCTGTCATGTAACCATCACCACTAACAAGATGTAGACTCCATCAGTGTGTCCCAGTGGAGTAGCGGTTAGGTCAGACGCCACCAAAGAAGTGCAGGCTGCCTAACCCTTGGTTTGAGTCCTGTGTGTGGGGGGTGGGGTGGAGGGAGCAACCAGTATGAACAACTAAATAAAAAATAAAGTACTTCTTCTTCCTTATACTTTCTGCCTGTCTGTTTACTCACCTTCATTCCTGCCTACATTTTCCTTTTTATTATTATTTTTAATGTGTTTTTTTTTTTTTTTTTTTGTAGCAGTTCTTAAAAAACTTAAACAAAGGATTGATCTCTATATACCTAAAATGAGAAACAGTTTTCTCGTTTAACAAGCATCATGCTCAGGTTGTGAGCAGAAGAACTCCCGGAGATGTCGTCCATAAAATCAGGAAATGTCTTAACGACTTTAAGAAATTTGGGTCAAAACCAGAATATATCTTCTATCTTATAAGTTAAATTTATTGGAGCTAATACTGTGTTCGAATCCACTCTGTTACCAAGATTTCTAAGTCTCTGCACTATTGACATAGTAGGCTAGATAATTTTTTTCTTGGTTGATAGTGGTGGGATTGTCCTGTTTATTATAGGATGCTTAGCCAAATTCCTGACCTTTACCAGACAGATGCAGCAGTATCACTCACCTCCAGTTGTGACAACCAATAAATATTGTCCACAGATGTTCTATAGAGGGGCAACCAACTCTCCCTTCCTGCCTTCACTTGAGAACATCATCCCTACACCTTAAGACTTAGACTAGGGAAAGAAAAATGAGAAAGAGTTAAATGCAGAAACAGGGATTGACTGGAAAAACTTTATAAAAGTTGACTTTCAGTTGTATCTTTTACTGCTTATAGAAGTTGGAAAACTCAGAAATATAAGGCAAGAAAATTAATTATACCATCTAGAGAAGTTTTATATCTATATTCATAAAAGTAATCTTTAGGATTTCTTAAGCATAAAAGTAATCTTTAGGATTTCTTAAACTTAATATGTATTATGATATTTTATATGCTATTAAATATTCATTGAGAATGTTTTTGCTGGCTGCATAATATTCCATCATCTGGATGTACTACAGTTTACTTACTGCTGAATTTTACCACTATGGTAATAAACATACTATGATAATTCAACTTTATTTTTAAAACCTGACCTTTTGACAGTCTAAATTATTTCCTTTTTCAGATCATTTTCATCATTGTTGCTCATATTCACTGTTTTTCCATGATTGTGATTAGAAGAATCTGAATCAGATGGGATAATTGAATTATACTTTTTTTTTTAAAGGAAAGTTGCAGGTTGAAATGAAGGTGAGCAGAGGCAGGCAGGCAGAAAGAGAGAGGAGGAAGAAGAAGGATCCCATTTTTTTCCATTTAGTCCTGCATCATGATTGTTTCCTGAGCCGTGAACCCAGGTCCTTGGGATCCACATAAACTACTCCAGTAGAAGATGACTGACCAAACCACTACTCCACCAGGGAAGATCTAGAAAGAATTTCTTAAAGAGAGGAAAAAGCAAAAACACCAGCAAACTACTGTCTTAAGAGCATAAACAATATAAAATTTTGTTTGAAAGTTATGTGATGTTATAATTTCATTGTAGGTGACATATCCTCTTAATTAGACTAACATTTGTCTGGAATGGTCGAGGAGGAATTTACTTTTAATGGACAATTGAGAACCTAGGAATCTTTCAGCATCAACTACCTGCTTTAAAGCAATTAGAATGGAGTACACACACCTAATGTCAGTAGTACCCTAGAATGGAATCATAGCATTTAGAATTGTTTTCAGGTTTATGAGTCCTACAGGTCATTGCTGTATACAATGACACTCCTTAAGGATTGTGTCACAGTGGTAACCAAAGATGTGGTTGAAGGTTGATTGTGTGGAAACTTAGATATTGAAGTCATAGGAAAATGAGCTTAACCTTAGTATCTTTGGAAGTTTCTGTACTTCCTTCACCAAAATTTTTTTTAAACCTTTGTTTTTACCTTACTTAGTTGTCATTTGTTTTCATCTAAAAACTTACATTATGACTTACAGTATGACTCTAGCAGTGTAATGATCAAATAATATTTTTAGTATTTACTTAGGCCTTGCTGTTGGCCAGTCACTATTCTGGAGGATTTTCTTATAACTGTTTCTGTCTTTGACTTCCACCCCTCCCAGTGCCTGAAAACCAGACAGTGCATTATAGCAGTCAAGACTATGGACTCTATACCCAGAGTTTGAATTCTGGTTGCACTATTTATTCACTTTCTATGTGACCCTGATCAAGCTACTTAGTTTCTCTAGGCCTTTATTTCTTCACCTTTAAAATGGATATAATACCTACCACATATGATTTAAATTATTATTTAATATTTTAATACATTAAAATGCTAGAATTTTACTGGTACATAGTAAGCACTTATAAATGTAAGTTATTATGGCATACACTGGTGGAGTAGTGGTTTAATTAATTGCCTCCAACTGAGGTGCAGGCCACACGCATCCCAAGAACCTGGTTTTGCCTCCTGGGCAAATGAATGACTTACATTCTCTCTCACTGTATCCTGATATGATCCTGAAGACTTAGATGCCAACACTGTGCTAATGACTTCTAAATCTTTGTTCCTAGCCCGCTTCTCCCCACAAATCTAGACCCCTGAAAACACTTGCCCTATGGACATTTTTACAAATATGTAAAACCTAGCATACTCAAAATTAAACTTGTCATCTCCTTCAAGCTGCTTTATCCTACTTTAACTTCTTTGAGTCTTAAGTTTCCTCATTGATAAGATGGGATAATAGTAATACCTACTTCATAGGGTTGTTGTGAGGATTAAGTGAGATAGTCATGCAAAACACTTTAGAATAAAGTGCTATAATAAAGCACCTGTTTAAGAAATGTTAGCCTTTTTATACTTGTTATCTTTATTTCTATTTTTTCTAGTCTTCCTCTCCATAGTCACATATTTTGGGTTAAACATTTTATATTTTTAAAGGAAAAATGCAGACAGGAACGAAGGTGAGCAGTCAAACAGAAAGAGAAAGGAAGAAGCAGCATTATATTTTATTTTATTTAATTGTTCATCTTGACTGTCTATGCCTCTGCCCCAGCCCCCAACCCAGGGACCTTGGGATCTGTGTGTACTGTGCCATAGTGGACTAAACTCCCAGGCCACCAGGATGTTCTGGGTTAAACATTTTATCATTCAGATCATCTTATTCATCATTGACTCTTCATGACCTTCCTTCTTCCATTCCTTTTTGGCACCAGGGAGGGGAACCACTTTATTCTTTTCTTGGTCGGTTTTAATGTATCATTATAGGTCAGTTTTCTCAGTTCTCCAGTGCCTTAGTTTTCTTATTCAACTCCTGTTGTAATGGGAATTACTGACCCAAAGTGGAGATCTTAACATGCTGCTCCAGCTCAGAATCCTTTGACTGGTTCCCAACTCCCTCCTCTGCCTTCGCTAATTATCTACTATAGATTTAATTCATTCTTGGCGTGCCCTGGTGAAGCAGTGGTTGGGTCTGTCACCTCCAAAGGAACAAGTCACATACCCCTGAGTTGGAATTCTGGCCCCGAGGGAAGCAACCAGTGTGAACGACTAAATAAAAATAAAATAAAGATCCTTCTTCCTTCTCTTTCTTCCTGCCTGCCTGTCTGCCTGCCTACTTGCCTTCGTTCCTGCCTGCTCTTTCCTTTAAAAAAATAGATAATTAACTAATTCCTTAGACTGACTATTCAATACTCACGATCTTTTTCTAACCCTATTCTGTTGACATGATCTTTCACAACACGGGTTTCTCAAACTTTATGTAGCAATCATCTGGAATGCTTAAAAAATGTAAACTCTAGTGTGCACTAGAATACACTAGAATGGTCCAGGCACTAAGCCAGGGCATAGACATTGTAAATAAAAGAAGGGATGAACAACCAAAAATAAATGAAAGTGGTTCTTCCTCTCCTCCTTCCCTCCTTCCTATTCTTCCTTCCTCCCTCCTTCCCTCTCCTCTCTCCTTCTCTTCTTAGTCTTCTCCTTTCCTTCTTCCTGAACAACAAAAAGGTAAATTCTGAGTCTTGGTCCAGAAACTGAGTCAGTGTTTGGGGGCCCCAGGGTCTGCACTTTTTAATCTTAAGGATTCTGTTGGAGGTGGTTTGTGAGAACCCCCTCTGAGACACTGAACCAATCTTTTTGCCTTGAGCCTGTGTTCCAGTTTTACTTGACTTTGAGGATTTTGTTCACCTTCCTTCTTTCCATCTGCCAGGACCCCCCACCTAGCAAATGCTCAATAAAAGTTAGTTGGATTGAATTATTTGCTGAGTGTTATAGGCGAGTTTTTAAACAATTGCAATGTATTACTTACTGTCAGTCACTTTTTCCCCCCGACTGTCCTTACTTCTATCCTTTCACTTCTAATAGAATATGTGAGAAAACCTGACACCTGGTAGTGACCCAGTAAATCTTTCTATTTTTAGACGTAACCAGAAAAACTGCCTCCCTTATATTCAAACTTAATCTTCTATGGTGAAAAATGTTCCATTACTTTCATTAGTAATAGGTGTGAAGTAGTATATGCAACAACTTGCAAAATTATTTTGGGAGCTATTTTTATTTTAAAAAAAACTAAAAACAACCTAGTAAAAATAAATGTTCAGTGCAGAACCTTGAAAAATTCAGGAGTGCAAAGGAAAATGATGTATAATCCCACTGGCCTCATGTATTCATTATTATTATGTTTTTCCTACCAATTGTGAACCCAGGTCTATAGGCTATAAATGACCTGCACCTTAGCCACCTGAGTCACAGGGGTATGCCTCTTATAATGTGTATTTTTTTCCTAGTCTTTTTCTTTTATGTTTATATTTTTTTAGCAAAATGTTTTTTCTGCCTATTATTTTGTAGCAGGATTCTTTTCTCTCAGAAGTGTACTGTAAACATTTTCTCCTGTCAATACCTATTTTACAGTATGTCTTTTATTAATTCCAGAGCATGAATTGGTCATATTACTCAATCAGCCCCTTATGATAATTGTTTTCAGGTTTTGACAGTTTATATTTAGACTGAAGAGAGCCAGAAGCTTTTGTGTGTTCCTCTAAAAAGAAATCAGTTGTAGTTGTGAACGAATTTGACTTATAAGTACAAAGCATCCCATTTTTTTATAACAATATTGGTATAAAAGCTTGGTGATTATCATATCAATGGTAAGATTAATCTAGTTAGAGCTTAGAAGGACAGAAAAACATGGAATATCAAAGCACTCAGGAAGAGATCACTAAATATAATTATATATTTGAGATCTCAGTGTGACAGCCACAGTAGTCCACCAGACGAAAATTCTCCAGGTGACAGAGATTGAGAGGTCAAAATTACTAATCAGTGGACTAGGCAAATAAACTGTGGGCAAATAAGCTCTAAACTGAGAGAATATTGAATCCCTTCTCTTCCAGTATTTTGGAAACTACATGACAGGATTAATTGTCTTGTCATCTACTCATTAATATACCTACTTTTCTTGTTGGGAGAGGAAACTGTTCCTGACTAATATAAGCCATTTGGGATTGTCAGATATATATATACCTATATATATAGGATTGCCTTGTTGCTCAGAAACTATTGACTTTAGAAATAAAAAAAAGCTAATTTAGGTTAGAAGGAAAAGAAATATAACATGGCACTTATTCATGAAAGAATATACTTATTAAATCAAGAGAAGTAATGTGGGAAATAATTTCTGAGACATAAGACTGATATCTTAAGAATTCTGAAAAAAAGTCTTATTTATTTATTTTTTTTAAATAGACTCCTTCAGTTTGCAAATACTGTAACTAAATGTTTCTTATAACAAGCTTCCAACTGATAGGTGTCTGGGAAATTAACCAGGGATCTTTAGGGACCTGATTCTTTAGAAGATGTCCAATCCCCTTGGAGCAGAGGTGGCATCCTCTTGGGTCCAAGCATTTTCTTAGTATGTATAATGCATTGCCTTAGCATTTGTAAAGTCAGAATCATCTGTGGACTAAAGTTGCTTCCTTGATCACTGTTCATTGGAGTTATGGAAGTCTACTTTGTTCTTTGGAGTGGAGTTGGACAAAACATGTAGAGTGCAACTTAACCTGGAGAGATTGAGGATTGGGATGCCTCATCTGAGTTCATGATACATCTAAGTGATGGGGATATTTAGAAGAAAATCAGTTCTAATTTAACAATCTGTAAGACTGAGTTATAATCTATGTCATTCTGTACATTAAATCTAGCTTCTTAAAATAATTTTGTTCTAAGGTTAAACATCTGTATTCTTATTTGACTAACTTTTTTTCAGAATTTTCTAAGGTAACTATCATAGACTGTGATGAAGTTTAATAAATATAATTAAGTGGAGGCCAAATTAATTATTAAAAAATAAAATACGGGTAAGATAAATGGGATAGTGCCACTATACATGATGCCACCTTGAAAATTACTTCTGTAGGATAGCAATTAAGTTTTTGTAAGTCTGAAAAGATGTATTGAGTTTATTTAGAATGTGATCAATATGTAGACCAAAAAAATCTCAGCTAGAGCTGCTATGAATGCTTTCTGCTTTTGTCAGTTTAATTCTTTAAGTAGCTCCTTATCCTTTGGTTTTCATTCTTCACTGCCATAGCACAGTGACATCACATGCAGCTGGAGCTTAAAGAAGAAAGGTCATGTTAATTAATTCCAGTGAAAAGAAAACTGCTTCAAATAATTAATGGAATAAGGATCTCATTAAAAGACCTTTGAGTTTCTGCTTTTTTTTTTGCCCCAAGGACTAAAGAAGGAGAATGGCACTGATTGTTTGCTTGAGACCATTTTAAACTGTTGATCTTCTTACAGTTCTCATTTTATGATTCTGATTTCAACATGAATCATTCAGGCCATGTAGTGATTTACTCTTGTTTTCTCTGGAGGCTCTCTGTTTGCCTTTAGTTTTCTAGAGAGCATTTCATGAACTTTGGCTCTGTCAGAATCTTAAAAAGACCTATCTTTTATTGTATATTTTTAGCTGTCATATTTTAAATACTGTTGACCTAGCAAACAAATATTTGTGTGTACAAGTAGGGTGGCAAATACCAGGTCAAGTTGCCTGCTGGGTTATTAGTGGGAAAAAGAAGCCTTCCTAGTGGATTTTCCATCACTGTTTTCTTTAGATAACCATACTATCTGCTGATCTTCTATTATGAGGTTGTTTTTTTTTTTTGCTCTTCCAAATAATTAAAAGAGAGTATAGTGAATAGAGATAGCCATAGTTAGGGAAAATCAGGTAGATATAAATAGGAAGATTCTTTCTCATCTGTGATTATCTTGGTTTCCAACCCAATATTCTTATAATCAGTAGAAGCTTGTATATTATGGCCTGATTCTCGGGACACTGCCTTTAAGCAAACTAGAATATTAATCCACTTCTAATTTTAATAGTAGATGAAAAGAGAATAAGAGAAAATTAACATATATATGTTTGCATTTTTTGACAGATTTTTGGGTATGATTACCCAGTTGCATATATATATATACATATATATATATATATATATATATATATATATTACCAGGTATATATAGGACATATGGGGTTATGTCCTGAGAAAAGCAACAACTTGATAACTCAGGGAACCAATGATACATCTACTAGTAATATTGCCTAATGTGCTATAGAAGCAGCAAACTCAAGAGTAGAGGAAACAGGAGAGATTATAGTAACAGGACTAATGTAGCTGGACTGTTGTTTCTACTCTTGTCTTTGTGTTGTGATGTATTTTTTTGGTTGGTTCCTTTGTCACGTTAGTTATAATTTTTATCTGTGCTTTCTAAAACTACTTATAAAACCTGTTTGAATTACCTGACTCTGGGTTTTTGAAAGATATGATTGAAAAAGCTTTGCCACTTTAGAATTTGTGTCTTAGGTATACAAGATATATTATGAAAATAGAGAAAAGACTATAATATAAATGAGAGTTAAACTCTGACTGATAAAATAACAGATACATAAAATGCATGGGAAATATTGAGAATATATGTTCCCCCCACTGTTTGAAAGTAGAGTGTTCCTATTTGGCATGATTTGTTAGGTTATTTTGGGGATCTGAGAATGCTATCACCATTAATTTATGTGGAAACAAATTTTTTAGCATTCTCAGACCCTCTAAATAGCCTTCTAAATCATACCAAATAGGTATGATCACTTTTGGATAATAGGAGAAACCTTTGAAGTAACAGACAGTAGTAATATGACATGATTAAAAGCGTGATCTCCAATGTTGAACTTCTTTCTGTGTGACTGTAGACAAATTAGCAAATTTATTTATCTCTTTAGGCAGATGCAAAGCGATACAAATACAGACATAGATGTAAAACACCTTAGTTCGGTACTTGCTATATAACGGAGCTCATTAATCTTCACACTTAGCTGGTATTATTGACTTGTCTGTTTTAAATGATTTATAAAACTTTGTTTCCTTAAAAATATTATAACCCTTCATAGATCTCTCTTTATTACACTCTTTTAAGCTTTTAGAAGGTTTTAAGACATGAGTTATGCACACTGACATTATTTTCCCTTCATTCTAGAGAGAGTTTGGCTAGAGATACTCTCAATTATAGTCTGTATGCAATTTAACATTGTTGGCACCATCTGACATGGCTTTAGCTTTTATTCTTGTCCCTTTTGTATCTGTCTCCTTTATTAGTGTTCTTCACCTTTTTTATGTCAGAAAGAACTTATTCTATGCTAGAGTTTTTAACTAGTATAACTAACAGTTTATGCATAATATTGTCATGGATCATAAACTATTGATTGAATTTCAAAAGTCAGTGTCAACACTCTATTAAGTAGTTTGAAAGACAAATATTCTTTTCTCTAACTTTCCCTGCTGTTGCAGCTCGTTCTTTGATTCAGTTCTGGCTAATGTGATATGACCAGAAATCTTCTGGAGAATTTCTGCAGGGTAAAGATTGCATTTCTGATAAAAGGAACAGAAGCAAGAGAACAGTTAGAATGCATCTCTTTCCTTCTGTCCTTAAGCATGGAATATGATGCATCAAGTTGTGAGAGTAAAGTTACAATCATGAGGCAATAAACCCTAGAATGACAAGCTGAGGTACAAGCAAGATAAGGTACTAGAGCAGAAAGATAAGGGTCTGGTTTCTTAATGAGATGCCTGAACAACCCTTAGATAACATTCTCTGGATTTCTTGTTTCTACATTATTAAAGTTCTTATAGTTTAAGCTGCTTAGTCTCTTCTGTTTCTTGTAGTGATAGGATTCCTAACTTAAACTAGATGTGACGGCTTTAATACGAATAGTTAATATAAAATTAGATTTAGCTAATGTATATAGTATTATTTAAGCAAAAGTAAATACAGTTAACATGGAACAAACTGAATCCAATAGGTGGTAGATGAATCATAGTTATTTTTGGCACTGCAAAAAGTTTGGGCATTGATATCAAATAATCCAATCCTAGTTATAATTCCTAGATTTTCTAGCTACCTCTGATACTTATGACCCAATACTTATGACTTCATAAGTCTTTCTTTCCTTAGGATTAGCAACCTGAACATGACAGACCCAAGGACTGAAGTTTCAATAATAAAGCAAAAGTGGGGTCTGAGTGAAAGCCAGTGGGTAGAAGACATCAGTTAAAGATGAGTGTGCTGGCGTGCCTGGTGGAGTCGTGGTTTGGTTAGCCTTCTTTTGCCATCGCAGTCCACATAGCTCCCCAAGGACCTGTGTTCATGTCCCAGGTCCAGGGTGGCCAACCAAGATGAACAACTAAACAAAGTGCTTCCTCCTCTCCCTGACTACTTGCCTACTTGCTTACATTCCTGCCTGCACCTTTTCCTTAAAAAAAAAGAAAAAGAAAAAGATGAGTGTGTAGAGACTATACCAGTCTCCCAGGCAAAGTTGTTCTTAGGATATCCTGAAACTTCGTGTTCTTGAATTTCAATGGTGTTGGGGGAAAGGCGATATTAAAAAGATCAAAGAGAAGGAGAATCTGCAGTTCCAGCCTATGAAAGCCTAGAAAAATTCCTCTTAAGAACTAAAAGTCCCTTCAGTGGGGTTCACTTTCACTTAGTCTTAGGTGAAGTTTATCATGAAGCCGCGCTAACCAATGCTTAACCCAATTCCTTTAAATTTTTAGGTCATTCTTAGGTGGTGGTAAGATGCTTAGTAAGTTTGTCCATTTGGTATGAAAATTTTAAATAGAGGTGGGCAAGGAAGGGAATACCAGGTGAGAAAATATGGAAAAAAGGTAGTTAGAAAATTTGACCATACCCTGAGACAAACATGATAGTAATAGTTCTCACCGAGGTATTGCCTTTACTTGAATTTTGTCACTTGCTGAGATTCATAATTCAATGCTTCTTGTATATGCTTCAAAAGTTATTCATATAGGAAAACACTAATTCTTTGTTTAACTAAAGAAATAAACCATAATATTGTTTAGCACAATGAGAGAATTATACTTTAAATGATGACCGACACACACAAATCCATATACTGTTTATTGGTCTTTTACATACATCAACATGCTTGATAATTTCTGTGTTCTCTTCCTGTAAATTTTGGAAACAGCTGGTCTTACTGATCACACATTTGTGTAGCTGCAGCTCGGTCAGAGAATATATTATTGCTGGTTCCCAGTGAGAAAGAGTCTGAAAGTACTACAGGCAGATGTGAGAGGACTTACTAAATCTAGGACTTACTAGATTTAGCTCTTATGTACAAGTGTAATATAGGGTAATCACGGGCTCCACTTTACTTTTATTTCTCTGTTTAGCGTCAGACTCTCAAATGCTTTTGATTTTATGTGTATTCATTTTGTCATGTGTTTTGTAGATTTAAAAAAAATAATTTTAGTTTGCATATATAAATCCTTTTTTAAATAGCAATTAAATAAAGTGATTAACAACATTTCATATTCATATGGATATATTTCCAAGATATCTTGTTAAGTTAAACAAAGCAAAAAGCCGGTGTTTTTATGTCTATGTTGCAGAAGAATATATGCTAAATTGCTTAGATTATTGAAGAGTTTTTTTCCTAGAGGTGTGGTTATAGGAGAATTTCACTTTCTTATTTATCCACATGTATAATATCTGTATTTTCATGATCAATAAGCAGTTCTTTTATAATCAGAAAAGAAATCAAGCATTTTTTTCTTTTTTTAATGTATAAAAAGAGGTTTCAAAGAAACATTTTTCTTTTTTATTTATTTTTTATTGTAGAAATTATTCACACATTAGAATAATTTTCTATGTATAGGTTCCCCATTTTTTAGATATATTTAACACACCATGCCCTCCACCAAATCACCGAGTGTTTTTTTTCCCTGTTGTCCTGTGGGTTCCACCACCATTTGACCCCTCCGCCCCATTCCCTCTTGGTAACCTCAGTTCCATTGCAAATATTTCAGAGTTGGTTATGTTTCATCTGTTCCTTGGTTTTGTCTATTCACATTCCACCTATGAATAAGGTCATCTGGTATATCTTTTTTTGACTTGTTTCACTTAGTATAATCTCCTGTAGTTCCATCCTTGCTAATTTACATGACAGGGTTTCATCTCTTCTAAGGGCTGTGTAGTGTTCCATTGTACATCTTCTTTATCCATCTGATGTTTGACATTTAGGTAATTTCTAGTTCTTAGCTATTGTGAATAGGACTACAGTAAACATGGGGCTGTATACATCTTTGTGGATGGGTGCTTTTGTATTTTGGGGGTAGATGCCTGGATAGATGCCCAGAAGTGGAATGACCGGATCATATGGGACTTCCATCTTCATTTTTTTAAGGAATGTCCAAACTATTTTCCATAGGGGTTACACCAATTTGCACTCCCATCACAGTGCAAAAGTGTTCCCTTTTTTCACATCCTCACAGCATTTGTTGTTTCCAGACTTTTGGAAAAATAGCCAATCTTTCAGATATAAGGTGGCATTTCATTATTTTTTTAAATTTTCATTTCCCTGATAGCCAGCCAGTAGGAACATAATTTCATGTGCCTGTTGGCCATCTGTATATCCTCTTCAGAAAAGTGTTCTCTCCAGTTCCTCCTCCCATTTTTTTTATTGGATTGCCTGTACTTCCGTTGTTGAGTTTTATGAGTTCTTTGTATATTTTAGATATTAAGCCTTTGTCGGAAAATTTGAATGCAAATATCTTCTCCCAGTTAGTAGGTTTCCTTTTGGTTTTAGTGATGCTTTCTTTTGTCATGAAGAAGCTCCTTAGTTTGATACAGTCCCAGTTGTTTATTTTTCTTTTTGTTTCCCTTGATGGTAGAATTGAGTCCCCAAAGGCTTCTCCACAACTGATGTCATGGAAAGTCTTTGCTATGTTGTCTTCTAAGAGCTTTGTGGTTTCTGTCCTATGTCCAAGTCTCTAATCCATTTTGAGTTAATTTTTGTGAATGCTATTAGAGAGTAGTCTAACTTCATTCTTTTCCATGTAGCTGTCCAGTTTCCTCAACACCATTTGTTGAAGAGACTTTCCTTTTTCAAAGAAACCTTTTTTTTAAGTTAGAAAAGTTCCCTGATACTATCTGCATATATGTGTAATGTATATGTATAAGTAACTCATTATATATTTAAAATGTCATTTGATGCATTCAGAATGGTGTATCTCACTCCAGATCCTTTTTATCATTGGAATTAGTATCTTGGATTTAAGCATTAGAAACATTTATTTTTCTGGGGAGGGGACAGAAAGAAAAACTGTATCTATACTTTGTGATTTAGAAGGTACTGAGAGAGGTTACAACTAAAATCCATAAAGAACTCCCAAAACTCAACAAATAAATAATTAACCACTTTGCTCAGCCTCCATACCCCATAAAATGAATTGGCAAATAACCTGAGGGGGAAAAATGTAGAAAATATAGGGCTTACCTGATTATACTTCCTTTCTCTCTGGGATCTAGATCTTTCAAGTTGTGATTCATTGGTTGAATAACCAATATCTTAAATCTGGCAAGAGTTTTACATTTTATGTAGGTTTCTTCATTCTTAGAATATTAGTCTGACACAAGTTCCTCCTTATCTAGAACTAGAAATCATTTGCTAAATTTTAATGTATGATATGAGTACTTATCTTCTGTAGATGTAGGAATTATTCAAATGGCTTAATATAAACTTTCTTTTTTACTCATTTTAAAGAAAGTTTCTGTTAGCTAAAGTAACAATTCATGGAAATTTTATTTTAGATTTTATCTGTTATTCCAGAGATTTGTAATCCAGCATTCTATATGTATGTGATTGTAAAATAAACCCCAAAATTGCTTTTCATTTTTAAAGACAAAGTACTTTTTCCTTACATTTTTGGAATTTAAAAATTTTTGTTGATTTTCTGGTATATAGAGTGAAAACATAATTTTGACCAGCATTTAGCTTATGATCTGTTTATAAAACAGTTTTTTCACTTTATATTGTTTCTTAGAGATAAATTTGAATTTGTTTAAATTTTAAAATAACCAAACCTTAGTTGCACACACTTTTTTTTTTCTATAACTGCATTTTTGTAAACTAGTCGTTACTCTTGCTAAGCATATTAATTTTTGTATTAGGTATAAATTTTTCTAAAGTCTCTTATTCAAGATAGGGTGCAGTTGTTTTTTATTTGGAAAACGCAGAAGACCTTATTGAAAAATTAAGAAACAAAACAAAACAAAAGTATCCTTCCAAGACAGCCAATGCTAATTTTTTAATGTAATCAATTGTAGTTACTATGCTCTACTGCCTACATTTAGCTTTCAGAACTTCCCAGTTTTCTCTTCACATCTGCTACAAGGTTGTGAATTTTCTCATCTAAAAAGAGCTATTTTGCCCAAGATCACACACATTTCCAGGGCAGCCTACATTCAGTGACTGTTTAATACATGGATATAAAGGCCCAGCCTCCTTGAGCCTGCTCAGGACAACTCTGAAGCTCCACATGGGGTTGGCTGAAGTCTTTGTTAGGCTTCCATTGTAGTTCAGCTTTTCTCTGTCCAATGTTTCCTTCCTTTTGTCCTCCCAAAGCACTCCATCTCAAAATGTCTTTTCTAGGAAACTCCAGTGGCTGACAGCCCCTTTTTAGATTTTTCCATTCATACATATTTTTTATATACTCAAGATTATTTCATACACACACACACAAATACATTTTATTATGTATCTATATATTCTAAAGGAAAGGTGCAGGTAGAATGAAGGCAAGCAGAGGCAGGCAGACAGGAAGAGAGAGGAGGAAGAAGCATTTTATTTTATTTAGTTGTACATCTTGGTTGTTCCCACTGGCCCTGGAATGTGAACTTCGTTCTTGGGATATATATGGACTGCACCTCAACCACTATACCAGGGCATGCCACAAACACATTTTATATATATTCAGCTCTTATATGTAATTTCTTTATGACTATTTTCCCTAGTGATGACATAAGCCTTTATCTTTTTAATTTAAAATTATTTTTCGGATTATCTTATAGATTGGACATAGTTTATTTTACTTTTGCCCTATTGCTGACTATTTAACTGATTTCCACAGCTTATTATAAATAATGCTGTTAAATTATTTGTAAAATACACTTTTATATGTGTTGCAGTTTTTTGTTCTATCAATGCCTCTGGATAGTTACTGAATATTTTTGAGTTTCTTTGTATAGAATGTTTAATTGCTTTCCAGAAAGAGTATACAAGTTATTACAGTAAAAGTACTCACTTAACATCATTGATTGGTTCTTGGAAACTATTGTTTCAAATGAAATGATGTATAATAAAACCAACCTAGCATATTCTAATTGATATAAATTGCTTTTCTGTGGCATATTTCTGGTCACATAAGCATCACCAAATTTCTAAATAAAGATTCAGAATACTTCTAACATTAAAAAATCATATTCATTCATTCATTTTGTGATTCCAGTTCAGTTTGCTGTTGACCAGAGCCAATTCCAACACTCAGAGCTCAAGGTGGAAAGCAGCCCTGAATAGGATGCCCTTCCATTGCAGAGTGGACACTCCCTGACTTCCTCCCTCACTTACTCAGACTGGCACAATTTAGACACAGCAGTAAGCCAAACATGCACATCTTTGTTAATTGGAGGAGACTGAAGTACCCAAGGAAAACAACCCATGAGGAGAACATGCAAATTCCCCATAGATACAGGCCCTGGCTAGGAATTGATTTTTTTTTTTCCTCATCAAAATTATAGTGGAGTAGCGGTTAGGTCAATCACATCCAAAGGAACCCAACCCATATACCCCTGGCTTGGAGTCCTAGGCCTGGGGGGAATCACCCAGTGTGAACAACTAAATAAAGTGCTTATTCCTCCTATCTCTTCCTGTCTGCCTTCCTACCTTCATTCCTGCCTCCACCTTTCCTTTGGGGGAAAAAAGAAAAAAAATATATATACATGAATATATATATATATATATATATATATATATATATATATATGGAAATGTTATTGAATGAAATGACATTGAAAACCTGCTGTACTCCTGTCGACAGTATATTAGTGTTCTTTATAAAAAGTCAGTTAGTATAATAATTAGCATTATTTTTTTTCCAAAGAGAGGATATTGAAGTCAACTTGAATTTTTGTGAGTGATCTGTCATCACAATAAAAATGACCAATAGTTCAATTGTACCATGAAGCTCTCAGTCTGCAATAAGGTGTTCTGGGATATTTGCCCATGGACTAAGTTACTTCAGGTCAAATATTTAAAGGGCCTATATTCTTCATTATGAGAGCATAAATTCTTACTTTTTGCTATGCTCTACTTCCCTGAGTTTTTACGTCTTATCTTCTTCTACAGTATATCTTCTTTAGAGAATCTTCCTACATTGGACTGAATCTTCTTTAACCCCCAGCCATTTTGTATAAGCCAACATCCTTTCTCATCTCACTCACTTATGACTAGCCTTAGGTAGCAACCTGTCCTAACACTGGTCATTCCATGTCCATTTCCTAGTCCCGTTTCACTAGACATAGGGCCCAGAAGGCAGAGGTTGCAGATAGCACAAAGGAGCAGAAATGAGAAACTGATTAGCTTTCCAAGCCTCTCTTCCAGTTCTATGTGAAGCCCTTTTCTTGTTTGGGGGGGTTCATGAAGAGCCTTATAACCTTAAAATCCTCTTTACTTACCTAACTTAAGTTGATGTGTCATTTAGGAGAACATTAGTTTTCTGTCTTTTAACTGACATTAACTTGGAATGAATAAAATTGTAAAATAAGAATAGTAGTAGAGTCTTTGAATGAAACTTTGAGGGATTGTCTACATGAAATATTAGTGCATGTAGGGCTTTGTGTCTTCTCTTTAGAATACATAGAGGCCATTTTTTCTTTATAATATTATGAATAATTAGGTTTTGTAGGTTACTCTAATTTTATAAATACTTCAGGCTTAAATTAGGCTATGTATTTTTCATACATAGACCTCAAGAGTGATTACTGACTGACTTGGATTTTGTAAATAACATAAAATAAACCAATACGTCAGTTGCTTATTGTTGAGAACTATGTAGTTGTCAACCATTAATATTTATTTGACAGTGTCTGTAATAGTTGGTTTGCTAATTGAAGTACTCAGGTAGATAAAGTCAGCAAAATCAGTAATACTTGGCACCTAGATAATAGATTACAAGAAACAACATTCTGCTTTCCATTTATAGATTAACTTTTATCTTTATATCTGGAAGAAACTATGTGACTAAATACTGTGGTATATTTTTAATCCACTGCTAAGTGATGATGATGTACTTATGTAGTTGACAAGCTTTTTTCCATTGGTAGTAAAGACTAGTGGGTTTTAACAGAGAGAACTTTGGTCTCTTGTACATTTGTAGGCTTTGTTCTGGTACCCAGCACAGATTTCATCTTATGTTTTTGGTCACATTGGCAATTGGATGATAGTGTGAAAAGATTAGTGAAAAGCCATCCCCACTAATAGAGAGCGTTTTATTGATCCTGAATCATTAGTGATGAGTCAAATGCTTTTTGTTTGGAAACCAAGGATGGCACCATTCATCTTTTCTTCATATAAGAGAAGATACATGAGTTTGTATTGCTGATTTAGGTTGGTCCTCCCTGCCTTATTCATTTCCATCTATTGAGGTTGATGTGTCATATTGTGGGTGTTGGACCAGTGCCTGGACAGTGAAGCTTGTTTTCTTTTCTTTAATACAAGCTAAAATATGGTTTCATTTGTGTTATAAATAATTTAATATGAAATTCCTATTATAGTTTCAGAGGAAAGGGCATACTTTTACCCATATTCCCCCCATCTCCTTTACTTCTCCTGTGTAGCCCACCTAAGTAAACCAACATTTAATGGTGTTTGCAGAGGTGGTGTAACTGAGTCAGAATGCTTAGTAATCTCTAGTATTTGGAAATCATTGCCAAGATTTTAGTCATTCTTAGGCTAATGTCTTCCAAAATAAAATATTATGTTAGTAGCATGTTTTAATGCCTAAGAAGACTTGTATTTTTAATGGAAGATGCTTTCTTAATGCTGTGGGAAAGAGTGGCTACATATTTATTTTATGACTTAGCAATTAATGACTCAAAGTATAGTAAGCCTAATTTTTAAAACTGTAGATTGTGTAAGATCATTTGCCAGCCACTTAATCCGAGACTGTAATTAAATCACTTAAAAAAATTTTGATTCTGAGATATAATTTCCCTTGGACAAGAGGCTACCATTTCTATACATATCTTCCAAAACATTAAACTGACTCTTGAATGTCAAGGTTCAAGGCCTGTTCACACATGTTCTGGAACAACCTATCTTCTCTCAGACCTTGGTAGCCTAAGGGTTCTACAAACTCTAGTTTTCATCTCCTCTAGCCCACAGCCCTATGGAATCACAGCCTAAGTACTGGTTCTGAGGTTTTGCCTATGATTCAAAGAAGGCTTTTTATTATGGAAAAATCTAAACATATACTAAAGTAGAAAGAACAGTAAAAATAAGTTCCCATGTACCTATCCCCCAACTTCAATATTATCAACTCATGACCAATCTTTACTCTCACCGATTTCTGCCTTCATATTATTTTGAAACAAATCCCAGGCATACTGTGATTTCTTCTCAAACATTTCAGTATATAGCTGTTCAGAAAAGAGTTAATCATATTAGGGCTGACTGCTTCCCTTTGAAAGACTCACAGTGTTATTTCTTGGCATCTGGGCACTTGGATTTCAGGAGGGTTTTCAGCCCCTAACTGGTATAGTGGCTCAATGTGCCTAAGCTTTGTGTACAGTATGGTTTTAGACCAAACACCTGCTTTCATTCTGGGAGTCTAGAATCTTGTTATGTGCTAGACAGAGCAGGTCTGTGTAAGCAGCCCCCAAGAAAATCCCCAATAAAACTATAATGACATTTTCCAGTAGATGACATTGTCACAACTTGTGAGGGGAATTAAGCACATCCTGTGTGATTCCCCATTAGAAATTGAAGCTGGCTCCCTCTAGATTTCACCCTATGTGCATTTTTCCTTTGTTGATTATGCTCTGTATCCTTTTGCTATAATAAATCTTAGCCGTGAGTATAGTATAATAGAATTCTGTGATTCTTCCTAGGGATCATTGAATCTAGGTTTGGCCTTTGGGATTCATGATGCCTATCTCTTAGCACAAAGCTTAAGATCAGGGTGGGCTGTGGGGGGCACATATAGGAATCTTTATATATATCTACAATGCCATCATTATATGTAAAACTATTTATAGTAATTCTTTAATATAATCTATTAAGTCATTGTCTGCATTAATCATCTCATAAGTATTAAACCTTTTTAACTGCTTAAATCAAGGTTCAGACACTACCACTAGATGATACTTTTTATAAGTCTCTCTTAATCTATGAATTATCTCTCCTTTTCATTTCTTGAGGTTTATGTATTTATTTTTGAGGAGGAAGAAGCATTTTATTTTTATTTTTTTATTTAATTGTTAACATTGGTTGTTCCTCCAGGTCCTGGGAGATGAACCTGGGTCCTTAGGGTGTGCTAGACTGCACTCCTTCGAAGGAAATTGACTTAACAGCAATTCTACCAGGGTGTGCCTTAAAGTTTGCTTGTTGAAAAAACTGGGACATTGTTTCTGTAGAATTTCCCACAATCTGGTTTTTGCTGGTTATGTTGCCGTGGTGTAATTTAAAGTGTTGCTCTGTAAATTGGTAGATAGACTTCTTGTGTGAGTTTTGAAAGCCCATTGCCTCCTCCTGTCTGCAGGGTATGCCTTAATTTCCATTTTATTAGTGTTTGCCTAGAACTTTGAGGTACTTGAATTAAAGGAGCTCTAACAGTAAATATCTTTTTTTTCATTAGCATGAGATTAGATCTTCTGATACTTGGAGGCTGACTCATCTTTTGAGAATCCAATCAAAGTACATAGTTTAGTGTTCATTACTTGTCTTTCAGTTACTAATTCTCATCAGAGTTTCTTGAGCTAAACTAAAGATAGCTTTAATGATTAGAGGTAGGTAAAGTGTTATGGTGATTGAGATGTTATGATATAGGTGGGAATATAATTTTTAAAAGTCAAACTTACATACTTTTAAGACCCTGGCACACTGAGTGGAGCAGTGGTTAAATCAGTCACCTATCTCTCTTCAAGACTGCCTTGGCCTTAGGGTAGCGTGAAGGTAGGCTTAGGGTTAGGGTTAGCAACCAGTGTGAACAACTAAATAAAAATAAAAGAAAGATGCTTCTTCCTCCTCTCTGTTCCTGCCAAACCTTTGCTTTAAAAAATAAATAAAAGAAAGCATCAGAATCCTAGTAAAAATCTGTAAACCCTAACATGCATTATTTTGGTATGCAGCAGAATCCTTCAATATTTCAGTAGCTAAGATCTAATTAATGAATTACTAAATTCCTCTTACTTCAAGTCTGTAGGAATAATCCAGCAGCAATGATCCAATACAGTTATAATAGATCTTCTTTGGATATTTGTCTTTGTAAAATGATTGTGTTTGGGCATTTAATAAACATTTAGAATAACAATGTATACTTAAATTAAAAAAATTTAAAGGAAAGGTTCAGGCAGGTATGAAAGCAAGTATGCAGGCAGAGAAGGAGAAAGGAGGAAGAAACATTTTATTTCCGTTTAGTTGTTCACAGTGGTTGTCTACCCCTGGATCCGGGGTTCGAACCCAGGAGCATGTGGCCTGTGTTCTTTGGAGGTGATTGTCCTAACTGCTACTCCACCAGGACTTGACAAATTTTTTAATTTTTGGTAAAATATACCTAACATAAAATTTACCACCTAACCATTTTTAAGTATGATTTGTGTGAAGAGCATTCATAGTGTACAACCAAGCTCTGGAATGCTTTTCATCTTGCAAAACTAAAACTATATACCCATTAAAAACAACAGTTTTATGGTTTATTGTTCTTTTAATAAAATATGAACTATTTCCTTCCCCTTTTATCCCTGGGATCCATTTTTCTACTTTAGGTTTATAAATTTGATTACTTTAGGTGTCTCATATAAGTGAAATCGTAAGTATTTGTCTTGTTGTAACTGGCTTTTGTTTCATTTGGCATAATGTCGAGAACATTATTTATTTATTTAATCTTTTTCAAGGCTGAATAATATTCTGTTGCATGTATATTCATGCTACATTTTGTTTATTCATTTATTTCTTGATAGCTATTTGGGTTACTTTCATTTTTTTGCGATTATGAATAATGCTTCTATGAACTTGGGTATACAAGTACCTCTTTCAGACTCTACTTTGAATTCTTATGGAGCATATGTCCAGAAGGATCATTATGTTAATTCTATGTGTAATTTTTAAAGACCTGCCATACTGTTTTCCATAGTATCTGTACTACCAATAGTACACAAGTGTTCCAATTTCATCATATCCTTTGTGACACTTGTTGTTTTCTAATTTTTTGATAGTAGGCATTCTAATGGTTGTGAAATAGTATCTCATTGTGGTTTTGATTTTGATTTCCCAAACAGTTAAGGATGTTAAACATCTTTTTATTTGCTTATTGTCCATTTGTATATCTTTGGAGAAATGTACATTTAAATCCTTTGTCTATTTTAATCAGGTTATTTATTGTTGTATTATTATAGGAGTTCTTCGTATTCTGAATATTAACCTCTTATTAGATATATGATTTGCAGATATTTCCTCCAGTTTTCTGGGTTGCCTTTTCACCTTGTGTTCTTTGACACAAAGAAGTTTTTAATTTTGATATAGCTCAATTTACCTATTTTCTTTTGTTGCCTGTGCTTTGTTGTCATAGCCAATAAATGAATGCAAAATCCCTTGTCAGAACTGTTTTCCCCTGTGCCTTTTTCTAAGTTTTACAGTTTTAGTTCTTGTGTTTCAATCTTTGACCTATTTGGAGTTATTTTTATATGTGGTATAAGGTTAGGGTCTAACTTCATTCTCTGTGGTTGCACTTTTATACTTGGTTTAATGATGTGTGGACACACCCCATCTCAACTGTGGGAAGAAAGCTCTGATGGCAGTTTTACCACTGATGATGACTGCTTTCTGTAGAAAACTTGCCTGATTATTTCTTCTTTGAGTAGTGTTATTGAGCTATTTCATTTTTCCCCAAAATCTTAGTTTTGAGATGGTAGGAAACTTTTAAATGATATTTATTAAATATTAGGTAGTGGAGTGCCCTGGTGATCTAGTAGTTTAGTACACTAGGTGTACTCCACATATGTCCCAAGGTCCCTGTCAAGACCTTGGAGGTAGGGGTTGGGCAGTGAGGATGGGGACAACCAAGATGAGCAACTAAAATGAAGTGTGCCTTCTTACTGCCTGCCTGCCTAATTGTCTTCATTCTGCCTGCATCTTTGCTTTAAAAAAGAAAAAAAAATTAGTAATTATTTATAGTTTTTAGTTTAGGATCTTAAACTTGTTATTTTGAAGTTTTAATGAAAGGTACAAGCAGAAATGAAGGCAGGCAGACAAGAAGAGAGAAGTGGAAGAAGTATTTTATTCAGTTTTTAAAACTTAGTTGTTTATCTTGGTTGTTCCCCATCACCTGGGACATGAACCCAGGTCCTTGAGATATACGTGGCCAGAGGCAGCAGACCTACGCACTACTCCACTGGAGTATGCCTTATGAAAAGTTCTCAAACATAAAGAGAATAGTAAGCAAAGCCCCAAGCATATAGCTTCTAATATCGGCATTCTACATATCTTGCTTTATCTATTACTTTCTCCAGCTTTCTGAAGTATTTTAGGACAAATGCCTATCGTTTTGCTCATATATCTCTGTTTAATATTTAATTTCCCATCAAATATGTAGTTTATCATAGTATGCTTTTCTATGTATTTTATAGTAGAATATATATACAATACAAATGGATTATCTATATATATAATTATGTAGATAATCCATTTATATTGTTTCAAACTCTAAGACTAGTACCAGAGGCAAAATATTGATACTTGAAATTGCTTTATTTTTAAAATTTTTCACATTTCTTGATGGCATTTCTTTGAACATATATACAACTAATATGCTGCCTAAACCTTAGGAACCTGAAACTCAGTTATAACATTGTTCTTTTAGGAAAATATGAATTGCTTTACAACTCTTCATGTTAGAATATGATTTCCAAGAACCCATTATTTACAGATGATATATATATATATATATATATATATATATATAATATGAAAGCTCATGGGAAACTTTACAGAATAAGATTTTTTTTTTACTTTCTCCTTTAATGTTATGTATAATATCCTTATAGATGTTATATAACAAGACCGTCAATCTAAACCCCAATTCTTTCAGACCCCTTTTTTTTCTTTCTAGAGAATCTAATAAAATTTTATTTAATTTATTTAATAAAATGAGGAACTTTTTGCTATGGAAGTGCTAGTTACTGTTTGTAAAAAGCATCTGTAAAAGACTTGTTTTCAACTGGAAGCTCACAATTTATTAATGGGTCTAACCTCCTTAAAAATGTGAAGAAAATGAGACTACTAATATAAAAGGATGGCTTCTCTGAGAAGGTGATATTTGAGCTGAGGTTCGAATTAGGCAGCTCTGAAGAATACAGTGTAATGGAGAGAAAATGAAAATTGTGGCTAGAAATCCTTAGGTCAAATTGTGTCTACAGTACTGAATTATACAATACTGAACTAGCCATGCCATCATGGTCAAACTATCCTCACCAACCTCACTTTTTTAATCTGTGAAACAGGGCTAATTATGCACACTGATAGGGCTACTAGAGTTAAAGTATACTATGGTTCTTTGACCTCCTTGACATTAATATAAGGGGGCCTGAACCAGCAAGCTGAGTACAGAATATGCTCTGTCCTCCTTGCTTGCACCCACTCCTTCTCCAAATTAATACAGAACCTTGCTCATAAGAGGGACTTACTAAATACATACTGAATGAAAATTTCATTTGAAATTCATAGGAAAAATACATAAGGAGGGAGAAGAGAGTCAAGATGCTGACCTGGTAGGAGCAAGATTCAAATCTCCCCACAGAGCAACTAGGAATCCACCTATTCTCCAGAAACAAACACCAAGGAAAAGCAATCGCAGAGACTATAGAGACACAACAGCAATTGCAACAATGAAGGATAGGCGAAAACATCAGGGTTCAGAGCAACATCGAAGATTCAGGATTCAGGCCTAGGAGTAGAGGGTGGAACCACCGGAAGAAATGGACCCCCTGGAGAGTCACTTTAAAAACAGCAAAGAGCTCTCACAGTGGGACTGGGGCACAGAACCGAGCCAGACGGTCTTGGCACAGGGCAGAAGACCAGCACCCTGGTGGTCTGAGCTGAAGCCCATGTGAAATTACATGGGGCGCTGCCATAACAAGATGTCAGCTATAGGAATTCCCACCCCCATACCCTTCTGCCCCATACTGTGCCAGTCTCAGGATCCACCCATTGGATATCCTACCCCCAGGACTAAAGGTAGACGATAATCTCCCTGAAGGGATGAACTCTCGATGCAAGCCACTAGCACCACCCTATGGATGGAGGCTGATTGTCATTTGTGAGCTAAGGACAGGATGATCCTTACTGTTTGGACCTGGGATGCTGGATAAAGTCTCTGCATCCCCCACACAAAGTCCAACTCCACAGGTTGATATCTTGGGCCACAACACAGGGTTCACCTAAGAACATCAACAAATAGAATCAGTGGTGATGCCACAAAACTTAAGAGTGTTCAAACTAAGAGCCGGGCTTCTCTGGTGCAAGCTGGTACCCTAAACAACACCATCACTGCAAGGAAATGGAAGAACACAGAACTATAAATGAATGACAAACATCAAAGGCAAAGAGACATATACATGAAATGATAGATCTCATTAAAACCTCAGGGGGAGAATCTGAATACCACAGATATATGCAGACTACCTGAGGATGAATTCAGGGCAACAATGATAAACAGAGGGGGAGACAGCAGCAAAGGAGAGAAGTAATGAAGCAAGATATCAAAGAAATGAAGAATATAATAGTTGAACTAAAGAACTCTTTGGAGGGACTCAAGGATGGATGAAGCCTCCAATGCAATTAGTGAACTTAGAAGATAGGGCAGAGAAATGTACTCAAGCAAATCAGCAAAGAAAAAAGAATGAAAAAAAAAGATGACAGTATTTGAGACCTATGTGATAACATCAAAATGTACAACATTTGCATCATAGAGGTCCCAGAAGGGGAAAAGAGAGAAAAGGGGACAGAAACTGTAATTGAAGAAATAATAGTTGAGAATTTCCATAACTTGAAGAATGACGCAATTCTCCAGACCCAGGAAGCTCAAATTGCTCCTTAGAAAATAAACTCAAACAGACCTATAGTAAGGCACATTTTCATCAAAATGTCAGAAGTACAAGATAAAGAATCTTAAAAGTAGCTAGAGAAAAATGGGTCACATATGAAGGAATCCTCATAAGATTGTTAGCAGATTTCCCAACTTGAAAGTCTACATGCCAGAAGGCAATGGCATGATATATTCAAAGTACTGAAAAAAAGGATTTTCAACGTAGCATACTATACCCTGTGAAATTGTCATACAGAACTCAAGGAATGAAAATAACTTTTCCATAAGCAAAAGTTAAATTCATCACCACCAAACTACCTCTACAAAAAATACTGTAGGATGCTCTATGAAATATAAAGAAACTCCCTTAAAAATAGTTAAGACAGCAAAATATAAAAAGTTGGAAGGAGAAGAGAATTAAAATATGGACGGTTACAATGAGTATAATACTAATCTGCTTTCAGATAAAAATAGAAGATAAACATTAATTTTTAATGCTAACTTCAGTGTAACCTCATCTCCAGGGAAAAAGCCAGGAAGAAAATAGAAAAGGAAAACAATCAAAACATAACTACACTCAACTAATCTAAAAAGAGAAAGAGAAGAACAAACGTACTGTGGAACACGCAGAAGACAAATTACAAAATGACATTAAATAGTTACATATCAGTAATCACCCTAAGTGTTAATGGACTGAATTCACTGTATCACCTGATGCAGACTGGCTGAATGGATTAAAAAGCATAACCTAACTTTCTGCAGCTTTCAGGAAATCTATCCTCTTTCAAAAGATAAAAAGTCAGAGTCAATGGCTGAAAGACAATCCTGCGGTCAAATGGCAATCATAAAAAAGCAGGAACAGCTATTCTTATATTGAATAGAGCAGACTTTCAACTAAAAAAGCATGATAATAGACAGAGATGGACATTATATAATTATTAAGGGGTCCATTCAGCAAGAAGACATAACACTATTAACATGCACCAAATGAAGGAGCATCATAATATATTAAGCAAGCATTATTACAAATGATGAGAGACATCAACAGCAGCACAATAATAGTAGATTTCAATACTCCACTGACAACAATGGACAGATGAATCAGACAGAAAATTAACAGGGAAACAGCAGTTTTAAATGACCGTTTGGAACAATTAGCTCTAGTAGAAATATACCGAACACCTCAGCAACTACAGATTTCACTTTCTTTTCAAGTGCTCATGGAACATTCTCAAGAATAGACCACATATTGGGACACAAAACATGTCTCAACAAATTTACAAAGATTGAAATCATATCAAGCATCTTCTCTGACCACAGTGGCTCAAAACTAGAAATAACCATGAAAAGAAAGCTGGAAGAATGCAAATTGATTGGAGACTAAGCAATAGGCTTCTGAATAACTCTGGGGTAAAAGAGGAAATCAAAGAGGAACTTAAGAAATACTTACAGACGAATGGAATTAATACATGAGCTGCCAGTATCTGGGATGCAGTAAAAGCAGTACTAAGAAGGAAGTTCATTGCAATCCAGGCCCACCTCAAGGAAAAAGAAAAATAGCAAATAAGTAATGTAACCCTGCCATCTAAAACAACCAAAGAAAGAAGAACAATAAAAGCCAAAATTCAGTAGAAGCAAGGCAACATCAGAATTCAAGCAGAAATAAATGAAATTGAAAACAAGGAGACATCTAGGAGATTAGTGAGACCAAAAGCTTATTTTTCAGAAAAATAGATAATATTGACAAATCATTGACTAGACTCAAAGAAGAAAAGAAAAATCTCTCTTAACTGGAATTAGAAATTAAAAGGGGAAGTTACAACAGATACCACAGAAGTACAAAACTTCCTAAGAGACCATTATGAATAGCTCACTGCCAACAAAGTGAACAAACATGAGGACATGGACAGATTTTTAGAAAAATGCAGTCTACCAAGACTGAACCTAGAAGAATTGGAAAGCGTGAAAAGAACAAAGGAATTGAAGAGGTAATCAGAAGTCTCCCTAAAAATAAAAGCCTAGGACCAGATGACGTTTTTAGTGAGTTTTACCAAACCTTCAGAGAAAAATGAACACCTTTTCTTCTCAAACTCTTCCAAAATATTGAAGAACAAGGAATACTCCCAAATACTTTCTATGAGGCCAACAACACATTGATCCCCAAAGAAAGAAAATTACAGATCACTATCTCTAAGGTGCATTGATTAAAAATTCTCAGCAAAATATTAGCAAAAGGAATCTAACAGTGCATAAAAAAAAAAAATCACCCATAATGACCAAGTGGGATTTTTCCCAGGAATGCTAGGCTGGTTCAATATATTTAAATCTATTAATGTAATACACCATATCAGGATGACCAAGGAAAAAACAACATAATCATATCAGTAGATGCAGAAAATCTTTTGACAAGATCCAACACCCATTTGTGATAAAAACCCTGAATAAAATGGGCGTAGAAGTACAGACCTCAACATACGAAAGACCATATATGACAAACCTACTGCCAGCATCATAGTCAATGGCAAAAAATTAGAAGCATTTGTTCTAAGGTTAGGAGCAAGGCAAGGCTGTCCACTCTTACTAATACTATTTAACATCGTACTGGAGGTCTTAGCCAAAGCAATTACGCAAGAAAAAGAAATAAAAATAATCCAGATTGGAGGAAATAAAACTGTCATTTGCAGATGGCTTGAATATATATATTGAAAACCCTAAAAACTGTCAAAAAACTGCCAGAACTAATCAATGAATACAGTAAAGTGACAGGTTACAAAATCAATACACAAAAATCTGTTGCATTTTTATACACAGCACAGTAGAAGAAAATGACATCATGAAAAACATTTAGAATCAAAGTAAAAAGAATCCAATATCTTGGATTATACCTAACAAAAGAGATGAAAGACCTGTACTATGAAAACTCCAAGTCCTTCTTAAATAAAATAGAGTGTTCAAAGAAATGGAAAGTTATCTCTTGCTCATGGTTATCTTACCTGTTGCAATCCCCATTAACATCCCTCCGGCTTATTTCCAGGATATAGAACAAAGAATCTTAAAAATTTGCATAGAACAACAAAAGACTCCAAACAGCTAAAGATATTTGAAAAAAAAGAATATCTGGAGGAATTACACTATTAGACATTGAGCTATACTACAAAGCAGAATGGTATTAAAATAATAACAGAAACAGATCAATGGAATAGAACTGAATCACCAGAAACCTGACCCACTCACATACAGCCTGTTAATCTATGAAAAAGGAACCAAAAGCATGTGATGAAAAAGGAATGTTTCTTCAATAAATGGTATTGGGATAACTGGACAGCTACATGCAAAAGAATGAAGATAGACCACCCTCTAGCACCATTCACAAAAATTAACTCAAAATGGACTAGAGACTTGGACATAAGACCACAAACCATAAAATTCTTGGAAGACAACGTAGTAAAGACTTCATGATATCAGCCTTAGAGAGGTCTTTTGGGACTCAACACCAGCATCAAAGGAAACAAAACCAAAAATAAACAACTGTAACTACATCAAGCTTAAAAGCTTCTTCATAATGAAAGAGAACGTCACCAAAACAAAAAGACAACCTACTGTTTGGGAGAAGATATTTGCATTTCATATTTCTGACAAGTACTTATATCCAAAATATACAAGACTTATAAAGCTCAGTAACAGACAATCCATTCAAAAAATGGGAAAAGGAATCGAAGAGACATTTTTCTGAAGAGGCTATTCAGATGGCCAACAGGCACATAAAAAGATTTCCTGCTTTCTATTTACGAGGGAAATGCAAATCAAAACAACAATGAGATTATCACCTTACACCTGAAAGACTGGCTGTTATCCAAAGTCTGGAAATAACAAATGTTGGTGAGGATGTAGAGAGAAGGGAACACTTTTACACTTTGGTGGGAGTCAAATTGGTTCAACCCTTTTGGAAAACAGTAAATGGAGATTCCTCAAAAAGTTGTGTAGAGAAATTCTGTATGATCCTGACATCCCACTCCTGGGTATTTGCCCAAAAGAGTCAGAAACACCAGTTTGCAGAAATTTATGCACCTCTATGTTTATTGCAGTCCTATTTACAATAACTAAGAACTGGAAACTAAGCTCCCAACATCAGATGAATGGGTAAAGATGTGGTACATATACACAATGGAATACTACAGAACCCTGAAATCCTGTCATTTGAATCAACATGGATGGTACTAGAGGCAGTTATGCTAAGTGAAATAAACTGAAAGATAGGTACCAGTGATCTTATTCATAGGTGGAATGTGAATAGAAAAAACAAAGAAACAGATGAAACAAAACCAATCCTTGGATACTTGCAATAGAACTGAGGTAAGCAACAGGGAATGAGATGTGGGGATCAGGGCAAGTGATGGCAGAACCCACTGGACAGTAGTGAAGAACTCTTGGTGATTGGTGACTTGGTGGAGGGCAGGGTGTGTTGACATATATCTTAGGAATAGGAAAACTGAACATATAGGGAACCTACTCATGAGTTTATTTTTAATGTGTAAAGTCAACGATACCGCAATAAAAATATTAAATATATATATATGTATGTATGTATATTTTTACATACATATATGGAATGTGGTTTAAACAACCCCTAATAATGAAAAATAATTTACCATGGAAATGCTGGTAGAAATATATGTTCCTGACTAGTTGTTTACCGTGTTATTTAGCAACTTAAAAATGATTTTATTGAGTTGCTTAATGCCAGACTCTTGAAATCATTTCTACAATTTAGCCTAAAGGATTTGCTGTAGTGTTTTCAAAAGAACATTCCGAGATGACATAGTTTTTTTTGTTGTTATAGGAAAGATTTAAGAGACTTTTTTTTTAGCAGTACCATAATTTAAAAAAATAAGAATAATGATCTTTATCCTTGTCTTTGTAAGCTGGTTCAGCAGTAAGAGGCAGAGACCAGGGAGCCATTGGGCTCTTAAGCGAGATTTTATTGTCCTGTGTGCAGGCTGGGAAAAGCTCCTCTCTGACAAGAGACAGAAGGAGCAATCCAAGGGAAGCAGTGTGAGAGAGGGGCTTTTAAGGGGTAGTCGCTGACTGAGTGGGATTCTGATCAGGCCATTTGGCTGAGCTGTTGATTTAGGGGTAGGGAGTCCATGGGCTGGAATGTTAGGTGAGTGCAGAGGGGTGGGGATGGACTCCTTGAGTTCCAGAAACAGGAGGGGAGTTAAACAGCCTCTGGTCTTACTCAGACTGCAAAATGTTCCGTTTCTCATGCTTGCCTAGAAAGTGACAACTTTCAGTCCTTTTGTCTCCTGTATCATTCTTCTGTGTTAAAGTTGTGGGCTTCTTCTCCCCAAAGTTGTCTTTTGTTTTTGTATTTTTTAAATAGCTCATCTTCTCCACTTCATGGCTACTACATATAAATTACTTTATATCTATGAAAGAGATTACTTAAGTCTAAAAGAAAAAGTATAAAATTTGTGCTGATTTATGTTTTTATTTTTATTTTGTTTCACTAACAGTGGTCAGTACAATATAGAGTAAGAAGTTCTAATCATATTCAAGGATTTGGTATCTCATGACCTAATCAGAAGTTTCATGTAGAGATCAAGTGACTTCTTTTAAACAGACCACTTAACTCGTGACAGAAAACTTGAACTTTCTAGGAGTCTGCTACGTTAATTCCAGTGGTCTGAGGGAATGCACCTTTATTAAAATTCAATACCCCAAATATTTTTGACACCGAAATGTGATGTATCCCCTGACAATTTTTTAATACAGTAAACGTGTATATTTTCTTTTAGAGATTGGTATTCTGTCATGTACAGGGCATTAGTAGAGAAGGGATAATTTAAAATATTAGCATCTTCTGTGTCAGATCAAAACTATAGAAATGATGATCATTTTTAGTGACAAGTCCTCTTAACTATGAAAAGTTCTATAATTATTCTACTCATTCTCTCCATTTATTTTGATCACTTAAAAGAACAGTATTCAATTAAAAAAGATAGTATTAAATCAAAATATTTTGGGGAATAAGGAAATACCTGTTATATTTGGTATTATCTACAAAGTTGTTTTATTAATTTAGGAACCTAAAAATATCTCTGTATAGTCTGTGGTATTTCATGTAATGATCACTTTGGATTATTTGGAGCTGCAGAAGCTGTGAAAACTGAAATAGTGATCAGGGCTTAAATTCACTTCTGCCCTTTTTTTTCTGGTAATAAAAAGAAGTAGCAGAGTAAAATGTGTTTCCCTGACTATGTCCTGCCTCCCAGATTCACATTCTTTTTTTTAAAAATGTGTCTGTGTGTGTATTTTCTACCATGGCTACCCAACCAGCCAGATTTGTGTGTTCCAGTTCAGCTATAATTTTGAGAGATACGTATTGTATAAAAAGTAAGTCACACTTATTGTATGTCCATCTTCCTAGAGTTATTATAGAATACTTTTGATTTTGTTTGTATAGTCATTTAGTGAATTAATTGAATCATTTTTCCTTGAAATGGAACTTCAAAGATTAGCTGCCTTTTCCCTTGGCCCACTTATTTGTGAGTAAGAGTTCAACAATTCTAGTGTGTACTAGTACATTTTTAAAGAGAGGTAGAGAAAATGGTCTCCCTAATTCTGACTGACTTCCTAGGGAGGCTTCAGAACTCTGAGCCCACTGGGTGCCTCCTAGAAGAGCGCTGGCTGAAAATACTTATTAGCCCTGTTAGAAGTAGGACTTTTGGTTAAAACTTCTCATCTCTGCAATGATCCATTAGCTGTATAGACTAGACTTTTTTTTTTTTCTAAATCACTGTAAATAATGATAAAAATTGAACAGTCACAGTTAGAACTACAGTAAGGGTGTGCTAAGGAAAAGGTTCATCTGGCTTATAAATGAACCCTCAAATCCTGTCCTTAAGGTCTCATTTATTCAATTGAAATGCCTTTAAAGCCCTAGGTGTTGGAGAGTGGGGCCAGGTGTTTTTATAAATTGTTGGTTTATTTACATTGGTTATGTCTAGGCCATTGGGACATAAAAAAGAGCATTTCTATGTTCAAGAAGGCCTCAGGCTCACAGATCCTAAAAAGATCCTTTTTATCTTTGTCCATATGATTTCAATTTTTGTCTTCTGTGCAGACAACTCCCCAGCTCTTCCTTCTCTTGTGGTCACAATAATATGAAAACTGTGTAGCTACTTCTTCTTTATTATGCCAGCATCTCTAAATATTGTGCTGAATGAGCCATGTTCTTGCTGACTCTGCCATGTTCTTGTAATTCTACTGATGCATTGTATTTGTTTCTAACAAAATGAATGTACAAATTATGCCCAACACCCATAACTGTATATACCTACCCTTTCCTCAATGAAAGCTCTAGCCATTACTTTCATTAGCAAATAATTATTGAACACTTACTATGTGCCAGGCTTTTCATGACCTGAACTCTGAAAATCTTTCTAATTTCTTCTCATTTCTTGCTACAGTGAGTCTAAACTTCTCATTCCTCACATATATTTCATTCTGTTTCACATCTTCATGCCTTATATTGTTTCTGTCTGGAACATGCTTCTTGTGTTTGCCTCTTTCTAGCCCCTATTCAGGTACACCCTCCTGCAGAAAGCTGCTATGTGCTCTGTTGGCCTCTAGTGCACTTTGTGCATGACTCCACCACAACCTTATCACAGCATATCATCTCTTAGGAGACCCTTGAGGGGAGGAGTGACAGCTTACTCATTTTTGTTCCTGCAATTCTAAAAACAGTGTATGGAACAGAATAAATACTTAGAATAAATGCTTAGAATAAACTTTTGTGAAACTTAACAGAATTAGTTACTTATAATGTCAAATATAAAATCTTACAGAATTGCTAAGAAATCAGTTAAACTTTATTTTTAATTGCTAGAGACAATTTACCCAAATCTCCAGCAGGGATATTTTTAGCATCTATTGCAGGAATATGTCATCAAGAGCTATGGGCATGCCAGCTGGTTCTTAGTATGTAAGAGCTGACAAGGATTTTGGCAGTATGGATAAATGTGCTTGAATATAGGAACAGTAAATCTCCAAAGTCAGTTAGAGGACATGATTCTGAAGACTCTTAACAAAATAAGTATGAATAATGTGCTCTGTACGTAACTAAATGCTGTGACTCTCAAAGACCTTTCATTATCCTACATGGATGGACATGAGGAACTCAAGCATCAGTGCAACTGCCAGTGCAGACGCTGTATCCCAGGACCTGGACTTTCACCATGCAGTAAATACTTATTGAATTAATTAATACATTTGAATAAATTAACTTAAGTACATGTGAAGGAAGCTATGATTTAGCACTTTGTAGCTCTGTAGATTTTTATTTTGCTGGAGGCACTGCTCATTGTTGAAGCTGTGGGGACATGAAACTAAGGAAAAGACTTTCTTGTAGTACTTCTTATACCACAGTCTCCAGTGATAACTGTTTACTAGGAAAAGAAGATTTTGGGAAACCCAGTTGTGCAGTAAAGAAGTGGAATTTTAGCTGGATCTTGATTTTTGCTTTCGCCTTGTTATTTGTGTAGCTGTATAATTTCCTATTAATCTATTACGAGAGAGAGAGAGAGAGAGAGAGAGAACAAAGAGCTAGAGGCAGTCAGAGGCGTCTTTTATTTGGTGCTGGGTCTGGTCTGAGCCAACTTTGCAGTTCGAATGTGTTGCTCTTGGAGCTTTAAGTTTCCTTGTGAATAAGATATTTGGAGCAAATCATCTTTAAGCTTTCTTCTGGTTCTGATATTGCACACTCTTGGTGGGATTTGTAAAGGTTTGGAGTTTTCCAATATTCTATAGGTGTTTCCTGGATGGGTTAAAAAATGAATACAAATAGGTCATATTGTAAATTACGTAGTTGCGGTTCTTTAAAGACTATGCAGTTATTCAACAATCAAATTTCCATGGTGATTAGTATTTAGTTCTCATTTCTTTCTTCATACATGAAAAGCAAAATAAACATGATATAGAAAATTGAAGGGGCCAGTTTCTTTTCCTGTCATAATCACTATTCTCAGGACAATGATCAATTTGTGATAGTAATTGATATGAAAATGACAGACCTCCTTTATATAAAATAGCAAATCTGAACAAAGTGGATAACTTTTTTAAAAAGACGTGTTATTATTTTCAGAGCATGTTAAGGTTCACAACAAAATTTAGGGGAAGTACAAAAATTTTTCATATGCTTACTGCTCTGACACATTCTTGACCTCCCCATTACTAATATTTCCCATCAGAGTGGTACAGCTGTTACTGTTTATGAAGCTATACTGATACATCATTTTTACCCCACAGTTTACATGTGGTTCACTTTTGGTGTACAGTCTGTCTTTGGATAAATGTATAATGATATGCAACCTTTATTATGGTATTATACAGAGATATTTTACTCTTTTAAAATTTCTCTGTGCAGTGTCTATTTATCTCTTCACCCCAACCCCTTGCCACCCCTGATCTTCTGATTTTCTCCATAATTTTTCCTTTTCCAGAATATCATATAGTTGGAATAATACAGTATATAGCCTTTTAATATTGGTTTATTTTACTTAGTAATATCCATGTAAGATTCTTCATACCTTTTCATAGCTTGATAACTCATTTATTTTTAACATTGAATAATATTCCATTGTCTGGATGACCACAGTTCATCCATTCACCTAGCAAAGGACATCACAGGTGCTTCCAAGTTTTGGCCACTATGAAAAGAGTTGCTCTAAACATTCATGTGCAGCTTTATGTGAACCTAAATTTTCAACTTCTGTTGGTAAATACCAAGAAGTATGATTGCCAGATCATATCATAAGCATATGTTTAATTTTGTAGGAAACTGCCAGATTATCTTCTAAAGTGTCTATACCATTGTGCATTCCCACTAGTAATGACTGAGAGTTCCTGTTCCATATTCTCAGTGATGTTCGGTGTTATCAATGTTTATATTTTGGTCTTTATAAAGTGTAGAGTGATATGCCACTGATGACTTAGTTTGCATTTCTCTGGTAATATGTGATATAGATCATATTTTCTATTGCTATTTGTATACCTTCTTTGGTGAGGTATCTATTAAAGTCTTTGGTCTGCTTTTTAAAAAAAAGTTGATATGATTTCTTAAAATTTACATACATTTCCAAACAGGTAAAATTGAACAATATGGTGGATATATGGCTATTCATTATATTACCATTATACATATATGTTTATGTATTTTATACTATATATGTGTGTGTTTTGTTATTTCACATTGCTATATGCATTTTAGGATATTGAATTCCTATCTCAGTCTGTGTGCATTTCATACCACACACCACAAAAGTTATAGTTTGTTTTACCACTCCTTATTTTTTCTTTTCTTATTTTGATTCTTTTTTCCTGTTAAGAAAAGAATATAATTTATCACATTAAATACTTATTTCAAAAGAAAGTCAGGAGAGTACAATATATTGGATATTTAAAATTACTATGGTAGAATGTATTAAAATTCATAATGTAAGCTTGAGTCATAATTCCTTAATTTAGAAAAGTTAAAAATTATAATTATCAAGAAGAATAAGGTAGCTAAAAAGCAAAAACTCAGCATAGTGAAGTAGAATTCAAAAATTTTGGATAGCATTATCTTTCCAAATAAAACTAAACAGGATAAAATATTAAGCACACAGGATTTGAGCATAAAAGATAAATTTAAATTTTGCCTCTGATATTTGTATACTATTTAATCTTAGGCAGATTTCTTAACTTCAGTTTTCTTTATAAAATGGGGATAATAAAATCTACATTATAAGCTTATCTTATATAAGATAATATATACCAACTTCTTAAATAGGCCCCACAAGAAATCACAAGCAACAAAAATGAAGAGACAATCAAAAGTCTCCCTAAAAATAAAAACCCAGGACTACATGGCTTTTGCAATGTATTTCACCGAACCCTAGAGAAGAATTGATACATATTCCACCCAGACTCCCCCAAAATATTGAACAAGGAACACTCCCACTCTCTAGGAGGCCAACATCACACTGATACCAAAGCTGACAAAGACATCACCAAGAAAGAAAATTACAGACCAGTATCTCCAATGAACATAGATAAATAGGTCTAATAGACCTGTTTTTAAGTGGGTTTTCTTTACACTTTATATAGCATGTTTTAGCATTTTTTGAAGAACTGGTTTTGTGGTGATAAATTCCTTTGCCTTTTGCTTATTGAAAAAGTTTTTTTATAATTCCTTAAGTTCTGAATGATAATCTTGCAGGGTATAGTATCCTAGGTTGAAAATTCATTTCTTTCAATCTTTTAAATATATCATGCCATTTCCTCCTGGCCTGTAGTGTTTCAGTTGAGAAATCTGCTGACAGTCTTATGGGGACTCCTTTGAATGTGACTCATTTTTTTCTGGATGCTTTTAAGATTTTTTTTTATCTTGTATTTTTGACATTTTAATGACATTTAATGACAATGTCTAGGATAGGTCTGCTTGGCTTTCTTATACTAGGAACTCTTTGAGTTTCCTGAGTCTGGAGGCTTACTTCATTCTTCAGGTTAGGGAAGTTCTCAGCTATTATTTCTTCAAATACAGTTTCTGTCCCCGTTTCCCTCTCTTCTCCTTCTGGGACCCCTATGTTTCTTTTGATGTTATCCCATAGATCTGCCTTCATTTCCTTGTGTTCTTTTATCTCTTTCCTGAGTGCCTGAGTGAATTCCTCTGCCCCATTTTCCAGCTCACCGATTCTTTTGGAGAGTTCATCCATCCTACTCTTGAGTCCCTCTGCTTAATTCTTTAGGTCAGCTATTGTATTCTTCATTTCTTTGACATCTGTTTTGAACTGCTTCATTTCTTCTCTTTTTTGTTGTTTTCTTTTTCTGCCTCTCTTGTTTTCTTGATTTCCATGAGGATATTTATCACAGTTGCCCTAAATGCATCCTCAGGTAGTTTGCAGATGTCTGTTGCATTCAGATTTCCCCCTGGGTTTTTGATTGGATTCATTGTCTCATGTATATTTATCTGTCTTTGCTCTGTCTGACATTTTGTTTATGTTTCTGTGGATTAGGTTTTCCTGCAGTGATGACCTTGTGTAGGGTATTGACTTGCTCTGAGTAATCCTGAAACTTGGTTTGTATACTGGGATTTTTTGAGTTTTGTGGTGTCACTACTGGTTGGATTTGTTGAAGTTCTTATGTGGGCCCTCTGTTGCTGCTTGACGGTTCAGTCTATGAGGTTGGAGTTTGTGTGTGGGATGCAGAGCCTTTCTCCAGCATCCCAGCTCCCAACTGACCACCTTGCTGTTGACACACAATTGGCAATCAGGCTGCAGTTTCACTTACATACACAAGGTGGTGCTTGTGAGTAATGTTGACAGTTTCCTCCTCTGGGAGATTCTCTTCTCCCTTTAAGTCAGAGGGTGGAATTTCCGCTTGGCAGAATTTCTGGTATGTGGGTCTTGAGACTAGGGCAATATGTTGATTTCCCTCCCGCCTTCTGGTTATGGCTGTGCCCAGATTAATTTTCTTGCCGGACCTCCTGTTTGAACAACCAGGGCACTGGTGCTTCTTATGCCCTGTGCCTAGACCCTCTCCCTGAGCTCCATATCCAGGTCCTGATGGGCGGGCTCTCCACTGTTTCTGTGATTCCTGGCATGGCTGATTCCTCCCACAGTTCCACCTGCTTCACAGCGGCCAGAATCCCGAGTCTAAGTCTTGTGTGTAGCTCCGAATCCAGACGTTTTCGCCTACCCTTTGTTGTTGTGATTGTTGCTGTACAGCGTCTGTGCCTGCTTTTCCTTGGTGTTTGTTTTTCTGGAAAATAGGTGAATTTCTAGTTGCTCTGTGGAGAGGACGTGAGTCTTGCTCCTTCCAGTCACCACCTTGGCCAGAAGTCTAGCCCACTTTTTAATCAAGTTGTTTATTTTCCTGTTATTGAGTTTTAAGAGTTCTTTATATCTTTTGGGTAACAGCCCAGTATTAGAGGTACCATTTGCAAATACTTTCTCCCAGTATTTTTTGTCTTCTCATTCTCTTGACTTTGTCTTTTGCGGAGCAGAAGTATTTAATTCTAATGAAGTCCGGGTTGTCAATAAATTTTTTCAAGGGTCATATCCTTGGTAATTAAAAAGGCATCTCCATACCCCAGATCATCATGGTTTTCTCCCATGTTATTCTCTAGGAGCTTTGTTTATATTTGGGTCTGTGATCCATTTTGAGTTAATTTTTGTGAAGGGTGTAAGGTCTGTGTCTAGATTCATTTTTTTGCATGTAGATGTCCGGCACCATTAATTTAAAACACTTTTTTCTCTATGGTACTACCTCTGCTCATGTTAAAGATGAGTTGTCTATATAGTTGTCCCTTGATATCCCTGGAGGGTTGGTTCCAGGACTCTCACAGATACCAAAAGTCTGTAGCTGCTCAAGTCCCATATAAAACAATGGAATATTTGGTTGGGTTTTTTTCAAAGGAAAGTTATAGGTAAGAATGAAGACATGTAGGCAGGCAGGAAGAGAGAGCAGAAGAAGCACTTTATTTTTGTTTAATTGTTCACATTGGTTGTTCCCCCTGGCACCGGGTCTTTAACCTGGGACCTTGGGATATATGCGGGACTGTTCTCAAGGTGTACTAGATTACTAGGCCACCAGGGCACTTCCAAAATGGAATAGTATTTGCATATAACATGCACATCCTCCCATATGCTTTATTATCACTATTATTTTTTTTCAAAGGAAAGGTGTAGACAGGAATGAAGGTGAGTAGGCGGGCAGGCAGGAAGAAGCATTTTTATTTATTTTAGATAGTTGTTCATCAAGCTCTAGGATATGAATCCAAGGTCCTTGGGATGTATGTGGACTGCTCACAACTACTACTCCACCAGGATGTGCCCCTCCCATATACTTTAAATCATCTCTAGATTATTTATAACACCTAAGACAATGTAAGTACTATAAAATAGTTATTATACTGTATTGTTTAGGGAATAATGATAAAGAAAAAAGTCTGGATATGTTCAGTAGCGGCTACCATAGGTCTCACTACTTTCATTCAAGCTTTCTTTTTTTTTTTTTTTAAGTGTTTACATACTTTTCATCTGAAGTTGAATCTGTGGAGGTGAAACCCACCAGACACAGAGGGCCCTAGGTATTCATGTGAATTTATTTATGGCCTGTATTCTGTTCCATTGATTTATCTGTCTTTTCTTTCACCAGTACCAAACTGTCTTGATTGCTGCTGTGGCTTTATAGTAAATCTTGACGTCAGATGGTTATCAGTCCTCCAGCTAGGTTCGTCAGTATTTTGTTGGATGTTCTGGGTTTCTGCCTCTTCACAAAAACTTTTGTTGATATCCATTAATTTTGTTGATATCCATAGAATTTTGATGAACATAGTGTATGTCTCCATTTATTTTGTTCTTTGGTATCATTCATCAGGTTTGTACTTTTCTTCATATATATTTTGTGTATGTTTTGTTAGATTTATAGGGGGAGCTAATATAAGTGGTTTTCATTTCAAATTCTACTAGTTTATCACTAGTTGTAACTTTTTATGTAGTTTGCTATAATATGTAATATATAAATATTTGATTATAATTACATATAATATATCCATAACTATGTATACATAAACACAACATTCATTCTTGTGCCAGGACTGTTCTAGATGGTAGAGATGCACCAGTGAACAAAAATAGGATGGAACTTGATGGGAACAAAAATAGGATGGAACTTGATGGGAAGAGAGAGACGAATGTCTTGTTATGTTGTACTATGAGCCCAAAGGGGAAATTCATAGTGCTGTGAGGGCACATCGAGCGATGGAGCTAACCAGTTAATTAGAAGTACTTGTCGGAAAGACTGAGGGCCAATCTGAAGTTTGAAAGAAGATTACTTCTTACTGAGGGGAGGAAAGGATAATTCCAGGTAGAGAACCGCAGTGATGGAGAGAATTTGTCACCTTTGAGGAACTGAAAAAAGGGCAGTGAAGTTGGAGCACAAAAATGCAAAAAGGCAGTATGGTGAGAGATAGACTAGAGGGGAGGCTAGGGACTAGGGACTTTTAGGCCAAGTTGGAAGAATTGTGGATTAAAGTGAGGAGACAGTGTATTATTTCTTTCAGAGATCACTTTGCTTAATCTTCACTTCCATTGCAGATGCAAACTGGTGGCTTTCATATCTTTCTCCTATAAGGAAACAGTTTTCATGTGAAGCAGAGCACATACAAGATTTCATGGAAAAGAGTAAGGCCATATTGAAATAGAATCCAGGGCAGACCTACTGTCCAACTTTGGTCTCCCTTCCACAGAGTTGTCTCACAGAGGATGTCACTGTCATGATTCTGCAGAAGGATAGCTGATTAGATAGATAGACTTTCAGCATTATTTACAATCATTTTATAATTCTATTTTTGTTCAATATCTATTCAAATAGGCATAGAATATAGTTGCTTGGCAGCCACAGATTTTCATATAGATGGCTATCTGAATATATATTGAACAATTATAAAATCATAAAGTGATGCTGTTTTGAAACTTGTTCTTTTTTAATTAATAGTATCTTTTCATATCCGTAGAGAGAGCTGCATTATTCATTTTTAGTATTCTATTATATATGTGCCATAATCAATTATTTCCATAGTTATATTAAGTCTTATATTGATATATATCTATGTATTGATACCAATTTTTATTTTTACAATCTGTGTTGCAGAACATCTTTATTTGTATTTTTGAGTGTCTCATGGGAAAAATTTCTAGATCTGTAGACTCTCTGAATCAAAGATAGGCATATTAATAATTTTTTTGACTTTATTATAAAATTAATACTTATAAAAACAGAAAAATAGACATATAAAGTACAAAATAGAAAGTTTACCTTCCTCCCAGTTTGGTATGCATCCATGAACTATACATTTTCCATTGTAAGAGAAATGACGAATTGCTGTCTAAAAATGCTGTGCCTATTTATCTTACGATTAATATGTGAAAATGTTTGATTATTTTCTAACATATGTTATTATCAACACTTTAAACCTTTTCAAATCATATTTTAATATTGTATTTTCAATTTTTACTTCTTTCATTTTTAAGTGAAATTGGACACCTTTCTAATGTTTATTATCTTTTAGTGATGCTTCAGTGAATTGCCCATTATTTTCCTTTGTGTATTTTGCTACTGGGTTATTTATCTTATTACTTTTATGTGAGAGCACTTTATACATTAAGGGAATTAATTGCAAACTTTTTTACTCAGGTTGTATTTCAAATTCATTTATGATGTATTTTTCCGTATAGAAGCTTTAATATTTTTTCTCTAATATCTTTTGAGCCAGACTTTCTTCCTAGTATAGGTCTTAGTTCATCTTTCATTACTGCTTTTTTAAAAAAATTAATATTTACTGAGGTAACTTTGCTTTATAAAATAGTATATAATGTAAACCCATATGTACAGGTTCCCCATTCCTCAAGTATAATCTTGGTTCTGTTGCTGATGTTCAAGGGTTGATGTTGTTTGTATTTTTAGTATTTTTTTCATGCTCCTTTTGTCTTATTTCACTTAGCATAATATCCTCTAGTTCCATCCATGTTAATTAAATGATAGAATTTCAACTCTTCTAAGGGCTGTGTAGTAATCCATTGTGTGTATACTTATCTCACATCTTTATTCATTCATCTGATGGTGGGCATTTGATAATTTCCTGTTCTTGGCTACTGTAAATAAGTGTTTTTGTGTGTTTTGAGTAAATATCCAGATTTGGGATCATGAGATCATAAGGGATTTTAATATTTTGAGGAATATCCACTGCTTTCCATAAGGGTTGCACTAATTTGCATTCCCACCAACTATGTAAGACTGTTCCCTTATCTTCACAACCTCGCCAACATTTGTTACTTCCAGATTTTTGGCTAGTAGTCAGTCTTTAAGGTAATATCTCATTATTGTTTTGATGTGGATTTCCCTAGTGACAAGCGAGGAAGAACATCTTTTCATGTGCCTGTTGATGAGAAATGTTTATTCAGTTCTTCTGCCCGTTTTTTTTTATTGGACTGCCTGGTTTTTTATTTTATTTTATTATTTCTTTGTGTATTTTGAATGTTAAACCCTGGTTAGATGTATGGAACACAAATATCTTCTCTCAACAGTAGTTTGTCTTTTTGTTTTGGTGATAGTTACTTTTACTGTGCAGAAGCTTTTTAATTTGTTGCAGTCCCACCTATTTTTGTTTTCATTTCTTTTGATGCTGGAGTTGAGTCCCCAAAGATCTCTCTAAGGCTAATGTCACAGTATGTCATTCCTATGTTATCTTCCAAGATTTTTATGACTTCCAGTTTTATGTCCAAGCCTCTAATCCATTTTGGATTTTTTTTTGTATGGTGTTAGTGGTCTAGCTTCATGTGACTGTTCAGTGTTCCCACAACCATTTATTGAAGATACTTTCTTTTCTCAATCATATGATCTTACTCCTCTGTCATAAATTAACTGACCATATATGAGTGAGTTAATTTCTGGTTATTCAGTTCTATCCCACTATTTTGTGTCTGTTTTTATTCAAATACCATATTGTTTTGATCAACATTGCTTTGTAGTATAGTTCAATATCTATGAGTATGGTACCTCCTGTTTTGTTCTTTTTTCTCATAATTGCTTTGCTATTTGGGTTTTTTGTTGTTGTTCCATACAAATTAATTTTTTTTGTTATATTTCCTTGAAATATTCCTGTGGAATTTTGATGGGGATTGCATTAAACCTGTATATTACTTTAGGTCAGATGGCCACTTTAACAGTTTAATTCTTCTGAACCATGAGCAGAGGATATCTTTCCATCTCTTTATTTCTCTTAATAAAGGCTTACCATTTTCATTGTATAGGTTTTACCTCATTTGTTAAGCATATTCTAAGGTATTTGATTCTTTTTGCTGCTATTGTAAATGGAGTAGTTTTCTTGCTTTTATCATATTATTTGTGTATAAAAATGCAATGGATATTTGTGTATTGATTTTGTAGCCATACACTTTACTGTATTCATTGATTAATTCTAGTAGTTTTTTTTGATCAAGTTATTAGGATTTTCTACATATATAATAATGTCATCTATAAATAGTGATAGTTTTATTTCCTCCTTTCCAATTTAGATTCCTTTTATTTCTTTTTATTGCCTAACTGCTCTTGCTAAAACCTGCACTACAATGTTAAATAGCACTGGTGAGAGTGGAAAGCCTTTTTTCATTCCTGATCTTAGAGGAAATATTTTCAATTTTTCATGAGTATGATGTTGGCTATGGGTTTATCATATATGACCTTTATTATGTTGAGGTGTGTCCCTTCTATTCCCATTTTATGTAGAGTTTTAATCATAAATGGATGTTGAATCTTGTCAAAAGTGTTCTCTGCATCTGTTGATATGGGAATTTGATTTTTCTTCACACTCTAGTTAATGTGATATATTACATTTGTGTATTTGATTTTTGTATATCAAACCATCCTTGCATCCCTGAGATAAAAATCCCACTTGGTCATGATGGATGATCTTTTTGATGTTGCTTTTGGTTTGTTAATATTTTGTTGAGAATTTTTGCATCCATGTTCATTAGAGGCTTTGGTCTGTAATTTTCTTTCTTGGTGATGTCTCTATCAGCTTTTAGTATTTGTACAATGTTAGCCTCATAGCTAGTTTTGGAAGTGTTACCTGTTCTTTAATTTTTTGGAAGAGTTTGAGAAGACTGGGTATTAATTGTTCTCTGAAAGTTTGGCAAAGCTCACCAGTAAAGCTGATCGGTCCTGGGCTTTTATTTTTAGGGATCCTTTTGATTATTTCTTCAATTTCCTTGCTTATGATAGTTTTGTTCAGGTTATCCATTTTCCCCTGATTGAGTCTTTGGGAGGTGGTATGTTTCTAAAAGTCTGTCCATGTTCTCAGGGTTGTCCGTTAATGGCATAGATCTGTTCATAGAAGACCCTAATGATGTTTTGTATTTCTGTGGTCTCTGTTGTAACGACTCCTCATATTCTAGATATGATAGTTTTCTCTCTGTTTTTCTTATTGTGTCTAGATGATGATTTGTCAATTTAATTTATATTTTTAAAGAACCAGCTTTTGGTTTCATTAATTTTTGGTATTGTATTTTTAATTTCTGTTGCATTTATTTCTGTTGATATTTTTATTTCTTTGTTCTACTGACTTTTAGATTCAGTTCTTATTTTTCTACTTGCTTTAGCTGTAGGATTAGGTTGTTTACTTGTGATTTTTCTTGTTTCTTAAGGTAGACCTAGATTACAATGAACTTTCCCCTCTTTGTACAGATTTTGTTGCATTCCATAAATTCTGGTACCTTGTATCTTTATTCTTGTCTGTTTCCAAGTACTTTTAAAATTCTTTAATTTCCTCTTTTTCTCAAGAGTCATTTAGAAGCCAAATACTTTGGGAGTCTTCCAGCTTTTTTTTTCAAAACATTTTTTTTAATGAAAACATTGTAAGTTTACATATAATTGTGAATTAGATTGGAGCACTAACTATAAAGGGGCTGAGTATTCCAAATGTTGTACCCTGGGAATGAGAGCTGAGTATCGAGGAAGGAACATGCTGAAAAGATGGAATCTCCCTAAGGTTGGGATTCTTGTCATCTGGAGAAGGTGTAGTTGTTTGTCCATTGGTGGTGAAGAAAGTCACTGTGTTGTCTTGGGTCAGGACTAGTTCATGGAAAGTACACAGAAGCTGGCAGGCAAGAAAGGGCCATTTCCATCGGGTTGTTGATGAGTTGTACTAATGAACAAGGACTGGAAGCAAGAAACTATGCTAGAGGTTTCATTTGACCAAGACTGGCAGATGATGCCCACTATGGTGTATTTGCTATTTTAATGTTTTTCTGTGTGGTTTCTGTATGCTTTATAGAGCATCCTTTAAAATTTTTGCAAAGCTGGTTTTGTGGTGATAAAGCTCCTTAAATTTTTGCTTGTCAGAAAGGTTGGTTTTTGTTTTTTTGTTTTTTTTTTTATCATTCCCTTCCGTTCTGAATGATAATCTTGCCAGATACAGTATCCTACATTGAGACTCCTTTTCTTTCAGCACTTTGACTATATTATGCCATTCCCTTCTGGCCTGTAGAGTTTTATTTGAGAAGTCCGCTGACAGTCTTATGGGGGCTCCTGTATTTGCCACATTTTCTCTGGCTGCTTTTAATAGTCTGTCTTGTATTTTTGACATTTTTATGATGATGTATCTAGGTGTACTTCTGTTTGGGTTTCTTTTATTAGGAACTCTTTGAGCTTCCTGGATCTGGAGGCTTGTTTCATTCTTCAAATTGGGAAAGTTCTCATCTATTATTTCTTCAAATATCGTTTCTCCTTTCTTCTGTCTTCCTCTGGGACCCCTATGATGTGAATGTTGTTCATTTTGATGTTATCTGAGAGGTCTTGAAAGCTGTCTTTGATTCTTAAAATTTTTAAAAATCTCTTTGCTGGTTTGCTTGATTGCATTCCTCTGCATTTCTTCCTGATCACTGATTCTACTGGAAGCCTCATCTATCCCATTATCTATATGAGTCACTCTATTGAGTTCTTTAATGCATTCATCGTGCCTCTTACCTTTTAGATGTCTTGTTTTAATTCTTCTGTTTGCTTCCTGGCATTCTTATTTACTGCCTCTACTGATTTCTGCATTCCCATGAGTATGTTAATCATCATTACCCAAAATTCCTCTTCAGGTAATTTACATACATCTGCTGTATTCAGATTTTCCCCTGGGTTTTCGATTGGATCCATTATTTCGCTAGTATTTCTTTGTGCCTTTTCTGTATTTGGCATTCTGTTTATATTTCTGTGGGTTCATTTTCCCTGGCGCTATGTACCTTTGACTTGCCCAGGATTGGCAATCAAGCTGCAGTTTTGCCTCTATCCACAAGGTGGCACCAGCGGTTAACGTTGAGCTTTGGGACTGCCTTCTCACTGTAATCCAGGCGGTGGGGCATTCAATGGGTGAGATTTCCACTCAGTGGGCCCTAGGCTCTGGTGAGAAATAGATTTGATTTGGCTGATTTCCGGTTATGGCTGCGCCTAGCACAATTACATTGTGAGGGCCCCAGCTCAACTCCCCGTGTGCTGGCTCTCCTTTCACCCCCTCCCAAGTTGGCCCTCTGTGGTTCCACATCTCAGTCCCCCAGGGCCCACCTCTCACTGCCTTTGCAGTTGGTGCTGAAATCCCTAGCTTCCGCCCCACTATGCATCCGGAGACTCCCGAACTCCGAACTCCGACCCAAATACAAATCTGCAGTTTATCTCAGAACCGGGCTGGCTGTCCCAACCCACCGATAGTCTTCAACTGTTCTGTCTCCTGCTGAGGTGCCAGTCATTTCTTGGTGTTTGTCTCAGGAAAATAAGTGATTTTTTGGTTTTTCTTTGGTGTCTGTGGGGCGCGACCCAAAAGTGCGTCCTATCGAGTCAGTATTCAGAAGTTGATCTTCTCCTGCTTTCTTTTTGTGTTTTATTTCTAGTTTTAAGCCATTGTGTTTGGAGAAGATCTTGGTATGATTTCAGTCTTATAATTTTTTAAGACATGTTTGTGTCCCAGTATATGGTCTGCTTTGAGAATGTTCCATGTGCGTTTGAGTGTGAATTCTGCAGTCATTGGATAAAGCATTCGGTGTATGTCTATTAGACTTATCCATTCACATATGTCACTTAAAACTCTTCCTTCCATGTTAATTTTCTGCCTTTATTTTCTCCATTATTTCTCCTATTAGTATTGCTGTTAATGTCTCTCTTTAGTTCTAATAATATTTGCTTCATGTATCTTGATGCTTCTTATTTTGGTGCATATACATTAATAAGAGTTATGTCTTTTTGTTGAATTGACCCCTTATTCATTATATAATGTCCATTTTTTTTGTTATCCTCTTTAGTTGGAAGTCAATCTGATACAACTATAACTGTCCCTGCTTTTTTGGTTACCATTCAACTGTAGGATTTTCTTCCAACCATTGACTTTGAGCCTATGTTTATCTTTTGAAAGAAAATGAGTCTCCTTAGTTCAGCATAAAATTGGGTTATGTTTATTAATCCATTTGGCCACTCTATGCCTTTTGGTTGGGGAGTTCAATACATTAACATTAATAGGATGACAACTGATATGTAACTGTTTATTGTCATCTTGTTAATTGTTTTCTGGTTGTTGTGGCAGGTAGTACCTTTGCTCTTCCCTTCCTCTTCTTAGGTGAATTGAATGCTGTTATGTTGTGATTGGCTTTCCTTTTTTTTATCTTGTTTTTTCCCTGGAGATATGTTACCCTGAGGCTTACATTAACATTGCTATGCTTATTTTCTTTTTTTTATTTGAAAGCATATTACATCTGGGCTCATTGTAACCATCCATTCTTACTCTCCTCCCCTCCTCCCTTTTTATATTTTGTTGGATTACTGTTTTTTGTTTTTTGTTTTTTTAAAGCAAAGGTACAGGATGGAATGAAGGCAAGTAGGCAGACAGACAGGAAGAGAGAGGAAGTGGAAGTAGTTAATTTACTTTGTTCAGTTATTCATCATTGGTTGTTTCCCCAGCCCCAGATCTTGAACCGGAGACCTTGGGATGTATGTCGACTGTGCCTGGTTTAACCTACTAGGTCACCAGGGTGCGCCTGACTCTCTACTTTAAGTGTGGTTTCTTTACTCTTTATAGGACTTCTTTTAATATTTTTTATAAAGCTGGTTTTGTGGTGATGAATTCCTTTAACTTTTACTTATCTGAAAAAAACATCATTCTTCCAATTTTAAGTGATAACCTGGCAGGATAGAGTACCCTTGGGGGAACCTACCACTTTCCAGCTGAAAAAAAAATTTTTTTACAGCACCTTGAATATATTATGCCATTCCCTTCTGACCTGTAAAGTGACATTTGAGAAATCCACTGACAGTCTTACTGGGACTCCTTTGTATGTGATTGATTTTTCTCTAGCTGCTTTTTGACATTTCAATAATGATGTGTCCTCATATAGGTCTGTTTGGGTTTCTTTTGTTTGAAACTCTTTGAGCTGCCTCGTTTTAATAACTTGCTTCTTCATTCCTGAGGTTAGGGAAATTCATATACTGTTTCTGGCCCCTCTTCTGTCTCTTCTCCTTTTGGGATTCCTGTGATGCAAATATTGTTCTTTTTGATGATATCTCATAGGTCTCATATGCTATCTTCATTTCTTTAAATTCTTTTTTCTCTTTGATGTTGTGCTTGAATGCATTCTACTGCCCTATCTTCTAACTCACTGATTCTAGTCAAGATTTCTTCCGGTCTACTACTGAGACACTCTATTGAGTTCTTTAGTTCTGGTATTGTGCTCATTAGTTCTTTGACTTCTTTTTTAAGCTGCCTCATATTTTATCTTTGTTGTGGTTCTCTTTTTGTTCCTCTATTAAACAATATTTTTTCCTCTTTCAGTGAGTATGGTTATCGCTGTTGCCCTAACTTCTGCCTCAGGTAGCTTGCATTCTGTTGCATTCATATTTTCCCCTAAGGTTTTGTTTAGATCTGTCAGTTCATGTATGTTTCACTATGTCTTCCATCTGTTTGATATTCTCTGTTTATTTCTATGGATAGTGCTTCCTGTTGTAAAGACCTTGTCTTAAGGTGTCGAGTTGCATAGAATAGACCTGGATCTTGGTTTGAACACTGGCTTTTCTTTAGTTGTGTAATATTTCCATTGGTCAGGTTTATTCAAGCTCTGAGGTATGTTTTTGGTTGGGGGAGTCTAGCCTTTAGGATTGGAGTTAGTGTGGGGTTTGCAGTGTCACATGTCTGAAGTCTAGCATGAGTGACCCGAGTTTGGACCCAGTCAACAAGCAGGCTGCAGTTCCATCTGAGTCCACTGAGTGGAGTTATCTAGTAACTGTTGTAAGTCCTCCTTTCTGGGAGACTTAATCCTCCAGAGAAACTATAGCCCCAGTAGTGGATGGTAACCATACCCTTAGACCTAGGGGTGGGATTTCAGGAGGGTGGGTCCTGCAATAGTGGTGGGAAGGCAACCTTTTCCCCCAGGGGCTTTCCTGTAATGGCAGCTTTCCATTCTGGCTCCTTTTGGGAGCTGCGTCTACCATAGTACTAGACCTCTTGTCATTCCGCAGAGGGTGCCCCCACCTTACTTTGGCTCTATGACTCCTGAGCTTGACTGGGGATGTTCATTGTTACTGGTGAGTTTCTTAACTCTGGGGGTGTGTCCTTTCTCTGAGTTTTCCCGTGGCATAGAGTCTCAGAGTACTGCTTAAGACTGGCGTCTCTTACCTTAATTTATTTATTTTCCTAGGAGGGTGGTCTGTGGAGCTGTAGTTACCATTTCTTTTCTAAGATTGGTAGTCCAATGGATGTTTTCTTAATTGTGCTATGGGGAGAAGGCAAGCTTGGTATCTTAGCAGTCTGCCATCTTAGAACTAGAAATCTTGTAATTTTCACCATCACTATTTTTACAAAATAAAATTCAGCTAATTAGACACTTTTTAAAGGGAGAGGTAAATGGAATCAGGATGCACTGTAGAGCCTATTGGCAAATACTGTCACTCAAAAATTGCAAACAGAGTTCTTTTCCTTAAGGTGACTCAGTCAGCCAGCAGGTTGTCCTGCTCATTTGTTCTCTCCAGAATCCTTAGACCCCCGCCTTGCCTCAGCCCCTGAACTTACTCCCAAAGTTCTTGTTTCCAGGGCAAATATCTCCCCTCTGTCTCCCACATTTTTGAAACAATTCCTCTTCCTGCCCTTAGGTAAAACAGACTCAATAGTTCCCCCAGTATGAGCCCGATTTACCTAACATGAATGCTATTTTAGAAAATTATGTGTATATTAGATAAATCCTATCTACAGGCAAAATGTAAGTGACAATAGTATATACATACTGGGGGTTGGGAATGGAGAAGAACAGCTAATCACAGCTGCTTTTACAAGCAGAAGCAGTATAAGATGGGCTTTTGATGGTGATAAAGAACTACAGAATAGAATTAGACTATTAGAAACATCTGGTCACTCATTATTCTCCTTAAAAAGCCTTTGATGAGTCCCTGTTATCTGCAGTATAAATGCCAAACAAGGCACGTTAGGTCTTTCATATCCTGGCCCTAATCAGTTTTTTCAGCCAGCTAAACACTGCTAAGCGTTTTCATTCCATACACATTCGTTGAAAACCTACCACTTTCTAGGCATTTTTCTAGGTTGTAGAATTAATGGTGGTCTCTGCTTCAGTCTAGTTGGGGGTTGCAAATAATCCAAACAAAGCAGTTTTTAGGGTGGCCAGGGAAGACTTTCTGAGGATACGTCTAAACTGAGACTTGAAGTATAAGTTGTGCATTAGAGGAAAACGATCTAGGCAGAGAGCCTTGAAATCAGAAAGAATTTGGGGTATAAATAGAAGGCTGACACTACCACAGTTAAGAGGAATGTTAAAAGACTTCAGTGAGATGATATTAAATCTGAGGGCAGGAGCCCAGTCACACAGTGCAAAGTAAAATATAGGTGCTTAAATCTGGAGTTGAGATGTGGTAGAAGTGGTGACAATAAACTTTTTCTTATTTTTCTGCATAACAAATCTCTGAGGTAGGTATTATTAATAACTAACTTTTTGGAGAAGGGTCCTGAAGAAGCATCCTTGGGTAATTTGCTCAAAGTCACATAGTTGGAAAGTGTTGGATTTACTGATCTGTCTGTCTTACTCCAAAGTCCATGCTCTTAATCTTGACTCTGTGTTCTATACTGTCTAAATGCTTTATTTAGTGAGAAAATCAAATTCAGAGAGATTAAAAATAAGTTAGAATGAGTAAGAGGATGTGAGGCATTTCAGAAAAATTGGACTTTCCAGTGTGGAATGATAAAGGACTTTTTATTTGATGGAAGCTGAGAAAGCTATGAAGCACATAAAAAAGGCAACATGGACTCATTCATTTATAAGAACTTAGGGGCATCTTTTGAAGCTTCAAAGAAGTAATTGCAGGTCATATAAAAGGAAATACTTTTTACATGGTGAATAGTAAGTAGAAGAAACAGATTATCCCAGATACAGATTGGAAGTAAAATAAATTTAGAGATATTTTGATAAGGATCTAGAGTGTTAGTAAAACAAGACCTCTTTTGTATGAAATACACTAAAATACTGATGAAATTGAGTATAATAAAAGTTTAAATAAGAAAAAAGAATAGAAAAATGACTAAAGGGAAATCAACTCAAACTTTCATAATAAATGCTGAAACCAAGTTTAGGTTTGATGATTTTTGCAGTTTAAAAAAATTAGCTTTTTAAAATAAAATTTTAGTGAGGTAATATTTGTTTATAGCATAATTTTCTGATGTATGTCATTATAGTTATCCTTGTGTATATTCTGCATAATGGTTACCCGCAGAGTCTATTTTCCATTCATCACCATACATTTGACCCCCTTTATTCTTTTCCCCTCACCCAAACCTCCTTATCTTCTGGTTAACTATCTATTGTCTGTGTCTAAAAGTTTGTTTTGTTCATTTGCTTGACTATTTTGATATTTCATAGATAAGTGAAATCATACCTTATTTCTGTTATTTATCTGACTTAATTCACTCAAGGTTCATCCAGCAGGAAATGACAAGATTTTTTTTTTTTATGACTGAGTAGTATTCTGTTGTTGAAACAATCATGTGCCAATTAACTACATTTTTGTAAAAAACATATGCGATGGTGGTTCCAGTAGGTTATACCATATAACATAAGAGTATATAGTAGTCTGTGCTACATCAATTTGTGTAATTATACTCTGTGACATTCACACAATGACAAAATCACCTAATAATGCATTCTGAGAATGCATTCCCATCAGTAAGCAATGTGTGACTGTATACCACATCTTCTTTACCAGTTTTTCCACTGATAGACATTAGGTTGTTCCCATTCTTGACTATTGTAAATAATGCTGCAATGAAATAGGAAGTGCCTATGTCATTTTGAATTAGTGTAAAATTAAAGAAAAGAAACTACTCAATTTTCTTTTCCTAAGAAGCCACTATAGAGAGATGGAGCAATTAATATCCTTCTTCATCGATCACAGACAGACTGAAATCCTATTTCCAGAGAAATCTATTTTTATATGCTAGAAAGGTATGGTCACATCTTTGCCAGGACACTGGCTTGACATCTGAGGAAAATATTCTTTCAGAACTCCATGTTTGTGCTTTATTCGTCTTCAAAATATTCTCAACATGTGATTTGAATAACTCTTTCTTAAGAACAAATGTCCCTTATTTCATGAACTTTGAGATTTTTATAACCTTAAAAAAAACTTTTGCACTTTCTCTTACCCCATTGTCCCATCAATTCCTCTCAGCCCTAGTGAGAAACACTAAGTTGTTGAGATGCTCTTTATCATTTGAATAATATTATTCACAGTTCAGGGAATAAGAGTGTACTCTTGGTCTCTCTAAAAGTTTGGGAACTGTTGAGTCAGTTGCATAAGCACTAATTATTTCTGCTTTTTGGTTCTCTAGTTGTCTCACCATGATCAGGTTGCAAGCATGACTGTCAAAGGACTTGTATGCAACAGTTTCTTCTGTGGTTCTCTTCTTTCTTGGGTTAACTCTGGGGAACCTGCTTCTCTGGTACTCAGAATGTATCTACTGCCTTCAGTATATCAAATGAACACTGAAAACTTACCAGCCTAACCTGCTGTATATGTTTGTGTCCTGGGGCCAGCGGGGAACTACCAAGATGAACAATTAAATGAAGCGCTTCTTCTTCTCTCTTCCTGCCTGCACCTTACTTTAAAAAACAAAACAAAACAAACAAAAAACCACTCTGACTGCTCCATCTAGAATGGGAGAGGGAAAGTTCAACAGAGCTATTTCCAGCATAAGGGTGAGAGGATGGTGCTAGGTTTGGGTGGCCTCTTATACATCATAAGCATTTTTTTTTCATACATTAAAATAAACTCATATGTATAGGTTTCCCATTCCTAATATGTATGTCAACATGTACTGCCTTATAACAAATCACTTAGTGTTCTTCATCTTTGTCCAGTGGGCTCTGCCACCATTTGCCTCCACCGCCACCCCACCACCCCGTCCCATTCCCTATAGTTATGCATCATAAGAATTTTGAAGTCAGAGCTCGTCCTAGGTTTGAAGCCTGCCTTTATCTAGTTATTTGACCTTTTTGCAGATGGTTGAATGAATTTTTTCAACAATGGCAATTATTATAAAGCATACTGCAAGTATTAAGTAAATTTAGGAGCTCTCTTCATCCTAATCAAACATAAAGTGTTGCAGTGAAAATGATCAACATTTCTTTCTTTGTTACTGATTCTGTTTTGTCTTTAAGTATTTTACTTACTTAGAATTTTGTAATATATCCTCAAATACCACTACACTAGCTAATTACAGATGAAACTAGTAATTTTTCTTGATGTGCACATTAAGATTGTGCCTATTTAAAATGAGACCTAGTTCCAAAACTACTTTTTAAAGGAATGTTAAAGAGTTGCATTATCTAAAAATATTCATTCCTGAACTCTGACGTCTCACTTAAAATTCTAGGGAAATAAGTATTTAATCTTCGTTACATAATGGTGACAAAACATATTCACTAATTTGCAAAGCTCTTGTTTTCTTCATAAATTTAAGGTAAATTCAATGCCTGTTGGGAGCCAAGTTGAACTTGATTTACTTTTAAGCCAGACACATTTCAAAGTACATGCAGGATAGGTTTAAGCGGTACAATTATTTTTTTGTCTTAAATCTGTCCTATCATTTTTTTTCATTTGTAGAAGTAGATGAACCAGGAATCATTGATTTATTAAAAGTTTAATTCTTGGTATTAACACTTTTTCTTTCTTTCTTTTCTTTTTTTTTTTTTCTGTTATTCCCTGAATTCATTTTGCCAGTCTCATTCTGTAGTCATAGACAATTAGAATGCTGCAAGGATGGGTGCCAGACTGATTGGTGTGGCTTTGACACATTGTTTGAGATGGGACATTTTTAATTTTCACCTGAAGGCTTGGACCAGTTTAATAGCTCTATCCATTATGATATCAAGAGGAACAATTTTGGAGTGGGAGAAGGAGTTTCTTCATAAAAAATCTACTGTTTCAACATGAGGAAGCATGGTGGAGTAGAAAGAATGTATGGTATTTAGAGTACTTAAAAGTACCACTTTTAAGGTTATACTTTGATATTGTTAAAATGAATTAGTAATGAGTTATAGTGATGACTGAATGAAATTATACATGTGAAATACCTTCCTCTATGACACAAAGGGATCTCTCAGTAAATGCTAACTCATTCCTGACCTTTGTCAAATTCCTTGAAGTGGGATTGGTGTTTGTCATTTAGCTCATCTGTAGTATTCTATAAAATTGTAGCAAGAGTGTAGACACTTCTGCTCTTCACTTCTTACCCCACCCAAAATACACTACATTCACCCCAAACTTTCTTTACTCTTTCCCCTATTTTAGTGTGACCCCTTACCCTGCTCTAACTTTGACTTACTTTTCTTCATTTTTTTTGCCCTTTGCTGCTGTAGAAGTTGACTGATGGAAGTAGTGGTTATAACCGTTTGCCTTCTTGGTGAGGAAATTTGTGGTAGGGTTGGGAGTATTTTAGAAGTTAGGGTACTTTGCACTCTAAACATGTGAATTAGAAAGGGGAGGAGATGTGGAGGTTTGTGAAGGGCAGGCGAGGAAAAGATACCTCATTACTTCTCTTCTCCTTAAATGTTTGACTTGTCTGCCTTCTTCAAGTATGTCTGAGGGCATGAGCACTCATATAACAAAATATATTGAGAAATTTTGTAGGGTAGGGCCCTCCTTTCAAGGGGCTCACAATCTCTAGAGGGAGAAAAGAACAAAGTCATCATTTAGTGGGGTCAAAATTCTAGTAGATTATATGAGGTAAAAGGGACATTGAGAATAGAGTGCCAAATGAAGTGATGTCAGGAAAGGCTTTTTTTAAGATGAGATAGCACTTTAACATATGAAGGAGAAATAGGAATTTCCTGGCTGAAATAGTGGAGAGACTGTGTTCTATATGGAGGAAATAGTTAAATAAAGTTGTAAAAGAGTGAGGCCACATAGCTTATGCAGGTATAGCAAACCCATAGTTTGGTATGACTGAAGAATAGTATAGGAAAATGAAATTCTTAAGAACTCCTTTGAGGAGTTTCTATATTATTAGTAGTCTTTAATTGCTGAACCTAAGCACTAGTGGTATATGGGAATTCATTATAATACTCATGTAACAAATACTTGGGGTTTTTTATACATATGTATATGTATAGATACACACATTGATATATAAATACATTTACACATGCATAATATAATATGCATATATAAAATTGTTAAATTTTTATGAAAATATTATGTGCCTAAGAATGTATACATATTTTAGAGAATATATGCATATTTATATATACATCTATAAACATATGAGAATATATGCATATTAATTAAACAATTAAAAATTAAATTATGCAATTATTTAATTGCTGAGCATGATACTTTTCTAGTATAACTACTTGCTTTATAATTTTTCGTTTTCTTTATTCTGGGAAGCCCATTATGTGCTTTCCAGTAGTAGTTCATGGATTTCATGGATTTCTTCAAAAATAAACTATGAGGGTTATATGAATTACTTAGTAACCATATGGTGTATATCAGTGTTAATGAAAGCATTCAGAGGAGGGATTGTTGATGATTCAGTTTTCTCTCCTGATTTAGTTTGTAACCTAGATGGGCACTTAGGTTTTATCATGGGCTTGTTTGAATGGTTATATAAAGCATTCTCTTTTGAATATTCACTATAGATATCGAAAATGAATCAAGACAGATTCCATGTCAATCTTATTATTTATTAGGGAGCTAGGAGTGATGTACATATGTGCTTCATGAAAAGAGAAAAGAGAATTATTTTTGTGGGCATTTGGAGGAGGAGAATCACATGGTTTAAATTTTGGGGAGATTTAGGAGCTGGTTATTTACTCTGTTAATGCTATCAATTTTTGTTCCCAAAATGTCTGAAGCATCAGAAACAACTGCTCTTGATGGCCACATCTCAGAACTACTTAAATGACAGAATGCAAGTTAGCAAAATTCCCAGTGAGTCATTTGCATTAATCATGGACCTCTTGAGTGTTGTCATTATGGTAGGATTCAAAAAGAAATGACTGTAAACCCTTAAGTGTTCAGGGATAGGTATAATCTCTGAGAAGGTAAAAGTGAGGGCCATGAGACTGAGCCAGACTATTTAGTGCCTCTCAGAATTACCTTTCCAGTGTTCTTCTGTTGACTATCACAGTTACCTTATCGCTTCTAGATGGGCCTCATGAAACTGTATTACACAAAACAATGTTTTCACTTTCCTTAGAAGCCATTGTGCAGCTTAAATCTATGCTCGCATTATTTTCTCCATTTAATAAAATTTAGCCCATCTCTATTTTGTCTTACTCTCATTTCTAATCAGATTTTTTTGAATTGTTATACATCTTTTTTATGTATAGTTACATTTTAGTGTTATCTATTTTAAATCTTTTTCTCTTTTCCTCATTTCCTGTAGTTTAGTTTTGTTTTTTAAAGAAAAGATGCAGGCAGGTATGAAAACACATAAGCAAGCAGAGAGGCAGATAGAGGAGGAAGAAGCATTTTAATTTTTAATTTTTATTTCAGTTGTACATCTTGGTTGGTCCCCCTGAAACTGGGATGTGAACCCAGGTCACTAGGATGTAGATGGACTGTGCTCAGTCCGAGGTAGGAGACCTAACTGCTACTCTACCAGGGAGTACCCATTTCCTACAGTTTTTGTTTATAATCACAGTACCTCAGATCCCAAACTGCTATTTTTCCTTCTCTACCAATTCCTACATTAGTTTTCACTCTTTCTTTGCCTACTACTTAATGAATCTCTCTTCTTAAAGACTCTGAATCCTCCCCTATCTCAACCATGTTTTGTGGCTTCAGGAAGACTCCTGAGCCAAACCTGTAAAGTTTGCATTTGTTACCTCTCCTCTCAGATCTTTCATCCCTTTTCCTTCCCCTGCCCCACCTCTGTCTTAAATCATTACAAATGCTCCGTCCACCAACTGTGGCCAAGGAACACGGCCAACTCTAGAGGGGATTCAAAGATAGCTTAAGAATTGTAGAGAGATTCACAAATCACTCAGGTAAGGTCTGAAGTATCATAAGCAAGATATTTGACAGATTAATAAGAAAATGAGGGACCAAAGTAGAGTAGGGTAAGTAGAAAAAGGGAAGGAGAGGCGTTGCAGGAAAGCCTTATCCTTTATTTGCTAATCATGACAAATCTGAGTTATATGACCTTGGTCTTGCTATTTCTATGTCTAGTCTGAGTTACTTTGACTAGGGTTATCTTTTGCTCACTGCTTCAGTTTCATCAAGATAAGCCTGAGGTTTAGGCTTAGTGGCATATGTGTCTACCCATATCTGATTCCTGCCTGACTTGCTGCTGTGTCTCACTTCTAGGTTTCTTGTGTGATCTGAGGCCTTCTTTTCTTCCTTCTTATAACTGTTTTCCCAGACTTCGCAGTGGATGTGACTGTACAGTTTTAGTCCTATGCCTCAGGCTACCATATGTATTTTCCTTGGAGGCCTGAGGTAGAGTGAAAAGTGGGGTTGGAAGTGACAGGCAATAGGAAACATTATTGTCTGGTTGAAATTCCTCTTGGTTTCAGCACCTCCCAAATTGATCCAGTTCTGTTTTAGTTGTTTTTCCATAGAGTCAACGAGATCTCATCATTTAAGATGGAAAAGAAACATATGAAGACAAGGATAATGATAGACTGATTTCTGACCTAGTCCTATAGGCTGTGAAAGCTGTGGTCCTGGGGGCAAAGAAAATGAAAAAGAGGGGGTGGTTAATGGTTATTAGGGTGATGTTTGGCTTTTAAATATCTTGCTTCTGGTGAGTGTGAGGCCATAGCCTCCCCCTATTTATCTGTAAGTGTTGTTACACTGACCTCTTGGAAACATAACCTCCGACAGCGTACGGTCCCATTACTGTTTCCAAAATACTTAAGGAAATCTGAGCTGAGAACACAAAGGCATTCTTTTAGTTTTTAAAAATCTTCTCATCTTTAGAAAAGGACAGTCATGTTTTTACAAACTCACTTGGACCATTTTTCTTTTTTCTTCTCTCATCAGATAAGATAGTAGGTCTTCACGACTCCAAATCACATATATCATGGATCTTTTTTGTAACCAATAAATCTTTCCAGAGAAAGATACAAAAACACTGATTTTCTAAAGTGAACTTCAGAGTAGGAGCAACTGGCACACAGAATTGTTTATTGAGTAAGTAAGGTTTTAGTGATGTATATATATGTATAGATATAGATATTATTTCACTTATGGACTATGTAACTAGGGTAGCAATTATAAAACAAATCTTAGTAACATATTTGACATAAAATTAGCAGTCACATATGAAAAGCAGTAACAGTCTCAACGTGTACTTACATATTGGTTTATGGTTCTATGTGTGTAAGTAATTGATTTGTTAGTTTTTTTTTTCCTTTTTGTTTTACAGTTTGCCCGGGTTTGGATACCTGATCCTGAGGAAGTTTGGAAGTCAGCAGAGTTGCTCAAAGATTATAAGCCAGGGGATAAAGTTCTCCTGCTTCACCTTGAGGAAGGAAAGGTAAGAATTTTGCTTTTATTTGTTGTCATTGGTATAAAGTGGAGGGAATTCAAAAGAGTAAGCTTACTATGACATACTTGACCTCAAATGGAAGTTAAAGTTTGAATGTACTTATTAAATGGATAAAAATGGCAAACTCACGTTTCTAACCCAACCGAGTAATTGGTGACATGGGTTTGTGAAAAGAGCAGTTACTTTAAAATTTATTTAGATTTAGATTCTCATATAATCCTCTCCAAGATATTCATGTATGTCCGTTTCTTGTTTAGGCTAGTATTAAAATTTTTTCGTATTAACTAAAAAAAATCAGTCTGAGATTTGACATTTGCTGGAACTATTCATTTGAAAAAAAATTTTACTGCAAAGCTATTATGTATAGAGAGCACTTAGGTAGTGATCAGAAAAAATTAAAACCAAGTGCGCCTCTACACTGTCCTGTCTGCATTCACCTCATAAGTGGAACTATTTTTTTTTTTTATCCATTTTCTCTCTCCACTTTTTTTCTTAAAGAACTTTGTCATGTTAATTTCCTTTAAACAATTTGCAGTCTGGCCAGGGAAACTAGATATAAATACATGAAAATTTAAAAAATATATAGGATATAAGAGTAATTTGATACTACAATAATAAAGATTTCAAAAGGTAAGCTTATAATTAACTAATGAATAATACTATCCTGACATTTAATGTGTATTTAGCACTAAATATGTGCCAACAATGTTCCAAGTGCTTCTTTTATTGTAATTTACTGATTCCTCACAACAATCCTATGATTGGTGCTATTGTTTTTATGATTTTACAGATGAGGAAACTGAGGCTCAGAGCATTTGGGACTTGTTCAGGGTTATGTAGGTATTAAGGGATGAAACTGGGATTTAACCCAGGAAATTTGCCTTCATGCTGTGTGCTCATAGCCACTTTACTATATTATAAGGGCAGTGAAGACTTAGGATCCCAATAGAGGGAATTATCATTATATGGACTGTTCTGTCAAGGAAGGCTTCAGGAGGAGGAAATATGTTGACTAGGATTTTAAAGGTAGAATTTGGATTGATAAAAAGAAAGGAGAAGATCCTATGAAGATTGGAATGTATTTTAAAGATAGTAAATATAACAAATTGACTGGAACAATAATTTAGAAAGGAACATGTTCTAGTTCAACAAATTAATTTTAAGTCACCTGCAATGTGCCATGTTAAGTACGAGATGACTAATGTAGGATCTCTGATACCAGTGTCATGTAAGAGAGAGGATTTATTTTCAAGGTGTATGTCATGATATTTTGAAATTATAAACAAGAAACAAAAGTAGAACAGAGGAGGGAATGATCAGAGAGGTGGGTGAATATAAGGGACCAGGGAAGCACTGTCTGAAGAATGAAAAGGGGAGTGCATTTCAGGGATCCAGAAGAGTACATGCAAAGGCAGGGAGGCATGCATAATGATGTATGTTTGGGGAACTGCAGAAGTTCCAAGTTGTGGCATGTTAAGTCAGAGTACAGGACTGGCAAGAGGATGGTGGTGGGAACCTGCTCACAGAGGGCCTTGGTCATGCTAAAACACTTAGACTTCAGCTGTATGCCATGGGGAGTAATTGTAGTTTTTAAAGCAGAGGAAGGGAGCTAGATTTGTATTTCACACCCCTGGTGACAGCACAGAGGATGAATTTTAAGAGAACAAAAGAAATAGAGACTAGTTTGGAAGAAGGCAGGGAAAAATTAGGCCAGATTAGGAAGACCTTAACTGCCAGGCTAAAGAATTACTTTGTTCAGCCCTTATTGATTATCTACTCTGTTAGGCACTTTATTTTTGGGGGCAGTTTTGGGTGTATTTTCTTATATTCTCAATCAACCCTAGGGTTGGTAGTTTGGTTTGTAACTATATTCTAAATACAGAAACTAAGGCTCAGAGACATTAAGTAGTTTTGTCTGAGATCACACAGGCAGAAAATGGTTTTTGTGTATTGAAGGAACAGAATAATACCTAAATAAACAGGCAGAGAGAAGTTGAGGAGCAGACTGTAAACTTTTCTCCCTATTTAGCATAGTTCATTACAACATTGTTTGTATATTTGACCTCTGTATATGTGTATGTATATATATATATAGCTCATTAATATTAACAAAACCATCTTGTTCCTCCCTAAAATGAAATTTTCTTTTGTTATATGTTACTTACCTAAATAGTTGTGTAACGATTTCTGTGCATAACTTTGCCATAAAGCCTTCTTTCCTTGGCTTTAAAATGAATAATACTTCACTTTTGGGACAAAGCACTTCATTTAAAATTGAATGGAAACTCTGAACCATCTCTTTTTTGAAGAGTATGCATATATGCATTATGGACTTATGTAAATATGTGTATAGACACAGAGTATTATACCTGGCTTCTGGGGATTGTTGGACCTCTTGGAGCTCAAGGGTTCTCAGTATTCACCACATGCCAGGAGTTGCCTTGCTTAATTTTTACTGCACTACTGTGAGCTTTTTATATTATGCCCTTTATAGAAATTAAGCCTTTAAGTTATATACCATACCCAAGACAATATAAGAAATAAGTACCAGCATCAGGATTAGAACCCAGGACTCTCAGACTCTAAAGCTAAGCTCTTGACCACTTTGTTATACTTCCCTGTCACTTACCACAAATAAGGAGGGGAAAATTTGCTTTAAGGATTAAAAAAAACTTCTGGTCTAGAAACTAGGTAAAACAGTCTAGGCTATGATTCTCAAACTACAGTACTAAAAATTATTTAATACAAGATAATATAGCTAGAGAAAAAGACAACTCTCCTTATTTTTTACCATTTCTTCTAGTTTCTGTGGTGTTAGAAGGTGCCAGGAAAATAATGCATTTAGTAACTATGAAGTAAATCAGGAATAGGAAATAAGGTAAGTGTGTGAATGAAATTCATGTTTATTGCCATGATTTAGCCAAATACTTTGTCTTGTGTATTTGCAGGATTTGGAATATCGTCTAGATCCAAAGACAAAGGAACTGCCTCACTTACGAAACCCTGACATCCTCGTGGGTGAAAATGACCTCACTGCCCTCAGCTATCTTCATGAGCCTGCTGTGCTCCATAATCTCAGAGTTCGCTTTATTGACTCCAAACTTATTTATACATATTGTGGTCAGTATGCCTTGCTGTCTGTGATGAACAGAGTCATAGAAATGTTGTTCATGGGGAAAGAAGGCTGTGGTTGGACTTTCTCTTAGAGACAGAATCACTTCAGAATTATCAAAAAGATTCACCCGTGTTCATTTAGCTGAGCTGCATTTTATGCTTAATCAGCTTTTTTGTAAACTTACTTAATATTTCTCAAAATAAAAAGAACTGAATGCTGCATTGTTTGGATTGGCCTCTATCCCAGAGTTATTGCCATATTCAATGCCAATTTTTCATATTTTCTTCTTTTTTATAAAAGGGAGGAAGGGAGGGAAGGAAGAAAGAAGCATTTAAGGAGGGAAGGAAAGAAGAAGAGGAAGAAACATATTTATTTATTTAGTTGTTCATCTTGGTTTTTGAACCTGGCCCTGGTCTTGACCCTAGCTAGGTCCTTGTGCTATATGTGATCTACATACCAATATCTCAGTTGCTGAATCACAAAGGTGTGCCCTGCCATATGCTTTGATCTCTACAAAAACTATTGCATGACGAATAGATGTCAAAGGCTTATCTTTGGGTCAGGTTCAAGAATTTGTTTTCTCTTTTTCTTAATTTCTTAGAAATACCAGACTGACTTGACTGGTAGTAACTGTTCTTGATCTGCTTGTCTGAGTCCTGCTCACTGAAGTATTAGCTGCTGTTAACAGCTCAGGATTCTTTTTCTCTAGATTAGAAATTAAGCATGCACATGTAGGCACTTTTGGGTTCCTTTCCCCCTTTCGGGTTCCTTTCCCCCTTTCTTTTGTTTTTCTCTTTTTGTCTGTTTTCTTATTGTTTTTTCCCCCCTCTTCCCTGGTTCTTTTTCCTCTACTGACTTCTTCTTTTTTTTTTTTTTTTTTTTTTTTTTTTTTTTTTTTTTTTTTTTTTTTTTTTTTTTTTTTTTTTTTTTTTTACTACTCACTCTCCTTTAAAACTCAGGTCTGGAATTTCCATTCATAATTCCTTCTGTTTGTTTACATAATGTACCCAATAAGTGTTCATCATTTTTTACTACTCTTGTGTTTTGGACTGGGACAGCTCTTATTTTCTTCTTAAAATAGCTTGTATCTTTTATGTCCTTTTTTTTTTTTTCTCTATTAACTGAAGGTTTTTTCCCTCAAATTTTTTTAATTTGTTTTTTTCCTTGTGTACAACTTTCCCTATGAAGCTTTCCCTAATCACAGTATCTAAGTAATAAATTCTCCCTTCCCATTCTTAATCTCTCTCTTGTCTGCTTTATTTTTCTTTTTTTCTTACTATTATCTAATCTGTGATGTACATATATTTTTTTTCTTATTTACTTAATTGTTGAAATTTTCCACTAGAATATAGACTCCTGAGGGTAGAGATATTTCTTTTTTTCATGTTGTAAACCTAGCACTTAAAAAAAGATTTGAAGCATAGTTGTACCTCAATGATTTTTGAATGAATGACTGTTAAACTAATATAGACCTATTATAAAATTTAAGGAAATATAGAAAAAATATTAAAAAAGGAAAAAGAATTACATTGACTTCACCACTGAACAATGATTAGTATTTTGTTGACATACTACTTTTTTTTTACATCTATAAGAGTAGAAATAGATGTAAAATTGGAATCAGCCTACATAGTATTATATCATGTTTTCTTATGATATTTAACATTCTTTATAAGCATGATATATAGTGGTAGCACTGTAGTCTGTCATATGGATGTAACAACATGTATTTAACCTCTCATATATTTTGTTTCCTCTTCTCACTGTTATGAATATGTCTTTATTTTAAAAAACTTTGTATGAATCTATTTCATTTAGATAAAGTCTAGAAGTAGAATTTTTGGCTTAAATATTATGAAAATAGTTAAGTTCTTATAATAGTTCTCCAATTTTCATTATTTTAAATAGCCTAGTTCAGTTTTTAAATGGTACTTTAGTTAAGACTACTGTAATGGGTTCAGAGCAAAGGCTATATTTCAATCCTTAAAGTTTATTCGTTCGTTATGAAATTGATGTTTTTGTGTTAACTGTAATTTTTACTTTACCAAGTTTGATATGCTTTTTAGGATATCATTGGCTTACTTAGTTTTTTTTCCAACTCTTCTCCCAGGTATAGTCCTAGTAGCTATAAATCCCTATGAACAACTGCCTATTTATGGAGAAGATATAATTAATGCCTACAGCGGTCAGAACATGGGTGACATGGATCCACATATCTTTGCAGTGGCTGAAGAAGCTTACAAACAAATGGCCAGGTTGGTGGACTTTATTATTTTCTGACTCTTATTAGATGTAGTAATTTCTTTTCTGAGGTGTTAGCTATCTTAAAATAAAATAAATAGTAGCTTTTAAATTATTATAAAATTGGTAATCTTCATATGGAGTTTATCTCATATAGCCTGTGTTATTATTAAAATAACCTCACATTTGTACAAGGAAATAATGATTTTTTAAAACTTCTTTTAGAATCATATCAGGATCCTGTTACTAGGTTGTTTTACAGATAAGCAGATCAAAGTTTATTGGTATTAAGTGACTTGGTCAGTGTCATTCAGTTAATGCTCATTTAACTAAGTTAAGGGGCATTAAATATAAGATGGTTAAACATAGTTTTGTATTACCTCACATACCTAATGATGTCAGATTCTGCTATAAGACAGCTATAAATGTAAAAAACTTTTAAAAGTTACTTTTTTAAACTTAAAATTGATACAACTTCATGTGTTAACATATTTTTCCCTAAAATTAGAAAAATCAGTAGTGTTTAATTAGTAGAGTATTGGAGCATTTGAATAATATTGGAGTAGTGTTAGCACCACACAAGTATAATTTGTTGCTAGGCATAAAGCGAATTGCTGGAGTGCTAGATGCTAAAAATAATCTCAGAAAATTTCCATTAAGCTCATAGGGAATTACTTGACTTCTTAGAAAATACTATTCTTAAATATGAAAATTTGGCTCTTATTATCCTTGTTACTGGTAATTCACAAAAAGTGTCTATGATATGTTTCTACTTTTTTACCCTGAAGTTTACTTTGGTTTCTTAACATTTCCCCCCCTCACTTTTCCCCTGTGACTCAGACATACAGTATGATTTCGTAACTGCAGGTTTGCTTGTTTCTTTGCCCTTTGTTCAGTTTTATGTTTTAGGCAGTTTTAAAATAATGCTTAATCAATTGTGATATTATGTTTGCCATTTATATTAATAAGTTTACATTCTTAAATGTACCACAGCAGCTAAATCGACCATGTCTGCTTAGAGGGCTTATTTCTTGCCAGTTTTTTTTTTTTTAACCAAATAAAGATATGCCATTTTAACTAGATATTAATCCTGTTTCATAGTACCACTGCTCCTCAAGACTCCTTGAATGTTCAGAGAAGGGATAGCAAGTATACAGTTTGTTCAACAGACATTTGTTAAGCACTATTCAGGCACCATTCTGGGCACAGGGAACACAGAAGTGAATAAATTGAACAAAAATTTCCACCATCATAAACTGAGGCTTGATAAACTATGAAAATAAGATCAATAGTTTCCCATATTAATGAGCGATACTGTAAAAAAATAAAGTTAGAAAAGTAAGTAGGGAATGCTGGGTGAGTCAGAGGGTAGATATCCTGGGCTCAGGGGAAGCCTCATTATAAAACTACCTTTTGTTTAACTTAAAAAGTAATTTTAGACTTAGAGAAAGGTTGTAAAAATAATACACAGTGTTATCATATACCCTACTTATCCCTAATGTTAATATGTTATACAACCATAGTTAATTGGTAAAGCCTGGATATTAACATTGATAAAATACTGTAAACTGTTCTAAAAACCTTGTCTAAAAGTTCTTCATTTTCCCTCTAATGACCTTTTTCTAGTCTAGGGTCTGATCTAGAACTATGTATTATACTTAGTTCTGTCTCCTGAGGCCCCTTTAATCTAAGACTATCCATTTGTCTTTCTCTTTCTGTTGTGATTTTGATACTTATAGAATACTGGCTGGTTCACTTGTAGGCTCCAAGGACACAGCAGTGAAAAAATTAGACAAAAATACACACACAAAAAACTATCTTAACCCCATGATCATTTGTTTAAAGTTTTCTACTGATTATATTGAGATTATACATTTTGGGCAAACATGTCATCCAAGTGATGTGCCCTTCTCAGTGCATCATATACAAGATGCCTATTACTGGTGAAGTTAACTTTGATAATTTGTTAAATAGATTACTTTGTTAGAAAATTACTATTTTAAACTTTGAAACTAATAAGTATCTTGTGGGAAAACACTTTGAGACTATGTAAATATCCTGTTTTTCACCATACTTACCATTAATTTAACATCCATTGATGATTCTTGCCAGCAAAAGTTATTACTATGTATTTGCCAAATGGTTATTTGCTGTTTCCATCATTCCTTCTACATTTGTGAATAAGAGTTCTTCTCTAAGAATGAGTAGTTCCTTTAACCCTGTTTATTATTTATTCCTATTAATATGGACCTAAGGATATTTATTTCTTCCTATGGATTATTTTTCATTACTATCATTATTTATTTTTTTCAAATTACCTCATATTTGACCATTGGAAGCTCTGTCAAGTGTCCTCAGTCATATTTTGGCATTTTCTTACTTCATAGTACCATATGGCTCATTTTCTAGTTTCTGTGCCCTGACCTTGGAATCAGTCATTTCTTTGAGGAGCCTGGGTGTCTTTGATGGGAGAATGGTACTTAGAAACTAAGACCTGGATGCTAGGTGTGTTTATTATTACTGGGGCATTATTGTGCCTAAGTAATTTCACTGCACAGATATATGCACCGAAATGTGTTTCTCCACAGCCTCACTAACAGAATATATAGTCATACTTTTGAATTTTATCAACATGGCAGGTGAGATATGATATCCTAGTGTTGTTTTAATTTTAATTTTCTTTTCACATATACACAAATAGCATCTTTCTTTCTGTTTTTTGTTTTTTTTTTTAAGGAAAGATACAGGCAGGGATGAAGGTATGTAGACTGATGACAGGAAGAGAGAGGTGGAGGAAGCATGTTATTTTATTTAGTTGCTCATCTTGGTTGTTACCCTGCCCCCAGGGTATGACCCTGAGTCTCTTGGATGTATATGGACTGCACTCATCTGGAGGTGGCAGACCCAACCATTACCCCACCAGGTTGCACCCATCTATATCTATTTCTGTATATTTCTGAATAAATTATGTATATATATATATTCTTTTTCTTTCTTTCAACTCGTTTCTTTGCTCTTGAGAAACTTAGCCCTCAGTTTACGTAATATAATTTGCTCAGTCCTTGTTTGCTCAGTCCTGGAATACTCAAAATAAAGTTTCAGAATTGCTAACCCATACCCCTATAAAAGCAAATTTACCAAATAATGTTCATATCCAAGTCATTTTGTCTTTAGTCTTACAGAATATATTTAAAGTAGTGATGACAAAAGTTATTTATGTTAGTTTTTTCTTCCCCACCCACTTGAGTAGTTTAATTTAATAGTTTAGTAGTTGAATAAGCTACTACTACTTTCCCATATATGGTCTTTTAAGTTGTTTCAACATTTTGTAATCCCAAGCAGTTCTGTGATAAATAACCTTGTGCATATGTATTTTTTAATTTTTAGATATATAGCTTCAGGTAAGTTGCTAAAAGTGGGATTGCTGGGTCAAAAAACAGGTGTAAATGTAGTTTTGTTAGGTATTACCAAATTCCTTCTAGGAGAGGTGTATTGGTTACATTCCAGCCAAAAATGTCCAAGAGTCCCTTTTTCTCCATAGTCTCCTCAACAGAATGTGTAATATTTCTTCTTAGTGTTTGTCAAATTAATGGTCTTTCATTATTTTTATTTGCATTTTTAAATACAAGTGAGATTGAACATCTTACATTTATTTACTTGTTTCTTTGTGGGATGAATTATTCATGTCTTCTCTCATTTTTCTATTGTGTTTTGGGGCCTTAAGGCTCAATTTTAAAGGTTTTAAAAATATATTAGTGATATTAAATCTTTGTGTATAGTATATATTGCAAATATTTCTCCCCAGCTTACCAGTTTTCTTTTGACTTTGTTTATGGTGTGTCTTAGGACCATAATGCTTTAATTGTAACAACTTTATTGTCTGTTTTAATGCCTGTACTACTGAACCCTACCCTTATAGTTTGTCTTTTTAATTATTAGTTATCCTTGGATGTTTGTTTTTTCACAGAGACTTTGGTATCCATATAAAAATAAAGCTGCCTTTGAGTAATACTATGAAGGAAATGAGAAAGCAATATATTAGGATATCTAGGGGAAGAATGTTCCAGGCAAGAAGAGATCCACAATTACAGGAACTATACAAGACCTGGGGACTGTTGTAACAAATTTGACTTTTTCCTCTGAGAGTGGGTTTTGAGCAGAGGAAAGGCATGATCTAGCAGCTGTGTTAAAAATTGACCATGTTAAAAACTGATTATAGGTTCTTGCCAAACATACATATGACGCCAATCAAGAGGAAACATTAGAAAAACTGAAAATAAGGAACATTCTACAAAATAACTATGCATAGGCTTCAAAATTATGTAGGTCAAAATAATAATAATAAAAAAAAAGATGTGGAGCTATTCCTCAGATTAAGGAGTTAAAAGATAAATACCAACAAAGTGCATTCTCAATTGAATCTTGTTGAGGAAGGGAAAGTAGCTTTGGAGAGGACTGAGTGATAAAATTTGAATATAAACTCTAGATGAGTTTTAATGTTATTACATTATTGTTACATTTCCTGATTTTAATCACTGTAGATACATTTCTTGTTCTTAGGAAATATACTTTAAAATATGTAGGAGTTGCCTGTAATCTATTCTTAAATGTTTCAGAAAATATTAGAATAAGTGAAAAAAGGATTAATAAAATAAATTGGGCAAAATGTAAGCAATTGGTAAATCTGAGTAAAGCATATATAGGAGTTTATTTTTGCAATTTTCTTTAAGTTTGAAATCATGTAAAAAGACGACAAAAAAGAACAGACTGCAAAAAGGTAGAATCTAGTGGACTAGTTAGAAGGTTTTGGTATTGATCCAAGTAATAGATAATGATAATCTACTTAGGAGAATATTAACAGATGTGACAATGTGAGTGAATTCTGGATATATTTTTAAGATAGAATAGACAAAGGCTTACTTAATCTGGGTTTATAGGATAAAAAGAAGAGCCAGAGATGATGGCAAAGTATTTGGTCTGAGCATTAGAAGTTTGGCGTTGTCATTTACTGAGATGGAGGAGAATTCAGCAAGATCTAGTTGTGTATGTGGGACAGAAGATGGGAAAGGGGAAAAAGGAAGGGCTTAAAGTTCTACTTTAGATCTTTAAGGTAGAAATGACTTTTTGAGACATTGGAACTTTCTTCAAAGGAAAGCTGACAAAGTGATTGTTCCCCAGCAGATATAAGTTTAGTGGCAGTACTAATAGGATCCTTGAGTGTTGACTTCTTTTTAAACATGCTTCTGATGGAAACTGATAGCGTCATAGAATACTTCCATAGACTTAACATTTTAACTGTAGTAGTCCTTGCGATTTACAGAGAGGAAAAACTCAATAGACCTTTTTTTTTCCCCTCATATTCTTATTTCACATTCTTACCAGTCTTTTCCCATGCTGGAATTGATTTCTCTTTGATAGTTAAATTATAATACTATTTTTCTTAAAACACCCATTTTTTAATTTCTTTCCTAAACACTGATAGCTTTAATTTGCCATAATTTCCTCTTCACTGAGAATGGCATAATAAATACATTTTACTAAGTTTCGTTTTTGGGTTTTCTTGATATAAATTAAATAATTACATGTATAATCATGGCATAGTAAAAAGGATTTTTGTACTAGTCATAGTTCTATCAGTAAATTGTAGTATAAGTTTAAATCTTCTGGCCTCTCCAGGTCTCAGTTTTATCACCTATGAAATGGAAGAATTTTACTACATGGTCTAACTTAACATTTATAGCATTCCGTGGTATGCATTTTTTTTTTTTTTTACCTTTCTGCTTTATGGAAACTAATGCATAAGCATTTCTTTTTCTTAGTGGAGGAGAGACTATGGTAAGGAACGATGTAGCAAAGCAGAAGAACATAGTGTAGATTTTTCCTGGAGAACAAAAGATGTGGAGTATAACAAACCGGCTCTGCTCTACCACATTAGTCAACCATGAACAAATCATCTAACCTCTCTATGTGATTGTTTCCCCCAAAGAGGAAAAGATAATATCTGTCATGCTTAACTTTAGAGATGAAAATTGTATGAGATAATAATGACAGAGCACTTTGAAAGCCACCAAGTAGTATTCAAATATAAGCTTTAACTATCAACCTAGTCTTCATCATTATGGCATCTCATGTCTGCATTCTCTTTTCATCCACTTACTCTCTTCTAGTTTTATTATTCCTGACTCTGCCTATTGCAGATCTTTCCTTAGGATGATTCCTTTAGTGTGTTAGGCAACCTTTAAATGCTTCATTGTCCTGAGGAAAGCCAAGCAGATAGTGGCTGTGAGAAAATGCCCTATTACCATCTGTAACTCAGCTGCCATGTGTTACCGAGGATCCTATTTATTCAAATAAATGAAGTAATACCTGCTATCTGATCTAAGAGAAATTTTTGTCTAGTATGTAATGGTGGATTAACTTAATTAATAGCTGCCATGTTTAGAGGCCTATTATGTGCTGATCTTCATGCTATCCCTTAGAAGCACACATCACCCCTGCTTTACAGGTAAGGAAGCTGAGGAAAGAAATGTGTTGAGGTTATTATGCTAATAAAGAGTATCTGGGAGCTAAGATTTGATCACTGCTAAGACTCTGAAACTCATGTTCTTTGTCAGTTGTTTTCCTTTGAACAAGATGGCCCTATTCTAACAAGTATAGTCCCTCAAACTTCAATTTCTGTATCTTTAGTCAACTTAGATTATCCTTCTCCATGCTTCTTCATTTGACTGATTTCTATGTATTCTTCATGATCCTATTCAAGTTTTAGTTTTAGACTACCTCAGATCCCAGTAAATGATTCCTCTTCAAATTCTTTATTATATGAATTAAGGACTTGCTGAGAACTGTCTAACCCAAAGAATGTTACAGTAAAATAAAATACAATAAGAGCCTGTAAAAATTATAAACAAAAATATAACTGGCTATTTTTCTTATGGCATCTTCATATTGGTTTCAGACTCTTCTGATGAAATGGAATGTCAGATTTACATGAGAGTATCTGAAAGCCATGTGACAAGTTTCTCACTAGGAATTAAATGATCGTAGCACATATGCCTAGAAAATACTTATTTTTATTTTCTGAATAGTCTCTCTACCTCTTTAAAGTATAGCTTTCTCTAGTGTGTCAGCATACTCTTTTACATGAATATTTACCCTTCAAAAATAATACTAAATGTAATTGTGAACTCACAGAACTTTAGAGTGTAAATCTTTTCTTTCCTGGGATTAATCAAAAGCAGAAATCACAAAGAAACAGAGTAGCTTGATTTTGATAAATGGTCATGATCCAGGGCTCCTGATGGTTCAAATGCAAATGGTTCAAGAAAGAATTCTTGAGACAGTTCAGTTTTATGTTTATTAAAGAAAGTAGGGAGAGAGAATAAATTGAAAGTATGGGGTTTAGAATTCCAACGGGCAGAGAGAGCCCCATTTGCTGAGAGATGACCAGATTTGTACACCTAATCTGACCTGAGAAGGGGCTTTTCATGCAGACCCTTGATATATTGTGGAATAAGAAAGAAGTGCTTTAATCACCAAGGACTAAATGAGCAGTGTCTGTAGGTGGTTTCAGACAAGAGAGGAAGAGAGCCAATCTATGAAATGTTTTAGGAAGTTGCTAAAAGGTCCCTGGAGTATAGGGTGTTTTTGAAGGAGTTTTATGACCTTTTGTTCTCTTTGGAGGCTAAACTTACTCCATCTTGTCTCTTTGTCCTGTCTGCTCCCATGCTGATTTGGAAACTTGAAGAAATGTTTAGATGATTATAGGCATCACATTCTAAACTTGCTCTCATCAATAATAATTTGAAGATATTTAGCATCTATCTAACGAGAAATAGAAATTAGAGCCTCAAGTGAAGGGAGTCACCACAGTAAAAACACAACTTTGGAAGACAACGTTAAATTTACACTACTTAATATCTTCTCATTTTAGCAAAGGATCAAATAAAGGGAGAAACAGGTTGATTGTGAAAAAATGAAACTCTAGGTTTAATTTCACACAAACATGTTCACTTATAAGCTAAGTGCTTGTTATATACTTTACCATGACCTAATGAGGGGTTATCAGACTCAACATCAACACAACTGGATACATGGCTATGCTCTACATTAGTTAGGTCTGAGGCTAGTATTACTTATTTAGTTTCCTTATTCATTACCTGGATATGATGTGAGAGTATGCTTTTTAAGTTTGTAGAGGACAAGTTAACTCAATGTGACCATGATATGCTAAAGAGATTAGTGTTTAAAGGATAAAGTTCAGAAAGAACTTCTAGAAAAACATATACCTGCTACAGAAGAAAACTTAATAGATACAAGGAAAGACTGGACAGACCAGGTAGATATAGATATTGATACTAAATAGATACAGAGACTGAGGACCATAGACGGAAAGTAGACTAAAGTACAATACTTCTCTCTTTCATAGAGAGTTAATATTCTGTCCTTGAATAATTTTTCCTGGGATTTTAAGTATCTCTACATAGTTTAATTCCTATTTCCTTCCTCCCACACAATCTAGTTTTCCCCTGTTTATCATATAAGGCATTAACTTCTCTAGGATGTGTATCCTGATACCCTTCCTTGCACATTCCACTATATTCATATTCTTCATTGATGCTTATACAGTATTATTATTCTATAGCAATTACTCCACGGTGTTCTAACTGCATATTTTTCTGTCTCAGTAATAGGCTATGACCCTAGAGCCTTTATCTTTATAAAATGCTTGGCATATAGTGACTATACATTGTATGTTTTTTGAATGAAGTAGTATTTTTAGGTGGAAGTTTTGATTCACATTTGAACCTCTGGTACTGTCAGAAGAGCTCACCCCTACTCCAAGATTCCAGGCTGTTTAGGATATTTGTGGAGGCTTTAAAAAAAATTAATTTTATAAAAGGAACATTGCACCATAACCTAGGTTTAAGGTGTGTATCATTGTAATTAAACATCAGTATATAATCAGTTAGTTTCCCATCATCCTTTCAGTTCTTCCTTCATTATCCAGTTGATCCTCTCTACCCAGACCTCTCTTTTTTTTTGCCTACTCCCCTGTATCAACTCTTGAAATGACTGACTAACCCAGGATAATACATTTTTGGTTTATACATTCCTAGGATGCGACACATGGATCTGTCCTTGGTGAGGAATAGAAAGTCTCTTCCTTAACTTGACTTTTTCAGGCCCTTGAAGTGATACGTGTATCCCAAAAAGTAGAAAGTTTTTGTAATATAAGGACAAGAGCACCTGGAAGACTATAACTAGTGCTGATTAATCAAAATTTCAAATAAGTGCATCCTGGCAGTTCTGTGGTCTTTGGCACAGTTCACATAAAGCCCAAGGACATAGGTTTGCAACTCTGGGTGCAGGGGGAGCACATACACAAGCAAGATGAATAGCTAAAGAAATAAATGCTTCTACCTACTTCATTCTGCTTTCTTCCTTTACCTAAAAAATAGAAAGTCAAAGAATAACAGCTTATTGCTTACATATATGTAACAGCCTAAAACCTACAGACCAAGTGTTATTAGAAGAGAATGACTCTGGTATTTACTATTTTAACTATTGTCTATCCTTGATGTTTTTGTCTGTTTTCTCCCCATCTCTATCATACTCTTGTTTTCTCCTTTGTATGTTTTATTATTTATTACCTTGCATAAGTATGTATCTCTACTGATGTGGGTAAGGGTAGGCTGAGGTACCCATGAGACACTGAGTCCATCTAGAAAGAATTTGTGGAGGGAGCTGTTTGGCTGGGATCAAATGTCAAGATTCTTCAAAGCATTAATAGCAGGTTTAAGCTCTCTTTAGGTTGGGGAAGTTACATTAAGGGAATACACGGCTGTGTGTGCCACCATGTGTACTTTCTGCATCTCTTATGCAGAGACAAAATGGATTCTTATATCTCTGAGAGGTTGTGGTGGGGGCCCCCCCCTTTCATGGTTGTATCCTGTGGGCTGGAGCTCTCATGACAGTTGGCAAGTTTACTAAGAGTAAACTGCAGGAGAAACTTGGAGTCTCTCCTAGACCTACGTTGCTAAGGTGGGGTCCTTGCTCTTAGACATCTCAGGTTTTGCCTGTTATTTTTTTTTCTGTTCATACATCTGTTTGCATACCTGCTGAATGGATTTTAGGCTATGCTGTTTCCACATCATTCCCCCACCATCCTCACCAAATAGAGCCAAAAATATTTTTGGTGTTGAAGGATGAAAGTCATCTCTTCTGTAACTGCTTCAAGCTACTTCTAAGGTATTTATGGGAGAAAGGATAGTGAGGAACCAGCAGGCAGGATGATGGAATGCAGTACAGCAGGTGTGATCTTTGTTCCAAAGGTTCATAGGTTTGCTGACTTAGTTGCAATTTAACTGACTTTAGACGAGGAGAAGCAAATTTTACCAACAAATTAAAAAGGCAGAAGTTAAATGAGGAGTAGGGATCCTAAAAGGGGTGACCCATGAAAGATCTGATTGGGGACCCCAAGGGCATTGTCATGCCATTGAGAGAAAATGTAGTGTATAATTTTTTTTCAGATTATGAATGTCTAGAACTGGTGCAGTTATAAGTTTAATTTCATGAGTTTGAAAGATTAGTTGAGTTGATAGTTTGACAGTATATATTTAGGCCTTAAGAAGACAATAGTTAAATTAATAAAAATAAGTGGAAAACATACTCAGATGGTTTCTTTCCATAGAGATAACAATAAAGATACAAGCACATTTTAGAAAGTTTCATAGTAATGAGATTTATACCACATAGAGGTTTTTCTGGTGTGGGTGAGCTTTTAGATGCAGAGGACCAGGAAAATAATAAAGAGTTATTAATATTAACTACATTTACGTATCTGAAGGGATTCCTTTGAAGAAGAGTTTAAGGCCTTTGATTGACTCACAGATATCTTGGTTCTTCACCTGGAATGCAAAGCTTCATTATGAATAAGTGCACAGTTTGCAGTGGCCTCATTTTACTGCAGTTGGCAAAATCTTATAATGACCATGGTTAATGTTATGCATCACATTGAGGCTATGACAGTTCTGTAAGACCACTGTCATTAAGGATTTTTACTGTACATCTGTACTGGCTTGGGGCCATAGGTTTCAAGCCTTGAGAAATTTGAGACAGATTAAAGGCAAATTTAACTCCCATTATAGTCCATCAAGCAGGGAAGCAGGGTAGGTAGTTCCTGTCCCAATAGTTACCAGTGTGTAGGAAGTTAGCAACCTAAAAAATATTTAGAAATAAAACACAGACACAGAAATAAAAGGTACAATATTGTACCTTTTAAACCAAGTTCCTTTCGGCTTTGCATTTAAACCTCCGTTAAGAGTACAGTGAAGACATGGTGAAGGAATAGAAGTTAAACATATAACAAAATTTAGCTTTTTAGTACTTGTGTGAGGTGAAAAATTTCTATTCATTACTATAATTTATCTAGCAAGACTGTGGATCCTAGTTTAAAACACAAAAGAGAATAGTTTTAGGTTTGAAGTATTTAGACATTTTTTTTGTGTTACACTGAAATTCCTGGGGGTCACCTGTGATAGTTTTTGTAATTAAATTATTAAACTTAAAAGATTTTTACAGTGAATTCTTACTGATTTGAGGCAACTTTGGGAAGGTCATAAAGCTTCACTGAAATAAACTTAGAAGATAAACAAAAGATTACAAAACTTTTGAATTAGAGGCAAGAGACATCAGAATATTTCAGAATGTGCCAACCTGTAAGCAGAGAGGCTTGACCAGAGCAGTATACATAGCGGAAATGTACTTAGGTATGCTTAAGGAAGATAGACCAATGTACAACCACTTAAGACACGTAAGAGTACCTATTTGACATTAGAAACCCTTTTAGAAAAAGCAAACAGTGGGCAGAAAATATTACATGGTAGAAGAGAACAGTGGAAGAAACCAGTTTGATTTCTTTTCTTCAAATGATGAACTAAAGACAAGTTAAGATTACTGTTTACACGTAAGGCAATTCAAAAAGCAAGGTATGTCTTTCAGAGTAATTTCCCTTTGCAAATGTGAGGCTGTAATAAGGATTACATTATCAGTTTCAGTCTTAGTTTAAATATTTTCGCTGCCATATAGATGAAAACTGGGCAGTAACTTATCCAGGAGAACAGTGTATTTTAGGCAGAGGACCATCTTTTACCTGAATTTAACATGTACATGGATTATGCAGCATTATAAAAGATATGAACTCTTTTGGTCCAAATATTTAAGAATTAAAGAACTACTGAAATTTAGGTATTATTTATGTTAAGTAAATTATAGAGAATAGAATAAGAAATAAATAACTTTGATTTATGTTTATAACTTGATATAGAGAAGAGTAAGTTGGAGTTTAGAGTGCTGGGTGAGCACTCTATGGCTCTTTCATAAATAAAAAAATTAAAGTTTTTACCTCCAATATTCAGGGTTACCTGAGACTCAACCATTGGCATAAAGAGTTGGCAATCAGGTTACTTGTTGGGCCCTTTCATTTGATCTTCATCCCTCAGCGTATGGAGTAGAATATGAAAGCATGATCTCCTGTCACTCTGGAGACCAGAAAACCCTTTTCTTATTTCCTTTTTGTACTAGGGCATGACCCATATGTGTTCCTGGTTTGAGGGCACCTTTTTGCTCAAGTGACTGACTTTGCCATGGTTATAGCATGGGCCTTTGATTCTGTTAGTCTTCTTTAGTTGAAACTGACTGGAGTTGCTGATAAAGGCAGCCAATTAAAATTTTGAGCCTGTTTGTTCCTGACCCTAGAACCCTCTATTCTTTTCCTATTCCTTCTGTCATGTTTTAGCTATTAAGGACCTTTTAAAGGCATTAATGATTGAAATAGTAATGAGATTCAGTAAAAAAGGGAAAGTATTCCTATCAGGAGAAACTATAAAAAGAGAAAAACAGATTAATTTTATTCCTTAAATAGGAAGAGAGGATGAGACTACCAGGAGTGCAGAGGGTAACTCAAGCAGAGCAGGAGATTGCTGAGGAAAGGAGTGGCTCCTCCTCCCAGATCATTAGTAGCTAGAGTCAGTATGGCTTATATGGAAGTTGTAGTTTAAAAGAGAAAAAGAACTTTCTTCATTTCCTAAAGCATAAAAACATTTGTTTTTAACATTCGTTTCATGAATTTCTGTACATGATAACATAAGCAAACAATGGTTTCTGTAAATTGTAAAATTTCAAAAATGACCATAGATAAAGATTTGGTTATAACACAATTGACAATGTTTGCTTGATTTTCCAGTATGCATTGTTTTAAAGTATGAATAAAATAGTAAGTAAATACATTAGACATTTTAGGAATTTTGTATAACCCTTATAACACACACATCAATTGTTAGATTTTCAGATAAACATGTACTAAGATAGTTGAGCTTTACTTTTTATTTGACAGTGCTTCCCAAAATACTTCACCATATCAAATGAGCCTAATTTGACATCTCTTTAAGAGAAAATAATTTCTTTATATGGGATATCTTGGGAACTCTCTGAGACTTCCCATATTTTTCTTAAAAAAAACAAGAGACATCAATTTTTATCCAGAATTTAATTTTGAGGAGTTTTGGAAATTTGTCTTAAAATATAGTACAACAATACTTATTTTGCCAAAAGTATATATATTTGATATAACCCAGTTTTTATTTTTACGTTTACTAGAGACTTGATAGGGATAACTTGCTTTGGGGCACAGACTCTTTGTAGGTAGACTTTCTGTAAACTTAAAATTTGTTATTAAAATTGACCACAGTGTAAGAATTCATTTTGTCCTTTTAGCAGATGAACACAATAAAGCTTTTATAATTGCAAGTAACTAAACATAATTTAAACACATAAAGTTTATTGCTAAAGATTTTTAAAGTAATTCCTTTATGACCAGGAAGGTCCAGGATGACATTTGAAAACTAAACGATTCAATCAGAATCAGTCTTATCAGAAATTTTCCATACCATGTAAACCCGAAGAACCATCCAGATTAATGTGTTATCCCCTGAATTTAGTAATATATAAAGGAGTTTTTATGATTCGACAACAAATAGACAATGTTAGCAATGTATACTTTTACAACAAAGAGACAAACACAAAAACCCCTTTTTTGCTTAAAACTATATTCATATTCTGTGCAGATTAATTATGTATAGGTACCATTAAACAACCATTTACTTAAGAGATTGATCTTGTAAGTTCAGGCCTAGGATCAGCTAGTATACTATTTTTTTAACTTAATATTTTTATGCTTGCCAAAAAGTTAGATTGAGTGCTCTAAATATGAATATTCCCCAATTTAGAGGTAAAAATTACTTTTATTAAAAATTGTGCAACATGCTGTGGTGGAACAGTGGTTAAGCTGATTGCCTTCTAAGGAGCAAACCACATACCCCTTGATGCAAGTTCTGGGTCGATGGGGGTAGGGTTGGGGGTGGGGGTACAACCAGTGTGAACAACTAAATAAAAATAAAAATGTTTCTTCCTCTCCTCTCCTGCCTCTCTGCCTGTCTGCCTACTCACCCCCATTCCTGCCTGCAACTGTCCTTAAAAATAAAGAAGTGCACATTGCCAGATTTTATTTTTCTAAGATCATTTTGTTATGAGGGTAGAAACCAAGGAAAAAGTCATGAGACCAGAATAACCTTTTAAGATGAAAGCATTATAAGCATTAGAACACAGAGGAAGACATGAATTTGCCAAAGAAATTTTACTTTTTATTTAAAATGATGTCTTTAAGGCCAAAATGAATCATACACATTCAAGAAGTTAGTGTTCATCTCTTCTAGGTTCTTCACAGGCTGGATAAGGAAGAAATTAACATTAAAAAAGTAGGATTAGTAAAAGATATATTTTTATGGGGAATCCTTAGGAATAGATTGGGTATTTTTCATGACTCAAACCTGTAATGGAAAGTGATCATGGGCTATTACTAGGTCTATGGCATAATTTTGGATTCTTGTGTCATCCCCTCAAGAACTAGGCACTATTCTGGAGCTTGAGCCTATGAACTAGAGCATTGCCATGTGCAAGTCCCCACTTCCCCTCTGCCTTCTTGGGTGCAGAGGGCTCCCACTGATAAAACCTAGTGAGGTCTATGGCCACAAGATCCATGCAGTATCCTGTAAGACCAAGACATTCTACCAGTTAGATGTCTCTCTGGGGAGTCTTTCCCTGAGCCTTTGGGCTCAGGGCCAAGAGGACTTAGACACTTGTCTCTCACTTCCCCTCTGCCTGTGTAGAAGGTGCCCATGCCCACTGGTAGAACCTAGTAGGGATGCCGTGGTGTAGACCTCGGCCTTTTTCTTTGAGTAGGTTGTACCCCCTTTTTCGACATCTGTGTCTGTCTTCTAAGTGGTGGACTGTAATTTGGCATGTAAAAAGAAGAGAATTCTGAGGTTTGTTTTTTCCTGATATTTTAGACCTCAGTTTTGGTCACTACGGTGAAACAAGTAACACAATTTTTACTACTTTTTTTTTTCCCCTTTAGACTTTTGCAGAGAGAATGAGATCAAGGAGTCCTAATGTGATGGAAGTGTTTACTAGTTTATTTTGCTGGCATTATTAGGAGTCTCAGTTCCTAAATGTCTGCAATAGTAAATGTCTTCAATGTCATGAGAATAAGCAAGCAGTTCCTAAAATGGTTGGAATAATTTTTTTTTCTGATAGAGAAAAGCCTTAGGAATATGTAGTCCCACATAAAGGGAAACTTGGATTAGACTTTTCCTTGCCTGCCTTCCATTCTGGCCACTGCTAGCCTGAGGATGCAATTAGTTCAGTGAGATAATTTCACAAAATAGAGGAGAGATTGAAATACTGGTAATGTTCAGTTTTATCAAAATTTGCTAAGAAGAAATAAAAGCATACTTATAAGGGAGATGCTATAAAAAAGGAATTAGGCAATTACATATTTTATAGATTTAAAGGAAGAGAGGGTAAGAGCAGAAGAATGTCTTTGGGAAGATAGTAGAACTAGTTTTAAGTCAGCATGGTTTATTAGGAAAACTGTAAAAGCAGAAGCTGGGGCAGGCCTACCAGATCTCAGGGTGCTTCAGGAGACACAGAATTTCCTGGCGCACAGTGGAGTTGTGGCTCACCAGTAGGGACCAGCTATCACAGTACGGGGTGGGGAGCACTGCACTGATTGGCCAGGCAACCAAAAATCATGGTTGGCAGCCATGAGGCTGAAACCTATTGAAGAGGGTGTGGGAGGAGGGGTGTCCCGCCACTGCAGCAACAGCTAGCTGAGCTCCCATGTGTGCCTGTGTAGTGTAAGCTGCTGAGGCAGTTCTGGGTCATGCTCTTAGTCTGCAGTAGTAGTGGCACTTGGGCACATGGCATGGAACCAGCCAGTGGCTACAAGCAGTTACCATCCAACCACTTCTAATCAGCCATGATGGGGGTGGGTAGGCAGACAGAGGTAATGATCCCGTGAGGGTGCCAATTCTGGAAAGAAAAAGAGGCATGTGCAAGAAACAAAAATATTAGTCCAAAAATGAGAACAAGAGAAAAAGCAAGTGAAAGCAGAAGTGAGAAAAGGAAAGAAAAGATAGTGAGGAGAAATTTAGGAACCTGAACCCCAGGTTTTATTTGATACTGTTCTGGTAAAAAAGGCTTTTCTGGGTCCCTGGATTCCCAAATGAGTGCCACAGATCTCTCTGAAAAAGTGGCAAGTCCAGCCCCTTAGGAGAGGGAGAAAGAGCGGGGCTGCCAAAGACAGAACTTATTTTCCAGAGCTGGCAAATAGTGGCTAGACCAGTTATAAATACAAAGAGAAAGAGTACTAATGTCCTGGTATTGCTGGCCACAGGCATTATTGCCAAATGTGATGTGGGTGGGAGTGAACTGAGACATCCCATGAGATGTTGGGTCCATCCTGAAAGAATTAGTAGAGAGAGCATTTGGCCAGAATCACACAGCAAATTTATTAAAAGCAGTAACAGTAACAGTTTAAGCTCCCTTTAGGTTGGGGAAGTTACATTAACAGAATGTGTGTGTATGTGTGATAGAGACTACGTGTGCTGCCTGCATCTCTCACACAGAGGCAAAGTAGATTCTTGTAATGGGTGTATCCAGGGAGCTGAAGCTCTCCAGAAAGTTGGTAGGGGTGCCTAGAGTAAATTGCAGGAGAAACTAGGACTGTATTCCAGGCCTTGGGGGTCCTTGCTCTTAGAATTCTCAGGTTTTGACAGTTTTTGGTTTTTTTTCCTGTTCATCTATTTGTGTATCTCTGAATAGTTTTTAAATACTGTTTCCACATCATCTACTTCAACCTGTTTTATCATACTCTTTCCATCACCAGAGTATAGTACTCTTCACAACTATCAGTTTGACCCCTCTCTCCAATTTCCCTCCCTTCTTCCCCTCTGCCCTCTGGTAACCATTTTGATTTCAGAGTCTAAGAGCATTTTTGTTATGTTTTGTTTGTTCATTTGCTTTATTTCTTTCATATTCCACATGAGTGAAACCATCCAATATTTTTCTTTCTAACTTATTTTGCTTAGCGCTTTCACTTCCAGTTCCACTAAGTTGTTGCAAAAGGCAAGATTTTGTCTTTGTAGCTCAGTAATATTCCATTGAGTATGTATGCCACATCTTTATCCAGTCATCCACTGATAAAAATTTAGGTTAATTCTGTCTTTGCTATTGTGAACTGTGAACTAATAAAGGAGTACAAATATATCGAGTAACATACACAAATCAATAAATGTGATACACTACATCAATTAAAAAAGAACAGAAACGACATGGTTATCTCAGTAGATGCAGAAAAAGCATTTGATAAGATTCAACACCCTTTTTATGTTAAAAACTCTCCAAAAATAGGTATAGAAGAAGTGTACTTCAACATAATAAAGTCTGTGTATGACAAGCTCACACAGCCAACATTATACTCAATGAAGAAAATCGAAAGCTTTTCCTTTAAGATCAGGAACAAGGCAAAGATGTCCACTCTCACCATTACTATTCAGTATAGTGGAGATCCTGGACAATGCAATCATATAAGAAAAAGATATAAAAGATATCCAAATAGGAAAGGAAGAAATGAAGCTATCACTATTTGTAGGTAGCATAATAATATAGATAGAGAACTCCAAAGACTCAAGTAAAAAGCCACTGGAAATAATAAAGTGGCAGGCTATAAATTTAGTATAAAAAAATCTGTTGTATTTCTGTATGCTAGCAATGAAAATACAAAAAGAGAACTCAAGAAAATAATAGCATTTACAATTTCATTTAAAAAAATGAAATTCCTTGATTTAACTTAACCAAAGAAGTGAAGGAACTATACCGTGAGAATATAGGGATATTGGTAAAAGAAACAGAAGATGACACGAAGAAATGGAAAGATATTCCATGCTCATGAACTGGAAAAATTAACATAATCAAAATTGGCATACTGCCAAATGCGGTACAGCTTCACTGCTATCCCCATTAAAATTCCAAAGGCATTCTTCACAGACATAGAACAAAAAAAAAAATCCAAAAATTTTTTGAAACTACAAACAATCCAGGATAGCAAAGACAATCCTCAGGGAAAAATATACCCCAACAATGGAGGAGTCATGCTCCCTGACTTCAGACTCTACTACTACAAAGCAATAATAATCAAAACAGCATGGTATTGGAATAAAAACAGAAATACATATCAGTGGAACAGAACTGAAAACCCAGAAATAAATCCACAAATATATGTACATCTAATTTTTAACACAAACTTGCAATGGGGCAGAGATAGTCTCTTCAATAAATACTGCTGGGAAAACTAGACAGTTACTTGTAAAAGGTTGTAACTAGACCATTACCTAACATCATATACAAAAATTAACTCAAAATGGGTTAAAGACCTAGACATAAGATCAGAAGTCATGAAACACATAGAAGAGAATGGAGGCAAAACATTATTAGACATAGACCTAAGAGATAATCTTTGGGAACTTGACTCCTATCACAAGACAAATAAAATCCAAAATAAACAAATGAAATTATATCAAACTAAAAAGCTTCTACACAGCAAAAGAAACTTTCACCAAAACAGAAAAACATCCAACTGAATGGGAAAAGATATTTGCCTATCACACCTCTAACAAGGAGCTAATATCCAAAATATTCAAAGAACTCATAATATTAGACAACAAAAAAATAAGCAATCCAATGAAAAATGGGCCTTAACAGATGCCTCTCCAAGGATGACATACAAATGGCCAGCAGGTTCAGGAAAAGATGTTCTACTTCCCTTACCATTAGGGAAATGCAGATCAAACAACAATGAAATATTTCCTCACACCCGTGAGAATGGCTATCATCCAAAAAAAGGAAACAAGTGCTGGAGAGGATGTGGTGAAAAAGGAACTCTAATTCACTATTGGTGGGAGTGTAGCATGGTGCAACCAATTTGGAAATTCTGTATGATCCGGTTATTTCCTTATTGGGTATTTACCCTAAAAGCACAACAGTACTTATTTGCAGGGATTATGCACCCCCATGTTCATTGCAACATTATTCACAGTAGCCAAGAGCTGGAAACTACCTAGTGGCCCAAAAGGGTTGAGTGGATAAAGATGTGGTGTATATATACACAATGGAATACTATGTGGCCATCAAAAGGGAGACATTCTGCCATTTGCAACAGCATGAATGGACTTGGAAAGAACTATGTTTAATGAGATAAGCCAGAAGGAGAAAGATGGACACTGCATAGTAGCACACATATATGTGTATAGAGATACAAAACAAGTGAACAACGTAAATTAAACAATACTAGACTTTAAAGCGGGGAGAGAGAGAGGAGGGGAGGGGAGAGGAGAGGAGAGGAGACTAATCGGCAAATCAAAGGGTACAGAAGATGGGGGAGGAAGAAGGGGAAGCAGTAAAGGGGATTAATTATAAAGTGAAGGGTGAAAAAAGGAAAGAGCGGTAAACCTATTATGTTATATACAGGTGTAAATTTGCTATAATGTATACCTCAAAACAAGCTAATGTTAAAATGCAATATTCTTTCTGTTTCTTATTCTGAATTTAAGTAGACAGAAATACTCTTATATTCATTACCATATCATTGCATGTCTGAACCAGCAGGAACTCATTATGGTTCCTCAGTGAGAACATGTAGAATGTACTGTTAATCACATCAGAAGTGAACAGCACTGTCAACTCTTCTTTGTTTTACAGAGATGAACGAAATCAGTCCATCATTGTAAGTGGAGAGTCTGGTGCAGGAAAAACAGTCTCAGCTAAGTATGCCATGCGATACTTTGCAACTGTCAGTGGTTCTGCCAGTGAAGCCAATGTTGAAGAAAAGGTCTTGGCCTCCAACCCCATCATGGAGGTAAGAAAACCTCACCCTTGGCAATCTTACTATATTTATATTTTCTCGTTTAAGCATATGCTCAGATAATTGATATAGCACATGTTAGAGAGTCTGGAGTCTTCCAGCAACTAAAAGTAGAGAAATATTTTCCCACTTGTTAGAGAATTAGGAAAAGTTAAAATTCAGTAAGATAGATATTTTAAGGAAAGCATATCTATAAAGGAATGTTCCATAGTTCTGCTTTTTAAACTTATAATTGAAGTGTTGCCTCTAAATAGATGGCAAAGGTACGTCATTTTCTGAAGTTTCTAAGTATCTCCTAATTAGTTGATCATATCTTTTTCTCTTTGTGCTAGAAATCTAAGTTACTAATTTTAGCCCCATTCCTGAATTCTTAAGAAGCTCGTTGTAAAACATGGGATTTACTATGCTTAATCATGGAGTTTCATTATTCCCTTGCCACATTTCATTTTCTGTACTTAGTCCATACTGTTTAGCTCTTAGTTTGTTTTTCCAGATTTAAACTAAAAACTTAAATCATGATTTTGTAGACTTTTTTTGTTTCTATGAAGCATATCACATAACTTTAGTTAAAAATAGAAATTGAGTAACTATAAATTCTTAAACAAAAAGGAAGGACTAGGAAAGGATGTCCTTTCAAAAAATGGAATTTCCATATAAAGTAGAAATACTTATATCAAAAGAAATAGACTATTTATAGAAGAATTTTAGTATTTTAGAGTTGATAACTAGAAGATTATTTGTTTATTAATAGGATTTTAGTTCAATTACATTTTTGTAAGTAGTTCCAATAAATGGAAGGAAAATAGACTTATTAAGTGGGGAGAAATTAGTTTGGTCATGCAGAAGTAAACTTTTCTTACTGAAAATTCAAACCAGCATTTTTTATTCATGCTTTTTTTCCCCTTTGTCAAGCCTTATTTGTTATTCAAACACAGATGGAATTTAGAACTGACCTGGTGAACCTGTGGTACAAGTGGTTTTTGCAATAATCAGTCCAGAGGTAATTGTGCCTGGTTTGTGGTGCTGTGTGTATCACTTCAGACAGAATGCTGTGACCCTTGCCCACAGAGTAGCCCTCTGAGGAGCAGGACTTCTAATCTTGGCACTGAGAGGACAAGATGTGCTGGGGAAGAGAATTAGAAATGTTTTATGAAATAGTATGGACAAGAGGAAACATGTTTATGCCAAAAGAGGATAGTAAAGATTTCAAGCAAATATTAAGATTTTGGAAGAATTTACCAATATTGTGGTGAATGCCACTAATTAATGTTGAGGAAACAGTATGTAGAGTCAATTTTTGATCTTGAGTCCAAAACAACAGACTTTCTTCCTTACTTGTTTTGATAGTTTTTGGTAAAAACAACAAATTAATGATATTTGGCAATAGTTCAGGATATTCAGTACCTAATATTAGAATATCTCAAAATCTTGGCTTGTGATGGCATCAGGGAATCCTGTCTTCTCCTAGGCCTGAACCTTATGTGTAAGTCTGGGATTAACTTTCTAGAATATATCTAATAGAATGAACTATTTTAGGACCTTGTTAATTCTCTTTCAAAAAATAGTTACATTGGTTTTCCTATAAGGTATATATTAATTGTGTTACTAGGAGTGATAGTCACAATTTGGAATGGTCACTGATAATACTTTGAATATGCAGCTATAAAGGAACTTACCATTTGCTAGCATGAACAAAAAAGATAAAGGAATCATTATGCTTAGTTATGTCCTTATGTATCATTATTTTATTTCTCTGTGGAATTTTGGGTTAGCAAAAATTTGGTCAGGAGATAATTTTGGACAACTATAAATGAGGGAAACACAATTTGAAAGACTGAAATGGAATGTTGAGCTAAAGAAAGGTGACAAAGGGTTAATGTTACAGGAAGAAGCCATAGGTAAAATACTGAGTATGTACCATAGAAAATTTGTAGCTTTAAACCTACTTCAAAACTGTTACTATTAGAGGACATATGAGAGCCCTTTACTGTGATATAAAGCAGGCATGTCCAGGTCTCTAGTGACCTTCTGAAAATCATCCTTGGATGGGGAGCATCTACAGGTGGCATCTTGGTGGCTGACTGTTGACTTAGACTTCTTTTGCAAAATGTGAACACGAGATTTTTTTTTTTTTTACTTTCGTTTATTTGTTTTGCTCTATTTTATCATGTTTCCTTTTTCCTCCCTTCTGGAAATTTTCATCCTAAGATGGTGACAGGGAAGATTTGGGAACCACACTGCTTTTGTTTTTTTCTTAAAGGAAAAATCCTGGAGGAATGAAGGCAAGTAGGCAGGCAGGCAGCAAGCGAGAGGAAAAAGACATTTATTTGTCTTTATTTAGTTGTTCATCTTGACTGCTCTCCCCTACCCCCGCCCTGCCCCAGGTAGCAAACACATGTCTTTGGAACGTGCATAGCTATGCTGGAGTACACAGACTTAACCGCTAAACCACCAAAGTGTACTCACACTGGATTTGAATAGTTCTTCATTTTCAGTAATTATGGTTGAAGATTTTCATCTCCATCCCATAAAGAGTAACTCAGCATTTCACTGAAATCAATAATATATCCAAGACTATAAAACTTCTTTCCACTGGCAGTTTCTGGCTCAATGAAATGAATATAGTAGTAAGGGAGACTGTTGTAAATACAATACTTATAAGGCAGAGGGAGCAATTGGGAGACTAGACAAAAGGTACTGTTAATAATATATATAGAACTTTTTTTTTCCATAACAAGTTCAAGGCTTAGAATCATCTAATTTTATTTTTAAAAATGGTCTTAGCGCTATCCTAGTCAAAATCTGGTGACACTGAACATTTCAAAGAGATTAAATGAGGGAAAGTTTGTATTAGAACCTAGTCTGATACCAGATCTTCAGACTTCCATTTCATTTGCTCCTTCTATAATTCTGTCCTGTCTTTAAATAGCTTTTACTTAAAGACATAGAGGTCTGTTTTAACCTTGGCCTGCTCACTGCATCTTCTCATGAATGTAGTTTTTTTTGGCAGGTTGAACACTGAGTAGAGAGGGGAGAAATGACATACAGAAGGTGGAAGGAGTTGGGGAGGGAGGAAAAGCTATGGCTTATCCTTCCCCACATTGCTTAGTTGCTGACAGGAAAGTGCCTACCACAGTAAGCACTCAAATAACAACTGCTGCTGCCACTGCTGCTACTTGTAATCCATTGTCTCCTCTTTGACAGACTGTCATGTCTGTATTTAGAAACTTCTGCGTTTAATTTAAGTTTCCTTTTCTAAATTTAAAATGAGAATATATCAAAACTATTATATCTTCTACAATATCAAAAAGGGAAATATCTAAGTAAAAATAGTACTAAATTATTATAGGCTACATTATATCATTGATATCTTGCTGGAAAGGGCTTCCAGTCATTCTTTCTAAAAATTTAATATTTATTGAGAAAATTTTATTTCTAAAATAAGCCTATCCATGCAGGTTCCCCATTCCTCAGATACATGACAACACACCTTGCCCACCACCAAATTACCAAAAGACCATCAAACCTATCACCACTTGTTCCTTAACCCCCAGCTGTTCCCTACTGGTAGATTCAGTTCTGTTGTTGATGTCCAAGGGTTTGTTTTTGTTTAGTCTTTTCCTTTGCTTTGTTTCTTTTAAATTCACATATGAATGCAATCATCTGGTCTTTGTCTTTTTCCTTCTGACTTATTTCACTTAGCATAACCCCCTCTAGTTCCATCCATGTTGTCTCAAATGACAGAATTTCTTATTTTCTAAGGACTATGTATGTAATATTTCATTGTGTATATATACCACATCTTCTTTATCCATTCATCAAAAAATGGGCATTTAGGATTTCAAAGACGGTGTCTATGGGGAGCAGATATTGAGATGCCACACGGGAAAAAAACAACCAGTTTTTAGGAACGAACACAGAAAAAGGGATATTTCTGCTTCATCATAGGCCAGAACAACTTGGAGAACAGAAGAAGACTAACAGCCAGCTCTACAGGTGGGTGGGGCATGTGGATTTAAGGGAGAATACAGCAGCATAGGGGAGCCCCCAGAAAGGAAAGTTTTGTAGTGCACATGCAATCTTCCTTTCCCTACCAGGCCAGCTGGAGCCATGTGGAGCATGCGGACATTCTAAAGAGTACAAAACAGTGACGGTGACCTCCAGCACCCACTTGGGGTTTGAGATAGTAGAATCCCGCTGCTAAGTCCCTCTTCTCCCAGCGCAGATTGCAGAGGTAGCCTCACTGATCTCTAGCAGCACACACTTAGAGCAGGGAGCCACAAGCCTAAGCCAAACTAAACCGCTGCCGGCAACACTGGGCTGAAAAAAACCTAGAAGAAGAAAATTGGAGGCAGAAAGAACAGGAGCATACAGGTACTGTGTACCCTCCATTATACATCTGGGGGCTTGATGTATCCTGAGGATCAGGATCCAGTGGCTAAGACAGCCTGAGGAAAGGACTTGACCCAGATGGTTTGGTGAATACAAGGGACATAAACACATACAGCAGACTCAAGTCACATAGCCCCAACCAGCAGAGTTCTACCAACAAAAAAAGCCTCCCCCACCACCACCATCAGAGGGCAAAACTACATGCTCACAGATGACCACTACACACCCAACCCCACGCCCACCCCCACCCAGCAGCCATCGTCACTGACACAGAAAGACACACTACAGAAGCCTGTATGGGTCAAAAGTGCAAAATAAAACAAAAATAGAGTGCCCCTGTTAGAAATTAAACCAACTAACAGATCAACAAGATCCCAAATCATAGAGAAGGGGTGACCCAACACACCCTGAAACCTCAGTAAATGGAATCACAACAAAATGACAGCTCATTAGAAATTAACTTTAAAGATATGGAAGAATGTTTTTATTCTAACAGATAAAGAATTCAAATCTGCAGTAATAAACTAATAAAATTGAAAGAAAATTCAGATAAACAAAACAAAGAGTGTAAACAAATAATGAAGCACCAACAGGTGGAGATTGAAGCTCTACAGAAAAAACTAACAGGAACACAGGATATAAAGGAGATAATTCATGAAACTAAGAATAATATAGAAAGCTATGGAACCAGAATAACCCAAATGGAGGAAAGGACTAGTGATATAGAGGACAGTAATGCAGAAAGGAGCCAGGAAGAAGAAAGAGAAATGGAATGAAAAAAAACAAAATGAAGAAACACTCAGAACTACTGGATGTCAACAAAGGCAACCTTAGACTGCTGGATATCCCAGAAGACAAAGAGGGAAAAAAAAACAGAGGGACAGAGAACATCTTCAAGCCAATAATGGCTGAACTTCCCAAATCTAGAACAAGTAACAAACATATAGGTCAATGAAGCAAACAGAATACCCAATTACATAAATCTTTTAAAAACTACACCAAGACACATAATTGTGAAACTATCAAAAATCCAAGACAAAGAATTCTAAAGGTAGCCAGGGAAAAAAAGCAGATAACATATAAAGGCATTCCTATCAGACTAAATTCAGACTTCTAAACAGGAACTCTGTAGGCTTCTAAACAGAAACTCTGTAGGCTAGAAGAGAATGGAATGATGTCTTCAAAATACTTTGGGACAAAAAAATGCCAGCCAAGAATACTATATCCTGCAAAACTCTTTTTCAAATTTGAGGGAGAAATTAAGATTTTTCCCAACAAACAAAAGGTAAGAGAGTTTGCAACCACGAGACCTCCTCTACAAGAAATGTTAAAAGAGGCCCTAGTAGCTAAACCAAAGAGGAAAACCTTCACAAAAATATAACAAAGTAACAAAGAGATCAACATAACCAGAAAACAAAAATTTAAATGGCTATAGCAATTCTCAAATGTCAGTAATTATTGTAAATATAAATGAATTGAACTCGCCAATCAAAAGGCACAAAGTTGCTAAGTGGATTAAAAAGCATAACCCAACTCTGTGTTGTCTACAAGAAACTCATCTTAGGTCAAGAGACAAGGAACGGCTTAAAGTGGATGTCTGGAAAACACTACTCCAAGCTAATCCCGAATCCAAAAGAACAGGAGCAACTATACTCATATCAGATAAGGTAGTCTTTCAACCAAAGAAAATTTTAAAAATAAAGATAAGCATATATAATGATAAAGGGATCAATACAACAAAAAGACTTAACACTTATTAACATTTATGCACCCAATAAAGGAGCACCCAAATGTATAAAGCAAATATTAACAGATCTAAATTAGGACAGCAACACAATAATAGTAGAGGACTTTAATACTCGTCTTTCAGTAAAAGACAGATCATCCAGACAGAAAATCGACAAAGAAACAAGATTTTTAAATAACAAAATAGAAGAGCTGGACCTAATAGACATATAGAGTACTTCACCCAGAAACTATGGACTGCACATTCTTCTAAGTGCTCATGGAACATTCTCAAAGATAGACTGTATGTTCAATCACAAAACAAGTCTCAGAAATTTTCAAAAACTGAAATCATATCTAGCATCTTTTCAGATCACAGTGACATCAAACTAGAGATCAACCAAAAGGAGAAAGAGAGGAAAACCACAAAAGAGTGTAGATTAAACAATATATTGCTGAGCAACCAATAGGTAAGAGGAAATAAAGGAAGCAATTTAAAAAGGAATCTGAAATCAAATGAAAATGAAGAAACAATGTTATCAGAATATAAGGGATGAAGCAAAAGCAGTAATAAAAGGAAAGTGTATAGCAATAGCAATTCTACCTCAGAAAACAGGAAGAATCACAAATAAAAAACCTAAGCTAGCCCCTAAAGGAACTAGAAAAAGCAGAAAAACATAAGCCTAAATTCAACAGAAGGAAAGAAATAATAAAGACTAGGTCAGAAATCAATGAAATATAGATCAGAAAGACTATTCAAAAAAATCAGTGAATCCAAAAGTTGTTTTTTCGAAAGAATAAATAAAATAGGCCATTAGTCAGACTCACGAAAAAGAGGAGAGAGAAAACACAAATAAATAGAATCAAAAATGAAAAAGGAATAATCACAACAGACACACTAGAAATACAGAGGATTATAAGAGAATGCTACGTACAACTATATGGCAACACACAGAATAACCCAGAAGAAATGGACACATTTCTGGAAAGCTACACTATCCCAAAACTAAACAGAGAAGAACTAGAAACCATGAACAGATCAGTCACAAGCAAGGGAATTGAAACAGTCATCAGAAACCTTCCCAAAAACAAAAGCCCTGGACCAGATGGTTTCACCAGTGAATTCTACAGAGCGTTCAAAGAAGAATTAATTCCAATCCTCCTTAAACTGTTCCAAAAAATAGAAGGAAAACTTGCAAACACTTTTTATGATGCCATATTATGCTGATTCCAAAACCAGATAAAGACTGCACTAAAAAAGAAAACTATAGACTGATATTCTTAATGAATACCTTCACAAAAATTCTCAATAAAATACTAGCGAATCGAATTCAACAACATGTAAAAAGAATCATACACCATAATTAGGTGGGATTTATTCCAGGAAAGCAGGGATGGTTCAGCATGTGCAAATCAATAAATGTGATACAGTATAGAATAAAAAAAGGACAAAAAAACCACATGATCATCTCAATAGATGCAGGAAAAGCATTTGACAAGATTCAACACCCTTTTATGTTAAAAACTCTCCAAAAAATAGGTTTAGAAGGAACATACTTCAACATAATTAAGGATATATATGAGAAGCCCACGGCCAACATTGTACTCAATAGAGAAAAACCGAAAACTTTTCCCCTAAGATCAGAGACAAATCAAGAATGTCCACTCTCACCATTACTATTCAATATGGTGCTGGAGATCCTGGACAATACAATTAGACAAGAAAAGGATATAAAAGGTATCCAAATAGGAAAAGAAGTGAAAAAATCACTTTTCACAGATGACACGATAATATACATAGAGAGCCCCAAAAAATCAAGTAAAAAACTGCTAGAAATAATAAATATAGTTAACTGGCAGGCTACAGAAATTAATATTAAAAAGTCTGTTGCATTGCCATATACCAACAATGAAAATACAGAAAGAGAACTGGAGAAAACAATACCATTTAAAATTGCACCAAAAAATGAAATATCTTGGAATAAACCTAATAAAAGTTGCGTAGGACCTTTACTATGAGAAATATAGGACATTGCTAAAAGAAATAGAAGATGACACAAAGAATGGAAAGATATTCTATGCTCATGGATCGGAAGAATCAAACATAATCAAAATCAACATACTGCCCAAGGCAATATATAGATTCAGTGCTATCCCCATCAAAATTCCAAAGACATTATTCACATACAAACAACACAAAATAATGAAATTTATCTGGAACAACAAACAACCCAGGATAGCAAAAACAATCCTCAAGAAAAAAACCAACAGAGGAGTCATGCTCCCTAACTTCAAACTCTGCTACAAAGCAATAGTAATTAAAACAGTGTGGTATTAGTATAAAAACAGAAACAGATCAGTGGAACAAATTCAAATCCAGAAATAAATCCATATATATGTGAACACCTAACTTTTGACAAAGTTGCCAAAAAGTCACAGTGGGGCAAGGACAATCTCTTTAATAAATGGTGCTGGGAGAACTGGTCAGTCACATACAAAATGTTGAAACTAGACCATTACCTAACACCATACACAAAAATTAATTCAAAATGGATTAAAGACCTAGACATATGACCAAAAACCATCAAACACATAAGAGAATGGAGGCAAAACATTATTAGACATAGACCTAAGAGATATTCCTGACAACTCAATTCCCATTGCAAGGCAAATAAAATCAAAAATAAGCAAATGGGATTGCATATAACTAAAAAGTTTCTGCTCAGCCAAAGAAACTCGCATAAAAACAAAAAGGCATCCAACTGAATGGAAAAAGATATTTGCCACTCACACTTCAGATAAGGTGTTAATAGCTAAGATATACAAAGAACTCAGAAAAATTGGACAATAAAAATACAAGCAATACAATCAAAAAATGAGTTGATGACCTTAATAGAGACCTCTCCAAGGAAGACAGACAAATGGCCAACAGGTTCATGAAAAGGTGCTCTACATCTCTTGTCATCAGGGAAATGCAAATCAAAATGACGATGAGATACCACCTCACACCAGTAAGAATGACTGTTATCCAAAAAAAAAAATGGAAATAATAAGTGCTGGAGAGGATGTGGAGAAAAGGGAACTCTAATTCACTGTTGGTGGGAATGTAAAGTGGTGTAACCATTCTGGAAAGCAATAAGGAGAGTTGTCAAGAATTAAGAATGGAAATTCCATATGATCCAGTTATTCCTCTACATGGCATTTACCCCAATGACACAAAAACACTTATCCAATGAGATATATGCACCCCCATGTTCATTACAGCACAATTCACAATAGCTAAGAGTTGGAAACAACCTAAATGTCCATCAGCAGAGGAGTGAATAAAGAAGATGTGGTACATATGCACTATGGAATCAAAAGGGAGAGAGCCTGCCATTGCAACAACATGAATGGATTTAGAGAGAATTATGCTTAGCGAAATAACCAGAAAGAGAAATATAGACATCATATGATACCACTCATATGATGGGTAAAGAGAAAACAAATGAATGTCATAAATTAAACAAAAATGGGGAGAGAGAGAGAGAACACTACTCCAAATAACTATGGCCTCATAAAGATGAGAGACAAAAAGGCAAATGGGTGTACCAAAGTGACAGGGGAGGGGTTGAGGGAATTGACTATAAAAGAAGGGAGAAAAAAGTGGGGGATATCAGTAAATCTACTATGCTATTTGTGATTGCAAAAATGCCACTATGTATACCTCAAAATGAATCAAATGTCAAAATGCAATATCCCTCCATTAATAATAAAATGAAATTTAAAAATATATGGGTATTTAGATAATTTCCAGTTCTTGGCTATTGTAAATAATACTGCAGTGAACATGAGGGGGCATATATCTCTGCAAATAAGTGTTCTTGTGTTTTGGGGGTAAATACCCAGAAATGAGATTGTATGGGATTGCCATTCTCAAATTTTTTTGAATTTTTATACTACTTTCCATAAAGGTTGCACCAATTTACACTCCTACCAGTAATGTAAAAGTATTCCTTTCTCTCTACATTTGTTGTTTTTAAACTTTTGAATAGACAGTTCATAGGTGTAAGGTAATATCTCCTTATTTTGACCTGCATTGTCTTATTGAAGAGCATCTTTTCATATGCCTTTAGGCCATCTGTTTTTTTGTTTTGTTTAGTTTTTTTTGTTTTTGAGAAATGTCTGTTTAATTTGCCCATTTTTTTGAGTGGGTTGTTTTTCTGCTGTTGAGTTTCATGAGTTCTTTATATATTTTTGATATTAAACCCTTGTCAGATGTATGATGTGCAAATATCTTCTCCCACTCAGTATGTTGTCTTTTTTGTTTTGGAGAGCATTTTAGTTTGATATAGTCCTATTTGTTTATTTTGGTTTCCTTTGCTGCTGTGGTTGACTCCCCAAAGATCTCTCTAAGGCTGATGTCATGAAATGACTGACCCATGTTATCTTCTAAGTATTTTATGGTTTGTGGTCTTATATACAAGTCTCTAATCTATTTTTAATGAATTTTTGTTACCGTGTTTTGTTACCGTGGTCTAGATTCCTTTTGGTTGTGACTGTTCAGTTTTTCTGACACCATTTACTGAAAAGACTTTTCCTTTCCCTATTGTATGCTCTTGGCTTCTTTGTCATAAATTAACTGATGGTATATGTGTGAGTCTCTTTCTGGTGATTTAGTCCTATTACACTGAGCTGTGTCTCTGTTTTTACTTTAGTACCACACAGTTTTGATCAGTATCACTTTGTAGCATAGCTCAAGAGCTGGGAGTGTGATACCTCCACTTGTGTTCTTTTTTTCTCATGATTGCTTTTGCTATTTGGGATCTTTTGTTACTACATACAAGTTAATTTTTTTTTGTTATTTTCCTTGAAAAATACTAGTGGAATATTGATGGGGGTTGCATTTAGCCTGTGTGTTGCTTTCAGTAAGATGGCCATTTTAACAATGTTCATTCTTCCCAGTCATGAACGCAGAATATCTTTCCATCTCTTTCTATCTTTCTCTATTTCTTTTAAGAAGGACTTAAAGTTTTCTTCATGTACAGGTCTTTCACCACCTTTGCTAAGTATAAGCCAAGGTATTTAATTCTTTTTTGTTTCTGTTGTAAATGGTGTAGTTTTATTTACTTCATTCTTTTCTACTGTATTGTTTGCATATAAAATGCGACAGATTTTTATTACTTTTGTACCCTGGCACTTTACTATATTCATTAATTCTAATAGTTTCTAATGGAGTTTTTAGAATTTTCTAAATATAGCTTTTAAAAAATATTAGTATTTATTGATTGATTGATTGATTGTTGTCACTTGGATTTACAAAGTAATGTAAACCCATATGTACTGATTCCCCATTCCTTAGATACATGATTTACACTCTGCTGGCCACCAAAATACTGCAAGTTCTTCACCGTAGTCCATTGGATTCCATCACCCCTTGTCTCTGCCACCTACCCCATTATAGTAGGGATTAGTAGCCTCAGTTCTGTTTCTAATGTTCAAGGGTTGTTTTTGTTTAGTCTGTTCCTCTGCTTTGTTTCTTTATTTTGCACATATTAGTGAGATCATCTGGTATTTATCTCTTCTTCTGACTTGTTTCACTTATAATCCCCTCTGTTCCATCCATATTGTCACAAATGGCAGAATAAAATATCTTCCTAATCCATCCACCTGAAGATGAGCACTTTGGTAATTTCCAATTCTTGACTATTTTAAATAATGCCAATGCTTTGTATTTCTGATGTATCTATTGTTATTTCCCCACTTCTTAGTCTTGTTATGAGAATTTTCTCTCTTTTTCTTAGTGAGCCTAGCCAAAGGTTTGTCAATTTTGTTTATTTTATCAGAGAACCAGCTTTTGATTTCATTAATCTTCTGGGTTGTCCTTTTAATATCTGTTTCGTTTATCTGCTTGAATTTTTCTTAAATTCCTTTGTACTACTGACTTTTAGCTTCAGTTGTTCATCTTTTTCTAGTTGCTTTAGATGTAGGGTTAGATTGTTTATTTGTGACTTTTCTTGTCTCTTGAGGTAGGTCTGGATTGCAATAAATTTCCCTCTTCATACTTTTTGCTGCATCCCATAAATTTTGGCAGTTCATGTTTTCGTCCTTCTTTTTCTCTAAATACTTTTTATATTCTCCTCTGATTTCTTCTTCACCCAAGAGTGATTCAGAAGTTTAATCTTCATATGTTTTGGAATCTTACAGCTCTCTTTTTTGTGATTTATTTCTAGTTTTATGATATTGTCATTGGAGAACATACTTGGTATGATTTCAATCTGTTAATATCCTTGTCTTTTTGTTACCTTCTTTAGTTGGGAGTCTATTTTATGTACTATCAGTATGCACCCACCCCTCTCCACCCGGCCCCCTGCTTTTTGTTGCTGTTGCCATTGGGTCTGTGTTTATCTTTTGAAAGTAGATGAATCCCCTGAATCGGGCAGAAAGTTGTATTATGTTTATTAATCCATTCAGCCTCTCTGTGCCTTTTGATTGGTGAATTCAATCCATTAACATTTAGGGTGATTATTGATATGTAGAAGTTTTTGTTAGTGTTAGTTGTTTGTGGGTGTTGTTGCAGACAGTATCTTTGTTCTTTTTCTTCTTTGGTGATTTGAAGGCATTTATGTTGTATTTGACTTCTCATTTTATTTTCTTCTTTTTTTTTTTTTCCCTGTAGTTATATTTTGAAGATACCCTGGGGTTTACATAAAACTTTTTATGCATGCAACCTGTTTTTACTCGAAAATGAGTTAGTCTTGAGCTCATCCTAACAGTCCACATTTTTGCTTTCTTCCCCCCCCACATTTTATTTTTGATGTCTTGCTGCCTTTAAGGACAGTTTATTTTCATTTTATAGAACTTTCATATTCTAAAAGTTGGGTTGTGGTGATTCTATTTCTTTTAACTATTGCTTTTCTGTAAAACTTTATCATTTCTTCGGTTCTAAGTGATAATCTAGCAGGATAGAGTATCCTTGGTTGGAATTCCTTTTCTTTCAGCACTTCGTATATATCACTTCTGGTCTGTAAAGTTTCAGCTGAGAAAACCACTGACAGTCTTACCAGGCTCCTTGGTATGTAACTCATTTTTCTCTAGGTGCTTTTAAGATTATTTTGTATATTTGACATTTTAATGATGATGTGTCTTAGTTAGGTCAGTTTGGGTTTCTTTTGAAATGTTTTGAGCTTCCTGGGTCTGGTGGGCTACTTCCTTCCTCAGGTTAGGGGAATTTGCAGCTATTATTTCTTCAGGTAATGTTTCTTCCCCCTTCTCTCTCTCTCCTCCTTCTGGGAGCAACAAGGTAGGCTAGTGTTGTTCTTCTTGATGTTATTGTATAGGTTTCATATACCGTCTTTGTTTCTTTTCATTCTTTTTTTCTCTCGTTGGTCTGCTTAAGTGCATGCCACTACCCTACCTTGTTGCTCACTTATTCTCTTGGAGGCCTCTTCCAGTCTACTGTTGTGCCCTTCTGTTGTGTTTTTTAGCTCAACTATTATTATGTTCTTTCACTCCACGATTCTGCTTGAAATTGCCTCATATTTTCTTTGTAGTTATCTCTTTTTCCCCTCCATTGTTTTCCTGATTTCAGTATCATTAAAACTGTTGCTTTAAAGTCCTCGTTAGGTAGTTTGCTTGTCTATTACATTCAGATTTTCTCCTGGGGTTTTGTTTAGGTCCATTATTTTGTGTATAATTCTCTGTCTCTTTTATCTGTTTTGCATTTTGTGTTTATTTATAGGGGTAGGCTTCCCTGATGTAAAGACCTTGTATTAAGGTATCAAGTTGTGCAAAATAGACCTGGTTGTTGATTTATAAATCAAGATTTCCTTTAGTTGTGTGATCTCAATACTTGTCAGATATGTTGAAGTTCGAGGGTGAGCCCTGTGTTGAGGTCTGAGTATCTAAACTGTAGGATTGGAGTTGAGGTAAGGAATGCAGAGGTTTCCCCAGAGTCATAGGAATGAAGAGCAAAGCCATGGACAGAGACGCACAGCTTGTGGGTCTCATTTGCAGCCAGACCACAGTCCCAACAGAGCTCACAGAAGAAAGAATGTCCAGATCTGGTCTTTCTGGAGCACTCTCCCATGTGAAAGGACCTCAGTCTTCAGAGGAGTACTGCTGTTTTGATGGAGCCCTTCCAATTATTTCCCCCATGAGAGGTGTGGGATGAAATGCTCCTTGCCAGGGATCAGTCAAGTATCTGCAGAGGTGCTGCAACTTGTCTGTCTGTCTGACAGCTTGCAGAAAGTCAGCCATATAAGTGCCAACCGCTCAATGCCATTGAATTAATGGTGGAAAGGGCAGGCTATCGCCTCTCCCCACCACATTTCCCTGGAATGGCAGTGAGGTACACATTATGAGGAAGCAGTATCTTTATTCATAGGGAGGCTAGCTGTCTTTTTACCCCATGCTGAGGCTCCCTACTCAGTGACTGAAAGCCAATTTCCAGGTATAAGCTGCTTGCTGCAGGAGAAAGTCCTTTAATTCAGGGAGAGTGTTGTTTTCATTAGTTTCTTCCTATGTTCCTGGAATCTCCAGACAGGGTGGTGTGATGCAGAGATAGATTGGCTTCTCCTGTTGTTTAAAGAAGTGTGTGTCCCCTCTCTTTGTGGAGATGTTGGTCCTGTTTCTTTTCAAATATCATACTTGCCCAATTGGTGTTTTTTCCTTTGTTCTGTGACGAGGAGGTGAGCTTGAGAGCTTTACATTCTACTGTCTTAGAACCAGAACCCCTATTCTTTACATTTTAATTGTTAACTTGAAATGTAGCACTGTCTTCTTTGCCAAAGCAGAATAGGACAATGCTTACCTTTTATTTCAGAAAGAATACTTTTTTTTTTTTGAGAACTGACTTTTGTGGCTCTGTTACTACTATTTTCATCACTTATATTTGTATTGCATTTTAACACTGCTGAACACTAGAGCAATGTTATTAAATAAATCAGACTAACTTTTTCAAGAAATCAAAATCCTGATGTTTAAGAGGACTTGTGTCTTGGCTGCTCCTAACCCCATAATCTTTTTTTGCTGGCATGCATGAATGTGTTTGAATATCACAAATGAGACATGAATACCTCCCAGCTGCTTAGCTCAGATTTGCTGCTTTTGAAAATAATTTATTTCTGAGAATAACAAGGCAGACATGAGCTATTAGCATATATTTATGTTGGACATATTGTGGGCAAAGTGCACACATGTGTCTGTAGGGCAAAATTGGTTCTGTTTTAAAGGATTGTGTTCTACTCTGTCTTTTTTCTACATGGGCAAACTATAAATGTCATGTGAATTTCACTTCTAAAATCTCCCCCTACTCCCTATCTTTTAGTCAATTGGAAATGCTAAGACAACCAGGAATGATAATAGCAGCCGTTTTGGGAAGTATATTGAGATTGGTTTTGATAAGAGATACCGAATCATTGGTGCCAACATGAGAACTTACCTTTTAGAGAAATCCAGAGTGGTATTCCAGGTAAGCCAGGCATGTATAAATATATACTTGTGTTAGATCGCCATATATAATGACACTCTAGATACTCTTGAGCACATGTGAAAATACTACCACAATTGTACTTGGACAGAAACATGAAATGGTGCCTGTCAGAGCCAGGGGAATATCTGTTAAAATAATCTTTAGAACTAGGCATGGCTTTAGATTCAATGGCTTTGACTTTTTTGCTACAGATGCTACTAAGAAAAGCTTAGTTAAGAAGAAATGTGTATTATTTAGTCTTGTCTCTTCTATCTCTCAATTGATACGTATCTTCAATGAGTTATATTTGAACTTAGTTCAAGAAAAATTTTCATTGCCCTTTTTCTTTCATTCTCCTCTTTTAGAATATATTGTTTAGTTAGCACACAGTTTGACTCTGCACAACCCTGTTGTGAACTACTGTGAAAGAATACACTCAAGTCTATGTGTCTGTGCAAGATTTACATTCATGTGCTCTTGAGCCTTTTTACATGTAAGCGGGAAATGCTATACATTTATAATACTTGCAGGCATGCATTTATATATTTATTTGTATACTGAGGAAATGTGGAGTTACCATTGGAAAACTCACAGTATAGGGCACCTAGTAACCCATTGCATGCTATAGATAAGAGTTTCTACAACCCCTTCACTGAATGTCCACTATATTGAGGTTCAAATACCCCCTGACACTGCCATATAGCTGAGTCTACAGCTTTTATTGCACAAGTCTGTTATGGTTAGGACTTTTGAAAGTTTATGGGACATGCTAGGTGTCTTGAGTTTGGCCAACCTAGACACCCCAGCTTTGACTTTGGGAGTGTGCCTCATATGTGGCCACCTAAAGTACACTTGATTTGTATAGTAAAGCAGTAGTCATCCTCTGTTGTTCTGATACCTAGGTGCACACAGAGCATTGTTACTATGTATATACATACTTGTATAGATTTTTAAAAAAGGTTTAGTAGTCAGAAAAATACTGCTGGAAATGTATGTAGATCTAAGAGAATACTGAATCTAAATAGAACAGATTTAACTGATAGGTAAATAATTAAAGGTGACGTGAGTATGGTGACCAGAAGGAGACTAGTAGTGCTAAAGACACAATGTCAGGGCTCAATCCTTATTGTCTTACCTATAGAAATTGAAGCACTTCTAGCTATACCCCAGTTTCCAGAACTATATAATATTGTGGGTGTTTGGTATATTAAAATTAGTCAGTCAGAGCCTACTTGATTTTGTCTTTCATGTACAAAGATAACCCCAGCATTTCTGTAGAGCCATCTACTTTTCCAGTTGTTTGTGTGTGGAACTACCCAACCTCTTGCCTAATCATGCTTGATTGTTGGTACCTTATTAAATTATTCAGTATCTTCAGTCCCTGTTTTCTTTACCAGACATCAGCCCCCTTGGAAATCACACTTGACTTTGACCTTATTTGCACTATCATCAGTCAACTGAAAACACTGCAGAATTCAAGGATATGATAATAGAGTATAAAGATTCAATCTTATATAAATAATTTTATTACAACTATATTTTGAAAGTGAACATGTGTAATAATAAATACTAAAAAAATATCTTATATGTGATTTTCTAAAATACTTTTATTGATTTTTAAATATGTAAACTAAAATATCAGTGATACAGTGGTTATGACATTTTTACATCCACCACAGTAGAGCACTCAATCTAAAATATGACAAAGATGAAATATTCTACTTTATTCAGAATGTGAGGAAGACCATGAATTTAAGAGGTACTGTGAGAAAATAGTACGGTGCATTGCAAAAGAATGATTTTAGCTTCCTTGAAAGGTCTCCTATGATAATGACGTATATCAAGTTGTTTGCTAGTTTAAAAAACATTACTGTTAGATATTTTATATTACATGTGATCAGTCAACACACACTCATATATATACACACACAGCTACTAAATCAGAAGGCTTAATAATCTTAAATATGTATTAGGAAGTTTAGGAGAGGGCAATTTATTTCACCAGCTGAGACAATTAAAAATTAAACTTTTATGCTTGACTTTTATGAGCTTTATGCTATAATTCCAAACTTATTTCAAAGGCAGAAGAAGAGAGAAACTATCATATCTTCTATCAACTTTGTGCCTCAGCAAAGTTACCTGAATTTAAAATGCTGCGATTAGGTAAGATTATGGCATGAAATTTATTGTGCTGGTATTGTTTTTCTGTTACTCTCTGAGTTTATAAACTTACTGGTAAAAAAGGAGATTATCTTATACTGAAATATTTGAGTGAGATGAACGAATTTTCAGTTGGCTTCAAGATGACCCATAAATGGGGATAGAGTGAGTGGTTATATAAACTGAAAAAGGTTATCTTGAATTGGTATTGGTTTAAGATGAGTACTGAACACATAGAGGCCCATTATACTATTCTATTTTTACATACATATATTTGAAATTTGCTTTGAATATAAGAAAAAATATTTAAAGGAGTTTACGTGATGAACGCCGGTTGAATTTCTGACGAAGGGATTGATGTATTTGAATATATTGGAAGAAATTATCCTAGCACACAGATTGGAATAAAACCTTTACGAATAGACTATTCATTTCACCCACTAAGATAAACAAGCTATAAATACTTCATTATTTAATTTTGAGTTGTATATTAAAATACAATCGAAAGTGTAGGCAGTCACATTCCAGGCAGTGATAGCACAAATTAACTGTAGTTCACTGCCTCTAATTCAGAGTGGACATAAGGGTAAAAGTTGAGACTTTTTCATAGACTGCAAATCTTTTATTTTCCCTTATTGCAGGAAATGCAAATAACTTTCATTACACGAAGCAAGGTGGCAGTCCTATGATTGAAGGAGTTGATGATTCCAAGGAGATGGAACATACCAGGCAGGCCTGCACTTTGCTAGGTAATTCTCAAGCTCTTATGAACGGTAACAAAGCAACCTTTGGAATATTGACTTAGCTTGGTGTTAAGTGGTGAGTGTTGAGAGATTTAACATTTCTTATAAAACACATTTGGACAGTACATGGAAATGAGGATGATAAAACTTATCAAAAATTAGATTGTGGTAGTGGTTGCACAACTTTGTAAATTTGCCAAAAATCAGTGAATTACATAAAATATGTGAATTTTATAGTATTCAAATTATCCATCAAAAAAGCTATTTGAAAAGCACAGTTGGGCATGCCCTGCTGGTCTACAGTGGATAAGTTCACCATCTCTGACAAGCACAAGCCATGTACATCTCAAGGGCCTCGATTTACATCTGAGTTCCAAGGGAAACAACCAAGATGAACAACTAAATGAAATAAAAATGTTTCTTCTCCCCTGTCTTTCTGCTTATTCTTCTTCAGTCTTTCTTGTGCATTTCCCTAAAAAAAAAAAAAAAAAGCACAAAACACAAAAAATACATTTGGGGCCTCAAGGGAGGTAGGATTAACTAAATCTTTTCTTAAATTTAGTAACTCTGAAACCTAGAGCTAAACTGAATGAGTTTCTGTACAAACTGAGCTCATATTTTGTGGTGTTTTGCTTTTTTTTTTTTTTTGGTTTGGGATCTTTTTGTGCCTAGGAAATGTGGCTGAGCTGGCTTGTTGACAGAGCAATGTATTAGATATAATTTATTCTGTTTTTGAAATGATTCAGATGTCAGTCACTGTCTTGTTCTAGGATGTATAAAAATATTGGGTCTACGTATAAATAAATCAGTCTTTCGAAATATTGTATGCAGCCCATAATGATGAATTATTTACTTAAGAACTTCAGAATATAGATAACTATAAAATCATATTTTGGTATTTTGAGGAGTACCATGAGGTGAGTTAATTTAATTTAAAGCATTGCTTTTAAGAGGACTTCTATGGAGGTCTCACACCTCATCTGGGACCTACTGAATTAGAGTCCACATTGAACAAGATCCATTGGTGATTCATATGCATATTACAGCTTGAAAACACTGTTCTTCTAGAGCTATAGTTGTAAATAGAAAATTGCAAATTTGAAAAAGCAGGAGATGGTAAAAGCATTTATTATGAGATCGCTTTCTGTATTTTATTACATATTTGAAAATATTTACTACTCTTACCTGCACAATTATGTCTAATATTTTAAGAACTCTTATCTTATTGAAAAAGGAATCTTATGTGATAAAAAGCTAAAGACTGTACAGTTTTCTCATCTTGCCTTATGCCTCAGTGCCTGTTCTCTTGCTGTATATGGACACTTATTAAATCAGGGTGGGGTACAGTACCAACCTGACACTCCTAATTAATCTGAAGTAGAACAGCCTTTTGGGCTTCAATTTGCATTTAGAATGGAAGTAAATAGAAATGGTAATAAAATATTTAAATCCAGTATGTGACAATGATGTTGATGATTTGTTTAGTGTCACAGTGTGTTAAGTATGCTGTGTACATTACCTCAGTCTTCATAAATATTCTTTGAGGTAGTCCCTATTATGCCCATATCTCAAATTAGAAAATGCAAGCATAGACGGTGAGGTTAACTGCCCACATGATGATGGCATATTGGAACCAAACCAGAACTCAAACTCAGGTCTGTCTCACGTCACAATCCATGCTCTCAACTCTGAGACTAAATTGTATATATGTTAATGTCAACAAAGATGAAAGCGTCGTTGACTATGGCACATTATAATGTGTACAACAGCTAGTAACCCATCACGGGTTAAAAATAGGCTTAAAATTTTCTGATGTAATTAATTTTTCTTCTGAAATTAATCACTTGTTCATTTACCCTGTTGTTCCAGGAATTAGTGAATTGTATCAGATGGGAATTTTCCGAATACTTGCTGGCATCCTTCACTTAGGCAATGTTGGATTTACATCTCGAGATTCAGACAGCTGCACAATACCTGTAAGTTTAGAAAAACTGAGTGTGATGGCAGCTGATTTGTGTTTTAGTTTTGCTGATTCCTTATGAAACAATATATATTTGAAGTATATTAACATTACCAGAGAGTCGTTTTATCCAGAATAGAATCTTATGTTCCCTCTAGCTCTATGCTACCATGAATCTATTTTCTGCCTCTATAGATTTGCCCGTTTCACATAAATTGAATTTTATAATATGTGACTTGTGAGACATTCCCTTAATCAAGTGATTACAACTAACATGACCATTGATGGTACCAATGAATATACTAGTCTACTTCTGATAGGGCACATTGAAGAGGGTGCAATATCAGTTAACTAGTATTCTTTCCTGAAAGGAGTGAGCCAAATCCATCATGAGGCAACATCATACAGACCCAAATTAAGGGACATACTCTTCAAAAAAAAAAAGTCAAAGTCACCAAAGACAAAAAAAGAACATTCAATTCATGATCCTGGAGTGGATTCCTGTACCATGAAAATGTGTTTGTTTGTTTTTTTGTAGAAGACATTCTTGTGTCCCAGCAAAAATTGAATTAATTCCACAGACTTAGTAATAGCATTGTATTGTAATTTTCTGATTTTGTCCATTAGAAGATAATGTCTTGTTTTTTAGGAAATGTGCACTGAAATATTTAGGGCTAAAAGGGCGTCTTACTCATAACTTACTCTCAGTGGACTCTGGAAAAATGTTTATGTGTGTATGAAAGAGTGAGAGAGAGATTCAAACACATGTAAAAATTTATTATTTGGGGATTCTTGCAACTTTTGTGTTAGTCTAAAATTAGCTCAAAATAAAAACTTAAAAAAGTGAGTCACCAATTGTTCTTTCCTTGCCAAAAAGGTAGAACTAAGTACTAGATGACAAAGCATGGATTGTGATGAGGTATTAACTAATGCAGTTTAATGCCTCTATTGTAAAAATAGAAACAGAAAGCAGACCTTTTAAACTAGTAGAGAAGAAAACAAACTGAAGAATAATACAAATATAGCAATAATCAGAAGATTTTAGAAAAGGTAGGACAAATAAAGGCACAAAATAAAATAGAAGTAATGAATTACAAATGAACTATTTTAGTTAAAATGTATTGTCATATAGATTTAGGCATAGACTTTTGAAAGAGGCATTCCTAAAACAGAAATTTTGAAATTAATAGGCTTAGAAAAGGCATGCCATACTAACTAGAAAAAAATTGGCAATGCTATATTGATACCAAACAAAATAGATTTTTAGTTCAAAAACAGTGTAGAGAAAGAAAGTATGTAATGATAGATTATATTCATCAAACGATATGCACTCTTCTCACTTAATGATGTGTAGCCTCAAAGTATATAAACAAAAATCAAAGAAACCATGAGAATAGACAAATGTATCACAGTGGGAGATTATTTAGGTGAAGAAGGCCAAATATTAGTAATATTATAGAAAATTTTAACTAAATACTTAATAGACTTGATCTAATAGAACATGGTAATGCCCACTTCTAAATGATGTCAAACCATACATACGTACACTTCTTTAAGGAGTTGAAATGGTGCTGATTTTATCTGAAGTGATTACTTGGGAGAAGGGGGCATGAAAGAAGGGCCTGCTTCAATGGGAATTGTCAGAGGACAAGGGTGTCAGGAGACCTATGTTCCAGTGATAATTCTGACATAAATTGGCCATGTAATTTTTTGACAAGTTATTCTCTTGTTGTCTTTCCTCATTGCTAGTTAGAGGTAACATTGTTCACCCTACCTCTTCCCCAAGAATGTTAGCAGATTCAGTTGAAGCCTGTGAATGCAGATGTTGGAAATATAATGCACTAACATGATTAAATTAAACATTTATTGAATACCTATTCATGCAAGGCCCATAGACGACACTAGGGACATAGGGGCAGATAAGTCAGTAAGGGGTTGCTAATCTAAGAAATCATACCAACACTGGGGTGCTAGTGAAAACTCTTCAATGTCCTATTTCAGGATAAAGATTATCCGTTGGTATGACCTCTGCCTGTCTTCTACCTTCATCTCATGTTTTTTTCCTTCATTCCGCCTCAGTCCCTCATTTTTCTGGTTTTCCTCCCACCACAAAACTTTTATACCAGCTTTTCCCTTAGCATAGAACACTGTCCTATCCTCTTTGACTCAGTTAACACTCTTATACTTCAGATTTCAGCTCCATTTCTCCAGGCAACTGTTTCTGTCTTCCTGAACAGGATACGCTCCTCTCATATGAATCTTAGTAAGAGTATCCTTTGTAGTAATTATATTTTTGAGCAATCATTTGATTAATATTCATTTCCCCTAGTGACTGTAAGTTGTAGGAGGACAGGGACCATTTTTTTGGTTGGTTTATTGTTATGTAATAACAGGAACTCAGTAAGTATTTGTGAAGAAGCTGATTGGTTTTCTGACTGAATGAATGAATGTTCCTGAGAAGAGCTATAAACCAATACTATGAAAAGACAAAGGAAAATGTGATTTTTGGAACAAACCCTAGAAGAGATTGCAAAATGCCACCGGATGCCTGTGTGATAATGATTGTGTTTATCATTGATTAAGTAATCTTGGTGTTTTTTATAACAAAGTAATTGCTGAGTTTTACTTGTTATGACTTTGCTAGTTTTTTTTCAGTAAATTCTCATTTAATTGGTCATCATAAGAAATAACCCATTCTCTTTTGGCAGCCTAAGCATGAACCTCTCAGCATCTTCTGTGATCTCATGGGTGTGGACTATGAGGAGATGAGTCACTGGCTCTGCCATCGGAAGCTGGCTACTGCCACAGAGACATACATCAAGCCCATCTCCAAACTGCAGGCCACAAATGCCCGAGATGCTTTGGCCAAGCATATCTATGCCAAGCTCTTTAACTGGATTGTAGACCATGTCAATCAAGCCCTCCATTCTACTGTCAAACAGCACTCGTTTATCGGTGTGCTGGACATTTACGGGTAGGTATTTTTGACTTTGTGGTAATAAAGGGCATTTCTTTCAAGAGATTATCTAGTATCTCTTAAGTGGGTATTTGACTCTCTTTCTATTATTAGTATTAGTGAGAAAAGGGAAATTGCAAGAGGATTTCTAAAAACCTAACTCTATTTGCTAATTTACTTTCCCTGAGCATCCTTCTTTAACTTTAAAACCCACACTGTATATTTGTGCTTTTGGAGGCCTAATTTTTCACTCTTCAGTTTAAGTCTTTTTAAGAAAACTCTATGAGATCTCTATTCTCAGTTCCTTTCTATGTGTATGGCACTGTAAGTCTGTAAATTGACAAGAGCAATGGCTTTGTCATAATTTTGATTATTCCTTATTTATGGATGAATTAGGCTTTAGAAATCCATACTGCTGAACATCTCTACAATTCTGAAATCTTTAAAAAAATCTTCTCTACTAGTTGCCGATGCCTATCTGCTGGATAAATATTCTGTGTTGCTGATTTATAAACTTTTATTTCTCTAATGTGGAAAAAAAGTTTCACTATGCTGGAGATTTCCCCATTTTCATCTCTAATGTATACATTTTGGATACTTTCAAAAAACTGTTTACTTATTTTTCTCCCTTTTCCATATTTTTTGGTTTTATAGATTTGAAACTTTTGAGATAAATAGTTTTGAACAGTTTTGCATAAATTATGCAAATGAAAAACTTCAGCAACAATTTAATATGGTAAGAATTTTTCCCTTAAATAATATTCTGCTATAAATTTATTTCTTGAATTCCTAATCTGTGTTGATTTTAAAGTCTGATTCCTTAGTGTGCTTTTGTGGCTCATGGGACTAAGATGTGAGTGTTAACCATATAAAACCCAAGGACCCAGGTTCATAACCTGGGACTGAGGGTGGGAGGAACCAAAATAAATAAATTGTTTCTTTCCTTTCTCTCTCCCTTTCTTCCTTCCTTTCTTTAAAAATAAGTCTGGCTCCTGACATGAAGTTATTATCTTGGTTTCAAACAGCTAAACTTTAGGAGGAATTTATGATTAATAAATGATACCACATTAGAGAAATATACTTATGATCCAGATGGAATTCAGAATTATCATTGGATTGATGTCTGAAAATAACAAAAATTTGGGCCTAATAAATTGAGTAAGATGTTAGGTTCCCAGAAGGTTTGGGGATTTTTTGGTTTGGTGAGTATGGAAGGAGTGATCTAGAAATACTTCAAGAATCCTGCCCAAATGCCACACATGATGGAACCCCCAACACAAAATGCCTTTTGGGGGCCCTTGTATTATCATTTTCCCTTTTTTCTCTTGGGAATATGGAAGGAGGTCACTTTGATGATTTACTACTTCCCACTTACATGTTAGGGGTAGAGCTGTCCCTTATATCTAAGCCGGATTGAGGGCTCCCTCCCACCCCTGGGAGGTGTGAATAGGACAAGGTTTAATTTTGTAAAAGAACCATTTTTCCCAGGGTTTAGTTAGTTATAGCTTGCACCCATGGTTGTTCAGAATCTTTCTGATGAACTGGATAATGCAAGAGTAGACAGTAAAGGAAAGTGAGGCTGAGATTGACAGGTTAGTATGGGGCCCATGGAAAGACAGGTTGTTCCTGGCTGCTTACATAGCCAGGAATAGAGCATCTCAATTTCTTCGGAATTGATGTGATGAAGATGAATATCTGTAATAAAAAAGCTTAGAGATATACTGATAAATAACAGTGTCACACACCAAGTTTATTAAAAGCAGAAACAGCAAGTTTAAGCTCCCCGTGGGTCAGAAAAGTTACATCAAGGAAATACACACATGTATATAAACACACATGTTGCTCACATCTCACACAGGCAAATGGTAATTTGGGGAGAATAGGAAAAGAGAAGTAGAGCGGTGGCATATGTGAATTTAGCTTCATATGTCTTACAAATAATAGCTTCTAAGTATGTTATTTTAGTGGTAAGTATCAGAGGAAAAAGAGAGTTAAAAATGGTGGTCTCAGAAAAAACAAAGGCTGGTGAGCATGTGGATAAAAGGGAACACTTTTGCACTGTTAGTGGGAGTGCAAATTGGTACAACCCCTATGGAGAACATTTTGGAGATTCCTCAAAAAACTGAAGATAGAAATCCCACATGATCCCGTCATTCCACTCTGAGCATCTTCCCAAAAGATACAAAAGCACCCATCTGCAGAGATGTATGTATTCCCATGTTTACTGCAGCCCTGTTTACAATAGCTAAGAACTGGAAATTACCTAAGTGCTCAACATCAGATGAATAGATAAAGAAGATGTGGTACATATATACAACGGAATACTCTACAGCCCTCAAAAAAGATGAAACCCTGTCATTTAAATCAACATGGATGGAACTAGTGGGGATTATGCTAAGTGAAACAAGTCAAAAGAAGAAAGATAGATACCAGATGACTTTACTCATAGTTGGAATGTGAATAGACAAAACAAAGGAACAGATGAAACACAACCAACCCTGAAACATTTGCAACAGAACTCAGGTTACCAAAAGGGAATGGGGCGGGCAGGGGCAAATGGTGGTGGAACCCACTGGACAATGGGGAAGAACACTTGATTCAGTGGAGGGCATGGTATGATGAAATATATGTAAGAAATGGGGAACCTATACATAGGAAATTGTTTTAATGTATAGAATAATTACTATAATAAGAAATTAAAAATGTAGTCTCCAAGGCATGAGACTGGGATTGGGGAGGAGTGGGACAAGGGATTGTTGCTTGTCCTCATAAGTATTTAGACTGGTTATTTATTTATTTTTAAGGAAAGCTGCAGGCAGGAATGAAGGCAAGTAGGCAGGCAGGAAGAGAGAGGAGGAAGAAGCGTTTTATTTTATTTTTATTTTTATTTAGTTGTTCACACTGGTTGTTCATCCCAGCCCTCCCAGGACTTGAATCCCTGTGGTATATGGTCTAAGCACCTTCAGAGATGATTGACCTAACCTCTACTCTACTAGGGCATGCTTAGACTGTTTCACTTTTATATTGCATGTAATTGGATAAAAAGCTGAACCGTTTTTATTCAGCAAACTAAGCCACCTTACCACAGTGAAATAATTCAGAAGTGATCTTAAAACCTTCAACTTAGGACTTTTTCTTTAAGAATATGATGAGCGTATTTTTTCATCTCTGCCTAAGGGACATTCATAAAAACTATCAAAAATTAAATTGAGCATTTTATCTTATCAAGGTTTTTCTTTTTTTTTTTTTTAATACTTTTATCGGTGCCATAGCCATCTGACCTTTTCCCATATAGTTTGGCAAAAGGTGATAGAAACAGAAGGAGCCAATACAAATTAGGGACTGCATATTTTGCCTTTTCCCCAAGGATCTCATGTCTCTGAATTTGTGTTTCTGGCTCTCCTGGGAATTCTCTTTCTCTCCCCCTCTCCACCTTTAAAAAAAAACTCTGTTTCTCTTATATTACACACACACACTTCTTCTCTTCACACAACTGTCCCTTTCTTCACCTCAGCATTTGTCCTTCCTCAGAATTTCTGCTTCCTCACTCAGTTAACTTACATGAATGCAGCAGTGGTTGGAATGTTTATTCCATCTTTTTAACTTGCCAGACTCACATTTACCTTGACTACTTTCAGCTTCAGCTTCCACTGCTAATTGCCTGATGTTGTTTCCCCATTCTTTTACCTGAGAAAGAGAGTCTGATTAACCACGCTCATTTTTTTCATGAGAGGTCTTTTGCAATAGAATTCCCTTAAGTACCCTCACTTGGTTAATTGACTCTGACCAAGGTTCTCACAGTAAAAATGTGGCTCTTAGGGCTTCTCCCTCAACAGGTACCATGAGTAGGGCAGTGGGCATGAGAACCCTCGTGACTGGTATATTTAGTGCTTGGGCATATTGCTGTATTGACCAAAGATCAATATTGAACCTCAGGCCCATACTGTCTTTTTTGACAATTGAGAAGCATCTAACATTTTTAAGACTCTTTCCAAACTAGACATAGACATGTGTGTGAGAAACAAACTGTTTAAAGTCCAGAGTGTTGTCAGTGTAGAGACTGCATATAAATTAATGAATTAAAAAAGACAGGCTCATTGTTTTAGAAAATCTGTGTACCATCAGTCAAGGCATCCTGCTGACACATTGTGCCCTATCTGCCTTCTCATTAATCAAAAAAACAGAAGAAATTTGCTTTCTAATTAATATGACATAGATATTCATATGATGACCATTTTTTGACTAAAGCTTATTGGAACTAGTTAGACTAGAAATACTACAAATTAGCCAAGAGCTTCAATGTAAGTACAATAAAATAGGAAAATTTCGGATGCATGAGTAGAGTATATATCAGAAATCTAGGTGAAATATAAGTTTTATGGGGTTTACTTGGGACACTAGAAAGTAAGTGTTATCTGGTTATAGCCCTAGAAGGCTAATCATCTTAGGAACACATCAAGATGTGTAAGAAAACTGAGAGAGATAAAGGAATAAAGGAAAGGACAATAGAAACCCCTAAGAACCAATGAGTAGAGGTCCTTAGCATGTGTAGATAATAGCTTGGCCTAAAGCAAGAGCTGAAGCCAAGGTTGACTTGCCCTTCCCTTCACCTTCCCATTCATCAGAGCTCAGATCAGAAAGTCCTTCGCAGGGAAGCCTTCCCTCACTATCCTATATCCAAACTGGGTGAGGACTCTTGTTCTCAGAGCTGACATTATTAGTAACATTAGTAGTCTCCAAACTCCATGAGGACAGAGACTATATCAATGTTATTTATGATGTGCAGTGACTGGCACGTAGTAGACAGTTAATATGCATTTTTGATTAAATGAGTGAATGGAGATTAGAAGCAATGGTAAGGATGGTAGCAGAAGCAGCAGAGACAGCTGCATGCAGAGTAAGATGTAGAATTGAGAAAACTGATTCTTTGGGTAATCAAAGCAGACCCAAAAAAAAATCAATTTTCATCTAATTCTGAGGCACATGAACTTTTAACACCACAATCCCTGAAGAGAATTACTTTGTTATGCTCTAAGCATTGCCATCATAGTTAGTAGTCTGGAAGGCTGTGCTCTGCTTAGTTATTCAAGGCCAGTGAAGGCATTCCCATGCCCATGTGTTAGTAGCACTGCAATAATTTAAGAAACCAAAAATACGTAGTACAGTTAGGGATGTATTCATATAAAAAAATCAAAACAAAGTAACTCACTTATTTCAGATATCCATTTCTAGGTTTACTTGTTTATCATGAATCCTCTATAACTGAGGTTTTACTGTCTTTGGTTTTTATTTGCTTTCTTACATTATTCTCTGTAAATCTTGTTTCTCCCATGACGTTGTTGCTAGAAACCATGGACTATCCAAAATTATGCTGATATCCTCTTAGAGTGTTTTATATAGTGTTATTTCTTGACTAACATTTATTCATCATAATGATTCAGTATGCCAACTTTTTTTTCTTTTTCAGCATGTCTTCAAATTAGAACAAGAAGAATATATGAAGGAACAAATTCCATGGACGCTCATAGATTTTTATGATAATCAACCTTGCATTAATCTTATAGAGTCTAAACTAGGCATTCTAGATTTGCTAGATGAGGAATGCAAGGTAAATATGATGTTCTGGTATATTTAGTGTATCAACATAGATATATTAAGGTCAGAAGATAAACCCTGAGATGCCATTGTGGCAGTGGGGTGGGGGATGGGGGTTATCACTCTAATTTGAATGTTAAAGGTCCACCAGTGCCAAAAGGTTCTAAATACAAATTAAATGAGAAATTCCCTTCTATTTTCAGCTGATTCTGTTGTATGCAAAATTGATGTTAGGTCAAGAACTATCAATTTTAGTACTTTTGTTACTAATATACTTATATTTGGTAGTTTTTATTAAGTGATAGGATATATTTAAAGAAATCCGAGAATTATTTGAAAATATATTTTTAATAATAATTCCAAATGTCCATAATCTTTAAAGTGACTAATTGTTCTTTATCACTGGTATATGTGTTAGGGAGGGAGTTCACCTTTAACATTTAATGATGCAGCATTTTGGAAAAATTAATAGATCACCATCTTTCCTGCTAAGTGGCTGAGGCGAATAACTTATCCTTTCTCTTAATTTGCCTCTCATTTATATGCCATAAGTCACATCTTAGCATCGGTTGATCCTCATAAGCAACCATATTTCTTAAAATGCATGTTGGCACACTGGTGGCTCAGGGATTAAGCCCGTGCTTCAGGTGTAGCCCACATTCAGCCCCAAAGACCCAGGACAATGTGGGCAGGGAGGTGCGGAGTAGAGGATCGGGATGAGAACAAACAAGGCACAGAGACAACTAAGTAAGTGTTTCTTACTCTCATTTCCTTCCTGTTGCCTTCCAGGCCTGTTGCCTGTCTGTCCTCATCCTGCATACCCTCCTTCCTCTAAAATAAATAAGTATTAATTAAAAAGAAAAGAATGCATGTAATGAAAAAAGTGCTCAACCTTACTTGCAATTAAATAAAATCCAAATCAAAACAAAAATGGGATACTGCTTTTTGCTTAGAATATAGGAAATTCATTTGAAAATACCAGCATGTATTTATTGCATGTATACTCTTAATGAAAGACATGAAATATTACAACATATTTTAGGGGAATCTGGTAATAATGATCAGAATTACAAATACATATACCTTTTGACCCAGCAGTGGAAAATTTTTAATATACATGCAAAAGTATCTAAGATATATATGTAAATGAAGTTACTGGCCATTTTCATAGAAAATCAGTAATAACCTAGGGGTCATATGCATGAAAAATGCTATTATTAATAAATTTGCACAATGAACCTATTCATGTATATGCCTTTAAAGACAGGACATAATGAAGTTAGTGAAAATGGTGAGAGGAGACTGTTGTATACCTTTCTTAATAGCATAAATATTTCACTATGTGCAGGCATTACTTTTATTTGGCAAGTTAAAAAATACATGATAGTTGTGATATTTCATCTTTTTTTGGTAAGACTTCTGTTATTTTAAGAGTAATCAGATATTTATTTGTCACTCCAAATTGAGTCACTCAAAGATTGGCAACCCATGGGAAGGGCTTCAGTCATTTTTCTTCATTAATAATAGATTTTTGGTCTCTAAGAGGGAAATATAGAAGCCATAAATTCCTAAATCGAATATGAAAGTTGCTAGATAAAGCCAAATACGGTTTTTTGGTTATTGCATCAGAAGCATTTCTTAGCAATATTCATTTTGTTTTCTTTCTTTATTTGTCGCTTGAATGAAGATGCCCAAAGGCACAGATGACACTTGGGCTCAAAAATTGTACAACACACATTTGAACAAATGTGCACTCTTTGAAAAACCTCGTCTGTCAAACAAAGCTTTCATCATCCAACATTTTGCTGACAAAGTAAGGAAGCTTTATTATTTTTTTTTCTTTCTAAAACTAAAGTTCAAAGAAGCAAAGAGCTATAGCTAAAAGTTATGATTTTTTCTTAGCTTAAGCATGCATTTTTTTAGGGTATTACAGAAAAAGTAATCTTCAGAGTCAGCTTGTTGGTTTTTTCTTCTTTTAGCCAAAATGGAATTATATTAAGAAAAAATTAGGTCTATAGCCTTCTATCTAAAATCCTGAAATCCAAGGAACTACATTTCTCAAAATTATTTTTGTAACTTTGTAACGTAGTAACTAAATCTGATCTCTGACTAGAACTAGTATGAGCTTATTTGTAGTCATTTAACCCAGTTAGGTTAGCTGTTTATTTATCTCAATGTAGAAATGTTAATGTATTTGATTACAAATTTCTGCCTCAGACTTTGCTGAAAAATTCTGGGTTCTAAAGCACAGCTGATCTGCTGTTTCTGAATAGAAATTATATGGACTTGTGTTACCTGCTGTGATTAATTCAGTGGGTTCTACTAACAAGACATGCATACTTCCTGCTTTGTAAGTTCTATAGTCTACTGAGAAAATCAAGATCCAGTAGACTAATTTATATTTCATTGAAGTTGTGAGTTTGCCTTTGGGGTAAGCTTCCCAGGGGTCGCTTCAGGAATTGAAGTCTTTCTCAATTTGCCTGAATTTTAGCTGGAAACCTTGGAATGACTTTAGGGTCAAAACCTGAGAGTTTTGTGGTACAGGGTGGGGAGCCTCTTGAGTGGGAGGTGGCTGAAGTCACTGGTGTTTTGGAAGCAGATATAATTCATTCTGTAGTTACCAGATCACACATTATGTCTCCAGCTTCCACCTTCACCCATTATCAACTCTTTAACTTTATGCCAGACAGCTATTTTTTCTTTCTGATACTCTCTCCCATGAGGAGATTTACCCCTGCTGGATGGTGAACTAGGTTAAGAGGTACATCGGGTCAGTCTTTGTCCTGCATGGGAAGAGAATCAACTTCTTATCTATCCACTTACCCATGAAATGGGAGGGTCTTATAGACAAAAGTTAATTATCACAACCACTATTTCCCTGGAAAAGCAGTATTTGGGGAGCTTTATTCTAGAGTTAACATTCTTTTTACCAATAATGGTACTGGTTTCTTAGAGTAAATCTAATCATCTCATTTTGCTGAGAACCAGTCATATAGCCTAAGCCTACAAATATTTATGCTGTTAATGATAATAATACCTATTCAAAAGTTTTATTGGTTAAGAAGATTTTTCCATGTATTTTCAGGTGGAATACCAGTGTGAAGGCTTTCTGGAAAAGAATAAAGACACTGTTTTTGAAGAGCAAATTAAAGTTCTTAAATCAAGCAAGGTAACCACATATAGACTTTCTCCAATCAGGATATAGTCAATAAAATATTAATTATGTAAACATTAGCTTTTAAATAATAATGATTTTTCTAACAAAATCAGACATTGTAGTTTCTAGTTTATCAAACATGTAATAACACCATGTGTCAAGTCTTAGGTTTCAATGCCTTGCAAACATTGACTCATGTAATCCTCATAAGGAGGTGATATTACCATTACTTCCATTTACAGATGAGGAAATGAAGCACAGAACTTTATAGCTAGTGAGTTCTCAAACCAAATTAAAATACAGATTGTCTGGCACAAAGTCTGTGTTCCTAACCACTACACAATGATATTCAGTTTTATGTGAAACTAGTGTCTCCATAGAAGTTCTAAACTGTCGTGTGCCTTTGTGAGAGATTATGAGAGAAAATTTTTTTTCGCTATCTTATTTTAAAGAGATGTACTAAAAACATAGCCTTATGTACTCTATCTAGATGTAGATTGATCTCTGATCCAAACCACTTTGAAATTATTTTTCTGGGATAGATACTTGATATACTTCTTTCTAGTAGGAAAAAAATATTCCAGCTGACAAAGAATTATGATGACCACACTAATTACTGGGTTGATCCCAACTTTAACCATTTGATTTTCATCAGAAAGAGATGGGAAGGGAAGTGGGCTGTATTTGAAATACAGAAAGGCCACTGTGGCTGGAGCATGAATAGAATGTGCCAGGTGAGTAGACAGGAACCACTTCTTAGAGTGAAGTGTGGTAGAGTGGACTTTATTTCTGTTGTAGTGGAAAGGTTTTCACATGAACAGTGATAGGCTGCTGTGTGGAAATAAATTTGGAATAGGTGATATGGGGCAGTGTTGATCTAGAGTAGAAATGGTAGACTGAATTATTGATATTGTAGCAATAGAAGTGGCATGTAATCTGAGGGTAGAGTTGACAGGTCTTGCTAATGGATTGAGTATGGAGAATGAGAGCATGGGAGATGATGACGATGACTTTTTTTTGACCTGACATTGGATGATGGTGCCACTGAATGAGGTGAAGACTTACAAAAGATTAGGCATCGGGAGGAAGATTCAAGAGTTCTCTCATGGACATGTTTTGCTTGAGAGAGCCATTAGATAGTCAAGTGGAAGTAGACACATCATATAGGAAGTTGGAAATGAAAGCAACAAGTCGGGAGAAAAGTCAGAGTAGGTGATATAAGTTTGGAAATCTAAATGGTATTTAAATTATGGTGTTTATGGTATTTAACTAAATAGTATTTAAAGCTATGGGACTGAATGAGATTACCTAGGAAGAGAACATGTAAATTAAAGAAATATAGAGTATAAGGCCAGAGTATTATAGGCCAGAGGCAAAGCTAGGAAAAAGTCTGAGAAAAAATGACCCATGAACAAGCAGTATCACTGCTTAAAGAAGAAATTGGAGAGCAATCCCTAATACAACAATGTAAAATGTACTCTTTTTATTTTTTTAAGAAAACTCAATGTAGGAAATATTTAATTGTAATTTCTATGAAGAAGAAGCCACTGACACATACATGCATATGTGTGTTTATGTATTCTGAACTCTGAATGCTAAACAATTTTCTGGTAGATATTAAGTTAAATTGTGGTGCCTAGTGGTGACTATGATATTGCAGTCCAGCTCTATTAACCATTTCACACTAGAAAAGAAAAACAAAGTTTAGGTTACTCAATATAGAACCAGCACATTTTGAGGGGGGTTGCTAGATCAGTGTAGATAAGATTTTAAAGTATTGGGCAGCCTAACATCTTAACTCTGTGTTGAGTTTTCAGATCAAATCTATTAGGACCTCTTATTTTTCCCCTTTGAACACTATTTCAACATTATAATACAAGGTAACATTTTTTTCCTTTATAGCCAACCAAGTTAGAATATATTGATATAGAGTATAATATAACTGATATAGAGTATTTGTTTTATTTATGTGGAATATTATAAAGATATGTATATTAATCAAGGTGTTCCTCTGAATTTGTTTGAAGTTTCTTTTGTTTGGTAAAATTTCTTCCAACCATATTGACTAATACCATCTGTCCACCTATTAAGTACCAGATCTCTTCATAATCTCTAAAATATTGCTAACCTGATTGAACACAAGTTATAGATTATAGAAACTCTGCAATAAAGTTGTTAAGTCCCTTGAAAGCAAATATAAAAGCTTGCAGGATAAGGGCAGAGGCTTTTACTTTATAATACAAATTATTTTCTAAAAATTCTTAATTCATGAATTTTTTTAATCCTATATTGTAGAACTAGTTCATGATACCGTTTTTGCTGAGATTTTCAGTGACATTTTGGGGTCAATGCTCACCATTTGAACTACTAAGACATAGACAAATAAAGCATGATGATAAACATTTTGTGGAGCTGAAATAATAATGTAGAACTTTCACTTAGTATTTTTCTCTTAAAATAATTACAGTTCAAATCCAGAAATATGTTTTTAGTGGCCATTTCCTGTGGCTTAGGATCTCAAGTCTGGGTGGAGTAGTTTTGATTTTGTCTCCCCTAAACATGGTTGTGGAATTATTGCATTCTCTACCACCCATATTTTGGTAGCATTTACTCTCCTCTCTTACTTTTGACTCCTAACTGATACTGATTATTTTGGAATGTGACTGTAAAATATGATGTAAGGCAGGGAATCACTCTGGATTACATCTTCACAATGTCTATCTTGTAAAGGTTTACATCTGCGTTTGGATTTAGAGGGTAATTTCCTTTTACTGCTTATGACTCAGTTTAAGATGCTACCAGAATTATTTCAAGATGATGAGAAGGCCATAAGTCCAACCTCAGCCACCTCCTCAGGACGCACACCTCTCACTCGCATTTCTGCAAAGCCCACCAAAGGCCGACCAGGCCAGGCAGCCAAAGAGCACAAAAAAACAGTTGGGCACCAGGTGAGTTCAGAGAGCCTCTGCCTCAGCCTCCCAGATGGGGTCCCAGGTGAGGAGAGGCTAGAGCTTTCACTCTGAGAGCATGAACACCCATCCATTTTATACTTCTCTCCACCCAGCTTTAGACCTGTGACTGACTCAGCCTTCCCCTAATTGTTTTCTCTATATCTTAATTTTAGTTCATATCCTCTCATATCCCTGTTTTTGTTTTGTTTTCTGGTTGTTTCCTCTCTGAATTTGTGCAGAGCATCTTTTTTTAGATACCATGTACTTGTGGGGAGTGAACAAGTGTGCACACATGCTTAGTGCATGAACAAGTCAGCTAGTTTTCCTGTGCACGGACCCTGTGCCCAGTGCAGTTAGAAGCAGGATTTAATCTAGGTTTACAGTCTATGTCCCTAATGGTAACCCACACTGACTGTGCTCCCCCATTCTCTCGTTCATTTCCTATATTATTTTAAATCATCCACTACCTTTCTTTCTGTGTCTTACAGCAAAAAATCCTGCTGTACATGATTAAGTTGTCTTAATATTCTTAAAGCACGGTTATGTTTTATAGTCTGAGGTCACTACAAAAAAACTGCAGAAACCAGTATCAAAAAGGTGACAGGAATAGTGAATCCTAATGTAAGCTATGTGCTTTGGGTGATTATGATGTGTCTAAATAGGTTCATCAATTATGATAGATGTACTGCTCTAGTTTATAGGGAAAGCTGTGCCTATTTGGGGACATGGGAAATCTGTACCTTTTGTTCAGTTTTACTGTGAACTTCTTTAAGAAAATAGAAGGGTAGGGGTTTGGCAAGTGGGAAGTGAATGTTTTATTTAGCAGAGTTAAGCATGTAAATATAATTTAAGCAAATTTTAACCTAAAGCCCTAGCATTTCCCCAAAGTAGGTCAATCTTATAGGTGGCAAAGTCTTTTCTACTAGCGATTTTGGAAGAAAATTTTAAATAGTTTTACATCATCTTTGATTTGACAAAAACTTGATATCTTTTTCTGCCCTTTTTCGTGCAGTTCCGAAACTCCCTTCACCTGCTTATGGAGACCCTCAATGCCACTACTCCTCACTATGTGCGCTGTATTAAGCCTAATGATTTCAAGTTCCCATTCACGTAAGTATTTCTCAACTACTGAATTGAAAAGTGACCATATCTCACAAGGATTACCAAGTCAACAGGAGAAAATACATATTTGTGTAAATCTTTCTTTATAGAGGAAAGCTACTAGATTTTTAATAGAATTTTTTTTTCCAGTTTTTGTTCCCTTTTTGAGAGTATAATAACAAATTAGCAGTTGGTCTTCTAAATGTTTTAAAAGTTAAGATCAACCAAACAGTCCTACATCTGTTTTGAATTTACTTTAGTTCAAGACCCTTCTGGGCTTTTAAAATTTTGTACATTACTTAAAATCAGAACTGGATCAGATAAGCCTGCTTTGGGAAAGGCTCATAGGTATTCCTGTTACTTTCAACTGTTGAAATCATCAGAGAATGTCTGTTATACTAATAATATCTTGTCCTACCTCAAATTGCATATATGAGGGAAAATTCATTTTTCTGGATTTTTTTTTTCAAAATGGAAATATTTCTCTACTTTTAAAATAATGCTTGCACACTATAAAAAAACAATTTTCAGGAAATAAAAAGCATAAAAATAAATTAAAAGGCAGTCATCATACCCAGAGACATAATATACTAACTGGCATAGGTCCTTCTTGACCAACCAACAACATTCCTTCCTTCTCTGTTCTGTGTGTGTGTGTGTTTGTGAGAGAGAGAGAGAGAGAGAGAGAGAGAGAGAGAGAGAGAGAGAGAGAGAGAGAGATTAGTAAAAGTGGGTGGGTGGGGGGAGGCACTTATTCTGTAGTTGCTGTTTTATATCTGCTTTTAACTTAATAAATTATGGGTGCTTATCATGTTAGCAAATAAAAATCCACATCATTATTTTAATGACTCCTTTTTATCTCATTGAATAGATACACCATCATGTATTTAAATAATTCCCTGTAATGGCCAGTTAGGTTATTCTAACAATGTTTTGATAAACTTCTTTTGCCACAAGTTTTTATATATTAGCTTGATTATCTCCTTAGGATTATGTATTTCTAGAAGTGGAATTTGTAGACAAAAGACCCATTTTCATTCCATAGTGTATGAGTACTCATTTTCCTATTTTCCTGTTAATCCTTCCCTCTGGAGATTCTACCTTAGACTGCAGGGCAGTTCTGAAAGACTGTTATGGTTTTTTCATCACCAATAAGCTCTTTCTGGAAGAAATGGGAAACAAGAATGCCCTGGGCACTTTCCTAGACAGCCTCGGGACCATTGTCTTCCATAGTCAATCCCATCTCCCACCACCAACAGAATACTTGAAAGATGAGTGCTAAGTCACTCAGGACGTAACTCAAAGAGTAGGAGGAGCTAGAAGCAGGCCTTGTTACTTCTTTTTGTGTCAATTTAACAATAAGATGCCATTTATCTAGAGTGAAATAAGGTATATAAAAAAGAATATGAGAAAATTTTCATTAATATAGACACTTTAAATGCTTACTACACACACACTGAGTTGAATAGCTTTTAGAGCAGCAATAATTTTTAAAAAATGAATACGACATACTTAATTTTTGCTTCTTGTTAGAGAACTCTCCAGAGCTGGACAGTCTTTATTCCAGAGCTATGGTTAACAAGGACCGCAAGTCACCAAGCCTTGTATTGAGTATGGGCAAAGTGCAGAGCAGTTTTGCAGGGTTTTAACATATGCTCAGGGGTATTTCTTATGAGTTTGTGGCATGAACCACTTTGTTTTTACTGCTAATTGCCTCCTCCCCATTCTCACATGGAATCCTCTGCTTTGATGACTACTCCAACATTTGAATGATTTCTAATTTATCCATTTGGCTATTTACAAAAGTATTTAATCTCTGAAATAAAGAAAATTAGTTTATGACTCTAGATGGGCTTCCTTATAGATAGATGATTTTCATCTTTCCATGCAGGTTTGATGAGAAGAGGGCCGTGCAGCAGCTGAGGGCATGTGGTGTCCTAGAAACCATCCGAATCAGCGCTGCAGGTTTCCCTTCGCGGTGAGCCTATACCTTTCATGTGTAAGGAGCCCTAAGGGGCAAGATTCCTGCTTCTTTGACATGAGTTTCTTTTTTTAGGTGGACTTACCAAGAATTTTTCAGTCGTTACCGTGTCCTAATGAAGCAGAAAGATGTGCTGAGTGATAGAAAGCAAACGTGCAAGAATGTATTAGAGAAGCTGATACTGGTAAGAAAGACTTTTCACCTACTTTTTATTTGAATAGGTATTAGTCAAAGGCCTTGTGATTGTAACCTGTGAAAATTGTGGGAATACCCAAAGAGCACTAATCCAGATTTTTCATGGGTATAAGGTCAAGGGACACACTGTCCTGAAAGTTGAGGCTCCTTGTACTTAGGATCCAGAGCTAGTGAGGATGATGGCCTGCACATGGAAAGCTGTGGACCTGACTTGAGACACACTCTTTTTGGAGTTTGCTCATGATTAACAAAAATTTACCTGGCACTTATGGAAGATACCAGACCATATGCTGTATGATTATGAAAAAACAAATCTTGCCCTCGGGTAATTGTCTTGTTTATTAATACATTTTATTTATTTATGTTTTCGTTTATTTATTTATTTATTTTACCAGTTAAGCAGGAAATTTATTGAAATAAGCAAGAAAGAGATAGTATACTCCTCCCTACTAATAACATTTTAAAAACAAGGATAACTTACTCTAATATCTGTCAAAGGTTGAGTGAGTGAGACAAAAATATCAGAGGAAGGCAAAGCCATACCTGCTGTGGGAAGGGGGATAATTCCATAAGAGACATGTGTTTTGAATCAGGCCCTGAAGAATGGTAAAATTGTGGAAGGATATTTAATAACAAACAAGGTGTGTAGAAGTAGAAAAGCAAGTTTTCTCAAACAGTAAAGTAGATTTTTAACAGTATAGGATTGATGTATGGAAGAATAGGAAAATAATTAGGTAGGTTAGTCTTGTGGAGAGTTTTACATGCCATACGAAGGAGTTCTGAAACTTTACAATGCATCAGAATCCCCTAAAGGGCTTGTAAACAGAGTACTGGTCCCCATCTCCAGACTTTCTGATTCAGTAGATCTGGGATGGGCCCAATAATTTGGATTTCTAATAAGTTCCCAGGTGCTGCCATTGCTGGTCTGAGGATTACACTTTGAGAACCACTGTTCTAGGTGACGGAGAATTTAAGATTTGTGAAATTTTTTAAAAAATATTTTCACTTATTTGATACTAGTCTGGATGAATTTCATTTTTCTGAGATAATTAGTCATATATACTAGCTGTTACCTATGTGTAATATCTCTTTCTTGTTAATATATTTTTTCTTTGAAAGAGTTAAGACCACCTTCTTAGTGGTATGTAAAATAATCTGGTGCTTTTTTTCTTTTGGTCCAACTCCTGACTAAACTGGGTTCAGATGAAAATATAGAATAAAAAGTAGATATGGCCTGTTCCTGTACACTTCACCCAGAGCCCTCCAGGCCTCATTCAGGGCTTTGCAGGACAATGTGACAAAGGAGGCTACAAGCGGAGGAGTGTGGGGTTGCTGTGCGGTGGAGTGGGGAAAGCTGAGATGAGGCAGAGAGGGAATTGCTTTCTATCTCTTTTTATATCTCCACTAGGCTTCCAATATAAACTTTATTGATTCAAGTTTAAATGATTTAGTTTTTTCAGATATATGGAGATTTCTGATTTTCTGTTTTCATGTATAAGATAGGAGGTACCTGCTTATAATAAAAAATAATTTTCTGTTTTTACTTAGACTTTCAGATTATAGTAGTTTTAAACAATCAAGTATAAACAAACACGTTATTATAAACAATCCATTCTTCTTTTGACGTGGGAATAGTTAATAATTTTCATGCTTTTAGTTCAGGTGGATTATAATGTAATAAACCAAAACCAGGATGCATTTCTATGTATGTTGCTTAACTCTGCTTATGAGCAAAAAGTAATGAGCAATATAAATGATTATATTTTGTAAAAGTGGTTTTGAAATTTGTAGAAAAATTTAAAAAATTCGTTAGGGGACTGTTTATTTTCAGATATTGTTGATGAAACCAAAAGGTAACTTCTGAAAACTTAAATCATATGAATATGCCAAGATTTTGCTTTTTAATTTTTATTTTGTGTGTATTACTTCATTACTTCCTGGTACTTCTTAGTCTTCATACTGATGTTTTTGTCCCTTCAGCTTTTTCATGGAATATACAACCAGATGTAATCCTTACAACCTGGGTCAGTCAGAGGGAGTATCAGCATCTTCATTTACTTGAGATATTTAAAATACAAACAAACAAATAATAGCTACTTATAACCCACAACCAAGTTTTTGGCTTCAGATAATAATTGCAGGTAGAATAATTCTGGAGAATAACTCTTAAACTGCGGCTTTCTTTAAAAACCCTTCCTATTTGCTCAGCTTGCATAGGATCAAAGATCTGGCTCCATTAGTTAACTGTGATATAGCCCAACTTTTAGCTAATAGATTCATTCCTTTACTGATTCTGCTTTTAGACATATTTTTTCTTTTTTTTAATTTCACTTTTATGACCATCATTTCCACTTCTAAGTGTATAATTTTTTTTCCCAAAAATAGGACAAGGACAAATACCAGTTTGGTAAAACAAAGATCTTTTTCCGTGCTGGTCAAGTAGCATATCTAGAAAAATTGAGGGCAGACAAGCTGAGAGCTGCCTGCATCCGGATCCAAAAGACTATCCGAGGGTGGCTGCTGCGGAAAAAATACCTGCGGAAGCGGAAGGCAGCCATCACAGTACAGAGATATGTGCGGGGCCACCAGGCCCGATGGTAGGTCTCCTGTGGACCTGTCCACTTTGACAGACAGGCTTCTAAGATTGAGAGCACATCATTATCCAACCTAGGAGAGCTCTGAGTGGTCACTCTACTTTTACCTCCTCTTATTTTCAAGGAATAACAAATCATGAGATAGTTAAATAGAACAAAATTTAGCTCACCCTTATGAATTATTTATCCTCAAAAACATTACCAATTACTGCCTACTCACGTCCTTAGTATTTTTTACTTTTAAATTTTTATATAGGCTTGATGAAGTCTTCTGTAAATTAAAACTGTCATGAATATGAGCTAGTTAATAATGACTTCATTGAGGAATTTTAGCAATTAACTCAGAAGAGAATTAAACTACAGTATGATTAAATATTTGGATAATTTTATTTAGAAATATCAGTAGAAATGCATTAATAATAAAGAACTTATACCCAAACAGATAAAGGAAAAATGGTATATATTAGCGATACAGATTTAAGAAAGGTGGAAAGTAGTAAAGAACTTTTCCCCAAACATGTGGATTAGGAAAAATACGGCACATTTAGTGATATAAGTCTAAGAAAGCTGGTAATAATTAAGTATAGCATTACTATGTACAGCTAGTTTGCTATGTAAAGGTGGCATAGCCTAAGGTAATAAGCAGTATGCTAAAAAGAATGAATTTTCTGAACTTTCTTTATTTTCTTTATTATAAAATTGGATAATACGGAGCATTCCACTTTTCAGGGCTAGGGAAGGCTTAGGTGAGATAATGAATGCAAAAATATTTTGAGGAACTATAAATTGCTATACAAATATAAGAAATGTAATTATCAATTTAATATATTAGCATAGTTCAATAGGGGTAATACTTTTATTTTGAAGTCTTCATTGTTTTGTCTCTACAAAAGGTGTTTCTCTTTTTTTCTGACTACTGACAATGTTTCACTCTTTTCTTTGGCCAGTTATGCTAAGTTTTTGCGCAGAACCAAGTCAGCAACCGTCATTCAGAAGTATTGGCGCATGTTCGTAGTCCAAAGAAGGTACAAGATTAGACGAACTGCCACTATTGTTCTTCAGTCTTACCTGCGAGGTTACTTGGCCAGAAGTATATATCACAAGGTGAGACATTATTTTCAACTTTCTTCCATCAACATTAATTAAATTCCACATCTGTACAAAGTGCCACAGGAGCTCCTGTGGACATAGGCAAATAACAGAAACAACAAGCAGTTAAAATATATTTTTAAATTTTAAGTAAGTACATATAATTTTTTAACAAAATAATGGAAAAAGAAAATTTTCCTCCATTTCTCCCTTTATCTATGTAAATTGTAAAAATGTAAGTGTGTTAGTTTTCTGTACTTGCTATAATAAATTACCACCAACTTGGTGGCACAAACACAGAAATTTTTCTCTCATGCTTTTAGAAGCTAAAAGTCCAAACAGTGTCACTTGGCCCAAGTCAAGATAACAGTAGGGCTGCACTATTTCCAGAAACCTTTTCCAGCTTCTGGTGGCTATTTATTCCTTGGGGTTGTAGCCCCTCGAACCTCTGCCTTCTTCTTCACACCATCTTCTCCTCTGTCTGCCTAAATTCTCTTTTGTCTGTTTTGGTAGAGTCTTTAGGATTTTCTACAAATACCATCATTTCATCTGCAAATAGTGGCAGTTGTATACTTTTCTCATTTGAATTCCTTTTTTTTCTTCATCTTGCTTAATTGCTCTAGCTAGCACTTCAAATATGTTGAATAATACTGGTGAGAGTGGACACCCTTATGTCTGTCTCTTTTGAGAATAGTTATGATAGACTTAGAACCCACTAGAATAATCCAGGATAGTCTCCTCATCACTAGATACTCAATCACATCTGCAAAGGTCCTTTTCCTAAATAAGGTAACATTTACAGATTCTGGGGATTAGGATTGGATATCTTTGGGGAACTTTATTCAGCTATTATGAGCTTGGAAAACAGAATATATGATAGGCAGAAGATTGTTGCACAAATGTGACAACCTTGGAAGAATTTACCATGATGAAGTAAATAACTCACATTAATGTAGTTTAAATTGTATTGATTAAAATATGATGCTCTAGAAATTTTTGAGAAATTATCTTTATGCCTTACAATAATCAACATGACTAGATAATATGGTACCAGTTTGCCATTAATTATTGTCTTTGACAATATATGATCTAGCTATCTCTCATTTTAAGGTATTTCATCTACCCTTTAGGATATATATCTAATAAGCTAGAAATATCTAGATCTCAGGACTGTGAGCATCACTGTTATAAGGGTCATCGATAGATGATTTGATATTGTATCCCCTATCAGAGGCAGTACGTGATTGTGATCTAAGCCTTATTCATGTGTTTGTATTCCATTCTCATTTGGAAGTAATTTTAGACAATAAGAAAAAAGATGGGAAGTTAACGAAGCTTGAATGAGCATATTTAATAGCTGAGTTTTGAAGAAAATTTGAAAATAGCTACTCCACGTCTTTCTGTTTGTCGATGCCTTAGTCTGGCGCTCCTCTCTATAAACAGGTGCTTTCAGAAGAAGAAATAACTTTAACTCTATTAAAGTTGAACTTTTAGATACAGCACACTACTTATTCTCCTGTTTTTCACACTACTCTCCTCAGGAGCATCTGAATGGTTATTGAAGCCATTGGTTCAGCACTGTTTCTGGCCAGCACACAGAATCATCATGGGAGTAGCAGGCTAAAAGCTAGTTCATGTATAGTCCAATAGCATCCCATTAGTGCTCCTTCTAGCTGTATTTCATGTCCAAGCCTACCCTTCATGGGGCTTAAGTATCTTAAAGAGAGAATAGGTGTTATTTATTTCCTTGCCTGGATGATAAAAATGAGATTGAGAATGGAAGCTCTAATTACATACTGTTTCTACAGGACTGAAATGGACCGGTTTCTGAAGTTACATGGAGAGACAGAAATAGAACAGGAAAATTAGCTTCAATAGCATTGCCTTTGCGTGCTGCTTGGGTTTTAAATCTTAAAGCCTGCAGTTTGCATCACTGAATCTTACCAGTTGGCCACCAGTTATCTAGATAAGACAGGGCCTCCTTGGGGATTATGATATCCTTTCAGAGCATAGGATGCCCAGCTTGTCTGTTTGCTTGATGCATTGTGACTGCACTTAGTGAAAACAGAGGGCTTCCTTAGCATTAGGAAACAGCCAGAAAGGGCAGCCTTGAGGTCTCCTAACCACCTATTTTATTTTGTATTCAGAGATTTCAAACTTAACCACTTATTTCTTAAATGTATTCTCTGAATTGACACATTTCCCACCTAATTATATATAACCTAAAAATAGGAACTGTTCTTTTAATGTTATTAAACTGCTATCAATATGAAGAGGTGATTTCAGAGATTGTATATTTTAAACATTTCTTAAGAGATATATTGTATTTATAATAATCACTAACAAGTACTTAACCAAGTTTGTACATTTAAATATCACTTCTATCATATAAGAGTTATTTCTTAGAACATCTTCAAAATTTTTCTAATTTAAAATTTAATTTCTTCTCCATTATTCCTGGAAAATGTTTGTACAATCTCTGATGGTCTTTAGCAACAAGAAACTCATCTCATAAAGGCAATCTTTTGTTATAAGTAGCTTGTAAGTTTATGAGAATATCATGATTTTAACAAAAAAATAAGAACATAAAATTAAAAGTAAGATTAGTCTACTTGATCTTACTTTTAGCTTTCCTTTCAAAGCCTCATCCCTTCACCTTTGAGTCCCGTTAATGGAGCCCTGCTACATTTGAGACAGTAGTAGGAAATCCTCCCGGAAATTTTTCCTCAAATACAGTAATCAAGAGTGTCATTTTTTGTTTGCTTCTGGAAAGAAAAAAATCAAACAGTAACAAATATTGCAGCTTAACCTTACCCATCCACAGTGAGGGACTATAAACAAGTAAAGGGTTGTGGATGAGTCTTTTAGTTTCATATTGTGTATTAAACATGCTGGTCTGGATTCACAGGGCACCAGGTTCTGTTCACTTTATAGAGGATCTTCTGTTGCTAATAGAAATCCTAATATACTTATTTTTCTTTTTAGAATATTTTTCCTTTTAGTAATCTGGTACTTTTTATTTAGATAATTTCTTAATACATACTCTGCTTATAAAAGTGTGTGTGTATAATATGTGAGTATAACATTTTTAAATGCTTTCTCAAATAACCTTTTAAAATCTATTTTTCAAATCACCATTTAAAATAATTTCATGTGTTCATATTGTTTGTGAACTGCATAATCCATATGATTGCTTCAGTTTTGTGGGTTGTTTTTCCTCTAGGGGAAGTATTGAATTCCCATAGATTGCTAGAGTTGAACACTAAGTCTAGTCTAGAGTCTGACATTACTTGCCTTTACTCTCTCCTCTGCAGATGCTCCGTGAGCACAAAGCAGTCATCATTCAGAAGTGGGTCAGGCGCTGGCTGGCTCGCACCCACTACAAGAGGAGCATGCATGCTATCATCTACCTCCAGTGCTGCTTCCGGCGGATGATGGCCAAGCGTGAACTGAAGAAGCTCAAGATTGAGGCTCGCTCTGTGGAGCGCTATAAGAAGCTCCACATTGGCATGGAGAACAAGATCATGCAGTTGCAGCGCAAAGTTGATGAGCAGGTATGTTTAAATAGGAGCCCTGAGAGAGGAAAGATTGAAGAAATACACTGAAATTATTTCTAATGTTTTCTCACCTTGACTTTACCTTACAGTCTTAGCAAAAAAGTAAAATAATAATGACAGTAATGAATGTGGAAATAATAACAGGTTCATAGGTACAATTATTATAATTGTATGTCCGAAAATTATTTTTTAGAAAAGTCAGATTTACAAATGCTCCAAACTTTTATGACTGAGAATATTATTATGCTTTATAGTTTAGCTCCTTCATCATTATCATTAATTTTTATGTGGTGTTAATGTTCCTTTGCAGATGACTTATTTAGCATTGAGAGAGAAAAAGATGCAGGAATATATCCAGAGATAAAATGTATTTGCAGAGATAAAAGTTTGATTTCTAATAGATAATCATTAATTATGCAAATGATATAAAGATCATTAAGAATACATAAATGCTAATGAAAGCAAAGAAAAACAGGAATCAAAATGAAATATGATTGGGAATATTTTCTAAGTGGGAGGGGGTTTTAAAGTAGTGAGCATAGATAATGTATAAGGAACTTGTGATTTCATCTTATATATGATCTGGCTAGTACATAGCTAGTACATAACACTCTGATCTGTTTTCAAAAGCAAGTATAGATTCTCCTATTTCTGTGTTAAGAATTGCAAAGTTAAGAAGTTACTATGATAATTCACCTTGTGACTCTACTCATATAAAACAGAAATATTTGTGCCTTTTCCCTCTGTATCACTAAGAGGATATGAGTTATAAATGTTGTGGTTAGGACTGTGGTTAGTTAGATGCTGTATCAATGCTATGATGATAGAATGAAAATGATAAATAACTGGGTTTTTTTCACTAAATACATTAAACAGGTGCACACTTGTGGCTCAGGATACTGAGATGCTGGTGTGATGACCACATACAGCCGAAAGACCTGGGTTCAAGATTCAGGACCAGAGTGAAAACCCAAGAATAAACAAATAAATAAATAAAGATGTTCCTTCCTCCCCCTTCCTTAAAAATGCTTCACCCTCCCTCCCTCCCTTCTTTCTTTCTCTCTTAAAAAAAATTCAAAAATGTGTATATTTACTTACTGTTATTTCTGTGTGTGCTTAAAGAATAAAGACTACAAATGCCTCATGGAGAAACTGACCAATCTGGAAGGAATATACAGCTCTGAGACTGAGAAACTGCGAAGTGACTTAGGACGGCTTCAGCTAAGTGAGGAGGAAGCTAAGGTTGCCTCTGCACGGGTCCTCAGTCTGCAGGAAGAAATTGCCAAGCTCCGGAAAGACCTGGAACAAACTCGGTCAGAGAAAAAATCCATTGAGGAATGTGCAGACAGATATAAACAAGAAGCTGAGGAGGTAAAATATGTTGTTTGTATCCCCTTCTACTTTAACAAGGAAATGAGCTATCAACTTGGCCTGGCCCATGTGACTCAATGTTGATTTCAATGGAAGGTGAAATAATTATTTTGATTGCTTCATTATTAGTGTATCCCAAGAATTTTCTCCTCTCAGAGTATCAAGGAGTAGTTGCAAGTATTTTAGTAATACTTTTTGACTAATAAGAAGAGAGGCAAGCAGTATTTCAAGAAGAGAATTAATGGTCAAGTATTTACTATACATTGTTTTTCTTTAAAATGCATTAGTCTGGTAGATACTTCTGCTTCAAAAGAGTTAATGCAATGAACTCTTATCAGCAGTGAACTGTAGATAGCTAATGTAGGGATGCCTCTGGAAACCTGTATTAAGCCTATGTTAAAGAAGTTCAAGCTGGAGAAATCCATTTGCACAGTGATCATAGCTGAAACCTGCTATGCAAGTAGAACAAAAAATTGCTCACAGACTAATCAGTGCTTCCATGCTGCAGATTTGTATTAGCTTTAATCAAAACTTTTCAAAATACAGAGAACATTAAGATTCTCAAGTATGAAAGTGATGTATTTAAAGATTTACAAAAGTACCTCAACATAAGGCTTACTGGGAAAAAGTAATAGATTTTCAGAAATTCCACTAGTATTACCATCTGTAATGTAAATAGAGTTGACTCTGTTGGCTATAACTGCTGGCAAGAATCTCAGTATTATTTTTCTGCATCGACTTCTGAATGTTTAGAGCAGCACATATAGAGAAAAATTCAGAGGAGCTTTGATGAAATTCAGGTAGGCAAAAGTAGATAATAAAATTGCAGTTCTTCCATGGTATTCAGGGTGTTAATAAAATATAATTCCTCCTATAGCTCCAGCAGATCTGGACTCTGTGTATGGAAGCAGAAGTATCTTAATATGTTATTTTGACATGGCAAGTTTGTTCTATCAGAATTCATATATGCACTCAGATACTTTTAAGTTTAAAACCTCTCTTTCTTTATCTCTCTCTCTCTTCCCTTTCCTTTCTATTCTGTCTTCTCTTTTATCTCATATCTCCCCTCTCCTTTTTCTCTCTTGTTTTCTGAGTCCATGAGGTTTTTCAGCTTACTCTACATCTATATTAAGTTAGGAGTAGTCTCTTTTTCTCTTCAAAGCCAAGTTTATAACTTTCTAGGCTGATAGAATAGTACATATGAGCAGATTCAGTTTTCTTCTTTCTATTTCGTTAGCTTCTGTTTTTCACAGGGATAGCTAGCTATACTATAGGCACTACCATTAATTCTTTTGGAGTATAGTGCTGGGGGAAGAATGAAACAATTTCACTGTGATAGCCAGCTTTATAGTTAAGGAAAAGACATTCCCATCAACCTGATCAAGTTATATATGTATGTTAGAATGGTAGTTCTTAACCAGAAGTGTGTATCAGAATTGCTGGAGAGTTTTAAAACACCTGCCTAATATCTAGGAGTGGGGGTTAGGTCTGTATATTTTGAAAAAGCATAGGTATCCCCCTGACAAAGAACAGTTTTTCTCAAGAGCACAAAGAGAGGCCTTTCTACTGAGAGCAGATGTTGAGTCCATGTCTGTACAGAGGAAAGAGAATAGATATCTGCTGTGGCACGGTATTATTATCTAATTATCTATTATCTAATTATCCTCATATCCAGGGATCCTTAGTCCCAGCGCCCCCTTTTCCTGTCCTCCTGACACTTTGTCTTTATTATTAAAGCTGTCAATTTAAGAGTTTCTTGAACTTATGCATTTCACTTATCACAAGCACATATTTCATTCTGAAGATGAGCTGCATAAATAGCGTGCCTTTGATTTTGATATTTGCTTCCTGGGAATTCTTACCTGACCAGGAACTAGAAAGTTAAAGATCATTGTTTTTTTTTCTAAACTGGTAAATACATGCATAACTTAAAATTTACTGTTTTAACCATTTACGAATATACAGTTATGTAGCATTGAATACATTCACACTATTGTAAAGTCAATGCTTATTTAAATACGAAATAAAAGAACTGATTTATAACCTTAGAAAACTCTTAACAAGAGAAGAAAGGAAAAAATCTCTTTCTGAGGACAGATAGTGGAGTGTTTAAGAAGCTCTTCAGAGAATTTCAAGAACCAAAATGCCCTTTGTACCTTTCTTAACTTCCTTAATCCCTTCACTTGACTCACATGGTGTATATAAGTTTTGTGTTAAGGTGTTGAGATGACAAGGCACTAACATTGCTTCAAGAAAAAATGTTTGGCAGTTGCTAAAAATTCAGGGTACAAAGTAAAGCAATAGTAATCATCTTTCTCCTTCAGGAATGTCTCGTCTATTCAGGAAGTAAAAATAAATTATTCTTAAGGACTGTGAGGAGGCATACAGAATATGCATCTATTGGAGGGGGTCTCCTGGAAGGCTCTTTGGAGCTTGAGAGCTTGATAACGCTTAAGCCAAGTTTAAAAGTTGACTAGACATAACTAAGCCAAGAAATAAGGCAGAGAGATTTGGAAGTAAGGGGTATCTGCCGTGTGGATTTTACACTTCCTGTCTGGCTTCTTCTGTTTTGTACAGCCATCTCTGTTTATTGTTTTATTTTATAGCTGGTATCAAATCTGAAGGAGGAAAATATTTTGCTGAAACAGGAAAAAGAGACCCTTAATCACCTTATTGTGGAGCAGGCTAAGGAGATGACAGGTAAGGCTCACATGGACACAACTTACTGCATGCCAACCAACCAAAGTTTCTTAAGTTATAACTTTGCTTAGCGCTAAGCATTTTTTTAAAGTTGAGGTTGTCATCAGTAAATTTACAAAGTTCTGAAAGGCAAGGTAGCTAAATATTTTGATTGAATTTGTTGATGAGCTTATAGATCTGATCTCTCTATGTACATGTGTCAATTTATTTTTAGTCAATATCATATGTCATTTTTATAAAGGTAAATTGTTCTGCATGTGCAGTTTATCACTTATGGCTTACAGGATTCCTGTTGATTTAGGGAGAGCTCTTCCGTTAACATGTATATGTGTGTATTATTTTTATTTATTTTCTAAACCAATAGATATTGTTCTGTTAAGATAAACCACTCTTTGCACAAAACTGAAAGAAAAGAAATAACCATAGATCTGCCTAGGGAAAATGTATTAGTGGCCTTGTGCAACTTCTGCAAACTGGTGAAAATTAACAGCAGTTTATAGATTGGTATGGAGACAAATTCTTTCATTCATTCATTAACAAATTATTATTGTAGTGGCACACATGACAAGACATTTATAGTCCTTGACTTAAAAAACTGACACAGAAATGGTGAAGCGATAGGAGCTGGCAAGGCAAAGTTAATAATTACCCACAAATCATGAAGGTAAAATGGGCATAGTGGTAGGAGGCTCAGTATTATAAGTGTGACTGGTTGACTCCTTGAATTAAAATAAACAGCTGAAATTTGAAGTTTTTATACTTTGGAAGCAGTCAGGAGCAAATCTCCAATTTCCAAATGCTGTGCTAACTACTGGCAACATAGCTTGCAGAGTTCCCAGTAACACATAGGAGAGGGCCGAAAGTAAACACAGCTGACCAGGCTGGTTAGAAAGAGGGAGTAAGTAGGTCAGTAGAGTTGTTCAGAGTGCTGGAAAATTATAGTATAGAACCTGGAGAGGAGATGAATGGAGAGATTATGTAGATCCTCTGGGAAGTCCCCATTCCTTCAGACAGAAGGATTATCTCTTAATTTCTGAGACAGTATGCTAATTTGCACAAAAGAATTTTCTGAACACCTGAATCAGAATGCTGTTGGATTAAAAAATATACAAACATACATGCACACACACACACACACACACACACACACTTTAGATAGTAGACAATGACTAGTGGAAGTTTATCAAGGATGTGTTGTATCAATGTGAACTAGTGGTATTACATAGAAGTCTTTATTACATGGAAGAACCCAGTATATGATTATTGTAAACATGATTATTATTGATTAATTATTTCGGTTTTGGGACATGATATTTTGTCATTCACTAAGATTCTTCATAGGTTACAGTGATTCTAAAAGTAAAACCCCAAGCAGAGAAACTGGAAGTCAGGTTGCATGTTTGCATCCTTGCAAACATCTTTGTATGTTTTTCCCTCTTCTTTCTTTCAGAGACTATGGAGAAGAAGTTAGTGGAAGAAACAAAACAATTGGAACTTGATCTTAATGATGAAAGACTGAGATATCAAAACCTTTTAAATGAGTTCAGTCGCTTAGAAGAACGTTATGATGACCTCAAGGAAGAGATGACTCTGATGGTGGTGAGTTAAGCACTTTTGCTTCTTTGTAAAGGAAAATTAAAAAGTACACAATAGTAGATAACGAGGAGAAAAGAAACCACAAAAGAAAACTTAGAATAGTTTCATTAGTGATCCTGTACTTTTCACCCAGTTCCAAAATAGTCAACACATTTCTATCTCATCCTATTTAATAGGTTAGATTATGTTAAAACAAATACCAGAAACCTTTTAACTTTATTCATAAGTACTTCAATAAAGTCAAATATTTAAAAAACTGGCCATAATACAACCTCAGTACAGCTGGGCTTTATTTTATATATTGAATTACATAATAAAAGATTTGTATTAAAGCAAATCCATATTGAGTATATAATTGAGTATTTCCTTCACTGGTTATTATTAGAATTCTAAAGCTATATACCTACAAAAAGAAAACTCAGCCTCTATTTGTAATAAATATAATAATAAATTATATAATAAATTATCTGACTCTTTTGCATCTACCAGTGTACCTTTTGTATTTTGTTAATAGTTCTATACACCCTCCCTGTTCCATTTTCCTGTTGTCAGGTAGCAGAGAGTTCCCTAGCTTTCTTATCCCCTGCAAGTATCAACCTTAAAGGTAACTTAGTGATACAAATGGCCAGAAATGCTCTGAAATTGCTCTTATTAAAAAAAAAAAAATTATTTGTAGGGAGGATATTTGCTTCAAGTTTTGCTTGTATCTGGATTTGTTGAAAAAGTTCTTTAAAATGTGACATTTGAAAACTAAAAATTTAAGAGATTATGTGATATTAAAGAAATGAAATGATAAAGAAATCATCTTGTAGATAAGAAAACTTAGTCTCAAAGAAGTTAGAAAGCTAAAAAAATTACTAAAACTCCACAGTTGGACCATTATTTCAAATCTTACTACTCTACCCTGATTTACATATGACAAAGATAAATTAGAAGTAGGAAGAGGTGACCACTATCCTTATACCTGATGAATCAGAAGGACCCTGTGAAGTCTCTTGCCTGTCCTTTCTCTGATACACTTGACCCTGTGGATACTGTTGGATTATCTCATTGTAAGCCTCTCTGGATTTCATTTTCCTCTTTCACTCTTATGTTCCCCAGAGTCTAATTCTTGGGTATATTTTTATTCTACTAGGCAATTGCACCAACAGGCTTATGGTTAGAGCTGAGCTTTGTTTCCTGCTAGGTGTTTCCAATAGCACTAGTTATTTGGATGTTAATAAGTAGCATTGGGAAAAGAAATAATTGAGGTCAAGTAAATGTGATACTCTACCAGGTTAAACAGAGATACACAGACTTTTTCTCCTAAAGAATTCCTTAGATTTTTCAATAATGTGTGTCTGATAAACCTCAGAAAATAAAATGGGAGAAGCATGTGCCATATAAATATTTATGTCACTCTATAAACAAATCCTAGAGACATCTGTGAGGTTAATGAATCTCCTTCAAAAAAGGCAGCCATCTCTAAAAAAGACCTCCAGTAATGACCATTCTCTAGAATTTAGCAGAGCTATTCCTGCCTGATTTGCAAGTCTCTGCCTACTCCAAACAATACTGTGGAAAAAGAAAGCAGCACCTGAGTTTCAGGGATAATTTAGCTCTTGATTTCTGATTTCTCAATTTATAAAGCTCCCCATTATATGCCTGTGACTCACTGTCATTCCTCTTGGGTAACATAAGTGTCAGAAGAAGGGAAAAAGAACATACAGAGGAAGAAAGATCAGAAGTTGCTTACTTCCTATTCAACTCTTCATTTGTTCTCATTTCCTAGTTCCAAATGCAATCAAAATCTCAGTCTCTGCAGAAAATGTTTGCCAAGAATTGCAGAGAATAAAAATTTTGACTTACTAATTTAGGACTAATTAAAATATTAATAGAAGTGTCTTAATATTCAGATAGGACTTCACAACTGATATTTCATTGACTGTGTTCTGCAAATGTATTGTGTTCTGCCTGCGTTGTGTAGTAAATATTCTTCAAAGAAATGACAGAAAACTTTAGGAAGGGCAATTGATAGACTGTTTCAGGGCTTCTCCTAATCTGTGTGATACACAGGCCACAGATAGTGTGCTGAGTTGGTTCTGGTGCTGAGACATGTAGCCCCTGCTACTCAAAAGTATTGTCGAATTTTCTCCAAAAATTCTCAGTTGTAGGGCAGAGGCAGTGAAAAAAAAGACTGATCCAAAGCTTAAGTTTCAAGCCAATGTTGAAAGGATAATGAGGACTGTGAAGTGTTTGAAAATAACTTAATTTCAAGTAAGGGTGGAATCCAGGATATTAACAATGGGTTCATTAATTTTGACAGAGGGAGGAAAATACATCCATGAAAAGAAGGAATTAGAGGAGAAATGACTGATAAGAAGAGGTATGATATATATAGATCTTGAAGGAGAACATGATGATCAAGTCAACTGTCCTTGTAACTGATTAGTGTTTGGACAGTAGAAAAGAATCCTAAAATGCTTGTGTAACTGAAAGATTGCCAACATGGGAGTTGTTGAATTACTGCAGGGTACTAACAATTATAGCAGCAACAGTTAACATTAATTGAATACTTGTTATTTGCCACACACTAGGCTAAATTCTTTACCTGTACTATCATGTCAGTCCTCACATGAACTCTAGTAGGTAGATAATATTATTATCTTCTTTTTCTGGATGATGATACAACAGCCTGGAGAAGTTGGATCAGGGACAAGTAAGTGGAAGAACTGGGATTCCTAACCAACTCTCTCCTGTTTCAGACCCAGATCACTTAACCAGTGCCCTGTATTCAGAAGTTATATTAAATAAAAAATATGCAATATTGCTTCTATTCATATTTTAAGGTATTCATTGTTTAATAATAGAGATGCGTTGCATAAAAGGGGTCTTACTTATCTTTAATAGGCCTATTAAAAATATTTCTCCCAGTGTTTATATTGACCTACTTGTTTTTTTCAAAGATGACAAATTTATTAAATACACTGTATCCCATGTAACTATTGACTTGGTCTAGGAACTTTACTGTAAGAATGTTTGTAAATGAAAACAGAGAATGAATCTGAGTGCCTTTGACGTTATGTGTGCTGATTCTCCCCTTTAGTGTCTATACCAGCTGCTAGATAGTTCAGAGATTCTGGTGTCCTTGGGTCTTCCCTATGCATTGGAGTATAATTGGGCTGCTCTAGGGAAACTTTTAACTGCACCTATATTCTGGCTTCCCTTTGGTGGCACCAGATGTATCTGCTCTTGTTTAGCTCGGGTGTTAGAAGGAAAGAGGGAAAGCAGCTCTTTGTGACTTTCCATTTCTTTTTCTTCAGCTAAGGGAAGGAGTAAAGGAAATTAGATTGATCAGAAAACTCTCAAAGGCCTCTCTGAAACTCTTGGGATCTGTAATCCTGTGAGGTTCAGAACTCTCGGCCTCTTTATCTCTTCTGGTGGGGGCCCCTATGAGTGAGGCACACAAACCTAGCCTTCTTCCTTCAAGTCCTTCTCTAACCCATTCTCCTATAGAAAGGACTGAAGTTGCTTGACTTTTCTGTTTCCTGCATGCTTTCTGAAAACTAATTTCATAGGTACCTCTTGTCATGAACTTGTCACTTGGACTCTGAACTAATAATTGCAGGATCTTCAGGAGATTCTTAAAATACCTTTCTCCTGCACCTTCCTTCTTTCCCACTGTAGTCTCCAGAGATTCCATGTTCATGAAAATGACATAAATTATGTGTAACCCCCCTTGTACCACTTATGTCCAATTACATTGTAACAATGATTATGCTATCATTAAACATTTCTTATAAACTCTTTTGTAAGTTTTATTTGGGGTCATCACTGAAATCAGTGTTTAAATGCTAAGGCATCCTATCTATGTTTTATTCTTAGTGGCTGACCACTCACAACTTAAAAACCCAAAGGGGTCTCTGCTAATAATCATAGAGGATTTTCACTTGATTTGGTTTTGCAACTGTTCTTGTCATGCCATGCTGGTACATCTTTCTTTCTTTAATGAGTTCAGAAAGTCACCCTTTTTAAAGAGTTTTTTAAGAGTATGTTCAAGACAAGTCCAAGATGATGGACTAGCAAGATCTTGAGCTCACCTCCTCTCCATAGACAGAACAAAATCACATCTAATACAAACTACAGCTTTCCAAAAAGAACTGAAGATAAAAAAAATGAATGGAGATCCTAAGAAGCTCAGGTCAAAAAGTGTCTACCTCGGCGGTGAATAGAGCTGAATTTAGTTTGATAAAGAAACTAAGGCACAAGGAGAGGTGAAAAGCCTTCCACAACCACATACCGAATAGAGACTCAGGATTGTCTGGGGGAGGAGATCTGTGGGAAACGAGGAAAGCAGGCCCCAAAAATAGGTGAGCAGCCCTGAGCAATCTGTGAGCCTGTTTCCACCTGCCCTAGGAACCAACACTGCTGCCTGGAGACCTTTACCAGACATCCAGTTGGCCAGCACTGTGATCTCAGTCCTCCCATTCTCCAAAACTGATATTGAATCTTTCATGTCTGAGGGAAATAAATCTCAGACAGTGGCTGCAACCAGCATGAATGAAGAAAGTACCCACTGCTATGCTGTGTTCAACACCAGAATCACAGACATTTTATGACTATAGTCTGGGGTGAGAGTTTGGTAGAAACTTTAGTGGCAGTAAAAGAACTTGAAATAAAAAGAAAATGAAAAAGAAAAATATCAGGTGATATAAAGAAATAAAGCAAAGGAATAGACTAAACAAAAACCGACCTTGGATATTGGCAACTGAGGTTACCAGAGGAGAAGCAGGTGAGGGGTAGATGCAGCTGGTGTGGATCCAGTGGACAGCGGTGAAAGATTTTTGGTAATTTGGTGGTGGACTGGCTGTGTTGTCATATATCTGGGGAATAGAGAACCTGCACATAAGGGTTTATGTTATTTTGTAAATCAGAGTTAATCTCAATAAGTATTAAATAAAAAAAATTAAAAAATGACATGGAATAGGACATTTAGGCGTGAGAATAGCCAATCAGTGAAAGCAGTTTGAACCAATGGAAGCTGTCATAACTATGTCTGCTTTAATTCTGTTGTATTGCTTATACCTGGTCTACTTGCCTTGCAGAATGTGCCCAAGCCTGGACATAGAAGAACAGACTCCACTCACAGTAGCAACGAATCTGAGTACATATTTAGCTCTGAAACTGCAGAAACTGAAGACAGTCCTTTGAGGGCAGAGGTAACATTTTAGATACCTATCCCTAAAAATAGCATGTGACCATGCTGTTGTTAAAGAGAACATTTTCATTGCAGAGTTGACCTCATTTGCCCATAAATACAACATTTCTTTTGAATTGTTTATTCTTTATAAATGACTTGTAGGTGCTTAGTTCACCTTGTACATACATATATATTTTACATATATTTGTCAACAGAGATTATAATTTTTAATGTAATTTTGAGACTAGATTTTTACTTTCATAATTATGTTATGCCTTAACATATTCTTTGTGCAAAAAATTAGCCTATTATAAAGTTATTTTGATGATATAAATTGTTTTTGTGAGCCTTTATCCTTGAATCTTACCAATGCTCAAGAGTTTAGCAAAATTGCTGCTCTTTTTGATGACAGTTTTTATCAATGTGATTTTGTCACAAAAACATGAGAAATAGCTTATAAATCTGCTTTACTCTTTTGTGTTATGTGGTCTGAAACCAAAATGACACATTATTCTAACTCCAACAATACAGTGCCTTAAAGTTAGATTATTCTCAATTCTCAGATATTATTTCTGCAAATATGATATTAGTTTCAGCTATGAGTAATTTCATATCCTGAGAAAATGGTTAGAAATAGACTGCTTCTGGCAGAACTGAGAAAATGAGGAGGGAAGAGTTCTTGCCATTTCATTCTGTTCATTTGAAAGAAAAGTGTTGTATATTTGGAATGTCATTTGGTTAGACTCAAACATAGAAGAAGGCTGTTACCTGTCCAAGGTCACAGCTTGTAAATGGCAGTCGGTATTCTAACAGAGGCTTGCCTGTTCAGAGTTCCATAACTTGCTATTTCTCACCCAGGGGGTTCTACTGCAATTCTCCAGGTCCATTCTGTCTATAACTAGTATTAGGCTGGGACCATGGAATATAAGCCAGATAAAGATCCTTTAATTATATTTTACTGTATAATAAATCATCCCAAACTTCAGGGGTTTCAAATAATAGTAATGTATTATTTCAATATACCTGTAACTTTGGATTTGTTAGTTCTTCTGTCCACATGTTGTTAGTTGGAGTACCTACCTGATTCATCTAGAGTACCTGGGATCTCCTTAGGCATCTCCATGTGATTTCTCTCTTTGACAGCATTGCAGGTGATTCTAAGAGTACAGAAGCAAAGGATGACAGGTCTGTTAGTATCTGGCTCTGAACTAGCACAAAGATCAACTTTGCTACATTCAGTAATCAACGCAAAGTACATGACTAGTCCAGATTCAAGGAAATAGACTACATCTCTGGATAAGAGGAAAAACATCTATGTTAGGAAGAATCATTAATGACCACCACAAAGTGACTTTGGAGATTTCAGTTTCTGAGCCTCTATTACATATGAAGTTTTCAGCATCCTATTGGTCTGAGTGAGAATATTCACTCACCATAGTCACAGAAGTTGTTTATAAACTGTTGACTTCAGTATCATAGCACTTGAGCAGTTTCTGCAAGACAAGGTCAAGGCATGACAAGAAAGAAATTATTTTATATTAAACTCAGGGCAAGGAGGCCTCTTATTAGCAGTTTTGATTGATGACATATTTTTAAACTCAAAAACTCTTATATCCTTTACCTAGTTTTTACTAGTAATGGTTTTTGTCAGTATTTCTACTCTTTTCAAGTTTTCTTCATATTCTTACAGAAATGAGGGAAAGGGTAACTTTTTGCTTCTAATTTTCACCTTTTCTCAATTTAATAGGTAAACTGGAATGGGATTTAGTACATTTCTCATCTCTTTTGAATAATAATGAATTGTGCTTCACAAATCTCAGATGTTGTTGGAGTTTGTGTACTGTCCTTCAAATGCACTGACCACTAACAGTAGGTCATGCCCCACACGTCTTCTCTCAGTAATGGGAAATGCTGTTCATTGAACTGGTTATGCTTGTATCTTGTGACTAAGTATGCGCATCTGAAATATTGCTGGCTTTGTTAGAAGTACCAACTTTAGCATTAAGAAATCAATGTTTATTTCCTATTTTATTTGAAAGCAAATTAGTCTTCATATCATTCTAACCATCCACATTTTTGTTCTTTTCCTCCCTACTTTTTATATTTGCTGTCTTCCTGTTTTTTAAATGAGATTTCTTTACACTGTATATAAATTATTTAGTTTTTTTTTTGTAGAACTGGTCTTGTGGTGATAAATTCCATTAACTTTTACTTATTGGAAAAGCTTTTTTATCATTCCTTCAGTTCTGAGTGATAATCTCACAGGGTATAGTATCCTAGGTTGAAAATCCTTTTCTTTCAGCCATTTGAATATATAATGCCATTCTTTCTTGGTCTGTAGAGTTCCAGTTGAGAAATCTGCCGACAATCTTTTGGGGACTCCTTTGTATGTGACTTGTTTTTCTCTGGATGCTTTTAAGATTCTTTCTTTATCTTACATATTTGATATTTTGATGACAGTGTGTCTAGGTGTAGGTCTGAGTGGGTTTCTTTTATTAGGAAGTCTTTGAGCTTTCTGGGCCTCAAGGCTTGCTTCATTCTTCAGGTTAGGTAAATTCTCAGCTATTATTTCTTCAATTACAATTTCTGCCCCCTTTTCTCTCCCTCTGCTTCTCAGACTGCTACAATGCAAATGTTGTTTATTTTGATGTTATCCCATAGATGTGGGATGCTGTCTTCATTTCTTTGTGTTCTTTTTCTCTTGGCTGGTTTGCTTGAGTGCTTTCCTCTGCCCTATCTTCTAGTTTACAGATTCTGCCGGAGGCTTCATCCATCCTATTCTTGAGTCTCTTTATTGAGTTCCTTAGTTCTGCTATTGTATTCTTCGTTTCTTTGATATCTTCCTTCATTTCTTCTCTCTCTTTTTGTTTTTCTCTTTTTCTTCCTCTATTGTTTTCTTGATTTGCATGAGTGTATTTATCACAGCTTCCCTAAAGTCATCCTCAGGTAGTTTAGATTCATCTGTTGTATTCGTATTTTCCCCTGGATTTTTGATTGGATTTATCATTTTGCATATATTTCTCTTATGTTTTTTCTCTGTTTGGCATTCTGTTTATGATTCTGTGGATTGGGTTTTCCTGAAGTGATGGCTTGTGTAGAGTATTGGCGTGCACTAAGTAAACCTAGATCTTAGTGTGCACACTGTGATTTCTTGAGTTTTGTGGCATCACCACTGGTTGGATCTGTTGAAATTCTCATGTGGACCCTCTGTTGGGGCACGAAAGTTCAGTCTATGGATTTGGAGTTTGTGTGGGGGATGCAGAGCTTTTCCCCAGCATCCCAGCTCTGAACTGCAATGACCGCCTTGCTGTTGGCCCGCAATCAACAATCAGGCTGCAGTTTCATCTCCACCCACAGGGTGGCACTAATGGGTAGCATTTATTGTTTCTCCCTCTGGAAGACTTCTTCCTTTAAGCCTGAGAATGAGATTTCCAGTGTGTGGGGTCCTGGGAGTTCAGGGCAATATGGTGGGAGTGGGTGAGGGTGGGTGATTCCCCTAGCTGCCTTATGGTTATGGGGCGCCCAGTGTAGATTTCTCACCAGGCCTCCTGTTCAAGCTACTGGGGCAATGGTCCTCCTTCCACCCTGCACCCAGACCCTCTCGCCCAGTTCCATGTCCCAGTCCTGCTAGGTGGGCTCTCCACTGTTTTCACAATTCCTGGGAGATCCAGTTCTTCCCATATTTCCACCCCCTGCACTAAAGCTAGAATTCTGAGTCCAAGTCTGCAGTGTGCTCTGAATCATGATGTTTGCGTCTACCCTTTGTTGTCGTGATTGGTGTTGTGTTTCTACAGCCTCTATGCCTCTTTCCTCAGTGTTTGTTTCTGGAAAATAGATGAATTCCTACTCTGATCCCTACCAGGTCTCCATCTTGACTGGAGGTCCAGAAGTGCTGACTTTAGCATATGGAAAACTGTAGTTCTCTCCTCCCTGGGACTGAATCCATAAACTTAGCCTCAATTTCTGTCCCTCAGATCCCTCAGCTGTCAAGTGGGGATACTATTATTATCTTTCATATAGTGAATATTATTTTGAAGATTGAAAAAAGTTAATTCATGTAAAACATTTGTAAAAGATTTGGTATGTAGTAAGTGTTCAATAAATAAGTGTTTTTGCTCTGATAAACAGTCTTCCAAAGATCACCTTCCAAAGATTACCTGCCTGCCTGTGATCAGGATCGGAAAGATGGGAATCTCTGTAACTGGTAATAGAAGAAGATTAATTATCAGAAGGGAAGTTGGGCAGGCGAGAAGTATCAGAATAAGACTGTTTGTACTTTTAATTATGACTTCCAAGTTTGAGTTCTTTCCTTCAACTTCCTCAATTATAGCCATATTAGTGAAGTGCTTCTAAAAAGCTAAAGGAAAACTTTTAACTGCTATGTGTAATCCCAAGTAGCTCTTTCAGAATCTGGTGCCAGGAAAATAGTAGTCCCACTTTTGTTTATCATTTGACATTTTTGATTTAAAATAGATATAGCATGATCTTCCAGACTATTTTGGAGCACAGAATTCCAACCTTAGTCATGTAATAACAGCAGAAGAATTAATGTATTTCTAGCTTTGCCAAACCTGTGACTTGTTATTCACAAGTCACAGCAGTAGCTCCACTGCTGTCTCTCCCTTGAGTATTCACCTGCCTGCTCCATTTGCTTTGCGGCCCTCCAACACTTCTGGTATTTTCATGGTCTGGAGTTACGTTGTTTTGGAACCATTGCTTCTTCCTGCTCTATCATATACCTGTCTTAGTAACTGTTCTGCTTCTATTCTTGAGCTTCTTCACATCTGTCAAACCCAGTCAAAGAGTCATAACTTTCTCAGGTATTACTGGCAATACTTCCAGAATGACTACCAGGCCTATGGGGGTTAATTTTGTGACTAAATTCTCTCACTGGATTTTTCCTCTTTTAAGAAACTTGTTATTGTGTTTAGTTCTATTTGAGAGCAGCAGTCTTTGGGGAAAAAAAAAAAAAAACTATAATAGCATTTTTGCTAAGGAAGGAAAGCAAAACAAAAGCCCAGAAACTTCTCTGAAACAGATGGCCCAATCTTACTTCTTACTCACTTGGTATAGAGAGGACAAATTGTATCTTCTTAATTAGATATGTTATTAGGAATAAGAATAGGTACGATCACTATCCAGAGCACTGTTAAATAATTTTCATTGTGCCTCAAACACTTTTGTAAGTTGTGAAATGTTATCTTTTTTGTTCTTCTATTTTAATGCTTCTATCTATAGAATTTTACTCTTATCTAGCAACAAATAATTCTTTATGAAGTATTAACTAATAGTAAAGAGTTACTCTTTATTTTAATAAGAGAATTCCTTGTAAACAAAAATGTCCATTCAAGTCTGAGAGAAATTATTCCTGAGTAATGTCATTTTATCTATAATAATTGAAGCATTATATTTATTCATAGGATGAAGTCTTCTGTTATAGTGTTAACAAGATTAAATAATTTAAAATTTAATGGATCCATATAGCATTAATATCTGAAAGCATTAAGAATGAAATGTTTATATTGTAAATAAGCAAAATATAAATATTTATGGGATATATAAAAATAAATTTTATATGAATGGAATTCTGTAGTAATTCATGAAAAATTTGCATGGACAGCTTTGCCTTGTTCCTGACCTTAGAGGAAACTCTTTCAAGTTTTTCTTGTTGAATATGATTTGGCTGTAGGTTTATCATATATGGTCTTTATTATGTTGATGTGTGTACCTTCTGTGTACCTTCTGTGACCTTTTTATGCAGATTTTTTTGTCATAAATGGGTGTTGGATCTTTTCAAAAATTCTCTCTGCATCTGTTATTATGATCATTGTTTTTTCTTCTCTTTGATTTCTTCTTTTACCCAAGAGTCATTCAGATGCATATTGTCTAGTCACCAATTAATTTGGGGTCTTCCAGCTTTCTTTTTGTGGTTGATTTCTAGTTTTAAGCCATTATGGTCAGAGAGATGCTTGGTATGATTTCAGTCTTTGTAAATTCGTTGAGACATTCTTTGTGTCAACATAAGATCTATTCTTGAGAATGTTCCATGTGCAATTGAGAAGAAAGTGAACTCTGTAGTCATTGGATGAAGTGTTCAGTGTATGTGTATTAGACCTGTCTGTTCCAAGTGGTCATTTAAAGCTGCTGTTTCCCTATTAATTTTCTCTCTTGATCTGTCCTTTGTTGTAAATGGGGTGTTGAAGTCTCCTACTATGACTATGTTGCTGTAGATGTCTCTTGTCAGTTCTGATAATAGTTGCTTAATATATTTTGATGCTCCTTCATTTGGTTCATTTATGTTAATAAGCGTTATGCCTTTTCTTGCTGGATTGACCCCTTAATTAATTGACCCCTTATGTAATGTCCATCTCTTTTTTTTTGGTATGCTTTGTAGTTGGAAGTCTGTTTTTATGAATGTAAGTATGGCTGTTCCTGCTCTTTTGTGATTGCCATTTGACTATAAGATTGTCTTCCAACCATTGACAATAAGTCTTTGTTTATCCGTTGAATAAAAGTGAGTTTCTTGAATGCAGCAGAAGGTTGGGTTATAATTTTTAATCCATTCAGCCACTCTGTGTTATTTCATTGGTAAGTTTAATCCATTAATTTTTTAGGGTGATTATGTAGTTGTTTATTGCCATTTTGTAATGTCTTTTCTCTGTGTTTTCCTGACAGAACCTTTGTTATTTTCTTTCTCTGCTTAGGTGGGTTAGGTGTAGTTATGTTTTGATTGTTTTCCCTTTTTGTTTTCTTTGATTTTTCCCTGGAGATGTGTTTTGTGGTTACCCTTAGGTTAGCATTAAGAATTCTGTATTTATTTCCTATTTTTTAAAGCAAATTAGTCTTACACTCATTTTAACCATCCACATTTTTATTCTCTCCTCCCCAGTTTTTATATTTTTCTGTCTTACTGTTTTTAAGTGGGGTTCTTTACACTTTTATCAAGCATCCTTTAGTATATTTGGAGTGCTGATTTTGTGGTGATGAATTCCTTTAACTTTTGATTATTAGAAAAGCTTTTTACCATTCCTTCAGTTCTAAATGATAATCTTGGAGAGTATAGTATCCTAGGTTGAAAAATCCCTTTCTTTCAGCCTTTCCCCTTTCTCCTGCAAATTTAAGTTGAGAAATATGCTGAAAGTCTTATGGGGACTTCTTTGTATATGACTTGTTTTTCTCTCACTGCTTTGAATGATTCTCTCTTTATCTTGTATTTTTACATTTTGATGACAGTATGTCTAAGTGTAGGTCTGCATGGGTTTCTTTTGTTTGAAACTCTTTGATTTTGTATCTGGAGGCTTGCTTCATTGCTCATGTTAGGGAAATTATCACCTATTATTTCTTCAAAGAGTTTCTGCCCCTTTTCTCTCTGTTCTGCTTCTAGGACCCCTATGATGCAAATATTATTCCTTTTGTTATTATCAGATAGGTGTGGGATGTTGTCTTCATTTCTTTTTTCTCTTGGCTGGTTTGTTGGAGTGCTTTCCTCTGCTCTATCTTCTATCTCACTTAATCCAGTGGAGGCTTCATCCATTCTATACTTGAGTCCCTCTATGGAGTTCTTTAGTTCAGCTATCGTATTCTTAATTTCTTGGATATCTTGTTTTATTTCTTTCTCTCTTTTTTGTTGTTCTCTTTTTCTTCTATTGTTTTCTTGATTTATATGAATATATTTTTCACTGTTGTCCTAAATTCATCCTCAGGTAGTTTGCATACAGCTGTTGTATTCATATTTTCCCCTGGGTTTTTGATTGAAGCCATCATTTCGTGAATGTTTCTCTATGTGTTTGCTCTATTTGGCATTCTGTTTATGTTCTTTGGAGTAGGTTTTCCTGAAGAGATGACTTTGTATAGGGTATTAACTTGCATAAGTAAGCCTGGATCTTGGTTTGGACACTAGGATTTCTTGAGTTTTGTGGCATCATCGCTGGTTGTAATGCTGAAGTTCTTAAGTGGACCCTGTGTTGGGGCCTGAGTGACTCGATTGTGGGATTGGAGTTTGTGTAGGGCATGCAGAGCATTCTTCCAGCATCCCAGATCCAAATAGTAATGCTCACCTTGTCCTTGATCCAAAATTGACCATCAGACTATAGTTCCACCTCCACTCACAGGGTAGTGCTAGTGGGTTCTGTAGCAGGTTTATCCCTTCAAGGAGATGCTCTTCCTTTAAGTCTTGGGGTGAGATATCCAGTGGACAGGTCCTATGGCTTTGGACGCAGTATGGTGCTGGGAGGCGTTAGGCATGGAGAATTCCCCTAGCTGCTTTCCGGTTTTGGTGACGCCCAGTACAATTTCACCACAGGAGCTCCAACTCAGACCACAGTGGCACTGGTCCTCCTTCTGCCCTGCACTAAGACCCTCTATTCCAGCTTTGTGTCCTATCACATTCAGTGCGCTCTCTGCTGCATTTGTAGCAACTCTCCAACAAACCCACTTCTTCTCATTTTTCCACTCCCTCCACTGGCCAGATTCCCAAATCTGTGGTGTAGCTCTGAACCTTGATATTTTTGCCTACCCTTTGTGGTCTTGGTTGCTGCTGTCTCTTTTAGCCTCTGGGCCTGCTTTTCCTCAGTATTTATGCCTGGAAAATGATGAATTCCTAGTTGCTCTGTGGGAGTGAGGCAGGACTTGTTCCTACTTGTTCTCCATCTTGACCTCTGTCCTCATAATAGAATACTTTTTATCTAGGACATATTTATTTGCTCATATAGCTATCATTTTTTCTAAAATCTAAAGTAATATTTCATTGTTTCACTATACCCTAATTTATTTAAGCAAACATCCTATAGACTAACATTCAGATTCTTTCCAGTTTTTTGCCGTAGAAAAGAATACTACAATGAATATCTTTTTTCAGAAATTTTGTATGCTCATGTATCTCTTTAGTATTAATTCTTAAACATAGATTGCTTGGTTAAAGGGTACATTTAAATATTCATAAACACAGCTAGCTTTCCCTTTTAGAGGGCCTACTGAATACTTTCATTAATATTATATGAGATTCTGTTCTAAACATTTATTAATCTTTTTACAGTCCACCTATTTGATTGGGAAAAGTAGTCCTCACTATTATTTAATTTTCATTTCTCCATTTATTAGCTAGGCTTGGCATGTTGTTTGTATTCTTTCTGTATTTCTTTTATAAGTTTGCCTATTTTTCTGTTGAGTTGTTCACCATTTTCTCATGTCCTGTACATTTTCTCTGTTGTCTTGACCGCCTTGCATTTAGGAGCCAAGTGAGAAGAAGGTGCCTCTAGACATGTCATTGTTCCTCAAGCTCCAGAAGCGGGTCTCAGAGCTGGAGCAGGAGAAGCAGGTGATGCAGGATGAATTGGACCGCAGGGAGGAGCAGGCACTCCGAAACAGGGCACAGGTGAGGGGCTTTCCCAGGGCCTTTGGGAAACTGATTATGTAGGGTGTGACTCCTACAGTCACAATTTAATGGGAACTCAGTGCAGAATTACTTTACCCAAGGAGCAGTTGATTCAAGTGGTGAGGCCTAAATACTCCGTACTGTATTCTGAAGAGCAAATAAATATTCTGAGGGTAAATATGTGACAGTTAAAAGTATTTATAATGTTTTAATTTTATATTTTTTCTCTAGGAAGAGGAAAGACCACAAATTAGAGGTGCAGAACTGGAATATGAGTCACTCAAGGTAATGGGAAGTTTCTGCCTAAAACCAACTATCTCGTAACAAGAAACCTGGTCAGAGCCTCTCTTTCTCTCAGAGAACATCCTAAAGGCCTGAAGGTTGCACCAGAGGCTTTAGCTTAATAAGCCTTGTTCAAGCATTGCTTCTAGCCTTGTGTTATTTCCTTTTATAGATTCTATTTCATATAAGCTAGACTTCTGTCCAGACAGGAACTGAAGGGTCGCTGCCATTTGAGGCTATAGAGGTAATAAAAGGACATAGACCCTAATGTTAGATGACTTGGGTTCAAATGCCAAATCCATCACTGTAGAGTTGTGTGCAAGTAGAGTTGTATACAAGTTTCTTTGCCTTGGTTTTACAAGTTTCTTTGCCTTGGTTTTCTCATCTATAAAGTGGGACTAATGATAGTATTTATAGGTTTGTCATGAGAATTATATAAAGTAATCCATGTAGACTCTTAGAATGGTGCCCATCATGTAGTAAGGATCCAGCAGATTTTAGCTGCTATCATGATCATCATTTCTAAATGCAGTACTTTGCATATATCAGCTGTAATTCTTACAAAAATCCTGCAAATATTTTCCCCATTTTACAGATGAGGAAATTGAAGCTAAGAGATATAAGAAAACTCTCCCTTAAGATTTCCCCACTGGAAACTAGCAGGAACAGAATTTCAATACCAGTATCTCTGGCTCAAACCCTGTGCTCTAACCACCAAACCCCACTGAAACTATGTGTAGAGAAAGGTCACTGGGTAATAATATGCAGAGTAGAAACATGATTTAATTTTTTAAAAGAGTTAGGAGGAAAGAGATTAAGGTGGAGAATTATGTCTTCTTTGTGGTTAAAGGCAATGTTTAACTAGACAGTGGTAAGTTGCCACTGTCCAGAGAAGCTGAATATAGGAATGCACTGATTAGAGACAGTGTTTCCTGAAAAATACATCATGTGTAACATGCAGAATTGAAGTTTTTAAAAAGAGAGGACCCTTTCCTTGTTACAAAGCAGACTTCAAAAGTTTTCTAGGTTTCTAATTATTAGTGTCACATTCATTTTTCTCAGATATTTCTGCTGTCTCACTTTTCATTGTTCGTTTTCAGCTTTTACAAATTATAGTTTAGAATAGCTAGAATGTTATAGTAAGATTTATGATTGCAACTGAACAAAGCTTAAAATTAGAAAATCACAAAATAGCATGAGGAACGTATTTAAAATTTCATGTGTGTGTATATTGACACACACATACAAACATTTTGGATGTGTATATATTTATTTGTTTTGCCACCGTTGGGCCAAGTCTTGCCCCTGGGTCCATGACTTTCAAATCATTGCACCTTAGCCATGTGAGCCACATGTATATTTGAGAATTCCTTGGATCTCTCTAAATTATCATAAAGTGTTTTTTTGTGTTAATACCTGGTATTTACTTTACAATTTGAAGTTTTTCCTTAATCTTATTTAGTTATTGTCACAATTTCTGAGAGGAGTTTTTAATTTCCTCTTTAAATATTAGCACACTGGGCATGTCCTCATAGCTAAGGCACAAAGCTAGTGGTTGAAGTCTAGGTCATGTAAAGCCCAAGAACTGAGGTTTGTGACCCAGGGCCAGGGGAAACAACCAAAATGAACAAATAAATTAATAAAAATGCTTCTTCCTTCTCTCTCTTCCTGCCTGTCTGCCTACGTTCCTTCCTCTTAAAAAGAATAGATTAGTAAACTGAGATTTAAAATAATTAAGAGATTTCCTATCTGTAAGGGTAAGGATGAGTGTTAGGATTATGTTTAATATTAGTGTTAGGTTAGGGGTGGGTTAAATTTACAGATTGGGATTAGGATTAGTGTTAGAGTTTGGGTAAATATTACGGTTAGGCTTAGAGGTTAGTGTTAGGGTAACATTAGGATGAGGTATTAAGGCTACTTATTATGGTTATAGACTTACAGTTAGGATTAGAGTTATGTGTTAGGTTTATGTTTTGTTTAAGGTTAGTATTAGAGGTTAGGGTTAGGTTTAAATTTAGGTTTAGGGTTTAGGGTTAGTGTTAGGTGTCAGAGTTAAATTAATTATTAGGAGTAGGGTTAGGGTTAGAGTTAGTTTTGGTTAGAGTTAGTGTTAGTTTAGGGAAAGGGTTAGGTTTATGATTAGGTTTAAATTTAGGTTTAGGGTTAGAATTAGGATTGGGTATAGTTAAGGCTAATATGTAGGGGTAGGGTTAGGGTTGGTATTTATCTTAGGGTTAAAGTTAGGGATTAGGGTTAGGGTGAAAAAATTTACCTATCTGGTGGTTAAGTGTAGTCTAGAATCTAGGTCTCCAAGTGGCAAGAAACTTTCAAAACACTCATCACACTTTTACTAATAAATACTGAATTTACATTTTAAATACCCTAAAGGACTCTTTCACCGTTTCTAAATTATAACATGAATAAAACTCTTACTCCTTTAATTAAAGTACTGCTTGGGTAGTGTTTATGTTTGTGGGAAAGAAAAGGCCAGCCAAGGGACATCTGTATTATCCTTACTTTCCATTGCCTTTTTCTATTTTTTGAGGAAAGAAGGAAGGAAGGAAGGGAAAGGAGAAAAGGGAAGAGAAAAGGGTAAACATTTTGTTTAATTAGTTGTGTATTTTGTCTTTTCTTACTGACCCAGGATCTCAAACCTGGGTCTTTGGGCTTTGCGTGGTCCACACCCCAGCTGTCTCAGTCTGAACCAGATGACATGCCTCCATTGCCTTTTGTACTCTTTGTTTAGAAGATCACATCATGATATGGACCTTATAAGACAAGAATGGGATGGAATGGGATAGGACAGACCAAACAAATAGGGATAGGAATCTCATTCCAGATCTGTCTACCTCACGTAGAAACAGACATAAAAACAGTCTTAGTATATTAAATGAAATCCAAATCACAAAGTTCCCAAATATTAGCTCAGTGGTTCTCAAAATGTGATCTCTAAGCCAGTAACATCAACCTTGCCTGATAACCTGTTGGAAATGAGCATTTGTGGGCCTCATACCACATATGGTGAATCAGAAGTTCTGGTGGTAGGGCCAAGCAGTCTACTCTCCAAGTGATTCTAATGCATATTAAAGTTTGGGAAACTATCATTAGAGTTGAGGTGTCAAAGTAAAGACCTTTATGTGTTTTCTATACAGAAATGAGTAGTACTAATCGAATTACCCATTCTTGAGCGACAGGATTGTTAGGAACATTCCTTTTCACATAAGAATGCACTACAAACCCAAAATTGCTTCTCTGGAAGAAACAAAATATTTTATCTTTGCAAGCGTTGTCTCACTTCCACTATTATAAGTCCTTATACCTAAACAAGGAGGCATGATGCTTTCAAATTCCTGTTTCCAACCCATGTCTTACAACATTTCTGTGTTAGTGTTAATACTTAAGTTTAATGCCAAAACTCTGCTCTGGGTTCCCAGTACCCTTATTTAAGCAGAGTGTACCGAGAGCCGCACTACTGGTGGCTGAGGCTGGCTGGTAGCATGTGAAAGCAAGGAGGGGAAGAGGATGTCTGTGTCTATCTGAAGGCTCAAGGGAGAGGGGGCCTGGCCTCTTCTCCTGCCTTTCAAGATTTCTATCATCAACCTCACAAGCATGTCACAGGAAAAAATATTGAAAAATTTGTTTTGTTGTCATTAAAACACTAAAGGAAATTTCGTTTAAATGATATAATTGTTTGTTTGTTTTTTAAGTTAAAAGTCAAAGATTTCAGTGGCGTTTCTATTCTGCTTTACAAAGGAAATAAGAGGATGCCACTCAAGGTTTCAGGGATGTTCTGAACTTTGGGCCAGCTGGAGCCTCATGCTATCCCTTATAGTTATTCACAAAGTCTGGGCTTCTTAGAACTGGGGTAGATTCTACCCTTATGACTTAGCAATCTCTCGGGGCCATCCTGGGCAAGCCTAGATTCAGAATTTGGGTTGATGGAGCAAACTCATTCGTCTTGGTCAATTCCATTTGATGTAGACTTCCTGATTTGCAGAAGAGTTCCCGCTAGCACCTGGGAAACCTCTCATTACAGTAGTTCTGACAATCTTTTCTAGCAGAATTCTTCTACCATCTGGGGGCAGATGAGTATTACAGTGTAAAATCAAAGATGACAAGCAGTGTAATTTTTTTGATCTCTTCATACAGCGTCAAGAATTAGAATCAGAAAACAAAAAACTGAAAAATGAGCTAAATGAGTTACGCAAGGCCCTTAGTGAGAAAAGTGCCCCAGAAGTGACTGCTCCAGGGGCACCAGCCTACCGTGTCCTCATGGAGCAGCTGACCTCTGTGAGTGAGGAGCTCGATGTCCGTAAGGAGGAGGTCCTCATTTTGAGGTCTCAGCTGGTTAGCCAGAAAGAGGCCATCCAACCCAAGGTAAGCAGCCAGTAACTAACATATTTGTGAACTAACCGATATTTCTTCTTATCCTAGTCCTCCAATTTATAGTAAAGCAAACACTTAAGGGCATTTTTAGTCTCATTAAGACCATCATGAGTTCCTTTATAGCAAAAGAGATTTTAAAACTTAAAAATATCAACTGGAATGAGCAGAAAGCAAGTGAAATCCTAAATTATCTTCAAAGTTTTATCTCTTATTCATGAGTGAAGGGTTTTAAAAATTAATCTTCTTATAGTATCTGGCCACAATAAATTTTGACCAAAAATCCTTTATGTATGAGACAGATGTCTTATTGTGGTGATCATTTCAAATATATAAAACATCAGATCATTACATTGTATACTCATATTACCGACATATTGAAATATTATTGAAACTCATGTCAATTATACATCAAAAATAGAGTTCAAAATAAATAAAACTTGATTAAAATAGCCTTTTAAACTGGAAAGGCAACGCATGAAAATGTTAGAGATGAGATCAGTGAGTGGAAGTTACATGGAAATGATTTCTGCTCACTTCAGGGAATTTTATTTAATAGAGAATACTGGGAGGGGCTATGTTTAGTGCTTCAACAGAAGGGATCCCTTCTGGAAGATCAGATGACTCTTTGAAGTACTTCCCTGCCCTCAGGTGTTGGAGACCTAACTCTGCCTTGTACTGGTGAGAAATGGGCCTTTTTGTCATTTGCCATTAGACAAAAAAGATCTTAAATAATCTTAAACCCTGGCTTGTGTTTCTGTCCGTGTTCATGCAACAAAATATTATCAGGCAATTAAGGCAATCAAGTACCCCAGCTGCATGACATGCTACATAAAAATGACTGTGATGTATCATGAATTGGGTATCTACAAAATCTGAGAGTATATCTTTTAGAAATATTTCTGCATCTAATTGTGATACAGAACCTGAAGTGTATGTTTGGGTTTGATAAAGGTATCCCTATTGGGTCAACACTGATGCAGAAAATTTTGAAAATGAGGTATCTGACTAAAATAATCTTGGGGGAGGGGGAAATCCCATTAAAAAGTAGGATTATATAAAGAAATGGGCTTCCTTATTTTAGAACGGAAACCCCTTACCCTGAAATAAAAAGAGTTCTAGAAGGGGAATCTCTCTCTTTTGGCTTGCCTTATATATCTCAGTTTCTAAACTGTGTTTAGTTCCCGTGACTACCACTGTGATGGGGTTTCAAGAAACTAGACCCTCTCTGAATGCTGCCAGGAGCCAAATCCAAAATCAGCATTCCTTTATCAGGTTCCTTGTGTCAAACTGTTATTCTCATAAGAAATTTGAGCAAAAGTTAAGGGAAAGAAAATAGAAGTGAACCAATGGGCATAAAAACAACCCAGCGCATAATCTGATACCTCACACTCTGATTTATCCAGCTCACAGACTCCATGTAACAACTGCTCTCCAGCCCTGAATAGACCGGCCCTAATTGAGTTCCTTCTCCAATCTCCCACCTCCACAGAGCAGCAGGTTGTTCTCTCTGAGGAAAAAATGCCTATGGTACTGCTTGAGACCTTTCAAATCTCTCAGCTGTTTGTCCCACTCAGTTTCTAGTCAGAATGACATCATTTCACAACTCCTTTGCAGGACACAGTGAGCAAGGTGATAATCCAGCTCAGCCAGGTCTAGTTTGTTCACTCTGCCTCCACAAGTGTTTAGGAGGCTTTGCTTGGACAAATGACCTGTCAGTGTTTTACTATAACTCACAAAACCAGAAGAATTTCACCATATATATTAACAGGAGGGTCACCACTTACATACTCATAAATACTTTACAAGCAGAAAATCCAAAACAACTTAAAAGAAGAATTTCAAGCACTTGTTCCTGATAATTGAGCTACCATTACATAAATATATTTTAATGTCTACCTTGTGTCACTTCCATGAAGATTAATTTGTTTACCGAGTTCATTTTAGAGGAAACAAGGATAATTGCTTTATAGTTAATTTTTATGTTTTGATAGGATTCACTCATAAAATGTACTTACAGAACTAAAGGTTTATTGTTTTCTCTGTTTTTTGTGTTTGCTGACTTGTGATTTTTCAGGATGACAAGGTAATTATAAAATTTTTAGTAAATAATTCTATTTGATACTAATTTTAGTTTATAAGTGTCTCCAATTGATGTCTCCAAGTCTATTTGAACATTTGTATTTGATTTCCTACTTGACCCCTTCTTATTTGGGAAGTTAGTGGGAAAAAAAATTGCTATAAGAGAATCAGTCTGGATCACAGAGAAGTATCCATGACTTTTAATCCATAGTCAGCTCTGTTGCTCCTATAATAGTTACAGTAGACAAGTGGGGAATGGAATCAGTCCTTAACTTGGAGTACGCTTAGAGTCACTTGCTCTTTAGAGCTCTCATTTCTGCATCTGTGGGTGTGTTTGCCTAGAGTAAGGGGGACCCAAGGAACTAAGTACACCCTTCCTGGGAAGGGTGGGATTTCCTGTGTGGTGCTACATGGTACATTTCTTGCAGACTTCTGGCTCACTGGCTTGGGGGAGACAAACTTTGAGTGGTGACTCAAGCACTTCCTAATACTGGTAGGCCAAATCTGATCCATTCCCCAACCACCGTTCCTTAGTTAAAATTGGCCAGGTGAGGGGAGAATTGGCTACTTATTTAGGACAACAGCATACTAACAAATCTACCTTTCCAGACTAGCTAATGGTGTCAGTTAATTTACTAAAACTTCAAAATTGTATCATGTAAGTCCTCAGATATCAGAAAACATGTAGTATTATTTAATATAGAAAATGGGGCTTTGAAAGTTATTACTAAAAACTTAAAAATCTGAGTATCGCCCTTTATAGAATAAACAAATTTTCTGCCTTTCACAGAAAAGGAAAAAAGTCTGTAAAATGTATATGTAAATATTTGTAAAACATAGCTAATGAAATGTCCTATGTGATGTTTATGGGAAAGATCTTTAAAATTCAGTAAAATGTACTTGTTAATAGTTTTTTCATATTATATTTGATCTTCTCTAAGGATATATTTATAAACTTACAAAAGGAGAGCATTAGCTGTATAAAAGTAAGATTTTTTTAAAGTAGTTTCTTATAAACACTTAAATTTGAAAGCAAGTATTTCTAGCCTCTAGTTAACACTAAAGTTACCTTGGAGCTGATCTCTAATCATAGTATTGAAGTATAGCCTATTAACTCTACTTCTTGTAAGATCTGACTTTAGATCAAACATTGACTAAAAGATCAGACTGATACTGTTTAGACAAATAGAGTGGATCCTTGGGTTCTAAAGTATATTATTCTTTTAAATCAGTGGTTCTTCTTGTCTATTCTTGCTCTCATTTAGGAGAGATAGAGAGTAGTTGAGTAAACACAAGATTTTGAAATTGACATTTGTCATCAGACAGATTAGAACAAAACAGGAAAAATTAAATAGGAAATAAAAATGTTAGTGGCAAAATACTTTTATACAAAATCATTAGTAAAATCATTCTGACCTGCCTAATGTTTATTTTAAAAGCTATTTTAAAAGGCTGTAATAGGGGTAAAAGAATTGAATTGTAGCAGATGGTGGTTATTTACAAGGACCTAAATCCTTCTCATTTATATGTATCTAAGGATATAAGAAAAAACTTTTAATTTTGCTGAAACATGTCATCTGAAAGAAACCTTTGTTGTACTGGAAAAATTAGCTGCATGTCAAACTTGCCATGCTTTATTGAGATAGTTGTTTTATTATTGGTCAGGAATTAATAGAAAATCAGCTTATACAGTCCATTAAATAGTTCCTTGGTATTCTTTCCTGGTTATTGCTATAATGCTGTATATATATTTATATATAAAAAGTGCAGATATATGTATATAAACATGTATCACTTAATGTGAAACACACTTAGCCCATCAGTGATTTTATCTATAGGGCAGTGTTACTCTAGAATCTCATCACTGTTGTGTAGAAGGTTAGGGATTCTCAAAAGATGGACTATAGACACTCCTTTCTCTATACTGCTCCACACTTCTCTGTAGTTGCATGTGGGCTGGATCTGATACTCTGAGTGGACAGTGGTTTCATGTAGCACATAAGCCTCCTATTCTAGAGGAAAGAAATGTGTTGAATGTGGTCCAGAGCTTTTGAAATATATACTATATGTTAGTGTGTGAATGTGTAACTTCTCCTTTCAGAATACAATGACAGATTCCACAATACTTCTGGAAGATGTACACAAAATGAAAGATAAAGGTGAAATAGCACAAGCATACATTGGTTTGAAAGAAACAAACAGGTAAATTGGTCTCTCTTTTATTCATCTATCATGATATTTAAGCATATTCATAACGTAATCATATTGATGTTTAGTTTTCAGATCAACCTTTTACAGTAAGTAAAAGTTGTGTATACATTGTTTTGTTAAACATCAACTAAACTTCACTGAAAATCTAAGTTTCCCAGTGCATTCCCAGTAGTATCACATTTAAAATATAAGGTTAGCATCATTGATTAGACACATCAGGAAAAGTGTTCTTTATATCTAGGAAATATACTTTTTGTGTATTTAGAACTATTACCTTGAGAAGAAGCCCAGCTGCTGACTATTGGGCTGTCTTGTTTGTCACTTCCAATTGTTATTTAGGCTGGTCATTTGTGTAGGTTCGTAGGGGCTACTCCAGTTTTCAGTAATTAAAAATTAGTGTGAAGAGAGGTCAGAAAGAATCTAGAATCACATTAATGGCCTTATAATACTAAAAACGTACCATGACTTCTAGGATGGGACCCTGATATTTAAGACCAAGTTGTTTCAGGTTCCCTAAGGTATTCTGAGAAAATAACTCTATGGTTTTTTTCTCCTTCCCCTGGCTCTGGGTCTTGAATGCTGGTCCTTGGGCTTTCCATGGCCTGTACTTTATCTGCTAAGACACAAGGGTACACCCTGACTCTATTTTTATCCCACTTACCATTAGCATAAATGAAGTTACAGACATCGCCTTAGTCACTATATACTTAAGAGTGTCGGGTGGGCTGTTTGAGAGTACAGGATTACTAAATGACTGAATTCTCAGGAAAGCTTCCCCAGTGGGTGAGATGATCACAGACAGAAGACTCATCCTTCAGCCTTCCTACCACCTTCTTCCCAACAGCTTTAGTGTTTTTTGGACTCTGAATTTAAGATTACATACTTAAAAATACATGGTCAGTGATGATCTTGGAGAAAGACAGTTCTGGAAATTTGTATCATCAGTGTCAGTTTAGGTCTCCTGATGTATAGTTCAGGATGGGTATAAAGAAATACTTCACAAACTGAAGAATATTACTACCCCAAAATGTAAGGTATTATCTTCTTTATGGAACAAGGGTACAAAAGTATTTGACTAAACTTAAATTTTAATGTACTAATGAAAATTATAAACATATCTTTTATCAAATAATATATTAGTCACCAGATATGTATTGATTGCCTACTTTATGCCAGATCTGGCATCACCCTAGAAATATAGCAACAAGCAAGGTGAGAGGATGAGGTCAGGAAGCCTTGTGGTTTATTGATATATGGGCAAATGATTCTGTGGTGTCTGTGATGGGTACTTTTTGGATACAGTGGCCATTTCATGATCCTGGGTCTGGGCATTTAGGGTGGAGATAACCAGTAGACTTATAAATATTAAATTTAAGGTATCTTCCAAAGAGAACGGTCCTTTAGACAGTTGAAAACAAAGATATATGGGAAGGAGAGATGTGTGGGCTGAGAGATGACCATGCAACTAGATCAGCTCTTGAGAAGAGACCACAGATGGAAAATAGGAGAACGGTCCCTCCAGCTTGTTATATGTAAACATCATTTCTCAACAAAATGTGATAGGAGTAAGAACCTGAACTCGAGTTGCTGGTTGTACATCCTTTGTAGGTGCCTTCTAAGCTTCCATGTCTTCCTCTGCAATGTGGACATTGATATATATTGAGTTGCTGGTAAAGTTAAAGAAATCATACATGTGAATAGTGTCTGACATGTAACAAATATTCAAAAATATTCTTTTATATCATAGGTAGGAAAAAACAATAATCAGCTTTTGTCATGATAAATTATGCATACTTTAATAAGATATGTCATCTCTAATATGAAAGCGGGTTCTCCAGGTTTTTAATTAATTTCTGAAGCAAAAAAAATCTTTTTGAAAGTCATGTCATAAAAGCTGAGAACTTGGGGCATTTTCTTTTCTTTTTTAAGGAAAAGTATAGGCAGGAATGAAGATAAGTAGGCAGACAGACAAGAAGAGAGAGAAGGAAGACGCATTGTATTTTTTTTTTTTTTTTTTTTTTTTTTACTTATTCACACTGATTGTCCTCACCCCACACACACTCAAACCCGGGGGTATGTGGTCTGTGCTCTTTCAGAAGTGGTTGACCTAACAGCTACTCCACCAGGGCACATCAAGGGCATTTTCTTTTTAAAAGTCACTCCAATAAGAATTTTTAAAACAATTTTTAAAGGAGATCAGATTTTACTAAGCTAAAACCAGTTTCCGTCCAGAAGACTTAAAATTTCATTTTGAAATGCATTGTGAAAATTGCCATATGAAGGTAAAGATGATAGCTGAAGTTTTCATTCTATGCGTGAGAGACTATTGTGGTTATTTTGTAACATAATAAGTGACACAGAAAATCACTCTGCTAGCTGAATAAGGCTTTAAAAACAGATTTTTTTTTTTTACCTTTTCAGTCATTTCTTAATTTTCAGCTAAAGTAACTCTAGATTCTGTATTAGTTTTCTTTAATTTCTACCCATTTACATGTGATGTTATGTTACCCTTTAAAAAATTAACCCCAAATAATTTTCATGATGTTGTCTTAAGGTCTTCTATAAGTAATAGAAATAGTCTTATTGACTTAATAAAATATTGAAATACCTTGACATCACCTCATTTCCATCCTATATCCCTTTGTGTTTTGCATTATTGTTCCTTTTGCATGGAAGAACATCTGCTATGGATTGCCATGAGTTGAATGAGGATGGAGAGCTGTGGCTGGTTTATGAAGGGTTAAAACAAGCCAACAGGTTATATTTGTCTCCTCATAATGGAATGTTACTGATTTGTTGTTTTTCTTTACTAACAGTGGCCTTCTGACTTTAACCTCTTTATCTCTTGTGCATTAATTGTCTTCATGAGTAAATTAGTTTTAATAAAATTCAGAACATTCATCTAAACACTTTCTTAAAAACCATCTCCAATAAGGGATGTTATTAAAGTTGAAATTGATTGACCGTGAATACAGGAGTTGCTACTCACAAGTAAAGGCTGCTATCTAGAGTTCCCCAGGAAACTAACATTTGTGAACATCTCTCTAGGAGTTGGAAGAAAACAAAAACTTTCAGCTAGAACCTAAACTACCCAAAATGCCTGTTAACTAGTAGCAGTTTTTTATTTGAAATAAGGACCAATTGCAAAACTATATTATGTGTCTGTGGCTACATTCTTATATATTATTACCATTATATAGCAATATTAAATACATTAAGGTTGCAGTGGCAACCTTAAGATAATGACAATATTAAGTACATGATTTGGCAGTCAGTATCATTTTTGTGAAATTCAAATCTATGAAGAAAAAAGCACGAGTTCTTATTGCTAAAGTTTAAAATGAATTTTAAAATTAAACTCAGTATGTTAAATATGTTTAAGGGAAAGTAAGTAAAATTGAAATAGCAACATCTTTCTAACAGACACTCCTCTACTATAATGATATTTGTGTCTTTAGAATCTCATAAAATATATTTCAGTGATTAGGTTTTTAAAATACTTAATACTGTTTGTTGAAGAGACTTCTGCTTATTCTGATTCATTTGTTCTAATCATAAACATAATAATTAACTTTGCTCTTACTGGTTCAAGTTCTTTTGAAAATTTGCAATCATTAAAATATTTTTAGATTGCTGTTAGCAGTTTATTTGCATTGGCATTAATGTTTTATCCAGCAGTTGGTAACCAAGAGAATTAGAATAAAAGAGTGTCTTTTCTTTTCTCATGTTAGTTAATTCCTAGCCATACTATATTTTGTGTTTGGAAAGGAACTGAATATAGAAGTATGGTGCATGCCAATGCCCTGGTCTACTTGTAGGCACACTGTGCTTAGACTGTTTGCCTAGAGAAGTAGTAGCCACTTTGTTGACCCTATTTATGTTCCCAAACCAAACCTTGATAATTCTATTACTGATATGGAAGCATATGGTATAAAAGATGATAAATTTTAAATATATGCATATGAAATTTCAGAACTGTCTGGATTTGGGTAAATCTGAATACATTTTAGAATAGGACTGCAGCCTGTCTGTCCTGCAGAGATAAGAGTAGAAAATTAAAACAGGAACCTAGTCTTACCTTCCTGGTAAAATTGGTAACTCCGAAATTCTAAATGTATATTTTCATTAGCTCAGAAGTTTGTAATCTTGCCCTAATAGTACAAAGTTATTTTGTGGCAAAGATGCTTACTGTCTTTGCCAATTTAAATGCTATTTGTAGACATAGTGATCCAAATTAAAGCTATCTTTTAATTGATAAGACATCATTTCCTATGAACCTTTCAAATGAGCTCCTGTTTCTCAGGGCCTTTGAGAACTTTATATTGTAGTAGCGTCCACAATTCAGAAAGACAGCTATGATAGTATTGGTTTCCATTACTGACCCTTGTTTGGGTTTTTTGTGAACCAAGCCAGAAGTTTCATGGGTGTTAAAGATAACACATTTCCCGCCTTCGCACCTACCAGACAGGCACCTAATGCCATCTCCTCTCCTGTGTGACTTACCCATAGGCTCCTGGAGTCCCAGCTCCAGTCGCAGAAGAGAAGTCATGAGAATGAGACTGAGGCCCTTCGTGGGGAGATCCAGAGCCTGAAAGAGGAGAACAACCGGCAGCAGCAGTTGCTGGCCCAGAACCTGCAACTGCCCCCAGAGGCCCGTATCGAGGCCAGCTTGCAGCATGAGATCACCCGACTGACCAACGAAAACTTGGTGAGGACAGGTCTGGGCCCTCACAGTGTTCTGCAGGCAGCATGTACCCTGCAGGAGGCATGGGTTTTTTTGTGATCCAACACATCTTTTCCTGGCTAGGAAAAGCTCGCTGCTCCATGCTTGTTACCCTCTTAAACTAGAAGAACCAAGGAAGGAAAATGTGACTATGTTGGTAGAAGTGGAAGAGACCTGTGATGGGTTTCTCACAGAAAGCTCTTGAGTGCTTAAGAGTTCTCAGGCTGACCTTGGGGGTCTAGATGATAGTTACCAACTTTATACTGGACTTTTGAGATCTTTGAGGATGCAGGTGACTCACTTCCTCCACTTGGGCTATAGATTTTGTCATTGGAGGTTTGTTAAGTGTTCGTCATGTCAGAGATTGGGGTCAAGCTTTGTTTACTTTCGATCCCCAAGCAGCCTTGGAGGCGGTTCAGCCTCTATCCCTAGCAGACTGGCAGGTTTGGGCTGAGGTCAGGGAAGGCAGCTAGCAGACTAGCAGTGCTTTTGGTTGGCATTGAACAGACTCTTGGGTCTGGGGGTAGCACATCAAGATTCAGGTTTTTACATTTTTTATTCTTTTAGACAGAAATGGTACAATGAATGAAGAATTTTTTTCTGAACATCTGGCACAGAGGCCAAGTTTTATTTTCTTTTAGAGAAAATATTTTCTAAAAAATTTTTTCAATCACAAAAACTTATTATAGATTTACAGATTTTTATTAATCTATTGAAGTTTGATAAGTATTGTAAAAGTCATTGGAAAGTTATAATTCCACATTTATATATTAAGAAACTATATTGTAGTATCAAGCTGGTTTTGAGAAATGCTGTGGTGATTTGTCTTTATTTTTTTAATTCAGGGTTTTAATTAATAAATTATATTTTTTTTGAAGATTGAACCATCTGAATTAATCCTTCCATTATTTCATTAGTGAACATTTACATTTTAAATGCTTTTCTAGTGTTATCCATTCAATCATCAATTTAATTAATAGAAGAAAAGCCCAAAGGTATTCTTTTCACTGTCCCTCTGAGAACAGCTTTCTGCTTTAGATTCCATTGTGGGGATGAATTGGAGAGGTTGGTGTACACAGTGAACTCTTTCTAAAGTGACTGAAATATTGCTTACTTGTGGGGGAAGTCTTCTGAATCATGGAAGATTTTTGAAATGTCGTTTTATTACTCTCGTGTATTTTGCTTAAATTAAGCTAACCAATGCTTTGGTGCCTAAGGATTGATAACTATACTGAATAATATAACAATTGATCAGTATATAAATTCTACGCTTAGATATGATTGTGTTAAAATTCAAGGTGTGAAACATGTTTCTGAGTGGCAAGTTTCCAGAGCTTTTTAACTAAGTTGATTGAGCATTTCCCTTGCAAATTTGTCTGCAGTATTCATTTTCTTGGCAATATCCATTTGTCATAGCTAATTCAAAAATAAACTAAGCCCCCAGACTCTGAGCTGCTGGAGTCTGGTTGATGAGTTTGTTTGAGTTTTAGGAAAATCCTTTATAAGTTAGCTGCTTTTCCTGTCATTACACTGACTACTAACCCAGGAAAATGCATTCACACCTAAGTACAGACAATGATTGGATCTTTTCAAAATCTTGATGGTTTCTGATTTTTAGTAGTACCCATTATTAGGAAACACTTGAACAGAATACGACACTGGTAGTGAACCCAGGCTTAATGTGTCTGGAAACTCTTGTGCATAACTCCACTACCTACCCACCACCCACAGTGACCCCCCTCCAACTCAAGCACAAAGGAAATTTTCTTCTTCTCCTGTGAACATGCTCCAAAGGCCTCATCCATGCTGTCTTTCAGGGACGGGAGGCACACAGCCTCTCACAGACCTTTCCAGCTTTAAACAAGTGTTGCATTGCCATTATTCTCATTTTCATTTTATTCATCTTCCCCACTTTTAAACACTGCTGCTGGCAGAAAAAAAAAAAATAATAGTGCAGCAACTTTTGCTCAGGTCTGAGGAGTGAAATAACAGCTGTATCTGAGGGAATGTGTGCCCCTGTTCTTGTTTACCTGCTAAGTGATGTGTCCTAGCCATAGCCTGTGATCATGTGAAAGTAAATGTGTGTATATATATAATTAGAACCTCCTATAGTCGATAAACCAGAGAAAAATGACAAGTCACAAATCAGAGCATTCTGAGTATATCATTTCATTTTTTGTGTTTTAAAAAACATTTTAATTGATTTTACTGAGAGGTAGCAATCCTTCAGACACAGAGAAAAACAAATATCCACTGTGTCTGTTTTTTCAGTATTTTGAGGAATTATATGCAGATGACCCTAAGAAGTATCAGTCATACCGGATTTCACTTTACAAACGGATGATTGTATGTAAACTGAGTGTTTTTCTGTTTGCCTTCCTAGCTACTTCTAGCCATCTGTAAATGAAGAGCACGCTCTTGCCTGCCCCTGCCCAGGAAGTCTCTTCAGAAGCTTTCACAAAACCTGTTTCTTCCCACAGCTATCTTTAAGCCAATTATGTCTCCTTTATGAATTTCCTGTGTCCACTGTCATGTTTGGTTTGTTATTAACACTAGATTTACAGTGTAATGGAAGCAAAATGTTATTTGAAAGTCCAATCTAAGAGCACAATGAAATATTTTGAAATATTAGTCACCTGCCCTGTCAGAACTGGAGAATGAATGGACATATATAGTTTAAACAGTCTTCTTCTCTGTTATCTGAAAAAACAACCACAGACATCACTGATACCTTTCCCTTCAAAGATCTGAGTCTGCTTTGTTCAATTTCTCCTTAATAATTGATCTTTCAACTCTCATGTGAGAGAATTCTTGACTGGAGAGCCAATTATAACAGACATTATTGAACATCACTTGGATGTACTGCTTTTGTTTATTATGCTTTTTTTTCATGAAGCATTCAGAAATAGCCTCCTTTTATCTCTATAGGCAAAATGCTATCACCGTGAGATATTATGAATGAGTTATGCCACCTGCCACTTGGTCCTACTTCAGTTGACTGCTCTTTATCTTGTTCTGTGGTTATAGTTTCAACTTATCTTTTAATTCCAAAAACTAACTTTACTTAAATGACCAATTTTAGCATCTCCAAAGACTGTCTCATAGAAACAGTTCTCCACTCACATTGCTATCAGTTAAAAGCCCCTGCCTTCGTTGAACCCCATCCTTGAAACTTCCCACAAAAGGTTTTGTGCACGCATCAAAATTTATTTTGCCTATTCTCTCCATTAAAATAAATCATTCAGTCGAAATAGTAGTATATTTTGCCATCATTTAATGGAATTTTCTTGGCCTGATGTCCATCACACTGTAAAGGATTTTAGTACCTTGTTAAAATACTCTTGGCTTTCATTGTAGTCATGTTCCTGTGCCTGCCAGTTTTAGCCACTTGGTGGTGCCACCAGCAAGCTTTTCTGAAGCTTTCCTATAAAACTAACTGCTATTTCTGTGATTTTGTGTCTGCTTTACTTCTGGTCATTTTACTTTATTTCTCATCTTGATCTTTAGGATTTGATGGAACAACTTGAAAAGCAAGATAAGACTGTCCGGAAACTGAAAAAACAACTGAAAGTATTTGCCAAAAAAATTGGTGAACTAGAAGGTATTTAAACTTATTTTTTTTATGAAAATTGCTGAATCTTGGTTTTGTAGTAACCTAATAGAGATTGCATGTGAATATTAGTGATGATAGCAAACCTGCTCCTGTGGAGTGGAAAAATCCATTGCTAGGTGGGAAAAAATGTTCTTTTCATGATAGTATTCATTTACAAAGGGGGTAAATTTATTCAACAAACATCTAATCTTATTTATGCTAGGTAGGTACTATGCTAGGTAGTATGGCTTGGAGGTTAAGAGCATGGATCTAGAGCCAAGCATTTTGTGTTTAAGTCCTTACTCTTTTACTTTTAGTCTTAAGTTATTGGGTAAGTGGCTGAACCTCAGTAGGCTTCACCTATTAGATGGAAATGACCGTGATGTCTGCCTGACAGGATTAATAAGAATTAAATGACAACTTGTAAAATGCATTTAAGATAGTTCTGATACATGGTAAATGCTATATATGTAAGGTGGATTATATATAATATATATATTATATAGATGGTCAAAGCATGGGGGTGAAAGAATTCACCACATATAAAAAAGTAATAGAAGGCTTTATAAGCAAGAAATAGAAAAATTTACTCATTCTCCAAGGGAGATGAGGGGTCAGACACAAGGAAGTAAGTCAACATCAGATTGTTAGGGATTGGGTAAGGATGGCAGATGGGTTGGATCAGTTACTCATTCATCTTTTGGGAGATAGGGGTTTTGTTTGTTTGTTTGTTTGTTTCCCTGGGGCTCAAAGGACTGGGATTCTGAGAAACAGGATTCATTTATCACATAGATTTATCAGTTTCCCATGCAACTTGGAGGGGATCATCCATTGTTGAGAGGCTTCCCAGGTAGCTTGAAGGGGTATCTTTCACCTAGGATGTGGGTTCCAGCTAGCTGGAACTGTTGCTCTTGGAATTTTCCATTGACCTAGGACTCAAGGCAAGGCACAGGGTAAAATTGTTGTTTTCTCAGTCACTTACAATATACATCTTAGTTTTATTATTACTATTATTATTAGCACTGGAGATACTAAAAGAATAAGACAAAGTCTGTCTTAAAAGAAAAAATTAGAAGTGAATAAGAAAATAGGAATTATGGTAATAAAGAAATAAGATTTTAAAAAATTCTCATGACTTATATGTGATAATAGGAAAGCAGTTTAATAAATAACCAAATATTAGTTGTTATTATTATATACAAATGAATTGTTCAGCTTGAACAAAAAGGCAACCATTTATTTTACCAACAAAATAGGTTTACTAGGAAACAATAACAAAAAAAGCAATTTGAAAAATCAGTTTATTGCAAGACACGTACACACTTCCGTAGAAAAACCAAAACCAACTTAACGTAGATTTTAGAGGAACTGTTATAACCAGAGTTCAGCAGAAGAAACCAGAGGTTTGCTGTGTCATATGGTATTTTCACAGTGACTGAGCAGAGGAATCTCCTTTTTGCTGGTCAGCAAAGCAACACTTCATGTCAGAGATGCAAAGCATGTTGGACCTGTCATTTGCTGATAGCAGGTGCATGAGGCCTTTCTTCTAGCACCCCTCCTCATTTACATAAGATTTCTATATAGTGATCTTTTCAGAAGTTTGTTTTGTAGATTAGTGTGTTTTTTTCCTTCAGTAAATATTTACTGAAACTGTCTATATGCTAGCACAGTTCTAGGAGCCAGGGATATAACAGTGAGCCGGGGCTAAAGCCCAATTCTAAGCTTATTCCATCAGTGCTCTCATTGTTTAAGAATTTTGGAATTCTCTTTGGAATTGCCTTCAAACCTATGTAAGCTTTTATCATTTTGCTAAAAAACAATACTGTTTAGTCTGATTATCTATTCTTGCAATGTCACACTGTTTGATTTTTGCTTGACTCAAAGGTTTTGAAGATTCTTTATCACTGTGGAAGATCAAAAAAATCTACCGTGATTAATTCTAAGTGATTTTGATTCCTTCAACATGTCAGATCTATTCCATCTTGTTTGGTCTATCTGCTTTTCTTGCTGAAGTCCTGCTCATCCTTACAGAGCAGTCATGTGTCACATCTCAAGAGCTCTGCCCATGGCATCCCCTAATTCATCTCACATTTTTATAGTTTTTCACTCATATTTTTAGCAATTTCTCTGTTCAGTTATTGGCTTCCTTAGTGGACTGTGAGTTTCCTGAGTATGGAGACCACCTCTTATTTCCCCTTTTTTTTCATGCACCTAGCATAGTATCTGACCTATCCTAATTACTCCAGAAATATTGTTGAATAAATAAATAATTTTCAGAAATACTTAGAACAGCAAAATGTATGTTTATTTTGAAGAGGATAATATTTCCTCACTGACATGCTTGTTTAGAAATCAAAATACTTTGCAGTCATATTGTATATATAATTCTTTAGCATGACATGATTCATATATTACATTAGAACTTTGGAACTCCACATCTGACACATGGACTCTAATGTCTATTGACAGAACTTTAAAAATCTGTATTCAAAAATGCTTTCTTCACTTCACTAATCATAAGATTATAAATAGATAGCAGAGTATTTACATAAACTGATTTTAAAGTTATTATTTGTGAGATTGTTTTTTAAATTCCTGTTGGTTCTTTTGTCATATGTTATTCAATTTTGATAAATAGAAAATCCATTTCTTATTTTTAGTTTTTACTTAGATTTTTGGTACATTTTTAATTGAAGAACCAGGTTAGAATATTTTAAGATGCTAGCAATATAAAGCCATTATCAATCAGAAATCAAGCCATCAGTTAAACTATCCTGCCAGCTGTGCTTAAACCTATAAATGCAATTTGAGGCAATATATAGATTTTTATTATGTATTATAAAATTCTTATATTAGTATAAGATATTATAATGTGATATTATAATATCCTTAAGAAAAATTATATTTTGAATTGAATGATTTGTGTCTAAAGAACACAATGGAATCACTTTATGTGACTTCAGTACATGTCCCTCCACCAAATAGAGAATAAAGGTGACAGACTCTTCTATACACTTTTTCCTGCTACATTATACAGAAAATATTAGCAACCTTGTACAAAAAAGCACCTTCTAATAAAAGTTTTCTAATATTTTTCTTGAAATATGTTTAAGTTCTTGTGATTTAAAATAGCAAAATTCTTACCTCCTCCTATAGGCTGCATAATTATATATTTGTTGCTAGGGGTTTTTATGGTCCAGTAATGGCACAATTTAAGAAAGAATTCTTGAAGCATTACAAAGTGCAGCTCATAGATTTATTAAAGAAAGCAAATGCATGCGATAGAGTTCTCAGGGCGGGGTGGGGCCAGAGAGAGGTACACTGATTTCTATGAGATTACTAAATGTATACTCATCCTTTAGTTGAGGAATGACTATTAATAAGAAGGGAATGCTTTTAATCATCAAAGACCAAGCCATCACTGTGTAGTTCCTGGTCAGATAGGAAGAGAACATGCTGAGAGATTTCTCAGCCTCTGCACAAAGGAATTTCATACCCTTTTCTTGTTCCATCCTGTATGCTGATTTTGGAAACTTGCAGAAATGCTGAGAAGATTCCATCCTAATTTTCCCCCAACATAATTTTTAGCAGATACTATAACTAAATGCAAAGTATTTCTAAATTTCATCTGCTTTTTGCTACATTTTAATCAAGGAGTGAGTGTTGCATCTTAATTTTATAGAGTCAGGAAATTTAGACCTAAAACTTTTTAGAAATTGGTTAATTATTTCATGGAAGAAAATACTGAGACCTCCACATCAGTGACTTCCAAAATCTCAGACAGCTAGTATCCAAACTGGGACTAGGATCCAACCCTTCTGAAGGCAACTGACTTCTTTGTGTCATGTTTTCCAAAAATGTAATTTGACTGTCTGAATTAAACTCAAGATCTTCCTGGTACCAAAACAAGAAAAAATACATTTAAAAAAATCATCTATTTGCCTTTCTTTCTAAGGACAAAAGCTTCAAGAATATTTTCCCTCAAGTATAAGATCCTAGAAAATAGAAATAGGGGTTGCTTCAGGTCTAGAAGGATATCTTTATTAGAGGGAACATTGAACTAAATAATGCTTATGGTTCCTTCAGGCTTTGTGGTGTCCCGACTTTTCTTTCAAGCTTGATATTTTCCTGTTGCTACCGAAGGATTGACATTTTATTTTAATTGGTAAATAATTTGCTAAGTAGATCAAGGTAATGTTGAGCTGATATTTTATCTGTTTTTTTTTATAATGATGCAAATCTGGGGAGAATTCAAAGGCAGAAAAATATTAATGAGAGTATGACAGATTTTGTCTCATGACATTTTTGTGTATCACCAACTTGGTTAGAGATTTTGCAAAAAGAAAGAAAAATTTTCTTTATTATGTGAACTCTCAATAAAAATCACCATATTTCACAAATTCTGAGGTGCAGAATTTTTCAAATTTTGACATCTCTGAAATTAGAATATGTCTTACAATTGTTGTTAGGTTATAGTTTAATTGGTAGTATTTTTTTCCTTTGTTGTTATATAATGGTGTATCACATTAATAAATGATGCAGTGGGAAAGGGAGACAGGCTGGTGAGACACTTGATTCATCCAGAAAGAATTCGTGGAGAGACAGTTGGTGGGCAGAAACACACAGCAAGTTTATTAAAAGCAGAAGTAGCTAGTTGAGGTTACATCAAGGAATACATATGTGTGCATGTGCAGGACCTAAGTTGGATTCTATATATATATGAGGGTTAGGGGCTTTAGGCATGCCCAGGTTACCTGGAGAGAAACTATGAGCATCCAGTGTTGTGTTCTAGAAGCGGGGTTGCTAGGCTGAGATCCCCCCTGGGGTCTCTTTCAGGTTTTGCCAGTTAGTCCACTATTCATACATCTGCATACTGCCCTGTAGATTTCAAGCTATGTTGTCCCCTCATCAGAGCGACTGTGATGGGGTGGAGATCTGTTTTTAAGGGGTATAGCACCTTGCTTTCCTTCCCCAAACTGTACTTAAGCATTCTGATGTGTAACAGATTTTCTTACTGAATCATCAGTGGTCTCTGCTTGAACTGGTTGGAGAATTTCTTATCAGCTCCATTATGACTGATTTCCTTTCAGTAGTCCTACACCTTGGCTTTGGCTTGGCTTGGAATTTTGGCAGTTTACCTGTACTTTAAACTTAATTGTACTGGCTTCCTGGCTTTTGGTATGTTAAACTGAGTTGGCACCACTATGTCTCTGTGCTGATGACTGAGTTGTCAGTTACATTGATCCATTATTTTCTGACTCTAGATTTCCCTTTTCCTGCACTCTGCTCATATCTGGCTGGCTAATTACAGTTAACTGTAATTTTACAGTTAACTCTGACTTCTGGACTGCATCATGCATATGAGGAATTAAATTATATATAGGAGGTGGACACAGCCCTGGCTGGCCTATTGCAATGTAATCACTCTTTAGACACCATAGTGTTGGTGGTTGGTGGTGACTTCCAACAACTGCATTGTTGAGATAGACAGTAATCAGGCCACATGAAGAACACTGGCAGGTATTCCTGTTGTCTGTGATAACCTTGTTCTATGGAGCTGTCTTCCAGAATTAACAGGAAGTTGCCCTGAGGTGTCAACAACTTGAAGCTTTCGAATACATCTGATCTGCATTTTGTTTGGCAATAATTTCCAAATTTAAACCTAATCTGCACCTTAAAAGATTTCTTAACTGTCCCCTTTCTGTAGATAATAGAATAAAAAACTCATATATATATGCATATATATATATATATATATATACACACACACACATACATATATATATATACACACACACATACAAATAGCAGTGACCATTTGTAACAACTGAAACTGTTGTTAAACAGTGTTTGCATTTTAATGTTCGCATCTTCAGGGTAGGACTTTTAGCACTTTTCTTTAAAAAAAATAATATTTAGTAAATCATTTCATACGAAAGTTGTTTTATCTGCTCATAATTCCTTTGGGGATGAGGAATAGCAGGGAAAAGTTAAGTCTTCGACTTCTGAGACCTTTGTGAAAAAAGTGTACATTTCAACTTGGATGAAGAAACATTGTTCTACCAGCTATCTTGATGCAGTTTGCACTGATTTCAATTGTATATTTAATGTAAATGTTCTGTTTCTTTACTGACTGAGCTAGTGGTGAGGGAGGATTTTTTTGAATAATTTTGCTGCCTCTTTTTAGAATACTATTCTTACTCCTGTGAATTAAAGTCTAAATATCTTTAACCACTTACCATTGGTTCTGTTACAGCTCTCCCTGGGACAAACCAAGCAGGCACTCTTTTGGAAGTATTTTAGGCAGATTTATTATACTGGCACACCCAGCAGAAATCTTTTTCCAAAGGCTGAGCACGGGCTTCAGGTTAGGGTACATTTATATAGGTTAGAGCAAGCCCAGGAAGAGAGAGATGTAAATTAGAGTGGGAGTTTCAAGCACCAGGAAGTTCTTTGTCTCTTGGTGACTTATCAAGTTGCCTGCAGCATTCCAGTAAGCTTAGATCACAGAGTGTTTTATGGCTCTGCTAGCCCCAATGGTCTTTATAGCTATCTTCATGGCTGCCAGGAAGCAGCAGGCAGGCCTTTTTCCCTTACAGTTCCATTTAGTTAGACAAGAAGTTAAATCCCTTACTTTGGGTACATTTATTCTTACTACAAAGTAAACCTTATTACAAAAAAAATCTTAAAAGATTTTGAATCAAGTATGGTTTGTGGGAGTCAAAGGAAAAGTTCCCCCATTTCTGAGGTTTTTATAGGCTAGACAAATGAACAAATTATCATTACATGCAATTAGTAAGAGAAAAGTCTTGATTTAATAATAACATTCATATGGAGAACTTACATGGTGGTAAATTCTGAGGTTATTGGAGACACAAACATTTGTCTCTCGAGCTGAGGCATGGAGAGCTCAGGACAGAGAAGGAGTCTTCAGGTGGCAAGGAAGAGCAACTCATCCTTACTCTAAAAGCATAGATAAATAACTCCCTTTCCCACATTCTTCTAGAGAATAGGAACAAAAGACCATTTCTTGATTACAACAAGGTTGGAGGCCCAGGGAATGGCAAATGGTTTCTTTGATTAAGGGACGTCTAGAGGTTTAGAAGAATAGGAACTTATCCTTTGCCTCTGGGGCCATCCTTCTCTGTCCTTGGCTCTTCAAGTCAGAGTTGGGTACTTATAGGAGAACAATTCTGAGAAAACTTGGGTGTCATGTTCTTGTCCCATCACATTCTTTGATATTGATAATAGCCAAGCACTAGAGTCTTTCAGAGTGACATTACCATATAACTTTGCTATCTTTCCACCCAATTTTAGCAGAAAATATGCTCAAAGATGAGACAACTAAGTGGCAAATATGACAAGTTTCTGTTATTAAGAAGTTAATTTAAAAGTATAGGAGCTTGGAGACCTCTCGGTCTTTCCTGCTTAGACAATGCATTCTCCTTTTTGTTTCTCATAAAGTGGGTCAGATGGAGAACATATCACCGGGACAGATCATTGATGAACCCATCCGTCCAGTCAACATCCCCAGGAAAGAAAAGGATTTCCAAGGAATGCTGGAATATAAGAAAGAAGATGAGCAAAAACTTGTTAAGAACCTGATTCTAGGCAAGTATTTTCTGCCTAGGATAAAGGATTTTTCTGGTCACGTGTTGGTGGTAGGGAAGACTGATCACTAAAATTTTTAAATTTTCAGCACTGATTTTTTTTAGTCGTCGTTGCATCCTATGCATTATGGTCCTGCAGTAGCTAGCATCCTGACTGATGCTGGTAGGGGTGGGAGGCAGTGGAGGGGCAGGGGGCTGAGACATGCTGAAGAGGCATTGGGTTCATCCAGAATGAATTTGTGGAGAAAGTCATTTGGCCAGGAACCCACAAGTTTATTAAAAGCAGAAATAGATAGTTGAGGTGCCCCGTGGGGCTGGAAAGGTTACATCAAGAGAATGCACACATGTGTGTCTGCATGACCAGTGCTACCTGGCTGCCTCTCACATGCAGGCAAGATGGATACTTGTATATATATGAGGGTTAGGGGATTTCCTCCTTTGTGGGTGTGTCCAGGTTACCTGGAGTAAAAAAAAAATGACATATCTAGGGGTATGTTCTAGAAGCAGATTGCTAAGGTGAGATCCCCCTTGGGGTTTTTTCCAGGTTTTGCCAGTTAGTTTTCTACTTATGGGTCTGCATACTGCCCTATAGATTCCAAGCTATGCTGTCCCCGAATCATTAACCACATCTTTCATCACTGGTCACACTGCAGAGACACTTGCCTGGAGCCCATCTATAAGAATCCCTTAAAGCTAGGCCTTCTCAGCCCTGTCTGTACATTAGAATAACCTGGGGAGCTTTTCAAAAGTATTGTAGTATAGTCTCCACTTTAGACTAATTAATCAAATCCCTTAAGGGGAAGAACCTGGCCATGTCTAATACATTTTTAAGCTTTCAGGGAATTCCAAAGTGAGTCACTGCTCTAGGCCATTTAAGTCCTGAATTTCTATTTTTCCATTCTACCCTAGGCAGGGATACAAATAGATGTGTCAAGAACAGCAGTTCAATAATAGGGAAGAAACAAAAGGAAAGGATTCCAGCAATGGAAGGAAAGGTCAGAACAAATGAAGTCGGGGTGAAAGAAGCACTTCAGAGCAGCATTAAGGCCTTTAAGATTGGATGTGCGTCCACTGACTTTTCAGAAGGGTAGAAAATGATTAGTGAATGCACACAGCCCATCAGTCGTAAACTGGAAAAGATAAAAACCTTTTATTTTCAGCCTTTGCATAACATTCCCTCTCCCAAGGTGCCAGGTGGGAGAAAATGATGGTAACGTGACTGACGTTTACACTTGATTTAATGTTACTTGGATTCATGGCATTAAATTTAGTACTTTATATAGGCACAGAGGTGCTGAAGTTTCATCATGATCTTCATTTAGCAACAATGTTAAGTAACCACTGTCTTTTTTTTTAAATGTAGAGTTAGCAAAGATTCAGTAATTCAGTACACATCTAGTGAGCTTCTCTCATATGTCAGGCATGTTCTAGGTACGGGGTAATGAACAAAGCAAAGTCCCTATTCTCATAGAGTTCATTAGAAGATGGGTAAAATAAACATGTAAGGATGTAAGGGGGTAAAATAAAGAGTGAAGGCAAGTGTACCTAGTGTATATTAAGTTGTCAGAAAAGTTCTTTTTGATAAAATGATCTTTGGACAGAGACCAAAGGAAGTAAGGAAGCAAGTCATGCTGTTATCTGAGGCAAGAACATTCCAGGTAGAAACAGTAAACATGTAGGCCCTGGGTGAGAATATGCCTGGCAAATTCAACCAGTACCAAGCAGAATCATTTGACTAGAGCACAGAGAGCTAGAGAAAGAGAGCAGAGCCAGATAACACCAACCATAATGAGGGTTTTAGACTTTACAAATGAATAGGATGGGAAGCTACTTAGATTTTTAGAATAAGAGTGACATGATCTGGACTACATTTTTTTATAGAATTACTTTGGTAATTATGTGAAAAATATGCTACTAGGGAACAAGGAGTGAATCAGGGACACCACTTTAGAAGCTCTGGCTACAATCTGGGAGAAGATGATAGTAGCCTATACTCGGTAGCTAGTAAAAGCAGTGAGAAGTAGTTGGATTCTGGATGTGTTTTATAGGGAAAGCCTATAGAGCTTAGATCTGTGGTGAGAAAAAGAAAGGAATCAAAGATGATGACAAGGTTTATAACCAAAGAAACTAGAAAACTGGAACTTCCATTTACTGAGATGGTGCATGTACTAGAACAGATTCCATAAGGAATCAAGTGTTGTCTCAGTTTACTTACTTGAGTAGAGATATCAAGAAAACAGTTGATAAATGAGACTAGGATTCAAGGGAAAGATCAGGGCATATAAATTTGGGAGTTGTCACTGTATAGACAACTAAGATTCAGGTATTCCTACATCAAGAATTTCTATACTTAATGAGCTTTTAAAATACCCTTTTTTATATAACCTGTCTACCCTGAATGATTGAGCATTTACACAAGAACTATGCTTTTATATCTCACAAAACATTCCTTATGAAGACTTCCAAAGTTATATAACATTATTTTTCCTCTTTTCTTGTGTCAGAACTGAAGCCACGTGGTGTAGCAGTCAATTTGATTCCAGGGTTGCCAGCATATATACTGTTTATGTGTGTTCGACATGCTGACTACCTGAATGATGATCAGAAAGTAAGGTCATTACTAACATCAACAATTAACAGCATCAAAAAAGTATTGAAGGTCAGTTTGTGTTCTTATAATGATTATTAATCATGATAAAATCTACAGAGGTGCTTTTTCCTTGTTTAGACTAGAGCTAAGTCACCAGTTATGAACACTTTCCAATCTTAACTGATAATATCCTTTGTAGAAACATTCTACCTTGCAACTTGTCTGTGGGCCTTCTTTCAAAACAGCTCAAGTTGAACAGTAATCAAAATTAATTTTATATATTTAATTTTTAAATATATAAATGGAGTTTATTCATAGAAATAGTCTGCTTTGAGTTCTTAGAATTAAATCTAAAGTATTTACTAGAGCATAATATATATAGCAATACGATGCTATTATTAAAATAGATACTAAATAAGTTCAGTAAGAACATGGCTCAGTCATAAAAAGATATCAATCATTAAAATTTTCTCCCAACTTTTTCCCATTATTCTTCAACTCACCCCATATTTTTCCTTGTTACCTGAAATACCTGATTCCTTGTAAGAAGTAACACACAGATACTAATCAGATAGGAAAGATTTGGCAAGGCAACAAATTATATAATAGAAAAAAAAGTCCTACATTATTCAGCAGTCACAGTCACATTACATAATCCTCTCTAACTTTAGAAAAACAAAGTGTATCGTATTTAGTTTTATCAAGTTTTTCTGTGAGGAGCTAATATACTATGTTCCTAGTACTTTGCTTTCTGATATCTAACTTAGTGAGAACTTGCAGGATAGATATGAGTAGGTAATTAACATGCCCATTGAGCTCCCTGAAATCTAAGATGACTTTCACAAACTCTTTTTTTCATTTGTGATAAAATATACATAATGTAAAATTTACATTTAACCATTTTTCAGTGTACAGTTCTGTAGTATTAGTATATTTATATTATGCAGTCAGCAGCACCATCCATTCCAGAGCTTTTTCATCTTCCTCAACTGAAACTGCGCTTATTAGACACCCTCTTCCCAGTCTTTGGTCATGAACTTTCCACAAATGTTGATTCTCAGTCCCTATTACACAGACAGATATTCTTTGTATGTACATTCTATAGTGATTATAAAGTGTAGAGTTTCTGAAGAGTTAACATTTAAAATTTGATGAGTGTCTTCTGACTATAACTCATTTAATTTTTGGTATTTTAATGCAATATTGAAACTATAAGTTTTTCTACTTCTTAAGTCAAGTCCTGCAAAAACAGCAAAAACAAATCATAAAGTTTTCTCCCTTTCATCTTTTTTGCAAGACAACATTTTTCCAGTTTAATGTTATAACAAATTACTTAATGATTAAATAGAAGTGGCTACTGTAACGACATTTTTAATGCCATTTAAAATCAATATGATTTGTCTTACATCTCTTTTGAATTGAAGTGTATATGTCTTGTGTCCCAGTTTTGAGTTAACAACCAGTTGGCATGTGCCTCGGTCCTCATGAGCATTAAAGCAGCTTTTCCCATCTACATAGTTGTGCATTAGTTTACAGCATTTTGGTCAGTGACTGACTACATGTATGGCAGGGTCCCAATAGATGATATTATATAGCATATGTATATATAGGCTATGCCATCTAGACATATGTATCACATTCACATTCATATGATAATGACATCTCCCAACGATGTTTTTCATTTTTCAGAACATGTCGTCATTGTTAAGCAGTGCATAGGTGTATTGCTCTACAGGGACTCCCTCCATCAGATTCACTACTCAGAAATTTTATCTTGTCACTGACAAGATGTTTAGCCTAAGCTGAGTTTCAGTGCTTCACAATATTTGTGATATCTTTTTTGGTTTTAGTCCTTTGATTCCCTTCAGTATACCCAAGGGAAATGAGTTTGATTAAGTTCTAGTATGACAAATTAATGTAAAGATTTAGGCTAATAGATAATATCATCTGAATAACTGGACATCATTTTCAAACGGCAAGAAAATAGAGGTCAAGCGCAGTATTAAATAAGTAACCCAGTGGTTGAAATTCCCTATCAGTTATGTGAGGCCTTAGAACTGTAATGTGTAAGGTTGACTGAAGGACATAGGCCTTCTGTTAACTGTTCAGTTTTTTTCAGGTTGTTATTTCCCTAAGAAAAAATTAAATTTAGACTTAATTTGTTTTTCAGAAAAGAGGTGATGATTTTGAAACTGTCTCCTTCTGGCTCTCTAACACATGCCGATTTTTGCACTGTTTGAAGCAGTACAGTGGAGAAGAGGTGAGAAAACCTTTATAAAACCAATATTCTATGCTTTCTCTGACCTTTTTAAGGGAAATTTTAAAAACAAAATGTTTAATCATTTGTTATTAGTTTAGAAACCTAAATTCAGAGGTGCTACAAGTGCTCTTGTCTTTGTTTTGATGTTCATCTATGAAACAGTGATTTGGGAGCAACAGTTTCTTCACACTCAGAGTTTGTATTCTGAGAAAACACAGCAGAAATAAAATGAGCATTGATTAATGAATAGCTACCAAAAATGAAACTTTTTGTCAAATGTAGAAGTGGGCTTTTAGGAATAGTGAATTACCTTTTTAAATTAATCAATAAAGATGTCAAGTTAAGACATATCTCATTAGGAAGAACCTATTTACCCTTAAAATACATGGGGAATTTGTTCATTTTCATTTGTTTTAAACTTTTAAAAGCCTGGAAGTTATTAAGGGCTGTTTGGTGTTTTTGTTTTGTTTTTGAACTATATAAGGAATCTCCCCAATTCTAAAGTCTGACTTGTACCTTTTATTTTTCTTTGCTTCATTTTTATGGTGGCCCTTAGATTAAGAATTAGCTTCTCCTACATATGAGATTTTCAGATTTAAGCCCCCTCCCACCACCCCCAGCCCACCCCACCCCTGCCCAAAAAAGGACATGTCTCAGCCATAAGAAGCAGAGCTGGGATTCTGGGTTGGTCTGCCTCTGAGAGCTAGTGTCCCTAATCACTGCCCTCTAACAACCTAATCCTTTGTTGGAGGGCAGGTGAAGAAGCTGAGCAGGAGTATTTTATAAGCACTCAGAGGCTAGGGGCAGAGGAATGCCTTGGCAAATGATGGGAGATACAAGTAAAAGTAAAACATGGTTTCTGAGAAGCTGGGCCTTGACAGACCAGAATGCCTCAAAAGGCTATTAACTGCCCTGTCAGTCCCCATGTTTGGACCATGTTTTTAAGTAGATTGTAGGGAGGCAGATGCTTGACTGTGGATAGAATCTATCAAGAAGGTAATTTCTTTTGTCATACTATGTCTGACCAAAGTATTTTCCATTTTAACAGATACCGCCAAAATATTCTATTATAAGCTCTCAGAACAGAATCATACATCTATACCATGCACTATAGTAAAGGGGAATTTTTTTATTCACTGGTCTCTGTAGAAATTGGTCTGTTTTAAGGTTATATATTCCCTTTGAGTATATTTAATGAATTGAAGTTACAAGATTAGTGCTTTATAATTTAGTGTTTTGCAGTAAACCTACTATTTCATAAGTGAAAACATTCATAATTTCTGTTTATATTAAGTTCCCTCATCTCGTTTCATTTATGTTTCTAAAGGCTTAAATGCTAGGCTGCCAAGTTTAGCTTGTAAGAAATGGAAGAGGGATATGATGGAAGCAAACATGCATAGCATGTGATGTAAGTGGACTGTGCCTGGTTTAAACTGCTTAACTACCAGGGTGCATCCATAAATACCATTTGAAAATTATTTTCCTTAAATTTATGTATGGGATGAATGGAAACCCTTCAGAGAAGAAAAGAGAACATGAGGATGATAAAGACATTTTACTTCATGTATATCACCGCTTTGCCTTATGACTCTAGGGCTTCATGAAGCATAATACATCTCGTCAGAATGAACACTGCCTCACCAATTTTGACCTGGCTGAGTACCGGCAGGTGCTGAGTGACTTGGCCATTCAGATCTACCAGCAGCTGGTGCGTGTGTTGGAGAACATCCTTCAACCAATGATTGGTAAGTCCAGGGCATTGATAACATTGAGATGGTTAAGAAGCCACATGTGCCCACCACTTGCAGATGTTTCGGGGATTGGGGAATATATTCATATGGGGAACATAAAAATTAGCTGAGGAATCCCAGAACATGGGATGTTAGCCATGACTAGTGGGTACATCAGAACCACTGTTTGCACATAACTGTGCAATATTAAATGCCTCTCTCTTAAGACTGAGTTATGCTTTATGTCCAGCAGGAGACTTCATACCCCATCCATTTTTCAAAAAATACTATGAACTTTGGTCTAAGACACTACTACACAGGGTTTCCCAGATACCTATCTAAAATTAAGGAGACTGGGGTATGCACTTTGCAAAAAAGGCTGAGAGTCACCACAGCAAGAACAGGCCTCAGACACTCTGTACCAAGCTAAACTGTTAAAAGCAACTCGATTTAAAATAGCAGGTTCTTATTGGATTAGTGTGTGTATGTGTGTGTTTATATGTTTTTCCAGCTAAATGATTCTCGTATCTGTATATATGTGTGTACTTATTCTGTGTGTACTTATGCATTGTGTAACCTATATTCCTTTGGAAATGGACAGCATGTGTGAAATAGAAGTTTGCGGGCAGGTACAAATTACAGTCTGCTAATATTGAAAGCACTGAATTTTAAAATAATTTTTTTTTTAATTATCAAACACTTATCTTTAGGTAAATTTTAAGAGCAACCTCTTAAGGCAAGGCTACTTCCAGCTACACTTTATTTCCTAATCCATGTATAAATTTCAATGTATGCTATTCAGATTTTTTAATTTCAAGGTAACGTATTTCCACAACTTCTTCCTTTCACTTCTATGGCCTTATAGCCTTCCATTTTCTCTCATAGACCTACAACTAGCCAGCAAAAAAGCCTAATAGATTGAGAAGCCAGGAAGACAGCAATGATTTCTTAGCCCCTTAAAGGCTGCAAATTAAAAAAGTGTAAATTTTAAAAAAAAGAATCAACTATCTTTGAATATACTTAACAAAGGAGGGTGAGATACCTGTACAATGAAAACTGCTAGTTATTCTTAAAAGAAATAGAGGAGGATTCAAAGATTGAGAAGACTCAATGTCATTAAAATAGTCATTTCACCTAAAGCAATATACAGATTTAATTCAGTCCCCATTAAAATCCCACAGGCTTATTTCCAGGAAATACAACAAAAAAGTCTTAAAATTTGTATGGAAAAACAAAAGACCTCAGATAGCCAAAGCAATTATGAGAAAAAGAACAAATCCGGAGAGATTACACTCCCAGACAGTGAGCTATACTATAAAGCTATAGTGATCAAAACAGAATGGTACTGGAATAATAACAGAGGCACAGACCAGTGAAATAGAATTGAACCACCAGAAACTGACCCATTCTCATACACTCAGTTAATCCATGACAAAGGAGCCAAAACCATACAGTGGAGAAAAGAATGTCTTTTCAATAAATGATGTTGGTATAACTGGACAGTCACATGCAAAAGAATGAAGCTAGATTGCTCTCTAATATCATTCACAAAAATTAACTCAAAATGAAGTGGAGACTTGGACATAAGACCAGAAACCATAAAATTCTTGGAAGACAACAAAGGAAAGGTATTACGTGACATCAGCCTTTAGGTAGGCCTTTGGGGACTCAACTCCAGCATCAACGGAAACAAAACCAAAAATAAACACTGGGATTACATCAAACAAAAAAGCTTCTTCACAGTGAAAGAAAACATCAAAACAAGACAACCTACTATCTGGGGGAAGATATCTGCATTTTGTATTTCTAACAAAGGCTTAATACCCAAAATATACAAAGAATGCATAAAACTCTTTAACAAAAAGTAGGCAATCCAGTCAAAAATTGGGAAGAGGAATTGGAGAGATATTTTTCAAAGAGGTTATACAGATGACCAACAGGCACAAGAAAAGATGTTCCTACTTGCTGGTTATCTCAAAACAACAGTGAGATACCACCTTATACCTGAGAGACTGGCAATTATCGAAAAGTCTGGAAACAGCAAATGTTGTCAAGGATGTAGAGAAAAGAGAGCACTTTTACACTCTTGGTGGGAGTGCAAATTGGTGCAACCCCTAGGGAAAACAGTGTGGAATTCTTCAAAGAGTTGAAGATGGAAAACCCATATGATCCTATACCATCCCACTTCTGAGTTTTTACCCAAAAGATAAAAAAAACAGTAATTCACAGAGATCTGTGCATCCCCATGTTTGTTGCAGCCCTATTCACAATAGCTTAGAACTGGAAGCTATGTAAGTACCCAATGTCAGATGAGTGGATAAAGAAGATGTGGTATGTATACACAGTGGAATACTACAGAGCCCTTATAAGAGATGTAATCCTGTCATTTGAATCAATATGAATAGACTAGAGGGGATTATGCCAAGTGAAATAAGTCAAAAGAAGAAAGAAAGATACCAGATGACCTCACTAATAGGTGGAATGTGAATAAACAAAACAAAGGAGCAAATAAAACAAAAATAACCCTTGGACGCTTGGAATAGTATTAAGGTTACCAGAAGGAAATGGAATAGGTGTGGAGAAAGGGCACAATTGGTGGCAGAGCCCACTGGGCAGTGTTGAAGAACACTTGGTGATTTGGTAGAGGGCAGGGTGTGTTGACACATCTGAGGAATGGGGAACATATACAGATGAGTTCATTTTAATGAATAAAATTAAAGTTACTGCAGTAAAAATATGAAGTCTATAAGAAAATCTAGCAGATGGGTAGATAATAAAACAACCTAGGTCAGCTAAAATTCAAACAGTGATGTAGGTGCAAAGGGGTTCAGAAGGTCACTTTCAGCCTATTTTTCTTATATTTTTGCCTGTTTTTTACTGGCTAAATAAGTTTACTAACCCTCTAGGATGTCCCATTATAAACCACTACCCTCAAACCCCGGTGATTTAAAAGCAGTAAAATGTTTTGTGTCAGTGAGGGTCTATGTACACCGTGTTTAGTTCTGGGATATAAAATATATGTATCAGGCATGGCCCCGAGGCTCTCACTCCAGGGAGTGGGCGGCACTAAACCATACTAGAGGAGGCACAGACCAAAACACTAAGAGCATCATAGAGTGGGCAGCAGTGCCCCAGGTGAGGCGACTGAGTCGTGGTAGGTGAGGCAAGTCCACAGTATCCCTGCCTGCCGTGTGAAAGAGCAAGAGCTCTCCAGCCCCACACTACTGCCTCCCAAGTCTTTTTCAAGACCACTACCTGGTCTCCTGCCTTCCTCGCCACTTGAGTTGTTTGCCTCTGGAGCTCAGACATCACTGGAGAATGCCTTTCTCTCAGAAACCCTTCCCAGATACCACATGCCTGTGCTTTTGGCTTCTGCTTCATGGTTTAGAAAACATGATGTTAAGATTTAGTAATTTCATGATAATTTTTTGCATTAAGCACTTTCCTTTATTAACGTTTAAAATTCAGAACACTTTTTCTGTAAAGTTCTTTTTCCCTCTATTTACATGATGAGATTATTGTCCTAAATTGAATGTGAGTGTGTGTGTGTGTGCATGCACACTTACGAAGCAGCTTTCCTTCCAGATCTTTTAACACTTGAACTATTCCTGCAGTGTCCGGCATGCTGGAGCATGAAACCATTCAGGGTGTGTCTGGGGTGAAGCCCACAGGGCTAAGAAAGAGAACCTCCAGCATCGCTGATGAGGGTACCTACACACTGGACTCCATCCTCCGGCAGCTCAACTCATTCCACTCAGTCATGTGTCAGCACGGCATGGACCCTGAGCTTATCAAGCAGGTGGTCAAGCAGATGTTCTACATTGTGGGGGCCATCACCCTGAACAACCTCCTCCTGCGCAAGGACATGTGCTCCTGGAGTAAAGGCATGCAGATCAGGTGAGCAGCGTCAACACCTAATGGCACAGATGTAGCACTTGTTTAAGTCATGGCACCTGATATCTGTTGTCAGTGGCAACGCAACAAGGGAAGACTGGGGATGGGAAGTTTCTCTCTCCTGACTGGACTTCTCTGTTGTCAGTTGTCGTTGCCCTGAAAAGCTGCTCTCAATTTTATGCCCAACTACTACTCAGCATAATCTCATTATCATTAGTAGAATTGATTGTTTTTAATTGATGTATTTCAAAACAGCTAGAATATTCACTGTGAGAAAAGAAACCTTGACATACTTCTCAAATTTTTCATTCTGATCCACATACACTGTAGTTAACATTAAGAAGATGCTTTCCATTCTAGTAGAAGAGTTTATTTCTCTATAAGCTCTGTTTATATGTATGGCGCACCTGTCAGAATATCATAATGCCTCAGAATTACCCGAGTAATAAGTTCTCATTGTGTGTTCTTTTAACTTCATTTTGACCTGAGAGCCACTGTCATTTGACTGCCACCTCTTGAAAACTTGGCATCCCTGTAGTGTTTTTGTCTTCTCAACTTCCATCCTTGGGCCTCCTCAGACCACTGTCTCCATTGCCAGGCTCTTCTCTAAAGTGGGCCAGAGCACAAAGTCTATGTGAGGGGTCCTGTCATTCTGTTAGCTAACTTAAGGAAGAGATTGAGCTTAAAGTATTATCAATTCTCTACTTTGAAGTTGTAAGAGAAGCTAGAAAGTATTTTCTGACCAGCTATCTTAATAACACAGCCAGAGTATATATTGTTTTGTTTTTTAAAAAAGTTTTATTTCATAGCATTTGCTATAATGACTACATTTCCATCTTCCATTAAAGAGAATTATATTCTCCAGTTATTCGATCTTATATAACTGATTACAAATCTCATGACTAATGAAAAATTTTGAGCACAGCTGATAAGATTTAAGAAAATTGAATAACAATACTGTCATTTTAACTAAAATCCTGACAAAGCCATTTGCAAAAAAATTAAGACATTTATGATAGCAATCAGTAAATTTGTATTCTCTTTTCTTTTTGACATAGGTACAATGTCAGTCAGTTGGAAGAATGGCTACGTGACAAAAATCTGATGAACAGTGGGGCTAAAGAAACCCTGGAACCTCTCATTCAAGCTGCTCAACTTTTGCAAGTGAAAAAGAAAACAGATGATGATGCAGAAGCCATCTGTTCTATGTGCAATGCTTTAACTACTGCCCAGGTAAAGCAACTTTCCCTTTTATGAATAATTAATAATATCAGTTTTGACTATAATAATATATTATGAATACTTATGAATATCAAAGATGATATTGAGAAGTAAAAAAGTCTTCTATCTATTGCTCTTATCTCTGAGCTGACTTAAACTTTGTCAGAGAAAATATACAGATCTTGAAGAAAGATGATGTTACCAGAAGTACTATATTTTACTGCTAGTCACAGTCAGCCCCATTCAACATTCAGTAAATATTTCAGTATCTACATTATAACTGTTGTGGGCACCAAGATACAAATATCGATAAAGCTAAGTCCGTACTCTCATGGGTTTATACATTTAGTGGATTCTGTGGAGCTTATATTCCATAAAATAATCATCCATATTATTTGATAATTGAATGATTATTTAGACCTCTCTATTTTAAGTCAGATAATTTTTGCTTCTTTAATAAACGACTAGTTGAGCTTCTGTCTCAAGGCACTGTACATTCTGATTGCTGGGAGAGACACTTCAATAAAGAAAGAGCAATCCCTGTCTGAAACGAACTTAGAGTTAGTAGGGAAGACAGATGAACCCACTGATTCTACTATAAGAGGTTCTAGCAAGTTCTGTTAGAGGTGTAAGGAGCACTAAAGAGTGATAATTTGCTCCGTTTAGGGAAAGTCCCAGTAAGCTGGGCATTAAATTTAAGGAAGTGAGAATGATGACAAGGGCATTGAATTGCACAGCATGAGACAAGACATGGACATAAATATGCCCATTTTTCTTTTGCCCACTTCTTTTTGTGTCTTGGACTTTCTTACTATTCTTCACATATCTCCTAACACAGAAATCATAATAAGGTCATGCATAGAATATGTATAGAAAGTAGCTAGATGGGTACTCAGTATACTGTTAACAGTTGCCACTTTGGGAGACTGAGAGAATGGGAGTGAGGGCAATTTACTTTTCATGTTGTTTGTTTTGTAGTGTATGAATATTTTTCTAAGTTTATATTCTTTCATAAAATATGTAAATATAACATTATCCTACTATAAAAATTGAAGTAATGAAGGGAAATGTGCCTTCAGACCAGCTTCCTTTCCTTTTTCATCATAATCCAGACCTGAGAAAAATTGAAAACTACATTTACAGATCCTTTTAGTTTTTCAGATTATAGCTGTTCAGTGTGTCTTTGATAATAGATTGAAATTTTTTATCATTTTATTTCTCACAGATTGTCAAAGTGTTGAATTTATATACTCCTGTTAATGAATTTGAAGAAAGAGTCTCTGTATCATTTATTCGTACCATTCAGGTAAGCTCTCCCAGGCTGTGTTTTCATTTGAGTCACCCATACAGCCTTTTGAATGGAAATTTTATAATTTATTGAAGAATGATGTGGCTTTTTATTATATTATTTTATTTTTATAGTGTGTTAACTTTTTGATAATAGTTTAATAGAAAAATGAAGTGACTTTAAAGCAGATATAAACATTATTAGTTGAAGATTGTTTTGTAGAATATTTGGTCAGAAAAAAAATCTTTGTGTTCAAATAACTGATGCTCTGTTTTTTTTTGTTTTTTTAATCTCAGATGCGTTTAAGAGACAGGAAAGACTCTCCTCAACTGCTAATGGATGCTAAACACATCTTTCCTGTCACATTTCCCTTTAACCCATCCTCTCTCGCACTAGAGACCATCCAGATTCCAGCCAGCTTGGGCCTGGGTTTCATAGCACGAGTCTGAAAATGATGTCAAGGCAAATATTGACTATACATTTCATGCCTAAAATAGAAACCCATTATTTCCAGTGAGCTACTGAAAACACATTTTTAAAGAGAAATCACTGACTTTCTCTCAAAAAAAGAAGTTACTAACTGGAACTCTCCCTAGAACACTTTCATCATCTTTAAAGAAAGATATGTTCCTTCATGCTGTTTTACCTCTATAGTAACTCATCTTGATTAGTTAGGTATCTTGAGTTTACATGTACGTGAAGGATAAATGGATGGAAAGAAGGAAAAAAATAAGTTTGTCTTCAGTTACTAGCATTATTTTAAACCTTAGCACATATTTAAATAATGGGAAAATAATATATAGCTTCCAGATATGAGCTGTTGTTAAGGAAGGCACCAGAGTTGCTAACCAGAGTTGAAAGAAAAATTATCATTGAGTATGATAATATATAATTTTAAATATCATAAACAATCAATTATGTTGATATTGTCAAACTGGAGCAAAGAAATAAACTGATAATATTTCAAGTGATTGGTCAAGTAACTTCCTTACATAAATCACTATGATGTAGAGCTATTGAGAGAATGTTGGTTTGCTTTATAGCATAGAAGTCCATTTAAACTTAGTCTACTGCACATTTTAAATTGCTGCTACATTCCGTGTTCTTTAAAATGTGAGCGATATTCTTATTAGGCACAACAACAGCTTCTCTTTTATCAGCTCTGTTTACAATTCAGTCAGATCCGTTTAGCTAGATTGTGTGCAAATATCTATAAATCACTGGCAAATCATGTAGTAATTTGACAAAATATTTGACATTTAGAGGTAGGATTAGAAAGAGTGGCTATTGTTAATGTTACTATTTATTCAGGATGTGTTACATTGATGTGCTCATTAATTTTTCCTGTGTGCATATCACAACAGGTATGGTGTTTGTGATGTGACTTTTTTTTAGTTATAAGATCTGATTCCTGCAGTGCATATTTTCAACCTTAACAGGTTTTCTTTCTTCTTCTTAATTTATTAAGAATTATTCTCAGTCACTAGAGAGGTCTGTCAGAATATTCATGAGTCTGGCCTTAAAACCTTGATTGTCCTATAAATTATGCAAAAGAAAATATATAATAAATATTTCATTATGATTTCGTTTTTTAGGCTTTGTGACTTCTGTAAATATGCTCAGTACTACTAGACACTTTAAAAAGCACCATTTTAGAACTACTTTAAGAATTATCTAAGAAATATAAGATTGCTGAATTTCGCTGAGAATTGGTTCAATAAGATTCAGATCCTATACACTTTCATTCTGAAATTCTAATTAAACATAGTCTTTGTTTTTCTTAGAAGTCTTATATAATGTCTTTCAGGTTATACAAAAGCAAATTCTTAGCTTATATTAGAAACTTCAGTTCTGAATTACAATCAGATTTATTTAACTTACAAGTTAAGTGGTCTATAAAATGACATTTTATTAAAATACCTGCAGTATTATTAATGGAAGTCACGCAGTTTCAAATCATTGATAAAGATCATTATTAAAAGATAAATACTGTCTGTTAACTTCTTTGGGCATCAAATTCCTCATTTATACAATAAAAGTGTTGGACAGCTGATTCTTAGACCCTCTTCCACATCTAAAATTCTCTCCTTTCAGTACTTGGTTTCTGTTGAAACAAGCTGCAGTAAATTCAGCCTTTTATGGAAAGGCCCATGTTTGCTGCCTGTTCATTCCAAGGGATTAAGAAAATGTAAAATCACAAATTTGAGTAGCTACAATCTTAAATGTACGTGATGCATGTACATGCTTTTTAGAAGGTTACGTAGTTGAGGTTATTTTTATTAAATCCTGTACTAATATATTCAGTTTGGACACATTTATTTATTTCAAAAGCAACCAAAATTGCTAATTCAGAGTCAATTTTCCTTCTTGTCAGTGTGGTTTCCACTGAACAATGAATTCTGTAACCATCCATCTAGTACTGAATGTACCAGAGTTTGCAGTCACAGCTGGAGCTTGGGTAGAAGAAGTGATAAAAAGAAAAGGGCCACCAAGGTACAGGTTGTCCATCTCAAAGTCAGAATTCCTCCCAGACCCTCCCCCAACCTGGTCCTGTGTCATATGTCGTCCTGTGTACGTGGGCACACCTTGAAACTTGTCTTCAAGACCATGCTGCAGCTCATGCATGGACAACTCATGTCCTAATGCTTCTCTGGTCTGGGCCTTGCTCTCTCCTGTCTCCTGTCTTCTGCTGTAAAGTGCTGGGGCCTCTGTCCTACACTTGCACCAGAACTCCTGCTGCACTGCCTGCCGTCTTTCCTGTGCCACTGATGACCACACAAAGGTTCTGCTTTCCAGACTCCATTTGCTTCCATGGCACTGCCCAGAGCCTCGCATGTGAATGTGAATTAATACTTAGTTACAACAAGAATACTTTACCACCAGGGAACCGCAAGATGTGGTAAATGACTGTGTACGGCTGTCTGAGGATCATGATATTCTAGTTGTTTTGGGCCACTTTGAGAACTGCTCACCCTTCTATCCACACTTTCTTACCCAGCTTCAAAAACATCTCTACCAGCCCATTTATCCATTTACTCTTCTCCTATCCTCAGCTCGGTTACATAGCCCATTGCCTGCCTTTTTGTAGTGAAGGCAGGGTTGGAGTTAGTCCTCAGTTTCCCTTCTGGCCTGCCTCCTGGCTTAAATTCAGGCCAATTTTTGCACAAATTCTTGTTCTCACTCTTCTACTATAGCACATGAGAAATTAGAAGCAGTTTCCCTTCTAACAGCTTTTCTTAGGTTAGGGCTTTGATGTGTTTGAGAATATATGAAGAAGGGGAAAGATGAGTTTGGGATAAAATCTAAGCAGTATGACTTCATGATTCCTTCAGAAGTTTTGAGATTCCCGTGTACCTGGCTCTTTCATCAAATGCAAAATATATATTCCAAAACCAACTGATAGAGATTTGAGGATTCAGGTCAATTTGTATGGTCAGATGAGCCACCTACCCCAACATGCCACTTTGACATGTGGGTTATTTCAAGCTAAGTTGATTGAGACCCTGCAGGCTCCTGAGAAACTTAACTACTCTCTTAACTTCCTGAAAGAATGAAAAGTGTGGGTCTTACCCAGATCAGGGTTCTCACCAGAAACAACTGTTCTATCTGAATAATCTATATGACAGAGCAAACATCTAATTACAGAGCATCTGCCCTTCATCATGTGAATAATCTCTTCATCATGTGAGACCCCTTCAGCCCTTTTTGAAGCCACAGGCCAATAACCCATTCCTTAGCTCAGGATATATACCTCAGTTTCACCTCATTGTCCTTGGAATAAACATCTTTATGTAGATTCCTCATAGGTATGTAAATTTGTTTTTATTCTCTTACTAATCTGTCTGACCTGTATCTGATTTTATTACCAGCCCAAGAACCCAGAGGACTAGAGAGAAAAGTCTCCCCCTCCCCTTCCCTGACAGTTTACTTCATTTCAACAAAAAAGTAAAGAGTTGACTCTTTTACAGTGAATAGTCATGTGTAAGATAGATCTAATTTTTATGTAACACAATGGAAGAGGCTATGAAAATAGTTTATTAGAATTTAGTGGAGTGATTTTTGTGAGAAATTGCCTTCCTAGTAATCCTAAAGAGGCAGACGCCTGCCACCATCCTCAGAAGTCCTCACAGTTTGCTCATTTGCTCTCCCTCTCCCTCCCTCACCCTCACTCCCTCCACCTCCCCACACACAGGTCCCCAGGAAGTCGAATCAAGGATCCAGTGTGTAACTTCAGTTGTTTAAGATGAAGAAGTTTATTGTGATCCTTATGTTCTTCCATTGATAGTAGTGTAGAAATGGTACTTTGCATCTGGCTACGCTTTTCTTCAGCCTGCTTTCTCTGCGTTACCTCATTTTATCCTCACAGCAGCACGGGACTGTAGGAAGAGTAGCTACCACAGTCATTTGCTGATGATACTTTAAGAGAGAGAGATCAGTGATTGCCTAAAGTGGCACAACCCTCCCTTTTGGCAGCTTTCCATGAGCAACAGTGGCAGTGTGAGTAGAGGCAGGGCAGGAGACTAAAACAGTTGCATCACCTCTTACTCCTCCTGGTACCCATGGGGGCCCTTGGGTCAGCAAGTTCTTTTAATAGAGTTGGCAACTGGCAGATGGTACCAGAAGTGCCAAGTACGAAGTTCTTTGGTAAATGAGAGCAAGTTCCAGGGCCCAGTAGGTTTCTTTTGTCATGGTTAACAGCTTTGACTTTGGTAATGAATTAGTGCTGGCTTGGAGGGTACATTGCTGTCTGTAGGTCATTAATTAGTAGCAGGCTGTCTCAACCTGAGAGAAACAGTGAGAGCCTCCCAGGAGTTAATAAGAAGGGCACTCTCAACACACACAGAGTCCTGGTAGAACCTTCAGGTGAGCTGTACATCCTGTGGAAAACCCACAGCCGCCTGTCAGGCCTGGGGCATCAGGCTCAGACCCTCCTCCCCAGTTTAGGTCCTTAGCAGAGTAGCCAGTCCCAGGAAACTTCTGAAGGTCATCCCCAGATAGGTCTTAATTATTCAGTGTGTAGTGAATATTCTGACTGTGCTTGCTGCCCGTTTTTGCTTCCAGGCTAGGAGGTGTGCTGTTTGCATGCTTATTAAATAAGCTCCGTGGTACTGCTGGGGCCTTTATTCACGGAGAAGTGCATTCTAATTTTCTCTCAGGCTGTGCTGTGAGCGCCGCCTTAACCCCTGCTCCTTTCCCTCCTAGAGCTGCCTTAAATTCTCTGGAACTTTTCCTCTGTGAGGGGGCATCTTGCCTGAAGAAAATATCTAACCTCGTTTCTCAAGGTTGGGTGTGACCTGCAATCACAAGTCCTTTTCTCCTTCCTGTAGAAGCCTCTCTTTTGCTACTTCTTTCTCTCCTTTGTTACTTCCAAAGAGGTATTAAAACTGAGTCAGAAGCAGTCTTAGAGCCAATGAAAATTGTGCTGATAGTGTTCCTGAGTTTGGGGGTTCTGTGCCACAAATAAGCAAATGAACATATGGAAAAAAGAGAGACAAGTTAGATATTTGTTAGTATTAAATGGCTGTTTTCCACTGACCTTTGCTTAAAGGTAAAGGGGACAACTGTAAAGCTTTTCATGGCATTCTGTAAAATAATTTTTAAGAACTCTATAAAAGATTGAGAAAAAGCAGGAAGAAGTACTAGAGGTTCTCATTCACTATATTAAGCTAAGTTAAACAAATCAATCTGGAGTTACCGTAGATTTCTCAATAGATTAAGAACTAAAAAGTACCATGTAAAATATCTGCCAAAATGGTTTTTATAAATTTTTTTAAAATAATTTGGTCTAACTAAAACAGTCACAAGCTTTAAACTTAATAGGTGTTACTAGATTCAGAAATTTCTGAAAGTGACTAACATTTCTAAGATTGCTTGAAATATTTGAAAGAAAAAACTTTTAGTTAAAACTGGAATGTATAATTCACTGCTTGGTAGATCAGTACACTTTTGTGCATTTTTCAGTCAGTAGTTTTTAAATATATAATTGTTGCCATATGTTTAAAAATTTTACCTACACTTAAACTACTTAATTTGTCCAACAAATGGTGAATGTTTCCTTTAAATGTTTAAATGTTCCCTTTAAATATGTTGTAATTTATGATTTCTAGTTATGTATTTTGTGGAATCCTGAAGTAACGTTTACTTTTTTGTGTCCTTGGAAAATTTTAATTGCCCTAACAGTATTGCACAGAAATGAGCTCATGACATTTAGCATATTTAATTGTTATCAACTTTAATTATTAATTTACTGTGAAATAAATATGACTTTTAACTACAATGAAGTGGAACATTGTAGTTTTCAAATATATTTTCTTCTTGGATGTAGAAAATGGAATTTTCATTGGCTCTACATAGGAAAACACAGTTATTAATATTTGAAAAGTTCCTCAGTAAACTATTCATCCATTATAAAGGGAAGCGGAAGTGCTGAGAAGTGAAAGGCATAATCAACCAACTCTAGTTTTAAATTGACCTGCCCCACCATATCTCATATGGAATTAAAAAGAATAAATCATTTACCTCATAGCAAGAAAAACCTTTGGAACATTGGGTTGTCACTAGATACCACGTAGTAAGATGAAAACCCAAACAATATCAGGTTGACATTTATGCTCTAAATTGTGGTTGTCTAATGTTGTACTCAGTAAATGTGTGTCATTAATGATGTGTTCTCCTAGCTATTATAGAACGTTGTTCAAATAAAGATACGGAAACAATGGGGTTTTGTTAATGTTTTATAAATAAACCCATAAAACATAGAACAAGGAGCACATACCAACACAGGTTACATTGTGGACTATTAAACACAACTTTGCAATTTAAAAGAATAGAAAACATATAATATATGCTCTCAGATGACAGTAAAATTAAGCTAGAAAGCAATAACAGAAAAACAGCTGGAAAAGCCCAAAGTAAAATATGCAAAGATTAAATAATACATCTTTAAATAACACATGGGTCAAAGAAGTCTCAAGAAAAATTTAATGTTTAAATGAAAGCGAAAATACATTTTAGCAAAAGGTATAGAATACATGAAAGCAGACAGTCATTTATAGCATTGAATGCTTATTAGAAAAGAAGAATGTCCTAAAATCATTCATCTGAGTTTCCATTTTAGGAAATTATTAAAAGAAGAGAAAAATGAATGCAAAGTAAGCAGAAGAAAAGTAATAAAAACTAGAGCAGAAATCTATGAACTTGAGAATAGAAATCAATAGAGAAAAATCAATGAACCCCAAATCTGGCTCTTTGAATAGATCAGTAAAATTGATAAGCCTCTAGTCACTTGAAAGGCGACATACAGTAAATTGGTGGTTACTTAGGACTTGGAAGAGTGGGAGTGGGTAAGAGGGTTAACTAAAGGGCATGGAGTTTCTTTTGGAGATGAAAATGCTTTAAAATCTGCAGTGGTGATAAGTTAACATACCTGTGAATATACTAAAAACCATGAGTTGTATACTTTAAACAAAGTATATGGTATGAGAATTATATCTTAATCTACTTTTGAAAAATACAGATGTTTGACTTCTAGGTATGATGTGGGAGCTGTGGGTTCTCGTGGCAAATGGTTCAAGAAAGAATTCTTGTATGTTAGAGTGCAGTTTTATAAGTTTATTAGAGAAAATGGAGGGGGAAAAAGCAAAAGCAGGAGACAGCCTCCTGGACAGGGAAGACTGCCCTGATTGCTGCGAGATTCCTATATTTATCCCTCCTTTAGTCTAAGGAATGGCTATTGGTAAGAAAGGAGTGCTTTTAATATCAAAGACCAAGCCATTGCTGCAGGTAGTTCCAGGTGAGATAGGAAGAGAGACATCCTGAGAGATTTCTTAGTTTGGTTGTAAAAGCCTCTAGCGCCAAGAGGAATTCCATGCCCTTTACTGGTTCCATCCTGTCAGCAACTCCCATCCTTCATGTCCCTCTGGCCCCATGTTGATTTTGGAAGTTAAATATTGGAAATGACTTCCCCCCCAACATTTCCCTCCTAACCATATTCCAGCCCTTAAAATATTTGGGGTGTAGAGGGGTCAAGGTGTCACTTGTATAACTGCTTCCATGCTAGACATGGTCATGGAACTGTTCATACCTTGGGACTGGTATAGGTTTCTACCTATTGGCAATATAGCAATGCAACATCATGTAGGCTTGAATTTACTTCTGTCAAGATTAGTCCTTGTGGAGTGAGAGAAGTAGTCTGGAAACAGGTTCCTTGGGCATAAGAGAGACAAGTATAGACATTCCATTAGCGTACATATGTTAATACCTTTAGGGTGATAAAAGTGTTAAGCCAGGCCAGAGTTTTCAGGCCTTAAGACATTTGAGACAGATTAAAGGCAAATGAGTCTATTTAATGAGGGAGGTAGGGTAGGTATTCCCTGTCCCAATTACTAGTAGTAACATTTAAAATATAAAAAGAAATTAAATACTTAATATTTTTAAAGTGGAACACAGGTAAAGCTGTACCTTTTAAACCAGGCTCTTTCTATCTTGCATTTAAACCCTAATTAGATTAAGTCACAGTGGAGGAATAGAAGTTACATACAATGAATTTTGGCCTTTTAGTATTTAAGTGGAGTAGAAAATCTCCAGACATTAATTTACTCATTAAGGCTTTGTATTCTAGTTTAAAATGCAAAAGAGAATAGTTACAGGTTTAAAGTGCTTGTACACTTTTGTATAGCATTGGAGTTTCTGGGGGCTGCCAGTAACAACTCCCACAATTTTGTTTGTTTTTTTTCAGTGAATCCCCATTGAGGCAACGTTGGGAAAGTTATAAAACTTCACTAAAAAGAACTTGCAATTAAACTTAGAAGGCAAACAAAGGTTTCAAAGAGTGAATTAGAGTCAAGAGACACCAAAACTTTTCAGATTGTGCCAACCTACAAACCAGAGAGACTTGACCACAGCATTTACATACCTGAAATATATAGTGGTATTTAAAGAAGCTAGACCAATATATGCCATTTAACCCATATATTAAAAACCTTTGAGATCAAGCAAACAGTGAGTAGAACTAAAGATACTTAAGACAATTTAAAAAACAGTGAGAACAAGGACTGATGTTTACTGATTTTAACACATAGATGACTTATGCAATGTTATCAAAGACATGATCTTCCTTTGTTTCAAATATTTGAAAATAAAAACTTCTGGAATTTAGTTTTTACTTATGTTAAGCAAATTATAGAGAACAGAATGAGAAACACAACCAGTCGTAAACTAGATGAAGTACTTTTTTCTAAGATGATGTGGAGAAGAAAAAGTTGGGGTTTAGAGTCCTCGGTGAGGACAAAATGGCTCTTTAAAGATCAGATTAAAATTTTTTTGCCTCTAACATTTAGTTACCTAAGGTTCAACCACTGAGAGGAAGAGTTCATGTCAGGTTGCTTGTTGGGCCTGATCCTTTGGTGGGAGGAAAAAGGCCTGCTCACCACTTCCAGAAGCCAGGAAGCAAAGCCATAAAAACATCCTGTGACCTGAGCTTGCTGAAATGTTGCCAGGAGACAAATCCTGGAGACTCCCACTCAGCCTCTCTTACTGTCATTGCTGAGCCTTTATCCAGAGACAACTTGGTAAGGGCTCAGCAGTGAAGAGAGCAAATCCTTGGACCCATCAATTTGTCTCTACTCTCATTGTCTTTCTGTGGTTTGGACAACTGTTCACGCTGGCCAGAGAAGGATGCTTTCGATTTTAATATCCTCACTGATTTAACCACTCACATCAGACAATGTGGAAAGTGGTGTGACTCTCAGCCTTATGACCTCCCTTCTCCCTCTGTTCCTGTCCTGGCAGCAGTCAACTCATCTAACCTCGTCCCACTCCCTCCCTGCTCACATTCCCTCCTCCCTTTGGATTTTGCCCCCATCCACCCTAGCAATCATTCTGTCCCCGCTTGCTCCTCTCCCAGTGCCAAACCTCCTCCAGTCTCCCTCCCCGCCCACTTCCCTATGTCTCCACTGATCCCCCTTCCTTCACACACCCACTTCTACCAGTTTACCCCGCCCACTTCCCTTTGTCTCCACTGATCCCCCTTCCTTCACACACCCACTTCTACCAGTTTATACCTCCCGCTGAGAAATCACAGGCCGTTCACATCTCAGTCACAGTCTTCTGCCACCACCTCTGAAGAGAAGGAGCACGTTTTCACTGTGGCACACTGACCAAATGCAGACAATCCCACTGACTTCCCTTTAGGGTCTGTTGCCATCCCAGCCTCCCCACCTCCCTGGAGCTATCAGCCAGGACCCCAGACCTTCCCAAGCTCTTCCACTATCTCCCTTTTCTTTGCAGTTTACAAGGCCATAAAGGAATAAATCTCAGGCAGGACAGGCAGGACAGGCAGGAAGCCTGAAAGCCAGACAGGCAGGCGAGAGAAGAATGCCTGTTAGCTTCTCCTGGCTGGGGCCCTCCGCCTTAAGCAGCTGAAGGGAGCTCTGACCCCAAAGGAGTCAACCAATAAATCACCACCAGGCCTGTGCTTTGACTTTAACAAAACTGGGCAATGCCCCAATCCCAGGTCCTCCCTCCCCACAAAGTCTTGCCCACTCTGCTGGCGGATAGGTCCCTGGAAAATGCATTGCCCTCTGAGTGCCCCTCAGAGCACTAAGTGCCTGAGTATTGGGGACCTTTAAAGACCTCTCCCCTCTCCGTGTTGGCATTGATGGAAAGCAGTCCCAGCCACTCTGTATCCCTCCTCTTAACTGCCTTCTGGAAGAAACAGGCTTCTACCCAGGCTTTCGCTCACTCTTTCCTAGTAATTCCAACCTGCCCCATTTGTCTTCTAGGAAGGGACATTCTATTCAAGATAGGAGTGTCTCTTCTCTCTTTCCCATAACCCCAAAACAAGCCTTCTTCCTAGCCCTAGTGACACAACCCGAATCTGCACATCCTTTTCTCCAAAAAGGCCCAACTCTGTCTATTCCAGGTCTCTTATCTAGGGCTCACTCTATCGTGAAGAAAAAAGGCAATCCCCTCTGAGAAAAAAACTCTTATGGTCTTATCCCCTCCCCACGACAAAAAAAAAAAAAAAACTCTCTTTACTGGGGTTAGCCAGTTTCTTCTGGTCCTGGGTTCCTAACTGCTCTCCTAACACAGCCCCTATACCAAGCTGCGGCAGGACAAGACATTGGCTAGCCCCTCTCCAGTCCCCTCTCAATCCAACGCTCCTTCCAAGAGGAAAGAACTGCTCTCCTCCAAGCACCAGCCTTAGACCTTCTGTCCCCAGAGCAACCTTTCCATCTGTACATAGACTCCCCAGGATGGCTTTGTACTTGGGCTTTTATCCCAAAAAAGGAGGTCCCTCTTCCAATGCCATAGCCTACCTGTTCAAATCTCTTGATTCTCCCTTTAGAATGCCTCCGCATTTTAGCCACTGCAGCCCTCATAGGGCAGGAAGCCTTATGCCTTATACCTTATGCTCAAATTCAAATCTTCTCCTCTCACTCCCTCCAGTCTCTCACTTCTCATCAAGCCATTTCTAATGCCTCTCCCTCCAGATACCTTCTCCACAACCCTGTAGCTCTCTCTCCAACCCTCCATCACTTCTCTCAACCCCGCAACCCTCCTGTCCCTGCCACTCTCAGATGCCACGCTCTTTCATGATTGCCTTGAACTCCTCGAACTCATCACCAACACCTTCCCTAACATACAAGTCTCACCCCTACCCAGAGAAACCACGCCTCATATGCAAGCTCCATGGGGCACTGTGGCCCCAAATGGCACCCTCAAGCCCTCCGTTCAGTGCACTTTGGATAATTTTTGCCCCTACAGCGAAAATTGGTTAGGAAACTCCTTCAAGCTCGTTTTAATCTCTGCTCTAAAAAGCCTAAAGCTCTCTACTTTCTTAGACTGTCTTTCCTGTCTCTCCTGTCTCTGGCATTCTCTGACTTCAGAACCTATTAACCCCACAGAACCAGTTTTTCCACCCATTGTACTCGCAACAGTCCCCAACCCTTGCTTCAACCTTTGCTTCTGACTCACCCTTCCATGCCCTCACCTGAGGGCGCAGGCTGCAAATGCACTTAAAACTGATTTCTGCTCCTTCAGGGCACCTATTCTTCCCTTAGCCTCGGTAGCCAGAGTAAGGGCTGGTCTGAACTGTCTGTCTTCATGTTCCCTTTTCTTGACTGGTCTCTTTCTCTCAAAATGGAATTCTGCTGGGTACTTACCCCTCAGACCCAACTACTTACAGGGAATTTGAATATGTGGCTTGTGCTTATAATCTTTCCTATAATCTCTTTATTATCCTCTACCACTGCAAATTAATAGACCTCACCAATTACAATAACACTTTGCAAGCTTTACTAGTGAAAGGTTTTTCCTCTGGGCTCCATGAGGAAAGAAAGTCAATTAAACAAAAAGTTGGATAGCCAGGGCTTTATTGGGGTTTGCGCACCCGGGCGAGGTTCTCCAGTCCACAGAACGGGGGCCAGGGAAGTCGCGCCCGAACAAAGGGAAGTGCACTCTTTAAGCAAAAAAAATTTCGTGGGCTTCATGTGTCGCGGTTGGGGATTGGTCCTGTGATTCCAGGAGTGGGTTTCGTTTCCTCGGTTTAACGTCAGTTGCCTTTTTGTCCCTCTGGGCCAGCCTAACATTCCAACCTCTTTGATAGGATAAGAGGCACCGTGATCGCTCTGGCTGCTTCCTTTGCTGACGGGGTGTAGAGGGGAGGGGTCAGAGGTTGATATTGTCTAGCCCAGTCTGGATAGGAGGGTAGGATCTGGTCTGGAGCAGCATCTGGTTGAAGGTAACCCGGGAGGCTTCGCGGATTCTGTCCTGGAGGAATCTCAGAAAGCATGGGCCAAGCATTAGTAATACACAGATTATCAAAACTGGCCCAACGATGGGGGCCAAAGTGGTAAAAATCAGGGAGCGCCACCATGGGATCCCCATTTCTAGAGAGGTATATAGCATGGTGAGTTGGTGGGGACAAGAAGTTTCTTGTCTAGGAGGCGAGAAATAATAGGCTTTAATCCTCTCAGGTTTGTTTGAGAGATGGGGAACTGGGGTCTGGAGGGGAAGACATCAGGCTGCTTAAGGTGGACAATGACAGGAGCGTGGTGGGAAGCTACCGTTGGGGTAGAGGTGTCCTACACTTGGGGGTTAACAAGAAAGGGGGATATGGGCGGGTCTGGAAGGGGAGTTGAGTCTTCTAATAGGGGGAGGATGAAAGGGGAAGAAAGAGGGTGACCCTGAGTGAGCTGGAGAGTGGCACCTAATATTTGTAGGACGTCCCTTCCTAAGAGCGGAACAGGGCAGGAAGGTATGACGAGGAAGGAATAGGAAAAGGGGAACCCATCCAGGCTACAGTTAAGTGGAGGGGTCCGCCGGGGGCAAGATGGGGTCCCGTCTACCCCCATGACCAAGATCTGGGAAGGAACTAGGGGTCCAGAAAAAGATGGTAAAACAGAGTAGGTAGCCCCCGTGTCCATGAGAAAAGAGATGGACTTACCCGCTACCTACAACGTTGCCCTGGGCTCGGCGAGGGTGATGAGGCGTCTTCGAGTCCGGGCCGCCTCAGTCATTCAGGAGCCCAAGAAGCTCCCGTGTGGCCAGGGGCGAGTTCACGCCTTGAGCTAATTCTCTGCGTGGAGACGCCAAGGACGAGCTCTTAAGGGGACAAGCATCCTTCCAGTGGCCAAGCTGATGGCAGCCTGGGGAAGGCTTCATGGGTGGCCGGGGTTGGGGACACTGGGCCCACCAGTGTCCAGTGTCCCTCCTTGTTACATTTGAAACAGGTCCCAGGCAGGGTGTTCTTTGGCCCGGATTTAGGTTTTTCCCCCATTGCCACCGGCCGCAGGGTCGCCAGCATAGCCTGGGTCTGCAGGGCTACCTCTTGCCGTAGGCGTGCCTGGTGGGCAGCCTCAGCCTCTGCTTCCCAATTATTAAAAACCTTAAATGCCATGTTCACCAGATCTCAGATGGGGGTTTGGGGACCATCCTCGGCCTTTTTCCGTTTTTTTCAGATGTCTAGGGCTGACTGAGACAGAAAATGAGTAGCCAAAACAGTCGCCCCAGCATTAGATGTTGGATCTAAGCGGGTATGGAGTAACATGGCCTCTGTTAGCCTGTTAAGGAACAAAGCTGGGTTTTCTCCAGGTCCCTGGGTCACTTCCCTGAGTTTGTCATAATTGACTGCCTTTTGTGCTGACTGGTTCAATCCCGCTATGAGGCATTCGGCCATCTGGTCGCGGCGCCTTCGGCCCGCCTGTCCTACCTGGTAATTCCAGTCTGGCTCCGCCTCTGGGACAGCCTCAGCCCCCACCGGCATGAGGGGGTTGGTGGCGTGTGTTTGGTCTGCGTAAGTCCTGGCGGCAGTTCGAACATGGTCATGTTCATCAGGAGTTATAGTGGAGGTTAAGATAATATGCAGGTCATGCCAGGTTAAATCATAGGCTTGCGCTAGGTATTGAAATTCCTTGATAAAGTTAGTTGGGTTGGCAGAAAAGAAGCCCAAGCATTTTTCTATAGAAGAGAGGTCAGTCAGGGAAAAGAGGACGTGGACTCGGACTACACCCTCCATCCCTGCCACCTCTTGGAGGGGGCAATGCGGAGTCAGGGGGTTTCGAACTCTGGAGGGAGCGGGAGCGAGTGTGAGAGCTGATAGGGGAGGAAAGACTTTCATCAGGAGTAGGAGTAGGAGGGCTTGGCTGGGGCTGATAGGGGGAGGGAGGAGAAGGAGGAGGAGAAGCGAGTTCTTCAGGGGAGTCAGAGAAGGTGGAAGGAAGTTCTGGAGCAGAGGGTTCAGAAGGGCGGCCAGGTTCTGAACTGTCACGGGCAAGGAGAACCTGGGCAGTGGAGCACTGAGCACAGGGGTCTGGGCGGGAGCGCAAAGTCCAGAAGCCCTAGACATAGGGAACCTCAGACCATTTCCCAGTCGGTCTGCAGAAATTGTCTAAGTCCATCAGGGCAGCGAATTCGAAAGTGCCTTCCGGGGGCCAGGGCTTGCGATTGTCGGGCTGATATAATGGCCAGGCCGTAATAGACAGAAAAATCAGCCGCTTTTGCTTAAGGCTGGGATCAAGTTTGGATTCTCACCCTCCTATTTTTGGTCCCCAAGGAACAACAGATAGGGAATTGGCGTCCCTCAACCTAATCTGTTGAGCCGGTCAGAAAAATGGGAGTCTGGGTCCAGGGACGTCTCCTCTGGTGCTCAGATCCCGGAAACGGAGGAGAGCAGTCTCTCCGAGAGGGTCACCCTAACACAGCGCTGCGATTTGTTGTGAGAGCCATCTCTCAGTATCAGTACCCAGGGGCCCGGATTTAACGGTTGGGGACCAGAAATTTGGGGCAATGGCACTTACCCTGGTTCGTAGTCCAGACTGGAGGGGTGGCCACGAGGCCTCCTCGGGGAGCAGGAAGAGGAGCGATCCTCAGCAGACAACAACTCCTCCCAGGTTTTTTCTCTGGGCTCTGTGAGGATAGAATGTCAATCAGACGAAATGTCAAATAGCCAGGGCTTTATTGGGGTTTGTGCACCCAGGCGAGGTTCTCCAGTCCGCATAATGGGGACCGGGGAAGTCACACCCGAACAAAGGGAAGCACGCTCTTTAAGCAAAAAAAAAATTTCGCGAACTTCATGCGTCGTGGTTGGGGATTAGTCCTGTGATTCCAAGTGTGGTTTTTGTTTCCTCAGTTTGACGCCAGTTGCCTTTTTGTCCTGCTGTCCAGCCTAACAACTAGTACTCTCTTATGTGTTTTCTTCCTGTACTTACTATTCTCACTATTGTCTTCTCCTTAATGAAATTAAACTTGTAATTGTACCAGTTCTAGTCATTTCTAATCTGGAAAACCTTTCTATCCTACATTTTCTCTGAAAGGCCTGACAATACCCTTGGAGTGCCCACTCAGACTTTTCCTTTTACTTATTTTTAAACTCTGTCTTCTAACCCATTACCTGGAATTAATATGTATGTTCTGAAGTTACATGCAATTCCTAAAATCTGATGTGGTCTAATACAAAGCATGGCATTCTGGTTATGAATCTAAAATGTTATGTACCGATTGTCTGTTGCCCCCACCTAGACCAAGCTAACGCCCCTATTCCTGGTTCCTCTTCCCCCAATCTTTTTCTTCCCAATTTAAAAAGAATAAGGCAAGAATGTTGGACCCACACAGGAGCAGACCTTAGATCAGGGATCAAAGTTCAGATGTCAGGGCATTGAATTGTCTCTGGTGCCACCTGGCCAAGGAATGTAATCACCTGAATGGAAAAGGAACAAAGGAATGGCGCTGGTGGAAAGCCTTCCCTGCCACCTCTGAAAAGGCCCATGAAGTATCTACAGCATCCTCAAAGAAATCATTCCAAGGTTTGGCCTCCCTACCTTTCTCCAATCCAATAACAGCCCCGCATTTATTTCTCAGGTTACTCAAGAGATAGCCTCAGCCCTAGGCATCAAGTGGCACCTCCACTTCTCCTACCAACTTCAGGCCTTCATAACCAAATTAACTCTCTCTCTTCAGTTGGCTTGCAGAACTGTAGAGGTCTGGAAGAGCTAGCTGCTTCCTGCTTCCTGGGGAGGTATTGCCTTCTCCTCCAAGAAGAATGCTGCTTCTATGTAAACCAATCAGCCCAGATAGAGAAAAATCTCTTCAAACTCTGTAACAAACTCACCCAGCTCCAAGAAAACCCTCAATCATCCTCCCCACTTCTTTTTCTGGTCTTCCTGGATACTCCCAATCCTCGTTTCATTCTTACCACTTCTCATTCCCCTTCTACTTGGTCTCTGCCTTATACAACTTCTAGTTAACTTCGTCAGAAGGACTGCCACCAGTATCACTAATCATAACCTCCTTCTCTTACAGGAAAACAAGTTTTCTCTCCCTCAAGGTGCCCACTTTGCCAACCGCCCCCCCGCATTCAGTAGGAAGTAGCAATTTGAGACTTCATGGCCTGTTCCCCTTCATCTTTTATTTTTAAAAAAAGAAAGAAAACAAAGGTAGGAATGATACAGGAGACAAAAGGACTGAAAGTTGTCACTTTCTAGCCAAGCGTGAGAAACAGAACATTTTGCAGTCTGAAGCAAGACCAGACACTGTTTAACTCTGCTCTAGTTTACTGAACTCAAGGACTCCATCCCCACCCCTCCACATTCACCTAACATTCCAGTCCATCGACTTCCTACACTAAATCAACAGCTCAGCCAGATGGCCTTATCGGAATTCCACTTCTAACCCCCTCCATGCTAGTCAGCGATACCCCCTTAAAAACTTCTCTCTCACAGCTTTGCTCTTTCTGTCTCTTCTTGGAAAGGAGCTTTCCTGGCCTGCACACGGGACAATAAAATCTCACTTAAGAGCCCAAGGGCTCCCTTGTCTCTGCCTCTTATTGCCGAACCAGCTTACAGAAACAATAACAATAGTTTAACAGTAAGACCACAGTTAAAGATGTGACTACAATACAAATAACCTGGAACAACATTTTAGAATGTTACATCACCTTAGAACATACCTGTTAGTTATTATATATTTATATGAACATACATTGAGAAAGTCAAGCATTAACCTGTATTTTGACAATGCTTTTCATGAGATTTCATTATACCAAAATAAGTACAATGTATAGTGATTTTCCTTTTACCAAGGGAGAATTATTTCTTTATATGGGACCATAGGAGTTCTCTAAGGTTTCCCCATGTATGCATTTTTTAAAAAACTTTTCATTTAGAATTTACCTTCAGTTGGCTTATAAAGTTAAAGTAATATAATGAAATAACATTTCTTTATTTATTTAGACAAACTAATATAGTCCTTAGGACTTAGGGTTTTTTGTTTTTGTTTTTTGTACACCTTTACTTTCATTAGAGGTCCAACAGAGATAACTTAGCCTTGTGACAAATTAGACAAAATTTTTTCTAAGCATACCTTATAAACAACTTACAGTTTGTTATCAAACGTTAACCACAATTCAAGAACATGTTTTCCTTTTTTCAGAAGAAATTAAAAGCTTATATCACATAAACATGCCATATAGCTAAATATAAATACACTTAGTTTTATTTAAACTGCCTATACTCTGGTATAACCTGTTTCATCTTAAAATTTATATTCATATGTATGTATGTATGTATGTATATATATGTATATATAAGCTTTTCATATGCAGATCTACTTTTCTTGTTTTCATTTTATTCCTTACATTAGAATTTTTAAACCTTAAAACCTGGATTTTAAACAATTATAAATTAAACAAAGCACATTTATTTTGTCAACATTTTTCACATTAGAGGATTCACAAATGATATACTTCCCTTAAGGCAAATGTTCTAGGTGGCACAAGACATGTATTTTAAGAACTGAAACTGAAGTTGACTCCAATTTAGGAAATATTATTTTGTGCTGGGATTTCTGTTGGGAGAACAGGGGAGAAGAAGGAGGCCGTGAGAGAAAGACAAGAAACTAAGAGTAAAAGCGGAGTCAGGGGAGAGAAGCCTCTAAGGGCTGTCACCCCAAGTAACTGACTCCCAGCATATTTATTGTCATTACACAAGGAAGTTGTTCTTTGAAATAAAACAAAATATAAATCAACTATTTTTACAATCATTGTTTACATAGCTGAGGTTACACCCAAAAGTGCATAGTCTTAGCTATCTGTCTGACCTTTAACTTCTTAGTCGATCTGACAAGTTATCAGAAACTCCTCCAGCCAAGATTTTCCTTGCTGACAGGCACCTGGCATTTTAGGCGCCAAGGTTTCTGTTTCACTGCCAAAGCATCGATTATCTAAAGTAAGTTTTCCTTTATTGTTCCCCACAATCTTGGTAGCACAGTTTAAAGTTTTAGTTAAATCTCAATATTTTACATAAGTTAGTAAAGCTTTTCACAGTTACAATTTGCTAACAATTTACTAAACATTCTAGAGACTTATAAAATTTATTAATAAAGATTTCTTAATCAATTCCTTTCTGAGCAGGAGCATCCAGGATGATCTTTGAAACTATTTAACCCCTCCCCCCAAAAAAAACAAATTGCTATTCATTAAAGTTAGCAACACAATAAAGGAGTCTTCCATGATTAAATGACACATGGACAAATCTCAACATACATTTTCACAACATATATACAGAGATGAACATAAAACTCACATGTTTTTATTTACGAATTTCAATATATATATACATATATATACACACATATACACAGAGACAAACGAAAAAACACACTTTTCATTTAAAGCCTTAATTATATGCCAGGCAAAATATTTATAGGTAACTTTAAACCAATTATTGCTTCTTAAAAGATTGATCCGTATTGCTTTTCTTGACTCAAATTATATATATATATATTTTCCAACTTATTATGTATTTCAATTAAACCAGACAAATGAGTGCTCAACATGTTTTTAAGTCATTAAATAAATCAATTCATTAAAACTAACAACACTTTAGCTGAGGATAGACCTAATAGAATACTACTCCTAGCAACAAACAAATCCATTAACAAGAGAGACATATGATCATATCCCATCTCGCCTGCACTGAGGACACTAAAACTTCAGGGTGAAGGTCCATCAGACAAAATAACTATGATGTACTGAGAAACACAGATCCAGGGAAACTGCAGTTCTTAATGACAGATCATCTAAGATCAAACAAACCAAAACGAGCCACACACACCCATGAAACCAGCCTCTCCATGTTTCCTGTGTGTGCCTGTAAATACAACTTTTTCATTTATAGTCTTCGAAGTATGATATTTTCAAAGAAAGCTGGAAGCCAGAGTAGGAAAGTGTTTACTTCATGTTTTTCCTCACAACTTATCTTTATAATAATTTTATTTGGTTCTTAGCTTTCATTACAAAGAAAACAGAGTCCCATCTTTTGATTTAAGACCATATAAGAGTTTACTCATGTGGTAGAAGACATTTTCCCTGACTCCAATGCAAAAATGCAAAAGTTAGTCTGCCAGGAATTTTCCACAGTACTATGGAGACTGTAGCTATGTCCTGTTATTGTACTCCAGAGACTGTAGCTATGTCCTATTCTACAAAGACTGCAGCTATGTCCTGTTATCATGACTAAGGACAAGCAAGCATTGCCTCCCTACGCTTTAGCTGTACATAACTGATGAGTTTCCAGTAGAAACCACATATAGCCAAGGAGTTGGATCATTACCTCAGAGTATAGAAGCTTACTCAGCTTTGGGTAACAATACCCTTGAGCCAGCACCAGTGCTTGCAATAAAGTGCTATTTTCTCTGCCTTTGAATGCCTGGGTGTCAATCTTCTCACTGTCTGGAGGCTCTGCCATAGCAATCAGGCAGACTAGCTTTTAGAGATTTTTTTTCTTAAACTGCTCTACATTTGCATTACCAAAGGCCTGGACCTGTGAAAATGTAAATAGTCTGTACCTCTTTTTTCAGTGTGGAGAGACATGTGAGATGATTAAATTTCTTCAGAATAAAATCAGTTATTTATCAATTCACCCCTTTTTTTTGTTGTTGAAAAAGGATTTAAAGCCAATTTTATCAGTTTAATATTTGGAAGAAAATGTCTATGAACCCCTTGCCCTTAAGATGCAATAAAGCAACCTGAATTGAGAGCTTAGCCTAAGGAACTCCCACAAACAGGTGGTGAGGTGGTGTTCCTCCCCCTTTTTGTCCTGTCTTACCAGGTGGCCAAAAGTTCACCCCCAGGACTAAATAACATTACTTCCCCTTCAAAGGATGCTAGCTTCCCTTACCACTCTGCTGTAATCTGGATTCCAGCAGGTGTCAGGCCAATAGAAAAGTGACTTTTGAAAGTAAGAAAAAATATTCCTCGAGTTTAGGGTGACCTGGCTTCTCTCCATCCCCCCCACCCCACTTTCATAAGCCCATGCTTGCTTCTGGCCCTTTACTATTACTTAGGCTCTTAGGTTACATGTATGCTTCCAGAGCCAAGGAGTTAGGAGCCATTCAGCCAAGAGCTACATTGTGGCCCTGAGGATTTGGTCATTGCTGCCTGACTAGTTGATTAGAAACTATTGCCTGTAGGAAGGCCATGCTGACCCCTCTGGGTTTTAGTGCTTAACCTTATACAGCAGTGGAGATGGGTATCCCAGGCACCCCACACAAGGCCAAGATGCAAGGGATGAGTTTAGTGTAGCCAATTTTAGTGCAGCCATGGTGTGAAAGAGACCAAGCTTTGGTTTACCTGTTAAAAATCCACCCGGTTTTTAAGTACAGTGAAGGAGACAGTATACAGTTTTCAAGATGGAAGCACAGTCCTCACTCAGACTACATTCTCTGAAAGCTCTGTACAACCTTGTCCCAAGGAGGCAATATCCATTCCACCAGGAAGGTATGAGCAGAATACAGCTTCAACTGGTCCCAGTTTGGGATTTCACGCAGTCATGCAAGTCCTGAACTTGGCACTCCAAGAGGGATCACACAGAGACTGATTTGAGTGAATGCTTTCGTAGGAGATTTAAGATTGGCAGTCACCCTCTGACTCTTAAACCCTGTACCCGATACTTAGGCATACACTAAAAGGCAAGAACAAAAGGTGGAGTCTTGGCAGCATTGGGTCTGCTCACCCTATCAGCCACAGTACTTCCTACCCTGACAGAAGGCAGGCTTCAGGGCAGATCAAGAAGTACCCTGACCAATGCCACTACCTTCTTGAGCAATTGCCAAAAGCCCTTTCTGAACACACTCTGCTTGCTGAACTGAGGACCCCAGAAATTGAGAGAAAATGTGAACATGAAGTTAAGATCACAATGAAGTTAAAAAAATAAACAACTCACTAAAATGAAGTTAGAACTGCACTGCAGCACTAACTTTGTAGAAGCATGTCTTTCAACCCAAAATTGCCCCATGTTGGGCATCAAAAATTATGTGGTGCCTCTGGGGTCCAGAAGCAAATTTTTCAAGAATTTTTGAGCATTAGTGTAGTTTTATAAGTTAAAGAAAATGGAGGAGAAAGAAAGCAAAAGTAGTAGATGGACTCTCCTGGGTAGAGAGGTCTGCCCTTTTTGCTATGAGATTCCTACATTTATACCCCTCCTTCAGCCTGAAGAATGGCTATTGATAAGAAGGGGGTGCTTTTAGCATTAAAGACCAGGACATTGCTGCAGGTGGTTCCAGGTGAAATAGGAAGAGGGACATTCTGAGAGATTTCTCAGTTCGGTTGTAAAAATCTCTGGCACCAAAAGGAATTCCATGCCCTTTTGTGGTTCCATTCTGTCAGCAACTCGCATTATGAATGTCTGTCTGGCCCAATGTTGATTTTGGAAGTCAAATGTTGAAAATAACTCTCCCCCAACAGGTATAGCAGTTTGGGGAATTCAGCAAATTTTCTTCCTCAAAACAATAAGGATTATTTAATCAGTAATAGTTGTTCATGAAAAACCACTGAACTCTGAATAAGAATGGTGGGAGTTTGAAGTTTTTGCCCCGGGGCTGCTCCCACTGTCATTCCCTTCCACAGGTTAGATAATAAGAAGTTAGTTCTACCCTAGTTATAACAATAGGGCATGCTATTAGACTGAGCAGTTTAGTTGTTGGGGTGTGTCTGTAACTGTTCACCCACCAAAGTAAGACAGATACAGTTATGTAGAGAGCAAAGAGCTGCATAAGCAAATTCAATGTAACTATAAACTATAGACTTGTTTGAAGCAATGCTGTGTATCGGTGGAGGGCAGAATGGTCAGGGCCCTCAGTTCAAGAGAGACTGTTAGCCCCCTAACCCCAGCTTTCTATCATCTCACTCTCCCTTGAGTTTCTCAGTCTCCTGCAGGGCCCCCTCCCTCACCAACCCTGTTCCTGGCCCCAGTGTGGTCTCATAAGGCTCTCATGCATCTTTGTTCTTTTATCAGGAATGAATTTGCTTTATCCTGCTAATTTCCATGTAGTTTGTTCCCCTGCTGATTTTGGAAGCCTGTAAAACTGATGAGGAGGTTGCAGATATGCAATATCCCATTCTGAACTCTCCCTCCATCAATGTAATCAAGTGAGAAGCTACAATCCCATGATAAAAATTTAATGCATGAGGAATCACTTCAAGAAAGTGATTTATTTTCTTTCTATTTTCTTTTTGAAGGAAAGCTGCAGGTAGGAATGAAGGCAGTAGTAGGCAAGCAGGAAGGAAGAGAGTGGAGAAAGAGCACTTTATTTATTTCTCATTTAGTTGTTCACACTGGTTGTCCCCCCTGGACCCAGGACTTGAACCCAGGACTATGTGACCTTGTGCTAATTCAGAGGCTATTGACCTAACTGCTACTCCACCAGGATGTGTCAAAAAGTAGTTTTTAATTAAGGAGATGTATATTGTTATTTAGAAATAATGCTATTAAATACTTAATAGCTATAGTATAATGTCAATGTTCATTTTTATAAGCACGGGAAACCAAAAAAATGTGTGTGACTGCTTTATTGTGATATTTGCTTTATTGTAGTAGTCTGGAACTGAACCTGGAATATTTCCAAGGTGAGCCTGTGTACTATTTTACTTATTTATTCTATTGATTGATATTTATGTGTATATCTAACTCTGATATGTAATAAACATGTTGTGTTGAACTTAGCTGTCTCTTTGGTTGACTATGTGAGAATTTTTCTGCCTAAACTGCCAAATATTCTCGTCATTCTTTAAGTCAGTATCAGTACGTATTGCCACAGGCCCCAAGTGACTCAAGACCTGGGCATAATGCTTTCCTATCCCAAAGAAGTCACTTGGAGTCCCAGAAGCGTGAGGCAAGAATTTACTTACAACTCTGATGAGCAGCAGGTGGGTAGGTGAAGACACCGCCAAAATGGCAGTGAACAGTGCAGTGACTATATAGGAGAAATTTATGTAAGTGCTGATTAATCACTGATTCCAAAGCTTAGAGTAGAAAGACAAGCTTAGCTCTCCAGGAAAGATCATGTGGGCTGGCTCACAGAAACCAAATGTCCCCCCAGGTGGTGAGTTCTGGGAAATGTTCTGCCTTAGGGACATGGTACCTCCGAATATGGTATCGTGGGCACCAGACCCTGGGAGAGGATTGTAAGGAAAGTGGCCTTAGATCTACGGTCATGTCACCTCACTTCTCCAGCCACAGTCTACCCACTGGCCCTCTGACACCCTTACAAGCTACACATCATATTCATATTCCTCAAATTCTCTGGAGTGGTCATGTCAGTTATGCATTGTCACCATGTGGAAGAAAAAGCTGTGTTCACAGCTTCCAGCCACCATGAGCCAGCTGTAAAACTCACCAAGCTGACAGGGTCCCTGTAGTCTGAGCTAACTGGAATGCCATGAGACCGCTAATAAGTTACCAACAGATAAAGAACTTTTCTTTATTACCTACAAATGGAATCTTGTGTGTATCTTGCAAATATGTGTCTGGCAAATTGAATCCTGTGTTGAATCCTGTGTGTATTGCCCACGTGAAGAATTTACAAAGAACTAACTTGGGTTCCACTTGCAATTCCTGTTCTAATTTATACCTCCCCTCTCCCTCACTCCTTCTAATCCTATATAAATGTATTCCAAATTGCCATCAGGGCTCAGCTCTTTGAGGAAGAATCCTAGCTGAGACCGTGTGCGTAATAAATCTGCCTAAAATACTTCCAAAAGAGTGTCCTCTTGGTTTATCCCAGAGCCATAACAACCAGGTATCATAGATACAATCTAAGGCACAGCTACCATCAAGTAATACAGCAAGAAAACTAAGAAAAACTTTACACTAAGTAGAAAGTAAAGCCAATTGGCTAAAGGATCCTCTGTTATCATGTGATCGATTGTCACCACTTCATTTCCCAGGGCTCACATTGCCATTGACACTTTAGACTTATAATCATATATATATATTTATATACACACACACACACACACACACACACACACACACACACACACACACACACCATTCAGCACCAGTGAGGGAGCATGTACCTCCCTGGACTGTTGCTAGTATGTAAGGCCATGACTAAGACAACTTTTCTGATTTGAGACTGTCATTGAGCAGGATTTAAGGCATGAGCCATATGGTTACTAGGATTCCTACTGCCTTTTCTACATAAATGTTACAGTAGATGCAAAATTAGCAACAGTAGTACCACCAGGGGGCGTGCTTTCACTGTGCCCAGTTAGATGGGATGGTCTGTATAGCAGTGCTGTATGTGCCCAGGAAGCTAAGACCACCCCCAGGCGCACCTGCAAGTCCAGCTGGCAGGCAAGTAGGGCCCCAAGTTGCGCACAAGTTCATTAGCTGCCCTTGGGCTCCAGGAAGGCCTCAGTTGGTTTACTGTAAATTCTCTTTCCCCACTGGTCACAAGCAGTTAATATGGAGATCGGTATATAACTCATTTGCAGCCAACCCACCTCTTGCTGGGTCTTCTGCATTTAATTTCTGACACAAAAGGAGCTGGTTGGTACAATGCCACGGCTACTGCAGGGAGCCAGACCAATTGGTCTTAAGTTGAGCACCGTGGGAGGGGCTTGGTGCCATTTGTTTGAGCTCTCACTGGGGAAAACTTGCTTTTCAGTCTCCTTGAAAGTTGTCTACAGTGTGGAGGTCTGTGTGGACCTGTTCCATGGTCATAATTGGACACAGTCTGTGTGGTTGGCAGCATTCTGGGCCCCAGGGATAGATGAAACAGGTACTCAGAGTAAACCCAGCAGCTTCTCTTGTTGTGAGTTGTCACCAAGGTGGCAGCCCACTGCAGGAACAAGTTGCAAAACTAGGGATGATAATACAAATGTTTAATAGGTACAGTAAGTCTTGTCACGCAGTAGCATGCAGGCCACTGCATGGTCTTACATTGTTACAGCTCTCCTAGCTGACAAAAGCCAAGCGTGTGCTCTTTTGGAAGTATTACAGGCAGATTTATTACATGCGCCGGCCCAGTTGGAGTTCCCTCCATAAGACTGAGCCCCGAATGAAAATGGAGGTACACTTGTATAGGTTTAGGAAGACAAAAAGGTGTAAATTACAGTGGGAGTGACAAGCAGGAACCCAACATAAGATTTCCATTGCAAATAATTAGGGAAGTTTGTATCTATCAGCTGTCTGTGCATTTCCAGAGACAAAGGGGTGTAAATCAAGATGGGAGTGACAAGCAGGAACTCAATGTTAATTGTAAATTCTGTACATAGACAGAATCTACATAAGATCCGCTTGCAAATAATTGGAGAAGTTTGGGTCTATTGGCTCAGTGGTTGTCATGGCTACTAGTATGACGGGCAGCTCCTGCCTCTTTCTGGATTTCTATGATTTTCAAAATAGTGGCATGGTGGCAGGAAAGTGGCTGGCTGTGGGGAAAACAGCCTGGCGGCGGGAAAATGGTGACGGCAAAATGGCAGCCAGTTCTTCTCCTTCAATGTTAACATGGTCACGCCCATCGGGTGTCATCCAGATGGAGTATATCATGCCCTATGAAGTGGGTATCAATTACTGACAAAGACAAAGGGGGAATACATAGCTGCCATAAAGCTATTAATGGGTCCCCATTGCAATTGGTGCCATCACTAGGTGTTGGCAATTACCTTCATTAGTTCATTTCCCAGTAACTACTGGGTGTATTTCCAATCCGTGTGCGCATCCTTCTGTTCCCATGAGGCTAGAGAGGAACTCCACCAGGTTTTGTTTGTAAGTTCCAGGACCAACAAAGAATATTGTTCCCTGGACCCAATTCACATGGCCCTCACATCAGGAGATTATTTTCATTCTGCCATTGACCATAAACTATTATCATGAGTTCGCATCTGTATTTTTTAATGGGTGTGGCCCATGGCTGTGTCAATAGAGTCAGTGGAGCTGGTTGAATTGCTGGAGGCTGTTCATTCAGGGTTTGTAAGATAACAGGCAGGGAATCTTCTACTCCCTTAATGAATTAGGGTCAGATTTCAAGGTGTCCTTAAGAATTCTATTATACCACTCAATCAAGCCTGCCACTGCAGAATTTTAAGGTAGGTCGACCCTCTACTCAATGTTATTCTGTTCAGCCCACTGCTGTACTGTGTATCCAGTGAAGTGTTTTCCTTGATCACTTTTGATGGCCTCTGGAGTGCCCTATAAGACACCCAAATGCAGCAGGCCTCGGATGGTGGAGTGCTGAGTGACTTTTCAACTTGGGAATGCATGTAATAAAAGGGTGGCAGTATTGGCAAAGGTGCAGGCATATTTGGTCTCTTCAGAGGTGGGTGGTGTCCTGATGTAGTCCACCTGCCTTGGTGTCAATGGGGTCTCCCAGCGATGTAGCTCGCCATTGTCCTGCGGTAATTGACTGGGCTCCATGCAAACCATGCAAGCCTGACACGCTTCCACCACCTGTATGTATGAGAGGCCCCTATTTCTCCATGGCTTCCCACATTACTTTCTGTCCAGTGCTTGTGCCTTATTTCTCTGGGCCTACACAGTACCAGCCCTACAAACTGTATAAGCAAAAAAAGCTCTTATTTTCTCATATTTGAGATAGACTTCGATGTTGTCCAACCTAAATTTTTTGCCTATATGGGTGTAAAATGATGGCTTGTTATTTTAATTTCAATGATTACTATAAAAGTTATCTCCTTATATCTTTACCATTTGAGTGACCCTATATGCAAACTGGCTATTAGTTTCATTTGTCAATTTTAAAAGTTGGACTTCCTATCTTTTCTTTAATCAACTTAGGTTTCTTTATATTTTAGGTTAATATTATAGATATTAATCATTTGTTCATTGTTTGACTCACAAATATATTTCTCAGTCTGTTGCCTTTCTTTGTGAGTGGTATTCTCCACTGAATAGAAATATTTTATTCTGATAACCTCAAAACCATCACATTTTCCTTCTTTGTCTATACTACTTCATATCTTAAGACGTTCTTTCCTAACCCAACAATGGAAAGATAATATTCCTCATTTTTTAATTACTTCTTGGTTTTACTTTTATTTTTTGGAGCAAGTGTTTGCACTGGATTTTCTTTTTTCTCCCCATATAATGATTCTACCTATGAATTAATCTTTTCTTTTCCTCTCTGGTGCTCAAGATCACCACATAATGCAGGGCTCTGTTGGTGCACTCCATTCTGCTTTATAGTCATTAATCTATTCTCATACCAGTAAACAGTTTTAATGACTATCGTTTTGTTATGCCCTTTATTGCATGGTAGGGCAAATCTCCCTTCTTGGTTCTTTGTTTTAAGAGTAGTCTTAGTTATAAATGGACATTTATTTGTATGAAATATAAAATCATGTATAATTTCCAGAAGTGTTGCTAGGATGTTTATGCTAATTATATTCTAATTAGATTGTTATCCATTATATTAATTGGGGCAGAATTGACACCTGTACAGTATTAAATATGCCTAGCCATGATAATTGGATGTTTCCCTATTTATTCAGGCTTTCTTTTATATCGTTAAAGAGAAATTTAAGTATTTTCTCCACCACCGTCAATTGTGGACATTATATTTACGTTGATGTTGTAAATATCTTGTTTTCTCTTTCTATCGTAATGGTTATTGCTCATCGAAAGGGAAATCATTCACTTTCAGGGTTGATTTTGAATATGGTCACGGGACTGAACTCTCTTACAAGTACTAGATTGCTGGGGTTTTTGGTGAACATGGTTATATTTTTACTTTCGCAAGAACACCCTGCGATATGAGAGAGCTCAGACTTGGGCCTAGACCTCCTGGGAACACACCTGTTTCCTGGGAGCCGACCACCCCGCCCCCGCTGAATCCCTGCCAGCTCGCCGCAGGCTGCCAGGTGGACGCGCTTCCTGCTGCCCTGCGCGGAGGAGGGTCGCACCCTGCCAGCCACAGTAGCCAATCGCGGCGAGGGCGGAAGGACCAACAGAGGTTGTCACCCTGGGCGGTAGCCGGCAGCCCAGCAACCCTTACAGCGCGAGGCAGGCTCCGTGCTGATCGACTGGGCGCGCGGTAAAACCCCTGTTTTGCAGCCTCGGGGTTTCGGAGCCATCCAGCCCCGCGCTGTCCGGCACTCGAGCTGCTCTGTCCCCTGCACCCATGGCCGTGGCGGAGCTGTACACGCAGGTAGGCAGGTGACCGGCCTACGGCAGGGCGCGCGCGCTGGGGGCCGGTCCGGTGCTAACGCTGACTGTACCTGCCGCCCGGACCTCACCCTTGAACCTGGCGCGCTCGCTGCGGCAGCGCTGCGGGTCTGACTACCCAAAGGGCGCCCCGGGGAGCCTGGGTCCCCTCCCGACCCAAGCCAAGTGCACCTAGGTTTCTGCGTGCATCCCAGCCTCCTGCACCCCTGGCTTTCCACTCCGGTGCCTCCAGTGGAATCAGAGTTGCGCAACCGAAATCTGTAATCTTCCCCACACTCCTGGGAGCCCCCTGAATAACTCAATACAGAAGCTAAGCACCACAGTATTCATCATACTTTCCAGAGTTCTGGGGCTTCAGCGTGACTGCAGGGGCAGTTCATCCGCTGTCCAAAGCTGCAGTGCCTGGGTGTTGTGGGCCAGGTCGCAGTAGGGGTAATATTAGGCTCCTCACAAGAACCCGGAGATCAGCTTGGCTAGAATGTGAAAGTTTTGGCTGTTTTCTTTTTTGGCGAGTTGGGTGGGGAGGAGCGGGTTATTCGTATGAATAGCTATGGAGCTGAATCTTCCTACACCCCAGTTGGGGAAATCTAGGGTCCCCAATAATCAGATGGATGAAACTGTAATTCATCCATTTCCCCTGACACATGCCCTAGCTTTATATTTTATTTATTTAGGAAAGGTGCAGGCGGGAATGAAGGTGAGTAGGCAGGCATGCAGGCAGTAAGAGCTAGGAGGAAGAAACACTTGATTTATTTTACTTAGTTGTTCATCTTGGTTGTTCTACCCTGGACCTGGACATTAACCTTATGATGTACATAGACCGCGCCAGCCAGAGACAGCAGATCTAACCACTACTCCACCAGGATGCACCCAGCTTAATATTTTTAAAAGACACTTTACTGTAGATAGAAGTGATAGTTGGAAATCATTACTTCAATGGTTAAGCAAACTTTTTTCTTCCATTTCGTATTCATAATAGTACAAATACAAATCAGTCAGTATTTTCCCTCTAATGCATTTCTGTAAACTAGAGTTGTAAGTAGACAGTGTTGGAGTTGCTGTAGTTCTGTTCTAGAGCACAGTTTTACCAGTGGGAATGTGAGCCATCAGATATCCAGCAGTGTTCCTTGGGTCTGCAGCTTACTGCAGCTAAGGGAAGAGTCTTGAGCAAAACTACCCTTGGAAGATACTTTGAACAACAGAGAAAATGATCGATTTCTAACCTATGTTGAGTGACAAGCAATTTTTCCTGAAGCAAACATCCACAGGTCTGAGCTCCCTTATCATCTAGTGTCTCATACCACAAATATTTATGAAGTACTGACTAGGTAGCAGGCATAATGTAGGGAAAGTGATTATGAGAGTTTTATAGAGGTAAGCTCAGATGGCCAGAGAATCTAAGAAGTATAGGGCCAGAGGAATCTTGATAGCCTTCCATACCCACCTGTGTCCAGGCAGACACCCGTGTCCCTTCCAGTTCAGGCAGCTTTCATTTTGTCAGTTCCAGAGGAGAGAAGCGCCCCTGTTTGCATAGCTGCGTGTTTAGGTGTTAGAGAGCTTGCTTTATTATTCTTTCTTAAACAGATAAAATCATGCCTCCACAGGTGGAGCCAGTTATCTAGGATGCCAGCAGAGAGGGCTGACCTAAGTTCAGGGTTTGTGCCTGGGGCCCCTTAGCTACATTAACCTCCAGGGGTGCTGTTTCCTTGCATGGTTTTAGTTAGCCAGTCATGTTTAGAACAACCTGAAACCAATTTCCAGATATTCCTTAGGAAACTTGTGGGGCAAACTTTGTGCCAAGAGGCAATCAGTCACCACAGCAGGGTGACTGTTGGGCAGTATATTGTGGGATCTCAGTCTGTGGGACAGTTGCTCCTGCCCCATGAGCTCTGGGTTACCCCACTTTACATTGCTATTTCCTGGCCAGGTATCAGTTTAATCTCCGTTCTAGCACAGTTCTTGAAGACATGCATGTTGTCTCCCATTTGTTTAGCACTTCTTATATGTAAAACATTATGCTTGGGAGAGGTTAGAAAAAATTGTGGAATAATGGTAGTTGTGCCTCAAGGAGTTTTTTGACTAGTGAGAAATGTCATGTGATTTAGTCTGCTGAGGTCTAGAGAGCCTGCTGGGCGATGGGCTAGAAGGGAAATTTCGTGGTAATCGACATTCAGGTCAGAGCTCTATACTCCAGTGAAGGTTTTGAAAAGGGGACAACAGGATCTAGGGCAGTGTTTTAGGGAGTTGGGTATGACAGCAGTGCTCATAGGACTCTACTCATGTGAGGGTGGCTAGAGTCATGTAACTGACTCCCCTGCTCCTCCCTAGTCTGGAAAAGAACTAAGGCTGCAGTATTGAAGGTGGAGACTGAAGGCAGAACTCAGAGAGACTGTGGAGATAGGCATGTGGGGAGGAAGGTGCCAAGGATAGCACCCAGGTTAGCTTCTGGATGGTCGAGAGCAGAGTGTGTTGTTGACACATTAGAGACAGGGAGAGCAGATATTCCTTAGGAAACTTGTGGGGCAAACTTTATACCCGCTGGGAGTGAAATGGCGAGGGGCTTCCATGGGGAGGTGTCTTGGGAGGTTGGTGTAGAGGATGGGCTGAGAATCTTCTGCCCGAGGTGGAGGCAGTGTAGGGGAAAGAGGGCCAAGAACTAACTGGGGACTGGAGAGGCTTTGGAGGGTCTGAGATGGAGCCATCACAGGGAGGAGGAGACAGGATGAGGAAGAGAGGTTCCAGGAAGAAGAGGAGCCTGCTGGGAGGAAGTATGGTGAGAGTAGTAGTTGCTGCCCTTCCAGGCTTAAGACCTCTTTCCAAAAGCTGTTTGGCAATAAGCCCTCGAAATGTTCACAGCACTTGATCCAGAAGTTCAACTATTTGAAATATCTCCGAGAAAAACTAGTCTAGCCCTTCTCTGGTTGCTTCCAGACTCACCGTCCAGCCCCGAGGCCCATCTCTACACCATATCCTTTCCTTCCCGCTTTGGTGCACAGTTAGCCAAATTTCTAACTGTCCCTCATGCTATCCTACAGTTTACGGGCCCCTCTGCTTGAAATGTCTGTTTTGCTTACCGGCACCTGCACCTTCCAGATTCAAAATGAGCAGCAACTGTTCTGAGAAATCTCTGCAGCCAGCCTCTCCACCTAGGCACCTTTCACACTGACTTGCAACAGTTCATTAACTGTGACTCCTCAGGGAATTGATGAGGACTCAAAAGTGTTTGGTGTGTGCATGCTTGAATGAGTGAGTTTTTCTGCTCTCAGAAAAAGCTGTGGGCATAAAGATGACATCGTTGATGATGGTTACTTTATCTTAAAGTTGCTGAGTATTTCTGTGCCAGACACCACCCTCAGAATTTTATATGCCTCCTTTCATTTAATCTGAATGAACAATGTTATGTATTAGATGGTGTGTTCCAATACTACAAATGGCTCTGGTTAAGTAAGTTGCCTATGATTATATAGCGTGAAGGAGCCAGGGGTAAAGCCTATGTTCTTAAGTACCTTTTGCTACCATCCCTTTGGTACAATCACCTTCATCCTCCTCTTCTTCTTTAAGGCATCTGACCTTTATCTTCCACCCAGAGGACTCAAGAGAAGTCCATCTATTTCACACTTGCTTCCCCCAACACCTGGTTGTTTGTCATGTTATTCCTTATAATAACCTAATTGGAACCAACCCCCATGTCCAGAAAGATCTAAGTGAATTATAGAAGCTCCAAGGAAGAGAATAGTATGAAGCCATTAAAAATGCTACTTGTGAAGAATTCGTAACAGCAGGAGACAATACTTAAGTGAAAAATGAGGATTGAAAATTATGTCTGAATAGTCATAAGGGAAGAAGACCACTTAGTTCAATAGTTAAAGACTGTCAGTCACTTGTCTGTTGCTGCAGAGAAGTCAGGAGGACAAAGCCTGAGGAAGGTTGTTGCCAGGACCCCTACAAGAGAAAGCCTTAGGCCAGGGATCAAAGTTTGGGTATCAGGGCAGTGGATTATCCCTGGCACCATCCAGCCGAGCAAAGGAATGCCATCATCCGGATCAAGTCTGACATGCAGGGTGTGTCCCACATGTAGTACGTGACCAGGATGAACCCTCTGCACAAAGGAACAAAGGAACAGTGATGGTTGAAGAAGCCCACAAATAACTTTAAAGGACAATGTCATCTTGCCCAATCAGGAGCTGAAACCTGGCCTGGCGACCCTCTCTCCATCCTCCTTCCTCACCATGTGGGTTTTTTCATTAAAAACCCAGGCCGCCAGCATGGCAAATGAGGTCTGGACCTCCCTTGGTCAACTCCATTCTTTTACCCTCTAATGAAATCTCTGCTTGCTCACTCGCCTGTCGTGGCTTCTTTGAGCAGCCTGAACCCCATGATTGTTAGGTCTGGCTAGTAGGAGGTCCTTGATGTCGCTTTTCTTCCAGTAGAGCCGTGGGGAGAACACGGATAGCTAAGCATGGTCAAGGGCTGGAAGTAGTGGACAGTGGAGGAAGGCACTGTGAAGATGTAAGAAAGGCATAAGAGTTAGGTTAGCCGCTGAACACAGTGGGTACATGAAGATATGGTAGCAAGAGTTGAAGACATGCAGATATTTCCAGAGAATGAGGGAAGCTAAGAGAGCCTGACAACAGCTGTGGATGCTGTGTGGTCAGGTCCCGGAGCTGGAGGAGAACCCGGGTCCTGTCTCTTATAGCATCATTCCAGACACTTCACCATCCAGATCACTTCCTCTGGGTGAATTTTGACACCTGATGTCCATCTAAGTGGCACTGTTTTCTAGATCTTTCTCCCTTGACATTCATGTTTCCATGAGCTGCCTCAATATAGGCTGGCATCAAGTTCCTGTCTCTGTTTGAAGCAGAGCTAACCATGCTGCCCTGAGAGGCACATTCTATGGTGACTGCTCTGCCACTTACCAGTTGGTGCCTCTGGGAACATTACTTCACCCTTTGGGCTTCCCTCTCACCCCACCCCCACCACACCCCCACAGGTGGACCAGTTGTCTGGGATGCCAGCAGAGAGGACTGACCTAAATCAGAGTTCATGTCTGGGGCCCTTGGCCACATTGACCCCAGGGGTACTCTGTTTCCCTGAATAAAATGGATTAAAATGGATTTAGAGTGCTTATCATTCATTGTAGGGATTAAATAATATGTATAAAAATTAGCACAAGACCTGACACATAATGCTTAAGAAAGCTGTTTTATATTGATGCTATTATGATACAGTGGATTTTTGGTACCTAATATTGGACTTTGCATCTATCCCCATTATGTTTTCCATCTTCTGGTTTAATGTTTAGTGTTTTGCAGATTATCAAGCCTTTTTAAAACTTGATTGTCTTTAGCTAAATAATGGTTCCATCTGCATATTTGATATGTCTTGTTTTCATCTAAGGTGCTGGTGAAAGTGATGGTGAGTGAGGCAGAACTCTCTGGCAGGCCTGGGGACCTTTCTAAACTTGTCCTTGTTCACTAATCAGGACTCAGTTTGTAACTTTAATCACAGATTCACATATTATCCTTCAGCAGTCATTTCTCTCATTGGTGCATGAGAAACTCACAAAGGATTTTCACAGAACTTCTGCTGAAATGCAGATAAACAAGGACAAGAGAAATATCTTGACTAGGAGCTCAGGGTCTCTAAATCAGGTCAGAGCTCAACAGTGACTTTCCACTTAGCTAGCTATTCTTAAAAGCTTTTAGACTTCTATAGATCATTAATATCTCTGGAAAGCTAGATTTTATTGATTTATATGTTATATGTGAGTAGTTCAAAAGAGTAAAAAGATATGAAGACTAAAATACTAATATTTTAATTAGTACAACTGCACTGTGGGAAATGAGAAATTTTGTTCAACAAATGTTGATGGAGTTCTGGCTATCGGGAAACCACGTATTGGCAGTCAGGAATACCTCGGTGATGGGTGAAATACTCCAGAAACAGCCAGAAACAGCCTACTGGGAGATGAGACAGGGGAGGCAGGGAGCCTAGGACACCTGGAGGAAGGAGTGTAGAGGAGGAAGAGGGAGGTAGTTTCGGAGCTCTAGTCTGGCTGACCTGGGGTGCAGAGACTCACCTCTAGTCCAGAAGCAACTAGGAGGGAAACTCATGTCATTCCATATTCCATGTTAGGTCTTCAAGCCATTTCCCTGACTGATGCCAGAAGACCCCTTCAAAAAGGTGGGCATCATAAGATGTGACTCGCTGTCACCTGAGTGTTTGGAGTAGGAAGACTCAGCACTTTCCTTTGGACACTTCACTTTCTGCAGCTTACCTCATTCCTGAGCCTCCCTGGCTTAGGTACATTATGGCTTCCCACTGGAAAAGTGTGGGAGGTTGGCCAGTCTGTTCTCCTGGGCTGTGCAGGCTGCCTCCGGAGGGCTTGACAGGTCTGTTGAGTCCAGAGGCTCCTACCTCATTGGAGGGACCACACTGGGGTGATCAGATAAGAGCGAGTCACTTTGTACCACTGTGTTTTATTTGTCTAATTGCCACAAAGTTAGCTGTTTCTGCAGTTTGAAGCATTGCCTTGTGGGTGGAGGAATGTGAGAAAGGAGGGAGGGATGAGTGGGTGTAACTTAGATGGAACTGGGTAAACTCAAGTGTTTACTTACCAGGCTGGGTTTCACTGCCCGGCTCTTAATGATCAGCAGTAGGCAGCACTATTGGAGAGACACCAGGCCCCGGGTGTGAGCAGCCCTGGCAGACAGGACTGTGGAAGTCACTTGTGCTCATTCCAGAGAGCAGGCATTTGGTTCCAGGGGCCCAAATAGTCTGCCATTTAGCACTACTTTTAGTAACAAACCAATGAAACAAATCAGCCTATGAACTCACAAGTAGATGGTTACAGTTATTCAGGATTGTGGCTCACTGAAATTAACACTAATTTAGAGTAGGAGTCCCAGGTCCTAGCTTTGCTGGGGCTGCTTTATGTGGTATTTGTCAGGTTATTGACTGGTATGGTTGGGTTATTGACTGATCTGGCCTCGATTTGGGAGCCAAAGCTTGTACTGACTTAGTGATACTAACATTACTTCTCAGAGCTTCAGGCTTCCAGGGAAGTACCCCAGCTGAGCCCCAAACTTGAGCCTAAAATTGCAGTTCAGTTTTACCTGTTTTGTGTAGTGGGCTGCCACCGTGTCACCTGAAGTCAGATTTCTGTGACTTTGAAAAGAACTTTGACAACTTGAAGTAGATGATCTCCAAGGACCCTTTCAACTTCTGGATAAATTGGAATATTACTTTAATGATTTTAACTTTATGAGGTTGGCCGTAAATATTTTGAATAGCAGACACAGATAGGAAATGGTAGCCTAAGGCAGCCAGGAGGTATAGTGTGTATATGAGAGTATGTGTCTGTGTGTTTATTTATGAGGTTTCTGTTCTGCTATTTAGATGGGTGCCTGAATTTTAGTGCATGTCATTGCCTACCAGGAATTTTTTTCTTCCATTCATGGTCTGGCTTTTATCAGTAGGTGTTTCTTTTATTTTGGTACATAGTATTCCATTGCATGGGTATATCAGTGTTTTATTTCTTTTTAAAAATTATTCTCATATTAATGGGTTTTAGTCTTTTTCCAGATTTTGGCCATTATGAATAAAGTTACTATGAACATTCATATACAAGTCTTATAATGGATATTTGCCTTTAAAGATTGTTTATTCTTATAAAATATATAAAATTATAATGAAGAACTGAAAATGTCATAATTTTATTGCCCAAGATACTTTGGTAACTGAAAACTCCTGGAGGTATAATATTTCAACCCAGAAGAATATTTCCTTATGATTGAAAGTCACCAGCAGACCCCTACTCAGATGTTCAGTTGGTGCATGTCCAGGTCACTCTTTGGCCATGACCTTTGCCCTCAGCTGTCAAGAAGCTGTCAATGCACAAAGGGCAGTGCACTGTTTGTATCTTACCCAGAGCCTAGAACGGAGCTGGATGCAAATGCAGTGCTCAGGAACCATATTTGGAAGGATGTTCAGGCAAAAGTACAGCTTTTCCTCCTTAAGGCACAAGCATTTCCTGTTACAAGTGTTTACACACTTGACAAATACCTTCCGAAAGCCCATTTATTGCAGGGAGGGACAAAAAGCAACAATATTCTCTTGGCCTGTAAGGAGGCAGCTGGCCGGTCAACGTGGGAGCAGGTCTGCACTGGGTGCCCATCTCAGCTTGTTAGGGTCAGCGTTCGTCCTCCCAAGAAAACGCACACACACTTCAGTCGACAATGCAAAAGCAAAAGGAAACTTTATTTCCAGCTAGCTGGGGTCTGAGCCTCCTCCAGCACAGTGGAGTCAGACAAAGACCCCAGGCTTTGTTTCAGCAGGGTTTTTATAACCAAGGTTACAGAGCAAGGGATTAGTTACAATT